>BSYR01000002.1:6586250-7255000 GCA_030270665.1 Hibiscus trionum | reverse complement strand
TAAAGCTCAAGTTCGTCGGTCGCATGCATTCATTTCATGTCGAAAATCGCTCTAATTAGGTTAGTGTTCCGCCCGAGTCAAATAACTGGATGAAAGTGAAAGCTCGAAAGCCGTAGAGGAGAAAGCGAAAGAAGAATGAACTCTGTTTTCGGAAATCGTGCAAGCTAGAGTAGAGGAAAGGTTAAAATCCTCGTACTAAGGTCGAGTGACTGAAATGAAGCAGTCCACCCACACAACGACCGACGAACTCGTGGTACTGAAAACCTCATTAGATGAGAAGGTAGTTGACTGGCAGACCCCTGAACGTACGTTAGCCAAAAGCCCCTATCAACTCAATCTGGAAAGGGAATAGACCGCCGTGAACTCCGGCGAAACACCCCGTACGACATGCGGTCGACAGAAAAAAGAAAGAAATAATATATATATTAAATATATATATTGTGTCATCCAATTGAGTGATTCCTTTTTTTTCTTCTAACCTTGAAAGTCTCGATAGATACTATCGAAGAACAGATGCTATGAATCAATTAATTGAGTTCGTTTTTCAAAAAAATCATCGGAAAAAGTGATCCATTTGTTGTCATTTATACGACCAAAATATTATGATCATGATCATTAAGAATTGAGCGGGCCCCCTCCTCTTTCGTTGTCTGATTCGCGAGGAGGGGGCCCCGTTGGGTTCTTACACTTTCATGCCTATAACTTAGTTCATCCCATTATTACATCTTATATTACATATTAGAGGGACGAACCCAATCCAGAATATGAACCATAAAAGAAAATACCTATTAAACCGATCACAGGAATACCAGTTACCGTACCTATTATCCAAAGAGGAATCCTTCCAGTAGTATCGGCCATTTATCCCGCTTCCCTCCGCATTTCATCAAGTGGTCGTGCTAAAGACATAAACAGTCTATGCCTTGCGGTAATGATTCCTCTGGCATTACGACCTTTACCACAACGATGCTGTCCATAGATCAAATTATTTCGTGGATTGGATTTCACTTGACTGTCTACGGCTCCATTGCGTGTGCCCGGGGTAAAAGTTTTGTATAAATGTATCGCCATGCTATTAAGTATTTTGATTTAAGTTCTTTTCGTTCCAAGAGGTGGAATATAATAACCCGGTTGAAGCGTTTTCCTATTTTATCTTAGCTGTCGTGGGCCCATCTCAGCGTCACAAACTTTTTTTCTTTTCACACCAGAGGCTATTAACAATATTTATATTATAAATATAAAAAAAAGAGTACGAAAAAAAAGACTATTTCTTTCTTTCTTTCTTTTTTCAAAAAAAAAAAGAAACTTTGGGATTGCTGAATCACAGACGAAATAAATAATAAATATATAAAGCAACGGAGCCATCATAGTATTTTTTAACTTTATCCAAAAAAAAAAGTCACGGACTCATGGTTCATTACTTTCTTTCCAAAAGACGCATTTAATAGAATGTATAATGTCACCATTTTTATATTTTAAGACCTTCATTTTACTTTAATGTAAGATTAATGTCCTCACCTCTTCCCAGACGTGACATACTTATACACACATCTAAACTTGTAGGCATCTTTTATTCCATCACATTTGAAAAACACATGCATGGAAATAGATATCATAGATTTTGACCCTTGTAAGCACCTCTCTTTTAGTGTGGATACAAAGAGAGACACCGTTCCATGTTGATTTATACATGCATAAATTATATATATAGGATAAGATAGACCAACTGAATCAACCACCTAACTAAATCAATACAAGAATGAACCGAAAAATTTTAAAACTCAAATTGATTCGACACAAAACTAACCCTACCGGAGAATATGTAGTTAGGTGATCTCCCTTGGCTTAAGAACATGATAACACTATTGATATAGTAATTTGCCAAAGTTTCAAATTTGTCAAGTTTACATGTGAATTTAAGTGAGTTTTTGTTATTTCCATGGATCCATCTTCCATTTTTACTCAAGTAATGGGGTGCCAATTTTTTTGTCCTTTATGTATGGATTGACTTTAGAGACTGGGTTTTGTCTTTTTTTATGACTTAACCTACTTGAACCCATGACTTAATGTCAACCAAAATTTAAATGATATACTTTGTTATTGTGCTACAGGCTTGATCGACTTTCTTCAATCCATGCATTTAATGGATTTTCTTCTTCAAAAATATTATCAATATTAATAGATTCAATCTCATTCCTCATTCATTTGTACTTTTTCTTTGTTGTATCTTAGTTATTATAATGGACATAAACTAATTATCAAAGCTTTTTAGGCTTGAGTTTATTTTTTTGTGCGGATCAAACTTAATGTACTTCGATCACGCTCACGATTCAAAGATGAAGTTATTTGACTCAAAACTTCAACATAAAGGTGTAGAAGTTAAGGTGCACAGCTTCCAAAATTAGTCCACCATTTAGTTACACGAACAACATAAATAATAAGATGCAATTCGTAAAGTATCTATAAACATACATTCATTATCTACGAAAACGACAAACGTAGGAACGACGACTGAGTTTTGAGATTATTTCAACAAGAGGAAGATATTCTATTGTTGTGGAGGTGGCATGTCTGCAGTGGTAAAGAATTTTGGATTAATTTTGAAAAGGTATAGTGCCAAAAAAAATATGCCTCTATTTTTTTAATATTTTAATTATTAACATTTTATTTTGATCAAAATGGCACCTTTGTTGAGAAAAATTATTAGCCAATTAACGATAAAGAACTTGAAATGACTTGAAAGAATGACGCATCAATAGAAAAATAATTTTATATTTTATTTAGTTTTATAAAATTATTTTTGACTATTGTGTCATTCTGACAAGTCAACACCTTTGTTTATATGCCATTGATATGTCAGTGTGCATTGTCATGAAGGTTTGTCACGACATTGCAAGCCATGTATTGTTAGTTGACAAACAATTTTTATCCACAAAGGGACCATTTTGACAAAAAAAAAACGTTAGGAGTTAAAAGTGCTTCAAAAAAGAATATGGATTAAAGTGATTCCCCATTCAAATGTTAGGAGTATTTTTGACATTAAGCCTTTAAAAAGAATGAGAGTTTGAGATTTTTAAAATTATATTTTTAACTTCTTAAAAAATAAAAATAAATTAAAAACTCAATCATGTGTCAAGAAATGTCTTGTTGATGAATTTAATGCAACAGATCAAGCCTAAAATATTAACGTAATGAAAAATTAAACACTTAAGATGGTAATAATATGAACATTAGACACATATTTTGATAAAAAAATACTTAAAAACAAAAAAAAAATGTATATTTTGAACAACTTTTTCTAATTGAATTTTTTAACGGAAAAATCTTTAAAATATAATGAAATGAAATGAAATGTAAGACACATATTTTTTACCAAAAACTTTAGGCACTTAAAAGTAAAAAATATATATTTTAAGTATTTTTTGCTATTAAGTTTTTTTTTTAATTTTTGTGTAACCCCCTCGTCCCGGTCTGGTCGGATGACCGATCCGAGTGGGCCACACGGGGAAAACCGAAGCGAAACCCGTTAAGGTTTCCCCTCGGTTAACGACCCAGAAAATTTCTTTTTATTTTATCTTGTCTATAGGCATAGTTAATTCCTATGGGAAGCACAACAGCGGAAGATGCAAACAATGTAACGTACTCCGACCAAACAAAACAGTAAACAACTCATTTTAAACCTTTACAGCAGGCCGTTTCGAAACGCCCTTAGGGTGTTCCGAAACGCCTTGACTTAGTCAACAGGCCAGGGTCAACCATAAGGTGACCGTTTCGAAACAGGGGAGACCCGTATCGAAACGACCTTGACAGTCAATTTCTCGTGGTCAACGAGATTTGACCGTTTCGAAACATCAGAGGCCCGTTTCGGAACGCCTTTATCTCGTCAATTTCTCAAAATTCCAGTAGCAAAAATGTTCCGAAACGACCCCCATCCGTTTCGAAACGGCAGGCCATTTGCAAAGGAACCGTATCGGAACAGGGTGACCCGTTCCGAAACGCCCCCTGTCTGCAGGTCCGTTTTAGCTGTTTTAAGGCACAAGGGTGCCCCAAAACACCACTAAAACACCCTCCAACCATAAAACACATAAACTTAAGACAACCCAACAATTAGAGCATGCTTCAACAAGATTAAAACAAGTCCAAACACTAAGGCAAGACATCATAAGGCATGCATTCATATAACATCATTCAACACAAAGATAACCTCTTAGTCATATGGCTAACATTCAAACTAAGCAATTTAGGCATGGCTTACGATTCATCATGGCAATACAAACCATACAAAAGCAAGATAACATGAAGTCTAAACAAGCTCCTAATCAACCAACAATCATCCATCAAAAGACACATGTCCCATTGCTCAAACTATTACATGTTCAACATTTAAAAGTCATACTTTATGTACTCAAGTCAACAACCACACTTGGAGGCCCTCCTCTTGCTCGAGCAACCCGCGAACTAAGGATCTGCAATGTTGAACAAAGAGAGCGTAAGCAATAATGCTTAGTGAGGGTAAGCTCTAAAAACAAACCTCAACATTGTAGGGTCCGAGCACGATCTAGCCAAGGCATTACACAATACCAAGGGTCCACAAGATAAAGATGCATAAGCAATAGACAATACAAATGCCATGATCATAAGCTCAATTCCACAATACATGTAATCACATTTAAGCATCCAATTAAAGCTCATATATCTCAACACATTGATACACATATCAGTCAACATTGGCACCTAGCTATGACTCAAATACGCGGATAGACATGTTGGAAACTCACATCCAACAACCACATTACCTCACGGTGGGATTACACTCATCACCGGTCTCGCGGAGGGGATTCCACTCATCCTCACGCCCCGTCGATGGGATTCCACTCATCACCGACTATATTTAAATACAATTTCCGGGCGTACCCGTACTCCTCCTTGGTGACTCAACGCCACCAAGGCCACGCGCGACTTTTGACTCATGTGTACACACTAACATCCTAATGATCGATCATTTGTATTCAAGTATACTAGTGCCAATATTTACTCACTTCACATTACTCATTTCAATCAATTCCGTGCTTAGCACGTACTCACCAACAACCATCATCATGCATGTCTCAAGCATCACAATTCATGCCTCATCTCACATGTATAACACAATATACATAAGCATTCATATCACATTTCATACGAGACATACACAACCATATAAATGAGTTCATCCAAAGGCTCTAGATCAAGTTTAGGATTAGGCTACCACCCCAATCCTAACTCTAGGTGGGTCTACCAAGCCCAACCTAGTCCATATACTCGAACCAACTATTTTAAAACCAAGTAAAACATTTAACCACTCACCTAAGCTTCCAAGCTCCAAGACTAAGCAAGCAACCACCTTCAAATTCCCGGATTCACTTCCGATGCTTCACCGATGTCCAAACCCAATTCTAATCATCTCAAACACAAACAAAACATTCGAAATCAATAACTCATCATCAGAACCAACCCGGATTAACATTAGCAAGCATTCAACACTCAAAATCAACCCCAAAACAGAATTTCCGAGCAGCCCACATAACCCACTGAAATCTTCCATTTCAAGCATCCAAACAACCTTCAAAATCACCCAAAGTGACCCTCATATATCATACTACCAACAGCCCCCAAAATCCAACATTAACCAACCCCAAAAACCACTTTAAAACCCTCCAAAAACCCCTTGGAAACCCAATTCCGAAAATTGCTCAAAATCATTTAAAATTCACATATGACATGCCATTTGACCTCTATATACCATAACTAAGCATATCAAATCAAAACACTTCACTTAACCACATAAAGTTTCTATTTTTAATCCAATCTTTCAAAAATTCTATTTTCTAAAATCTTCATGAAAATGAAAATGAAGAGTACTTTTGTGAAGGGGGAGATGAGGGGAAGTCAAAAATGCTATTACCTTTCAAAACGGAGTTGAAATGAGGAGGAAAAGTGATGGAACAGTGGATTTGGGTAGAGAGCTCAAGTTCCCGTTGGTGTGTTTTTGAAGAAGGAGGTGAATAGTAGAGAATGGGTGTTTTATTTCACATGTGGTCTATTTTTTTAAGGCTCAAAAGACTTATTTACCCTTAATGAAATGGGACATTTACAAGGAAGGTAAATCCATGACTAACTGTGGTTTAAATCTTAAAACGTGGTCAACCCAAATTAATTAATTTGAAAACAAAACCCGAAATATAATTTAAATTATAAAACTGAGCCCAAATAATATTAAAATATTATTTTCACCTAACCCCTAAACCCGGGTGTTACAACTCTCCCCTACTTAAGGAAATTTCATCCCCGAAATTACCTGGTGGAAACAAATACGGAAACTGCTCAAGCATATATGCTTTTCTCTCCCACGTGGCCTCTTCCACACCTCTATGTCTCCACAACACCTTGACCAACTCTATGGTCTTGCCACGCAACACCTTGCTATCAGAAGCAAGTATCTCAACGGGCTCTTCATTATAGGACAAATTTGGATTTAACTCTATCTCCTCAACAGGCATCACATGAGAAGGATCCGATCTATATCTCCTAAGCATAGACACATGAAAAACATCATGGATCTTTTCTATCTCAGAAGGTAACCTCAAACGATAAGCTACAGGCCCAATCCGCTCAACAATCTCATACGGACCAATGAACCTCGGACTCAACTTGCCCTTCCGGCCAAATCTTATTACCTTCTTCCACGGAGATACTTTCAGAAACACTTTCTCACTCACTGTGTACTCAACCTCTTTCCTCTTCAAATCTGCATAAGACTTCTGACGATCGGAAGCTGCTTTCAAGCGGTCACATATCAACTTTACTTTGTCGATGGTCCCCTTAAGCAAGTCTGGCATAGGTAACAATCTCTGACCTGTCTCGGCCCAACAAATCGGAGTCCTACACCGTCTACCATACAAAGCCTCATAAGGTGCCATCTAAATGCTAGACTGGTAACTGTTGTTGTAAGCAAACTCAACCAACGGTAAGTGCTTCTCCCAAGAACCCTGGAAGTCAATCACACAACAACGAAGCATATCTTCTAGAATCTGTATCACTCGCTCTGACTGCCCATCGGACTGCGGATGATAAGATGTGCTGAAATGCAAACGGCTACCTAAAGCACTATACAAGCAACCCCAGAATCTCGAAGTAAACCTAGGATCCCTATCTGAAACAATAGACTTCGGAACCCCATGAAGTCTCACAATCTCACGGATGTACAAGTTTTCCAACTTGTCCAAAGAATCCGTAGTGTTCACTGCTAAGAAGTGAGCACACTTACTGAACCTATCAACAATCACCCAAACAGAGTTCTTCTTCGAAGGAGACAAAGGCAACCCCGACACAAAATCCATGGTGATCCTCTCCCATTTCCATTCTGGAATCTTCAAAGGCTGTAGCAAACCTGAAGGAACCTGATGTTCCGCCTTCACTCTCTGACAAACCATACAACGACTCACATACTCGGCTACATCTCTCTTCAAGCCAACCCAGAAGTAATCATTCTTCAAGTCTCTGTACATTTTGGTACTACCCGGATGCATAGAAAAGGGACTCGAATGTGCTTCGCTCAGAATCTGACGTCTCAACTCAACATCTTCTGGTACAACAATTCTATCTCTAAAGCACAACAAGCTCTCACCACTGAAACTGTAATCGGTCGGTCTTCCTTCGGCTATGTCCTGAACATGAGGAACTAAACTCGCATCTTGCAATTGCTTCTCTCTAATCAACTGAATCAAAGAAGGCTTCACTTGCAACTCGGTGATCAAACCACCATCATCGGACACACTCAATCTAGCAAACATAGCTCTCAACTCAACGACCACTTTTCTACTCAAAGCATCGGCTACTACATTTGCTTTACCCGGATGGTACTCAATGGTCAAATCATAATCTTTCAACAACTCTAGCCATCTCCTCTGTCTCAAGTTCAACTCTTTCTGTGTCATCAAGTACTTCAAGCTCTTGTGATCGGTGTAAACAATACACTTCTCACCATACAAATAATGACGCCAAATCTTCAATGCAAACATGACTGCGGCTAGCTCTATATCATGAGTAAGATAGTTCTTCTCATGGATCTTCAACTGTCTAGAAGCATAAGCAAAAACTCTTCTCTCTTGCATCAAGACACATCCTAAACCTACGTAGGAAGCATCACTGTAGATCACAAACTCCTTACCTGAAACAGGTTGCACTAACACTGGAGCATTCGTCAAAGCTTCTTTCAATTTCTCAAAGGCCTTCTGTCTTGCATCTGACCATTCAAACTTGACTCCCTTTTGCAACAATTTAGTCAAAGGAGCAGCTACTCTAGAGAAGCCGTCAACAAATCTCCTATAGTAACCGGCTAATCCTAGGAAACTCCTAATCTCGGTCACGGACTTAGGCTGTTTCCACTCAACAATAGCCTCAATTTTCGATGGATCAACACGGATACCTTCGGCCGAAACAAAATGTCCAAGAAACACAACCTCTCGAATCCAGAACTCACATTTACTAAGCTTCGCATACAACTGATTGCTGAACAATCTCTGTAAAACAAATCTCAAATGCTCATCATGTTCTTCCTCTGTCTTCGAGTACACAAGTATGTCATCAATGAAGACAACTACAAAACGGTCTAGATAGTCTCTAAAAATTCTGTTCATCATGTCCATGAATGATGCTGGTGCATTCGTGAGCCCAAATGGCATCACAAGAAACTCATAGTGACCATATCTAGTCCTAAAAGCTGTTTTCGGAACATCACCCTCCTTTACCTTCAACTGATAATACACGGATCTCAAATATATCTTCGAGAACACTGAAGCACCTTTCAACTGATCAAACAAATCATCTATACGAGGCAACAGATACTTGTTCTTCACAGTCAACTGATTCAATTGTCTATAGTCAATGCACATACGCATGCTACCATCCTTCTTCTTCACAAATAATACTGGTGCACCCTACGGAGAACTACTAGGCCTAATGAAACCACGGTCTAATAATTCTTGCAACTGACTCTTCAATTCTTTCAACTCTTTCGGAGCCATGCGATACAGAGCTATCGAAACTGGATTAGACCCTGAAACTGTCTCAATCACAAACTCAACATCTCTGTCAGGAGGCAAACCCGGCAACTCTTCAGGAAAGTCACACACTGTTCTGATATCTTTCGGTCTAGCTTTACTCATATCCGGATTCATAACATAAGCTAAATAAGCCCCACATCCTGAGTCCATCAACCTATGAGCCTCTAAAGCTGACACCACATTAGACAAGAACTTAATGTTCTCGCCTACTACTACTACCTCGTAGTCATCAGAAAGCTTCAAGGAAATTCTCTTTGTCTCAAAATCCACACTAGCCCGATGCTCAACCAACCAGTCCATACCCAAAATAATGTCAAAACCATAGAAAGGAAGTTCCATCATATCAACTGAGAACACATGACCCTGAATCTTCAGTGGACACCTTCTATACATACGCCTAACCACAACTGTCTCACCAAAGGAACTAGTAACGTGCATACCTACATCTAAGATCTCAACAGGGATATCTAACTTCTGTGCATGCTCACTCAAAATGTAGGAATGCGTAGAACCCGAATCAACCAAAGAAAGCAAAGACATAGACTGTAACTCGAAATTACCTGCTATCACATCGGTGTCGTTCCCGGCCTCTCTCTGAGCATAAACTCTCGCTGGTCCTCCCGCCTCTGGCTGCACAGCCACCACATGAGCAAGGTTCCTCTGAGCATCTCCCCTAGGTGCATCAGCCTTAGGCTGGAAGTAGCCACGACCGCGCCCACGGCCTCTCTGAAAATCATTCGCTCTCGCAGGAGCCTGAGCAATGTTCGGTGCCTGAGCCGCCTGATGCGGACAATCCCTCCTAAAGTGGTCCCTCGAACCACAGTTCCAACAAGCATGGAAGTTACCCCAACACTCACCAGTGTGCTGTCTCCCACAACGGGTACACTCGGGCAAACGCCCTCCTCCTCTATGGCCCTGATGGCCTCTACCATGGTGGCCACCGCCACGTCTCTGATTAAAATGATGCCCGCCACCTTTGTGCCTCTTGGCGTCTCTACCATCAAAGTGGTTCTGCCTCTTACCAGAACTGGAACCACCAGATCGTTTGGCCGAACCCAAACTATGCTCCAAATCCTTGGCCCTCGCGACCAATACATCAAAGTCTGAGTAGTCAGAAGCTAGCGTATACCTCTTAACCTCTTCATTCAATCCGTAGCGGAATCGGTTGCAGCGTTCCACTTCAGTAGGAACCAACTCTGGGGCATACTGACTCAAGCGAACAAAGCGGATCTCATAATCAGTCACAGAAGCATCTCCCTGAGTAAGAGCCATGAACTCTCTCTTCTTCTCATCTAGGTACCTCGGTCCCAAGTACCTCTTCCTGAAAGCAAACTCAAAGAAATCCCAATCTATCTCAGCCTCTGGAACCCCGGTAGTAATGGTGACCCACCAGGTGTAGGCATCACCCTGAAGTAACGAGATCACACAACCCAATCTACGTGCGCCCGCACAACCCATCTGAGCCAAGATACAAACTGTCTTCTCCAACCACAACTCCGATCTCTCTGGAGTAGATCCTCTAAACTCCTCGGCTCCCAAGCTACGGAGCCTCTCCAAAGGTAGACTAGCATCGTCACACCTAGGCTGAGCTGCAGCCTGAGCTCCCGCAACTGCGGCCTGAAACGCTCCCGCTATCGCTTGCACTAGCGGAGTCATGTCAATTCCAGCTGGACCTTGGTCACCTTGGCCACCTTGAGGTCCATCTCCTCCGGCTCCATCTTCACCTCCAGCTCCAGGTGGTGGAGGTGGTGGTGGAGCGCTAACTCCCGCGGCCACCGGCCCTTCTAGATGAGCCTCCACACCAACAGCCGGCTCAACAGGAGTCGCAACCCGTGGTTCCTGACGAACCACTCTCGGTCTACCTCTCGGTCTAGACATCGCTCTCACAGATATCAACTACAACCACAACAACAAAACATACAAGTTGGGTTAGCAAGGCAAGGCTTCCAAGTGTTCAAGTATGTTCCCTCACTTAAAAATCATTTTTTCCAAAGTAATAGTAGATATGGGACTCACACACACATGCTTTGAATAAAACAAGCAACATACTTGTCAAACAAGCAACCATTCTTACAAAGCAAGCAAACACCGTGTATATTAAGCAAAAACTTGAACTTACCTCACTTACCTGCCCAAGGTCTCGGTAACCTTAGGCTCTGATACCAACAAGTGTAACCCCCTCGTCCCGGTCTGGTCGGATGACCGATCCGAGTGGGCCATACGGGGAAAACCGAAGCGAAACCCGTTAAGGTTTCCCCTCGGTTAACGACCCAAAAAATTTCTTTTTATTTTATCTTGTCTATAGGCATAGTTAATTTCTATGGGAAGCACAACAACGGAAGATGCAAACAATGTAACGTACTCCGACCAAACAAAACAGTAAACAGCTCATTTTAAACCTTTACAGCAGGCCGTTTCGAAACGCCCTTAGGGTGTTCCGAAACGCCTTGACTTAGTCAACAGGCCAGGGTCAACCATAAGGTGACCGTTTCGAAACAGGGGAGACCCGTATCGAAATGACCTTGACGGTCAATTTCTCGTGGTCAACGAGATTTGACCGTTTCGAAACATCAGAGGCCCGTTTCGGAACGCCTTTATCTCGTCAATTTCTCAAAATTCCAGTAGCAAAAATGTTCCGAAACGACACACATCCGTTTCGAAACGGCAGGCCATTTGCAAAGGAACCGTATCGGAACAGGGTGACCCGTTCCGAAACGCCCCCTGTCTGCAGGTCCGTTTTAGCTGTTTTAAGGCACAAGGGTGCCCCAAAACACCACTAAAACACCCTCCAACCATAAAACACATAAACTTAAGACAACCCAACAATTAGAGCATGCTTCAACAAGATTAAAACAAGTCTAAACACTAAGGCAAGACATCATAAGGCATGCATTCATATAACATCATTCAACACAAAGATAACCTCTTAGTCATATGGCTAACATTCAAACTAAGCAATTTAGGCATGGCTTACGATTCATCATGGCAATACAAACCATACAAAAGCAAGATAACATGGAGTCTAAACAAGCTCCTAATCAACCAACAATCATCCATCAAAAGACACATGTCCCATTGCTCAAACTATTACATGTTCAACATTTAAAAGTCATACTTTATGTACTCAAGTCAACAACCACACTTGGAGGCCCTCCTCTTGCTCGAGCAACCCGCGAACTAAGGATCTGCAATGTTGAACAAAGAGAGCGTAAGCAATAATGCTTAGTGAGGGTAAGCTCTAAAAACAAACCTCAACATTGCAGGGTCCGAGCACGATCTAGCCAAGGCATTACACAATACCAAGGGTCCACAAGATAAAGATGCATGAGCAATAGACAATACAAATGCCATGATCATAAGCTCAATTCCACAATACATGTAATCACATTTAAGCATCCAATTAAAGCTCATATATCTCAACACATTGATACACATATCAGTCAACATTGACACCTAGCTATGACTCAAATACGCGGATAGACATGTTGGAAACTCACATCCAACAACCACATTACCTCACGGTGGGATTACACTCATCACCGGTCTCGCGGAGGGGATTCCACTCATTCTCACGCCCCGTCGATGGGATTCCACTCATCACCGACTATATTTAAATACAATTTCCGGGCGTACCCGTACTCCTCCTTGGTGACTCAACGCCACCAAGGCCACGCGCGACTTTTGACTCATGTGTACACACTAACATCCTAATGATCGATCATTTGTATTCAAGTATACTAGTGCCAATATTTACTCACTTCACATTACTCATTTCAATCAATTCCGTGCTTAGCACGTACTCACCAACAACCATCATCATGCATGTCTCAAGCATCACAATTCATGCCTCATCTCAAATGTATAACACAATATACATAAGCATTCATATCACATTTCATACGAGATATACACAACCATATAAATGAGTTCATCCAAAGACTCTAGATCAAGTTTAGGATTAGGCTACCACCCCAATCCTAACTCTAGGTGGGTCTACCAAGCCCAACCTAGTCCATATACTCGAACCAACTATTTTAAAACCAAGTAAAACATTTAACCACTCACCTAAGCTTCCAAGCTCCAAGACTAAGCAAGCAACCACCTTCAAATTCCCGGATTCACTTCCGATGCTTCACCGATGTCCAAACCCGATTCTAATCATCTCAAACACAAACAAAACATTCGAAATCAATAACTCATCATCGGAACCAACCCAGATTAACATTAGCAAGCATTCAACACTCAAAATCAACCCCAAAACAGAATTTCCGAGCAGCCCACATAACCCACTGAAATCTTCCATTTCAAGCATCCAAACAACCTTCAAAATCACCCAAAGTGACCCTCATATATCATACTACCAACAACCCCCAAAATCCAACATTAACCAACCCCAAAAACCACTTTAAAACCCTCCAAAAACCCCTTGGAAACCCAATTCTGAAAATTGCTCAAAATCATTTAAAATTCACATATGACATACCATTTGACCTCTATATACCATAACTAAGCATATCAAATCAAAACACTTCACTTAACCACATAAAGTTTCTATTTTTAATCCAATCTTTCAAAAATTCTATTTTCTAAAATCTTCATGGAAATGAAAATGAAGAGTACTTTTGTGAAGGGGAAGATGAGGGGAAGTCAAAAATGCTATTACCTTTCAAAACGGAGTTGAAATGAGGAGGAAAAGTGATGGAACAGTGGATTTGGGTAGAGAGCTCAAGTTCCCGTTGGTGTGTTTTTGAAGAAGGAGGTGAATAGTAGAGAATGAGTGTTTTATTTCACATGTGGTCTATTTTTTTAAGGCTCAAAAGACTTATTTACCCTTAATGAAATGGGACATTTACAAGGAAGGTAAATCCATGACTAACTGTGGTTTAAATCTTAAAACGTGGTCAACCCAAATTAATTAATTTGAAAACAAAACCCGAAATATAATTTAAATTATAAAACTGAGCCCAAATAATATTAAAATATTATTTTCACCTAACCCCTGAACCCGGGTGTTACATTTTGAGAAGGCATAATGCCAAAAAATGTCCCGAATACTCACTGAATAGTCATTATGACCTTAATTTTTGGTTAACTTTCACCCATAATATTTTATTTTGAGTCAAAATAACCTCGTAGATAGAAACTATTAGTCAACTAACGCTTAAGGCGGGGTGCTGATGTGGCATTGTCACTTGGTTGAGATTATGATATATTATATTTATTTTTTAAAATTCTTTTAAAATAATTAATAATAGTTTGTTTGATTTATTATATTTATTTTTTAAAAAGTAATAAATAATAAATTATTTAATTTATTGTTTTTAAAAAGTAATTTATATATTTTTAAAATAATAAATTATTATTAATTATTCCCTATGTCTCACTCAATATGTTCGGTATTAATTTTTTAAAAGTAAATTTTTTTAACTTTGACCATAATTATTTTATTTTAATTACTTAAAATTTATAAAATATATATTATTAAACTACTTGATTGAAGGTTTCTAATACATATTTTTCATATTTTATTAATAATGAATTTAAAGTAATAATGAGTCAAAGTTAAAAAAATTTACATAAAAAAGTCAATACTGGATATATTGAATGAGACAGATGGAGTATTTTTAAAAAATTAAATAAATTAGTATTAATTATTTTAATAAAATAAAAAAAATATATTTTAAAGTTTTTTGTTGACGTGACAATGTGCCAAGTCAACATGCAACATCAAGATCTCACGTTGACCATTAGTTAATACTTTTTATTTATGAGGGGTTTTTTAAACTCAAAATAAAATGTTCGAGGTGAAAATAGATAAAAAAAAATATAGGCAAAATTACTATTGAGTGAAATAATAAGGAAACACGTGCGGAAAGAGAAAAGGAAAGAAGATTGTAGGTTGTTAATATTTTAAAATTATAATTAAATTAAAGAATGTAAATTTTGAGAGCTAAATGTATTATTATTTTAATTTTATTATCTATTACTATATCTGTATATCATTTGACATTAAACTTTAGACGATAACAATTTAAATTGAGGTTTTTTTATAGAGATAATACTTTATATTTTTATTTTATAAAATATGGATGCTTCAAGATTATTTCATAAAGTAAAGACATTTCTATAATAACATTAAAAGTCGTCGAAAAATATAGACGACTTAAAAAAAATCACCAGGAAATGCTCACAACTTTGAACATAATGACTTTAATTGGTTAAGTGCATACCAGAAAAGAGACGTACTAAAAATATATCAAAATCGTTAGTATTTCCTTTCAAGTCATTGCTACTTCACAAAATAAAAACAAACTCATTCTATGTTATGAAATCTTCATTCCAACATTGTTATTTAGTTAAAATATCTAATTAAGTTACTATTTTTTAAATGGTTTAATTATAAAATAGGTGCCTAAATTTTGTCAATTTTTTAATAGGTGCTTAAAGTATTTTTTTAATTGAAATACGTGTCTATCGTTTTCACCGTTATTATTTTAGGTGTCTGACCATTAACAGTTGTTTAAAAAAATTACCATGACCAATCAAAACTGGGGATGAGCATTTTACCCGACCCGGCCTGATCGGGTCAGATTTTTAATAAAAAAATTGGTTCGGGTTCAGATCATGTCGGATTTTTATTAAAGGTGAAGCCGGGGTGGGTCGGGTTTGAGTTTAGGGTGGAAAATATCCGACCATGCCTGACTCGAGACTGATTGTGTAAATTTCTCTAATTTTTAGGGATATTTATAATAATACCCCTCTTTATATATTTTTATAATTAGGTCCTTAAAATTGAAATTTGTATTTACAATTTAGTCCTTAAAATTATATTTTTACGATTAAATCCCCTAAAATTATTTTTTTACAATTAGGTCCCTAAAATTAATTTTTTTCCTATAGCTCGAGTTGGGGCCGAGTTTACTGTATTTATTTTTGAATCGGGTCGGGTCAAGTTTGGGTTTAGGGTATTTATTTTCGGGTCGAGTTCGGGTGGGCCAAAAACCTGACTCGACCCGTGCCATCCCTAACATTCAAAATATAACACGTGGCTTTGATTTTAATTTCATTTTTCAGAAAAAAACCCTAAATTTTAAAAAAAATCACAAATTAACCCCCAAATTTCAAAATCCTCAACTCCCCAAAATCTAATTCCCGATTTGAGTTGATTCCACCTTCGATGGCCACGTCGTTGCTCACCACACCAGATGTCGAAAATCGACCGACGTCGTGCAAAACACCGAACGAACGATTTGAGTTGATTCGAATAATTCACGATGAACGACGGTCGAACAGACGACGAACGGTGTCTTGGTCTTTCAGCGAGGGGAGTGCGCTTCATTCTGTAGCAGGCGACATAACCAACGCCGAATTTGGGGTTTAGAGATTTGAGGACTATTTTAAGAATATTTAAATATTTCAGGATTTTTTTATAAATTCTGATTTATTTTTTAGAAAATAAAATAAAACATGCCACATGTTATATTTTTATTAGCTAACAGAACTTTTTAAATGGCCGTTAATGACAAGACACTTAAAATGGTAACAATAAAAACGTTAAACACCTATTTTAATAAAAAACTTTAAACACCTGTTAAAAAATATATGTATATAGTTTAGTTACTTATTTTATGAATAACCCTTTAAAAAATTAAATGATTAAGGTAAAACTTTTTCATAGTCTAAAGACTAAAAAGAACAATTTATAAATAATGGAGAGATTACTATTTTGTATCTTCTGTATAGATAATTGCCATTTTTATATTGAGTTGTTAATATTTTATGATCCATCAGATTACCCACACAAACATCCTCATGACCATTAATGGTCAACAGAATAGCAAATTGCAAATCCTGGTTCCTATCCATTTCTTGCTTTTAATGGCAATTCCCAATTGGTTTTTCTTCTTCTTCCCTGAAAGAACTTTCCTTTAATCTTTGTGGGTATTAAATTTAATTAAAAAAAACTGTGTTGGAAAATGGAGTTAGTTCCATATTCAAGTGAACCACAACCCAGGACGTGTTCCACAAGTCTTCCATGGCGAGACATGTTCCGATCTGCATCAAGGAGGAAACCCTCCCATCCACAAGACATCAACGACGCGCCTCCAAACGAACCCCACGCGCCATCCCCGGCACAAAACGCCACCGACCCATTTTACAGAGACAGCCTCTCAGGTGATCCCGAGGTACGTTTAGCCCTTTACATAGCCATGGCTCATGCCGGTCTTGCCCTCACACTCTGCATCTTATACGGACTTTGCAAGCTCTTGCAAGAATATCTTAGGACAATTCAATGGGCAATTTTGTGTTCAATTCCTTTGAGAGGCATTCAAGAAGCCCTTGTTGAATTCTGGAGAGAACCTTTGAAATTAGGCCTCACTGAAACTGTTCTTGCCGTTCCTATTGCTGTCTTTAAGGCTTTTATAGTTACCATTGTTGATATTAAGGATGTTTGTTTAAGGATACTTCTCAAAAGACCAAAATCTAGACCTTCAGGTCGTAATAAAAGCACATTTTCAAAGCTAATGAAGTGGCTTGTCTCATTTTCTGTTTTTCTTATTGTCTATGAGACAATAGGTAGTTTTGGGTCATTGTTGATCATCTTGTTGGGTTTCAAGGTTAGCAGTAAAAATGTGGATTCAACAATGTCTGCTGTTTCATCATTTAGGAGCACTCGTTTCAGAAGGAGTGCAATTAGTGCTTATTTTACTAATGGGATATTGAAAAGGTTGGATTCCATTGTGGCAATTGGATTGATGATTGTTATGATTGTGGGGTTTATTGCTGGAGCTACGTTTTTCTCGTATAAGATCGGCGTCGAGGGAAAAGATGCGGTGATTGCAGTGAAATCTCGAATGCGGGAGAGTAATTATGCCGAGAAAATCGGCCTTAAACAATGGATAGAAGAGAATGATGTCCCCGGAATGGTGGATAAGTACTCTACACAGTTTTATCAAACAGTTTCCGAGCAGATTGATAGTTTGGCAATGCAGTATAATATGACTGAATTTGTTACTGGAATCAAGCATTTTGTGATTACATCAATGGATGATAGTTCATCAGGGGAAGCAACAGCCCTGATGAACCCTTCTCCTTTCACCGAGATGGTTTTGAAGTTGAGGGAGAGCCTTAGAAACGGTGAATGGGGAGAAATTTACACGGAGGTGGATTTGATTTTCCGAGAACTGATAATCACACGGTTGGATTTGATTGAGAAGGCTAAAGGGTTTGCTGTTAAAGGCGCGAGTGTTTCACAAAGGATGGTTGCAGGTGGTGCAAAAGTTATATTTACCATTGCCAATTCCATCATCACTGGTGCTGCTGAGGTCTTGAACTTTCTATCTCAGTTAATAGTGTTCTTTTGGGTTCTTTATTACCTCGTCACATCGGAATCCGGTGGGGTCACAGAACAGGTCATGGCTATGATTCCGATATCGGAACCGGCTCGCATTCGATGTGTTGAAGTTCTCGACCGTGCTGTTTCTGGTGTGTTTTTGGCTACAGCTCAGATTGCATTCTTTCAAGGATGTCTCACGTGGCTTCTATTCAGACTGTTTGACATACACTTTGTATATATGTCAACAATGCTTGCTCTCATTAGCCCTTTGTTGCCGATATTTCCGTCATGGTTTGCAACGATTCCGGCAGCCGTGGAACTACTGCTGGATGGTAGATACATAGTAGCTATGACGTTGTCCATGATTCACATTTTGATGATGGATTACGGTGCTTCTGAAATTCAAGAGAATATGCCTGGTTACAGTGTAACTCTTACAGCGCTTAGCATCATTGGTGGAATGACATTGTTCCCTTCGGCACTTGAGGTAACCTATATTAGTCCGATTCATTATTTTCCTTGAAGTATCCATATCCGACATTTGTGTCATTTGCATATTCGGACATGAGACGCCGACACTGTTTTTCTTGAAATGCCCCATCCTTCGAGTAATATACCCCGGTGCCAGAATGTTTTTGTTTGAATAAATCTATGTATCCTTGTTCACAGGGAGCAATTATGGGGCCATTGATCACCACAGTTGTGATTGCTTTAAAGGATCTCTATGCTGAGTTTGTTCTGGAAGAAGCAAAGAAATAATAGAAGAAAGGATCATCTCTGCTGCCTGCTTTAACCTGCATAATTACTTTGTTTTATTCGATTTATTTGTTCATTCAATTCAACTTAATCCAGATTATAAGGACGATTATCTCGACTCAAATTGTTTCATTTTCAAAATCAAAAATTAAATCTCTAACCTTATCTAAAAGATCTAATGTCTCATCTCAATAGATAAACTAATTGTTGGTCAATTCTATCATTTTTTTTGGTAAAGTACATAAATGATAATTAAATTAAACCAAATTTATAACAATTCGATAAATTAACAGTCCTATATAATTTCAAAATATTAAAAAAATCAAAAAATGCTTTTTTGTCTAGTTCATTGACCATTACCTTTTCTTTTATACTAAAATTTCTCAACTTTTATACGAAAGAGGTTGGAAAATGTTGAATTATGGCAGAAAAACCTAAGATGCTAAATAAGTGAAATGACCAAAAAGAAGTTGAACCTTTAACAACATAACAATCAAGGAGTATTACCTGATTCATTACTAAGCTGCCCCCAGAAATATGTACATTTTTTGGTATAAATTAAATGTAAGCGGGAGAAACTAAACGTTAAAGTTTATAATAAATATATTGATCCAACTCAAAATTTGTAAAAGAAGAAGAAGAAAGAACTGCTACAATCAGTCTCTAAACTTATTTTGTTGGTCTAATCCAAGTTGTATCCGAGGTGTTCACGTTTCCATAATAGACCTGTTTCGAAGCTTCATCCCAATATGCCTGGAGAAAAGACAACAGTCGGTCAAAAAGGATGACATTCATACCAGAAATTCGATTAGCAAAATGAGAAAACAGCATAGCCGTTAGTTGACAACTACTCAGTAGAGAATAAATCCATTGTGGTCCTACGACACAACTTTGAAGCCACTTGGAAGTGTGCTAAGGCCCCAGGTTACAAATAGAGTTCACAGCGCAATTAACTGTAATCGTAGGAAGCGATTGCCTTCCATTTATTACTAACGGTGATTGATAACACGGCTCGTCAAAGAGAAACTGAAACGGAACCTCTAGCTCATCAAAGGAATATTGAAACCTCATGACTTGTTAAAAAAGAGACCAAGATCTTTCAGGTTATTGAAAAATTCTGACTTAATTCATTGATGCCTAATGGAGTAAGATACTTATAGACTCTTGCGTGTCATTAGGAGTCTTTCTGTATTTAGGGTCTTTTAGTTTAATCGTCTCAGTTAAATCTTTTATTCAAAGAAGTTAGGTAACCTCTATTTGAAGAGGCTGATTAGCATTAATAAAATTAAGTCAGAAGTTCTAATATTGATCTCTCTTTTACCGAGCCCTAAGGTTTCAGTCTTCCTATGAGCTGAGAGGTTTCAGTCTCCTCTAGATGAGCTGAGTTATCAATCACCATAAGGTCGGTCCACGAATAGTAATAAAGGGAAGGCGGTCACTTCCAACGTTCAGATTAATCGCCCAGTGACTCAATCCATATCCCAGGACGGTAACAGTGTGTTTCAACTGATTATGCAAAATAAGTAACCGAAACTACAAAAGCAATGCTCATTTACCTGCCATCCGGAAGGGAGACCTCTTGAGAGTTCATCTAAATCAGGTTGTTGGTTTCCATCAGGATGTGCCTCTGAGGGAGTCTCTGTGGATTCTTTGGCCTTTTGTGCTCTTCTCCGCTTTACTTTTTCACGCCTATGTTCATTATAAAGAATAAAGCATATCACCAAAAAGTAAAGGGCCAAACCCGACGGAAAAAAAACAATAAATAACTTATTTGTACACATGGGAAAGATCTATATAATACATAAAATCAGATAAGCGAGGCGGCAGCACTAACACAATAAGTAAAAAAATGAGTAGCTTATGCAATTTTATATACATACCAATCACCACCCAAAGGCTGAAAATTTGCATTATCTTTAGCCTCTCCACTGGCAAGTTGCTGGGCATGCCATTCCTGAAATCAAAGAAGAGTAAGTCACAGGGACCAGTGAAAATGAATACACAATTATCTAATAAAGGTTCATTTTAGAGACCTCTATCTCCCGTTGTCGCTTCTTTTCTAATATCTCATAAGCATTTTGAGGCTCATCTTCTGCATTCTCTTGCAACTCCTCTTTGGCAGCTTTCCACTAATAAAACAAAAGCATTAATTCTACTCATTTTAAAAACAAACAAGATAAATACCAAGAACGATAGATTCTCCATAGTAATAGGAAATTCTCTATACCTTGTCCACCAAAGAGGAGACCTTCTTATTAGACCTCAAGGAGGATGCAACAGCAACTGTCTTCTTTTTAATTCGTGCAGCTGAAAAAAAGGGGATGTCATATCATTAGATAATCAATTTCAGTAAAACATGTGTGACAACTGTCAGTAAGTTTTACAGGTCACAAATGAAGCTACGAGTCAAAAGCAATTTCTAGAGATCAATCACTCTCATAAACCAATGTCCATTTGGTTGAAATCTATCTGCTTCTGACCATCATATTTTATAAAGATTTAATTGATATGTATGCCAAAATTTATACCTTTAGATTGAACCTTTGGAGCTGATGATGAAGTTGCAGCTGCCATAGATGCAGTGGCGGCAGCAGAACTTTCTCTAACAGAAACAGTCGCAGGAGCTTCAATAGTAGCAAAAGTAGAAGAGCTCCCCACTGATGCTACCTCAGTATTCTCATTAACAGTAGGATCATCGGCCCTCAGACCAGGTCCTGCTACTGCAATATCCCCACCAGGTCCAACTTGATATGAAGCAATAGTATTAGAACTGGCAGTACCCACTTCACTCTGCAACTGAAAAGATTCAGTACCACCAGCTATAGGCACGGAAGATGCGCTCCTACCTTGAAGATCATAAAATATTACAGGTTCAACAGAGTTAACAGAAACTGATGCACTTTCAGAGTATGTGTTTGGAACCACTTGATAGTAAAGTGATGCTTGGGGTACAGCAATTTGAGATCCATCAACATGCCCATAGAAACCACCAACAGGGATTTGATTAACTGCATGTCCATAATACTGATAACTGGGATCAGAATAGGTTAGGTTGTATTGTTCTGCATAAGTGAGATGTGTAGTCTCTATATGAGATGGGGCAAGAGGGTATGAATGTTCCTCATCAGGCGGAGGTGGAGGAACTTGTTCATTATCAGGAGGAGGTGGTGGAATTTGTTCAGTATCAGGAGGAGGTGGAGGAATCCACTCCTCATTTGGAGGTGGCGGAACAACCGAGTAATCAGCAGAAGGCTTTAGCTGCTCTAGAGTGTTGGAAGGCACATCTATGAGTGCCACTGTGCTAGGTGGTATTACATCTTCAACTTCCATGTCCACATCCATATCATCATCCTCTCTGACATGGACTCCAGTCTTAGAGTTATCTCCAGAACGAGTATCTCCATCTACCAGTTCACCTTCTTCAACTTCATGTTCACATCGTTCAGTAGGTGAACCAAAAGAAGGAACACCTACCATATGGTCAGCATTGCTGGAGGGAACTTGATTATTTACATCACTACTGCCTACTATTAATGCAGCAGCATTAGTAGAAACATAAGAAGTGTAAGGTGCATAAGTAATTGTATTGATATCCTCTCCATCCGCTTCAACTTCGTTGTATGAACCTTCTTGTATCTCAAGCTTTTCTTCAAAAGAGTCGGGAGCTTCTTCAGCCTCTTCCATGATTGCTGATTTTGCAAGCTGGTAAATTTTATCATTAATAACACCTTCAAGCTGCTTTAGTTGCCTTTCACAGTGTGTCCAAAATGGTGATAAAGATGATCCATATGAAAGCAACGATTTGATATCCGAAAGTCTAATCTCAACCTCTAAAATGCATTTAGACATCCAGCCGGGACCTTGCAGATTGTCTTCGGAGCTGAAAATATTTTCATATTAGAATCACAAATAACAATGAAAACTAAAGAAATTCTGGTCTTCCACTTTAAACAAAAGAAATAGTAAAAATATATTGGCTACAATTAATAGCAAATAAAACTGATAACAGATGAACGAAAGCAATTAAATATTCCTTACACTTTTAGTGACTTCAGTCTCTCTAGTAAACGCTCCCCTTGCCTTAAAAGATGAATAGAGGGATCAATCCCAGTTTTATTATCCTCATTAGCAAGAACATCCTGTGTAGAGTTTCCGGAGTGATCTAAACTCCCACCAACCAAACAAGTATCAACAGCGTCTAAGCTACTTTGAAAATCACTTCTACTGACATCAGAGATTTTATCCTTCAGAGCTTCATTTTTGCATCCTTCATCGTGCTCGTCTAACACAGGCTCATTGTCATACACCTTGCTCTGAAGAATCACATTGTCACCAACTGATTGAACACTTACAGTTGAATTAAAATCATGGGCATCCACTTGAGCAACCTCCATATCTTCAACAATAGGTGCTTTCAGGTGAGAAGTAGATTGGTTTATCTGATTCAAAACAGTAGGCACCTCCCATGAAGTTTCACCAGTTTCAGTGTTCCAGTAGTAATACTGATTACTCTCTTCATGCATTACAATCCTCCAGCCTGAACCCACATCTTGAGTGACCTGTACTTCAGAAGTTCCAGCAACAGAATCTTGTTCGGTAGAATCCTTCTTGACTGATTCATTTGCGACACAAATATCTCCTTTGTTATCACTGCCTACCAAGTTCTGGATAGAGTTTGGAGTAGAATCTTTATCTATGTTCTGCTGATTGGCCTTTAGAGGATCAAGACTTTCACCTGCATCAGCTTCTGTATCTTTGCAGGTCTCACTTAGGGGGCCCTTACCCTAACAAAAGTAGGCAATGAGAACGCGAATGAAAATCATATGGCATTTCAAATTAGCAAGTTACTAATCTAACCCACAATGCTCCCACATTATTTCAGTTAAATGAATAAATTCCAGTTATAAATCAAAGATTTACAAAATAGAAAGATTAAAGCTTGGACTGCAGCATACAGAATCAATTCCCACCTGGGCCTACTATAAAGCATAGTTTCAGAAATAACAATGAGAGGGCGCTTGGTTTAAGTCTAATTAAAAATAAAAAAAAATCTCTAATGATTTATTTATTAATATATTAATTATGATTATAATTTTTTATGTAAAATTATAACAAAATCCCCTATTACTTAAACCCAAAACTCAATGAAGGAAATAACTTGATAGATATAATCAAACCAAGGGTCCAAGAGAGTATTTATGTTATTTGATAGTTAACACTTGACACCATATAAAAACATATCATAAACGGGCGACAAATATATTAATAATTTAATATTAACATATTAGATTATATATATATATAAATAATTAAATACATTAGAAGTGGTGTCAATGTTTTGATTATGGTATTGGATTTTGGTGAAGGGGTGAAAGTAGAGATGAAGGAAATGTTTTATTTATTTATTTTTACATTTTTGTATTTTTATAATTTTAATAAATCATTTATATTTTATATTTTTTGAACAATTCTATTCTATTTTTTTTATAAATTTAAATATGTCAAAAATATTAAAAGAACCACTTCTATTAAAAAAATGTAACAAGGTCAATCTAATAAAATGTACTTCTAGATAATCTTACATTCCCCAACCAAACAAACAACATATCTTACATTCTGGCAAATTAACTAAACAAGGTGATGTAAGATTACCCGAAATCCTATTCCGGAAACAATTTCCAACCG
Source organism: Hibiscus trionum (assembly GCA_030270665.1). Taxonomy (NCBI): domain Eukaryota; kingdom Viridiplantae; phylum Streptophyta; class Magnoliopsida; order Malvales; family Malvaceae; genus Hibiscus; species Hibiscus trionum. The sequence continues at coordinate 7,230,118 of BSYR01000002.1, read as the reverse complement.
TAATCTTACATTCCGAGAACCAAACACATCCAAGGTAATCCAAAATTACCTGGTCATCATGGTCAGATAAGGAACCATTCAAAGTGGCATGCTCTTGTCTTTTATCCGACTCCTCATCCAACTCATCATCACTATACTGGCCGAGTAATAGCAAAGGATTTGGTGGTTGTTGACCTGAAGACACAATATTAATATGTTAAATCTTTAAACAACAATTTATACTTAATGATTTGATTATATCTAAACCTTAAAAATAGGCTGAGAAAACATTCATTTAGGATAGGTCAGCAAGGTAACAACGTCCATAAACAAGAAAAAATAAATTAAAGAAAGGCTGAACAAATTCATATGATAAATTTATAGATGCATTAGGAGCATTCTATGAGCAATTCTTGATGGCCTCCTGTTGCAAATCAAAGAAAAGATGTCAGTGGAGGCATGATGGAAATAAAGCCAAGAGACATACGAACCGAGATAAAAAATTTCCAGAAGAAATCTGCAAAATGCTTGGATGCAGCGAAATAGAGCACAACAGATTGGGACTCGTTCAAAGTATCACATTGATCGGACCCAATCAGTTCCGCATGAATGTTCCCAAGACCACAGCTGACACCTACAATCTGAAAACAAATTCTGGGGCAAACAACATATGTCTGGCATAGATTCCAATTCCACCAAAATAATGATGACCACTCATGAAGTCATGCTCTCTCTACATAGTCCTTTTGAAGAAAACTGACGGAACCCACCTGAAGAAGATTGTGAATTGGGCAACCCAGCAAGATGTTTCAGTTCCCCATCAATTTCTTCATGTATTGAGGAGCCACCCAAATCTTCTAAAAGTCGCAATAAATGAAACCAAAGGTTAAAAGTTTAAAACAAAATCAATCTATATTCTTATTACTTTTTAATAGCTCTAAATTAATTAACTTCTTCAACTGATACCCGTTGCTGATTCCTGGGAAAATATTAAAAGCACAATCTTTCTCAACTACCAAAAAAACGAAGAAAAATATATATTTCTTTTTCTAGACCCGGGGGTACTAAGTAAATCATTCAACAGTTTATACGGTGTGATTATATATATATATATATATATATATATATATATATATATATATATATATATATATATATATACTGAGACAAAAGATTACCAGAGGGTTCCGCAAAGAGATCGAGCTTAACACGGCGGCCGGCGTTGCCCATAGCAGCTAAACGACGCTCTTTTCTCTTCCCCATGGATTTGATTATGAATTCTGATTCGAATATAATACTTTTTAGTAAATAAAATTTTACTAGGGTTTCTTCTTTGATTTGGAGAAATTAATTTAGGGATTTCCCTTCTTCCTTCTAAGCTTTTTTTATTAGATTTTGAATCCTAGAGGTGTTATGTCTATAAAAGGTGTTTGCTCCCCTATCCCTAAATGGATATACGGCGCCGTTTATTGTCTATACTTCCAATTCAATGGGAAGCCGCCACGATCTCTTTAACTATCTAACTATTTGACATCCACTAATAAATTGAATAGTTATGGTTATAATATCTTATTTTGTATGTGTTCGAATTTCGATATTTATTTTGATACGTGATTATCATATTTTTTTTTGTTCAAAAGGTAACGTATATGTTGTTCGAATGGTAAATAATCTTCCTATATACTCAAACTTCATTTCTCTAGTTCGTGTTATTGACTTTCTCTAAAAAAAAAATTAGTACGTCGACTTCAAATTTATCAAACGAGAAAGTAATGGCTTGGAAAAATTATATGACTCTATTGACAGTTTTATAGTGATCTACAAAATAATACACGGAGGTTTGAGTTATTCAGAATATTTTTAAAAGGGATATTGTAGACCGTTATAGATAAAGTGATTGAACATAAATCTTTTAAAATAAATATTATTTATTTTTTATATTTAGATTAAGTATTTGAATGTGTTGAACATAATTACTTTTGATTTAAAGTAGCAGGAATTATGGGCAGTTTATGCATTATAGTTTGTACCATCGCTTGTGGAATTTTAATTTTTTAGAATATCAAATTTACTATAAATACGCATTTCATGATTCCACAATTGTTTGTTAGTTATATTAATAAACTGCTGGTTTGTGGAATTTCTATTGACAGTTATACATTTTTTAATTTTTTTAAAATTTCAAAAAAAAATTGTTATTCTATTAGTTTTTGGATTATTATCCTATACACTGACGGTGTAAATTTTTTGTTTTCACAAGCGCCTCAATTATAGGGTTTAGGGGTTTTAGTGTAAAGGTTTAGAATGTAGGGTTTATGGTTAGAGTTTAGGTTTAGGGTAATATGGGCAGGCATTTAGGTTTTAACATATAAACCCGAAAATTTAACTTTAAATCCAAAATTTTATCAACATATCTTAAATTCAAAACTACTACACATAAACCCTTAAACTTTAAACCCTAAACGAAATTTCTAACCTCTAAAACTAAGACGCTTGCGTAAAAAAGTTTCCACAAGCGCTTGTGTAATAATTACCCTTAGTTTTTTTTTTTATAAGCAAGTCAGATATATTACTAAACAAACAAATAACACATAAAACAAACAAGAACAATACTAGAAAGGGGAGAAGAAGACAACCCAAAAATAAGCAACAACAACCAAACACCACAACCCAAAACAAAACGAAAACAACCAAATAAGAAACAAAACAAAAAAAACCAACATACGAAAAAAACATAAGAACATGAAAAAGCAAAAATATGCACATATCAGTAGGCCAAGTGGAACCAGTAAACACATCTTCAATTGCATGTTGATCAGGGGTCACCAAGGATGGAACAAGAGGAGAAATGCAGCAATATCAGCCATCAAACGAGCATTGCGCCAAGCATAAGGGATAGTCGATGCAAGGACTAAGAAGAGAAAGCTGAGGAGCCAAGGCGACGATTACCACCTAAAAGGCACCAAACCAAAAGTCGGGAGAGAAAAACTCGAAGAACAACAAAGAAGAAAGGGGAGAAAAAGACCATCACTACGTCCTCAACCTCCAACTCATAGTAGACGGTCCTCAACTCGATGAGAAAGTCATCGATAACAGTAACCCCGACGGACCACTAGAAAGCCATGAGCGCCAGAAATAAGATTCAGCGAACAGACCAGAGAAAACTCGACGAACCAACAACAATAACAAGAGAAGAGAAGCGAAATCGAAAGAGAATGAAAGGATGGGCTGCGGAGAAAAAGGGAGGAAAAAAAAATAGTAACTCCGCCAACCATCGATAAGACCATAAACGTCAAAAAATGAAAGAAAAATGAGAGGTTTAAAAACGTGATTAGTGTGATGTGATCCAAATCAGCACCAACATTTTCCATGATTTATTCACATCATTGAAGGACTTCAAGACTGATTCTAAGGAAATTCTTCCTTATTTCATTCGTTATTATCTTATTTATGCTTTATATAATATTATATGCATACATTTACATCCTAAGATGTGCATATTATATGGTTTCCATGCATATCATATAATCCACATCTTTATACTTAGTTAAATCATGCATATGTTATGTTTCACATCTTTATCTTATCATTTGCATCAATTGCATGGCATGCATCATGTTTCCTTTGCATTTCTAGCTTATTCATAACTAATCCTATTGTTTTAATGTGCAAGGGATGAATCAGCAACTATTGCAGCTTAGGAGCAAAGGATACATGCTATGGCAGCTCATAATAGCTCAAAGACAACAAAAAATAACTCATTTAGCTCAAGTCAAGCTCATCATCAGCTCGTGTAGCTCAAAACAAGCTCAAACAAGCTCGGCCAAAACTTCAAGCCAGTACAAAGCTCCAAACAGTTTCAATAGCTCGAGATAAGCTCAAAGACACTAAAAGAGAAGCTCACCTAGTTAAGATCAGCTCGTGGAAGCTTAAAGCAACTCGAAGACTAAGCTAGCTCATTCAGCTAGTAGCTCAGCTCATTTCAGCTCACCACTAGCTCGACCAGCTCATCTCGGCTCAAGCTACCATACTCAACTTATTACCTAAAGGGCATATCCTCTCCTCAAGAGACATGACTGACCAACTTTTGAGGGAACACCAAAAGTGGCACCATTTCTTAGAGAGAAACTTGAATTGGGCGCCAAAATCAGCCTTGGAAGGAGGCACAACATGGCCGAATCATCACCAGCCCTTTGCCGAACGAACACAAAGCTTTCTTATGCCTTTTCGGCCACCCTTTTCACTCTTGTATCATGCCATTTTGTCCGCCCTTAGAATCCTATAAATAGGACATTAATTTTATTTGTAAACACAATATTTTTTATTATAATTCTATCTTTTCTGAAGTTTTCTCTCAAACTTGTTTTTTTTTGAATTTCTTGACTTATCAAGCCTATATAAGGTTTGTGGTGTCACCTCTATCTTCCATCTATACTTCAGATTGTCTGATTTTTCTAACCATTCGGTCTAAGTCATCCTACCACCCTCAAGGATCATTCTATAAAAAACGGGATTATGCTTACGTATAATTTCTTTCTTGAACCCTTGAATACTATCTATCTTTATTTCATCCTTTTCCATTTATTATTTTACACGATCAGCCCCTAAACACTTCACCATACCATTCCTTTTCACCCTTTTATTCATACACCACGCTACTATTTTTCGCACCGAACTATATCCAACATCCTTTCATTTATTTTTTTTAAGAAGACGTTTAAAGACACAAGCTTACTTGTATTTACGGTCAGAACAATTAAAGTTTCTCTCAACAAAGCCATTTGAGGAGTAAGAGCATATCACAATATATAATATTTCGAAAGTACGAAGTGCCAAAATTAATTTCCTGGAGGTTCGTTGGGTTATTTCAATTTTTTTTGGTTATACTGTTTGTTTTGAGAATGACTAGATTGGTTAATATTAGGGATGGCAATGGATCGGGTTTGGATCGGATTGTATAGAATCCAAGTCTGAATCCGTTACAATCGGACTCGGATATTTTTTTCGGATTTGGATTCGGATTTTTTTCAAACGGATTTGGATCGGATTGTTTTTGGATCGGATTTTTTCGAATCGGATTCAGATTTTTTTCAACCGCATTTAGATCGGAGTTTTTGAATTCGGATTAAATTGTCATCCCAAGTCTGAGGGGTAGATTCACGAATTTTATTGTATTTAGGGTATATTGTTTTTTTGCCCTTTAATAATTTTATTTTAGTGCAAATCAGTCCATAATTTTGTATATTTAATTTCTTACGCATTTAATTTATGCTATTTAATTCTACACTTGTTATTTTTATCCCTTATTTGTTGACTACATTTAATTTTTTGTGTTTATTGTTTATACTTTTAATTTACTTTCTATTTTAATTCATAATTTTAGCATAATATATCATAACTTTATCTATCGATTGCACATTACTTACTTCCTTAATTTTTAGTAATTCATTGATATTTACATTTTTTTGTTTCTCCATTGTATTTATTTTATTGTTTGTTTATCTATGACTTGATCTTGCATTTATCTTTTTCATATTTATTTATACATGCATATGATATAAATAGATATATTACACTATATTAAGGTTAATTAATATATATAAATCATAATAAATATTATTATTATTTAACTTACATTCTTAACACATTTATATTTTTATTATCAATTTTAATATATATATATATATATATATATATAAAGTTAATTTTGTTTTTACCATTGTTCCAAATTACCTAATATATACATTTATGTTCTCGTTTAAAAAATATATGTAGTTATGTTTCTTTTAATGTATTTAGTTTAACTTTTTACTTTATTTATGTTGTCTTCTTGTTTTATTGTAAATATTATACATGATATTTTGTTTTAAGGAATTAAAAGTCCTAAATGTTTTGATTCGGTCTCGGATATGGATCGGATGCGTCGGATTCGTATCGGACATGGATTTTGATCGGATCTTGGCATGATCCATATCCAACCCATCTCCTATTAGGACTCGAACATTTTCCTCGGATTCGGATTCGGATTTTTTTTAATCGAATATGGATCAGATAAATTCCTTCAAATCGAATCGGATTCGGATCGGATTCGGATTAAATTGCCATCCCTAGTTAATATCTTATAATGCATGGATCTCTTGAGTATTTTATACAAAATTCTTGAACTATCAAACCGAAATACCGCCACCATCACGTGTCACAAACCGTCAAAATTTCGTAATTCATCTATTTTTATTTATTTTATAGGTTAAACTATCTAAATAGTTCTCAACTTTTTAGGTTGTTTGTATTTTAGTCATTGAATTTTTAAAATTTTGTGTTATAGTCTCTGTACTTTTAATTCGCACTGTTGTTAAATAACTCTAACGTGATATTGTGACTTTCTTTTTTTGTCAGTAAAAAAATATACTTTTTAATCCATTTTTAGATAATTCTGAAATAAACTTGTTCTTGATTTGGAGTTAAAACCCTATAAATCTAACATTTTTCTTCTCTTCTTTGTATCATCGTCGACCTCAACAATAATGGAAGAATCAATTGCAATCCCAGTAACGCACTGCTTGAAGAAACTATAATGCTAGAATGAGGATTTTTGGGTGCATGCACGTGCACCATAGGCATGGTTTTAGAAAAAGTTGCAAATTTTTTGGCTAGGTGTTTTCATTGTATTTTAGAGGAGAATTTAAAATTTTTGGATTGAGTCCCTAAAATACTTTGATGATGAGATCATGTGATACATGAGAATTTAATGTTAGATTACATACTAAAAACTCTTCTAGTTTTTCTTGATGATTGAAATTGTTGTTGTCAGTGGCGTCTGTCACAGTGGAGCAGTATGAACACCCGCTTAAGGCCTTCGAAATCTTTAAAATTTCATAGATTTTTTAAGTAAAAATCTAATAAATTAGTGGTTGTCCCTTATTATTTTAGTTATACTTAATGTGTTTTTCTTAACAAAATAATGAAAATGACGTGTTTGATAAATTTTAACCATGATTCTACTTTTTATTAATAAAACATTAAATTAATTGCACATTCTATAGAGTCTAATTTTTGAATTTTCACTCAAAGCCCCAAAATATCCGAAACGGCTTTACTTATTCTCCTTGATCACCTCCATAGTTGAGTCCCTACAATCCTTCTCCGGATGAAACGGACATTTCACCATGGAAAAGTTCTCTAACTCTGTTTTTTGACAAATTGTTTTGAAAGTTTTAAAAGTTAGAGGACCAAAATGCAAGCATGCTAAAAGTTTGACAACTATTTATCCAGTTTACCGTATTTTATAATTTATTATTTACCATTTTATTTTTAAATTAATAATTAATTAAATTAAGATTTTTTATTCTTATTTTTCATGTCTGCATATATAAATTATTGAAGTCTCCAGCTCATGGAACATTTCCACCCTTATCATCACCATCTTTAATCCCCAATCAACTCACAGCCGGTTTCATAGTTTTTTCATACCACCCGGAATCACTCTCCCAAGGTATTATTAACAATTTTATGTTTTCTTTTTAATCCATGTGAGGTTAAATTAAACATCTTCAATCAAAATTCCCAATCTTCGATAGATCTATTCACGTTGTGTTTGCTATATTTTTAAATATTTTTGATGGAATTGATTAGGTTGGACCGGATCAGGTTTAATTTGTAACAAAAGGTATGATTTTTGGGTTTGAATTTAACTTTTTAATGTGCTTGTTTTGATGGGTATTTGTTTTTGAACTATTTCTTTTATTGGAAATTTCTGTTTACACATGCTTTTAACAACTTCAATGTCTGTTATAATTAAAGATTCTTGATATTAATGGGGTGACACAACCTGGTTTGTTGTTCTTTATTTATTTTTAATCTATTTGGCATTTCATCATACATCTGTTGTGCATTGCCTTATTGTTTACATATTACCTAATGTATGAAAAATGAACACAAAGGAGTTATTTCTTATTCATGTGTATACCTCCATGCACAAAAGTAAGGTGAAATATCATTGCATTTGAGATTCCTAGGAGAAAAGCATCAAACAGGCATTGATTGTGATTCGGTTTCATTGGTAAAACAGATTCTGATCTGATTTTGAGGACTTTTTTTTAAGAATTCGGAGTCTTACATTTTGAGCTTCAGTCAGCAGAATCAGGAAATGGTTAAAAGGTTTGTTTATTTGTCTCGAGACAGATTATGTTATAACAAAGACTGATGTGAATGGGATTTTTCTAACCTCGGTTTTGTGTCGTGTAGGTATGGAGTGTTTTGATGTGTGGAGAATATCATGTTGCAGTGCGTAGATGGATTGAAGCATTTATTTGCTTCTGTACTGCAAATCTGTGATATTGATTTGTACAAACAATCTAGAGGTCTAGATGATCCGGAACTTCTTGCACGAGAGACTGTGTGTATGTTATCGTTTTTTCTTTTATTTTAATGAATTTGCTAAGCTTTTGAATGAATTAATGTCTTATTCGGACTTTCCTTATTGTGCACCTCTGTGCAGTTAGTGTAAGTGAAATAGAAGCTCTTTACGAGCTCTTCAAGAAGATAAGTAGCGCTGTGATAGATGACGGGCTGATTAACAAGGTCTTTTTCTCTATATCTTTTACTTCACTTTTTTTTGAGGTATGTCAAGATTTGGGCTTTGATGATCATTCCATATGCTTTTTCGTATGTGAATTTATTTTATGTTACCAATTGGCAGGAGGAGTTTCAGTTAGCCTTATTCAAAACAAACAAGAAGGAGAGCTTGTTTGCAGATCGGGTATTTTGATCTAATGTTAACTAATAGTGTTTCCATCCTCGATAAAAGAATGCTCGTAAATCTCATCATACTGATATTTGCAATTATTTGTATCTTGCCTGAGCTGTTGTCAATGTTTTCCGTATTTCACTGCAGGTATTCGATTTGTTTGATACAAAGCATAATGGGATTTTAGGTTTCGAGGAGTTTGCTCGTGCTCTTTCTGTCTTCCATCCAAATGCACCAATTGACGATAAGATTGAGTGTAGGTATCACATATTTATGTTGTCTGAATCAAGATCTTTATTTGCATCTTTGGTCATCATTCATAATCCCCGATAACTTGATGATCGATGTAAATGACTAGCATGAACTTAAGGATCGATTCAGTTTTCAGTTGTCCATCTGCCGAGTGCTTTGTCTTCTCATAATTCTTTTATGCCTTTTTGCAGTCTCTTTTCAACTATATGATCTCAAGCAACAAGGCTTCATTGAGAGGCAGGAAGTATGTATTATATTTTCCGATTTCAGTCTTTTATTCTCTATATTTCTTTGATCCTTCTTCCCCATCGTTCATATTTATTTTTACATACAGGTGAAGCAAATGGTAGTGGCTACACTTGCTGAATCAGGCATGAACCTTTCGGACGATGTTATAGAAAGTATAATCGACAAGGTGATCAGTCACTCAAATCTGATTCAACCGAAGACATGTGTTTTGTAACTTTCTTTTCGCTTGGTTCTAGTTTATGCTTGTTAAGTTTTCGAGCTTTGCAACAGACCTTTGAGGAAGCTGATACAAAACATGATGGGAGGATCGACAAGGAAGAGTGGAGAAGCCTTGTTTTGCGGCATCCGTCCCTTCTGAAAAACATGACCCTGCAATACCTCAAGTAAGTCCCAAACATGCTCAGACTATCACGAAACCCAATTAGCTGCGAAGTTTACGGATAAAGACTTTTCTTTCGCCCATGTCTACTCTCATTGTCAATGATTCTTGTTTTGTATCCTTGAAACAGGGACATCACCACAACATTCCCAAGCTTCGTTTTTCATTCGCAAGTTGATGATACCTGAAATCGGCAACCGGATTCAAAGCTTAATTAGACACCATTGATTATGGTTTGTTTCAAATCTTAAATGGTCTCAAGGGTGAGTTCCTATGATGTTTTGGTTCATTGGTTAGAAATTTATTTCTTATGTGTGTTCATATTCAACTGTTGAATATTCTTGTCTTTGTTTTCGGTCAATCGGCGGTTCGAGTCTCGGACAGCTGGAATATTTAGCTTCTTTTCTCCATGTGTTTATGTTATTACACTGTTAAAAAAAGAATTTCTAGTATAATCTCATGGAACACATTTTTGTGGATGTAAAACCTGAGTGCGACAAATAAATTATTATTATTTTTTCAAAATATGTGGTGAGTATAGTTTGAAAATTAAATCTGGGATTTAAAAATCCTAGTCGGAACCGTTAAATGTATAATAATGAAGGCATTATTTTGTTTGAAAAGATAGAAAGATTAAATTGATTAAAATTTTTGCATACATATATAAGTAGTATATTTGTGTTGATAAATTCAACGGTTAAATTTTGAAAATAGAAATCTATAAAAGTGTACTAATGTAAATACGAAATAATTAATGAACGCAAATATCTCATCTATACACTTAAATGAATAGTTTACTATTAAAAAAGTGAAGACTTTACTAGTCTTCTAAAGTAGTTAACCTGATAATTTAATTGGTTCGTATTCGATTTAATAATGATCAACTTAAATTCAAATAATGTATGCACCACAAATACCTCATGAAAACAAAGAGGACGAAGCATAAATCCAAATCCAACCTATCTTTTGATTGTGTTAGTATGCTATGCACCTCACATTATATATATATATATATATATATATATATATATATATATATATATATATATATATATATATATATACATGGATGGGATCAAGTTACATGGTGTAAAACTCATTTAGTTTTACATTAATTTAAGATCATTAGATAAGGAAAATGAATGGATGAGATTAACAGTAAAAAATGTGAAGATTATCACTTGAGAAAAAAAGTAAGGAGTTAATTTCAGCCATCCATTTTCCTCATCCAACGATCCAAAAAACGTGTAAAACTTGTTAAGTTGATCCTAACCCTATATATATATACTAGTTTTACACTAATCCATAACCATTGGATGAGTGAAATAGATGGATGAAATTAAAAGAAGAAAGTAGGATATGTAAAAATTATCAATTGAAATATATATATATATATATATATATATATATAGGGTTAGGATCAACTTACACTGTGTAAAACTCTTTAAGTTTTACACATTTTTTGGATCGTTGGATGGAGGAAATGGATGGTTGAGATTAACTCCGTGTTTTTAATTCCCAAGTGATAATCTTCACATATTTTACTGTTAATCTCATCCATCCGTTTCACTCATCCAACGATCTAAAAAAGGTGTAAAACTTAGAGAGTTTTACACAGTGTAATTTGATCCTATCCCATATATATATATATATATATATATATAGTTTTTAGGGCGTTTGTGCATAGTATAATTACCCATTTTATATATATATATATATAGGCATTGAAGAGGAAAGTTTTGGAAGACTTGAATAGCTAGAGAAAGTAGTTGTGTTATCAAATAATTGGGATGTGTATATTCCCTGTATCGGGATAATGACAAGTTGAAAAGTTGTTGAGAAAGTTCGGTGCAGGAGAGGAAAGCAGATAGTAGATACCTATAAGTTCTTAAATGTGACATATTTCATTTACTAATTTTCTAGTTATAGGACTTCTTGCTGCTTAATACATGTTGTTTTTGTTATATTTTGTGCAGGAACCAAATTCTGGAAATAGCAGTGAAAATGGGGCATTTCTGCAGTTTTTATTATTATTCTGTCATGACTGGCATCATGGGCACGACATTGGGCACGACGCGTCTGGCGTGGCAGTGACGTGGCAATGACGTGACGACTTCTAGAAGCTTCTGGGACGTTCGGAGAGATCTTATCAGCTTATCCGTTTAGATTTCCTGCATTTAAATTTCAAAACATTTGAATTGTTTTATCTTTACTTTATTATTTTAAATTTTCTTATCTTTTATCTTTGTAATTCCAAGCCTATAAATACCACTCCTTGGTAAAGGTTTAGGCATCAATCATTTTAGTGATCATCTTCCAGCTTTGAGTCTTTTACATTTGTAAACATTTTTTAGTTTAATCGAAGTTCTCTTCTTCTATTTTCTTTGTTTCATTTCTTTTATGTTATTTAATTGTTTTTCCAAAACCAAGTTAAGTATGATAATCAATATCATGCTTAGCTAAATCTTTTAAGCCAAGAACCAGCCAAGTCAATTCGATTCGTGAGAATTGAACTTGCTTAAATTCTTTTGGGAAATCATTTTTATCTTTCTGGTTAGATAGTTTGGCAATCGGCCTTACTAAAATTTTTTAACCATTTTTTCAAATAAAAAAGGGCCCGTTGGTCTGAAATCGCTTAAAAACATAGTTGGGAGAAAGGATCGGCCTATGTCAAATTTCGACTTCCTATGAACACTCTTAGCGGCGGTCCGCTAAGGAAAGATAAAATCAGAAGCGATTCTATTTTTTAGACAATTTCTGAGTCGGGTTTTTCCTGCTTTTATTCTAAATATCTTAATGGCGATAGACGTGGTTGATCTATTTAAGAACCATCTTTCGAAGATAGACTTGGGAGGATTGGTTACTCGAGAGAGAAACAAGTTACGACGGGTTGGGCTTCGTAGACTGTAACCGACATGATCCCCGAAATAAAAATCTATTTCAGTGATCGAAAAAATTGAAGGAGCTGGTTCGAGGCTATTTTGCATTCTTGAATTTTCTTTATTATTATCCGTACTTTATTTATTTTCTTGCTCAACATTTCAAACATCCCCCCTTTTTTCTTTTAACGCCTACTTGCAGATATTCCTGGACAAAAAGGCTAACAGGATCAAGTCACTAAACTGAAAAATCTCCCTGTGGATCGACCCTCTTTCCCTATATCTACATAATTTCCTTATTTTATTGTTAGTCGAAAGAGGTTAATTTTATTTATTTATTTTGACGGGTAAACGACGACTTGTCAAAATTGGCACCGTTGCCGGGGAGATTTATTTTCGGCAATTTTGACTGATTTTTGTTTTATTTTATGACCAGGAAGAACTCGGGTACTTTAGCTCCATATAACCCGGAAATCGAAGCAAACACTCGTAGAACTCACGGCGAAACACTTCGACGAAAGAAACAACAAAGCACACGAAGATCCGAACAGGAATCCACTTCCGAAACCACACCAATCGACGAACCTACACAAGAACCAGAACCAATGGCGGATCAAACAATTCGAGAGCTGAACGCAGCCCCTACCGTGCAACAACCACTCTGCATTGCTTTTCCTCAAGGCGATACTCCCTTCCAGCTCAAAACGGGATTAATCCACTTACTCCCAACTTTTAATGGCCTCCCTACTGAAAGCCCACATAAACACCTTGCCGAATTTCACATGGTGTGCAGCAGCATGAAACTGCAAGGAGTTTCGGAGGATCAGATAAAACTAAGGGCATTTCCTTTTTCTTTAGCCGGAAATGCTAAAGAATGGTTATTTTATTTACCTCCGAATTCTATTAATACATGGGCTGATCTTTCTCGTGTTTTCTTTGACAGATATTTCCCTGCAGCAAAAGCGACTGAACTTAGGCGAAACATATTGGGTATCCAACAAATGCACGACGAATCCCTATATGAATATTGGGAAAGGTTCAAGAAGCTGTGCGCAAGCTGTCCGCAACATGGCTTATCCGAGCAAACACTCCTTCAATACCTATACGAAGGAATGTTACCAATGGACAAAAAGATGGTAGACGCAGCAAGTGGTGGCGCGCTCGTTAACATGACCCCTACTGCAGCGAGAACATTAATCTCTACAATGGCTGCTAATTCGCAGCAATTTGGTTCTACAAGTGAACCCAGTCGACGGGTTCAATCAGTAAGCACAATTTCATTAGAGAATAAGATAGACAATTTGACTAATATTGTGTATTCTCTTGTTTCAGGGGAGATAAGAGCTGCTAAGGTATGCGGAATATGCACTATGCCAGATCACGCAACCGATTTATGCCCATTGCTGCGAGATACGTCTGGTGCCCAAGTTAACGCCATACACAACTTTCCCAGACCTCCCCAAAGACCCTATAACCCACATAGCAATACATTCAATCCCGGTTGGAGAGATCACCCAAACTTGAGCTACGGTAATCAGAACCTGAATTACCAACCTAGGCAACAACCTCCCTACCAAAACCAAGCACCCAAAAAATCCTCGCTTGAGTCTATTGTTGAGAGATTGGCAGTTTCGCAGGAAAAATTCCAAACCCAAACACAATCCCATCTCCAGCAAATCGACAAACAAATAAGCCAACCAGCTCAAGCCGTTAACCGTATAGAATTCCATGGGAAGTTACCATCACAAACCGAAACCAATCCAAGGGAAAATGTTAGTGCAATAACTTTGCGTAGTGGAACTGTGATAACGCCTAAACTGCCCAAGCAAACCGAGCAAAAATCCGACGAGCAAGGCAGCTCTTCGAAGGACCAGAACGAAAAGTCTCCACCCACTGCAGGTAACTCTAAATCCAATATTTCTGTTTCTACTTACGAACCTGTTCCTCTTTTTCCAGGTAGATTGACGAAACGAGATAAAAAAGGAGGAAGAGAAGGAAATTTTGGATGTATTCAAGAAAGTGGAAATCAATATTCCACTTTTGGATGTTATTCGGAAGGTCCCTAAATACGCAAAGTTTTTGAAGGACTTATGCACAAACCGAAGGCGACTATCCGGAAATGAAAAAGTTAACCTTGGTGAAAATATTTCGGCCATCTTTCAAAAGCCATTGCCGCCAAAGTACAAGGACCAAGGTATGTTTGCGATTCCATGTAAAATTGGGAAAGTTGGAATTAAAAGGGCGATGTGCGATTTAGGCGCATCTATCAACGTCATGCCGTTAAGTGTTTACAACAAAATTTCGACTGAACCATTGAAAGAAACGCGAGTGACGGTTCAATTAGCCGATCGATCAGTCATCTACCCCGAGGGAGTACTAGAAAACGTGTTGGTACAGGTAAAAGATCTTATTTTCCCTGCTGATTTTTATATTATTGACATGGAAAATGATCGCAGCAATAACGGATCCGAAATCTTACTTGGCCGACCTTTCCTATCAACCGCGCATACAAAGATTGATGTCCGCGACGGCATTTTAACTATGGAATTTGATGGGGAAGTAGTTAAATTTGATATGTATAAAGCTATGAAGTATCCTGATTCGGTCGCAAGTTTAAATTTCGTTGATATTATAGATCCGTTAGCTGATGATTTGATCGAAACTGATTTGTGTTATGACTTTTGTAGGGAATTCGCGGATCTCGACGATGAAAATATAGGCGAAATCATTTCAACTCTTTTATCCCTTTCTGAGTTTCGATTAATTCCAACTCGATCTAAACATTTTCCCTCAATTTTGCAAGAACCAAAGCCGAAGTTAGATCACTTTAATTTTGTATTTTTAGGCGACAACCAAACTTGGCCAATCATCATATTGAGTAAGTTGTCGCATCGGGAAGAAGGTAGAAGCTTAGTTGTTGCTTTGCACACACATAAAAAGATGAAGGGAGGCGTTAAAACGATGAAGGATGGACATTACTGTTTATTTGAAGAACCAAAAATTTAACAAAGGTCGTCGAGCTAAACGACGTTAAACAAAGCGCTTCATGGGAGGCAACCCATTGGTTTATTTTTCTTCAATTTTTACTTCTTTGTTTTTAATAATTTAATTTATGTTTCTTTATTTTTCATTTTTTTATTGCCTTAATAAATTTTCCTTTGCAGGATTCATTTCGAATGCAGCAGGACAATCAAATTCCCACAGCCAAAGTGCACCGTTTCATTAAACGTGGTGCATTTTAGCACGCTCAATGAACGGTGCACGATAGCCCCAAGCCCTTCCCCTTTAAGCATATCGTCAAACTCTCCCCCTTTTCCCTTTCTTTCTTTCCCGCAAAACCACCAAAACCCTAAAAAAACACAACCAAACACCTTTCTTTTTTTCACTCAGCCACGTCGACTTCACCATTCCCCACACCTCCTCCTCACCGTGGTGGTCGACAACGGCAAGCCCCCATCTCCCTCCTTCCACTCGATGCCCACCGTGGACTCCACATCCTCTTCACGGGTTCCGTTTGCCTCTTCCCATTCGCACCGGCAGCCTTTGTAGAGGCTTCCAACAACTCGGGCTAGTCTCTACTCCTCCTCCTCGTCGTGGTGGCCGACGACCAGCAACGAGATCACTCCCCCGACGAGAATGCCGAACCATCGTTGTACCCTCTTTGGCACATCCGGCAGCTCCGTTCAAAGCCTTCTGCAACCGCTGATCCGAGCCACTCATAGTGCACCATTCCCATCGACTCACTCTAAATCCACGGGGAGTATCTTTTGCCCTTATTTTCTCTTTATTTCCTTAATTTTTATGAATTGGGGCAATTCGCTTAAGTGAGGGGGAGGATATATTATCACTTGTCCTATGCTTGTTTGATAATATGTTTTCATTTTGATTAAACCTTGAAATGAATTTTTTTTTCTTGCCATTACTTGTTGTCCAGCATGTTGTACTTGTTCTAGTGCTTAGGAATGATTGAATTATAGCATTTTGATAATCAAAGGATATGGGTAATCTGCAGTTTGACATCTTTTTTAATTTCTCTTGATTGTGTTAATTAGATTTCTCGCCTAGCTTAATCAAATTATCCCAATTTTGGTAAGATTTGAGCCTTGAGCATGCATTCTTCATATTATGCTCATTTCTTTTGCTTGGGAGTGTCATCTTGAAATTTTAGGAATCTAGAACTTGTGGCTCGCTTACAATTCGAGACTACACTAAGAACGAGGTGCTTTAAAATGATTTAGGCATTAGGCTTTAACCTCTTCCATCCCTTCCATTTTAATTTACCCTTTCTCATCGCCTAGTGAGCCTTTGTTAGCCTTACACCCCATTTCCTTGGCTTAACCATTTCAATTGATCAAATGCTAGAATCCTTATTAGACATGAATGAGATACTTTTCAAATAAGGGCATAATTTTTCCAAAAAAAAAAGTTAAAAAAAACAAAGAAAAAAGGAAAAACAGAATAAAAGGAAGCAATTACTTCGAAAAAGAAAAAGAAGAAAAAAGAAAAAAAGAAGAAGAAAAACAGTTCCGAAAAGAAGAAAAGAAGAAAAAAAATGTGCGTTTTGCTTGCCCATTTTTAGCTCCTTTTTAATGTCTTCACTGCTTAATGTTTGAGATATCTTGCATTGATCATCCTCTTTTGTTTTTTCTTCCCATCTTTTTATCTTTTATCTTTTTTTTTCTTCTAAACCCACATTACACCTTGAATAAAAGACCTAATGATTTTTGCACCTCGGTTCTAATAAAGTAGTGGAGAATTGAACTTGTTACAAGCCTATGGAAACCTTTGTTCATGCATGACTTAGAGTGTTTTTGCTTCACATTTACCTTTAAAACACTTTGAGTGCTCTTGAGTGTATATTGGTGAGGATTAAGACTAGGTTAGAATTTGATTAATGCTTGATAGGTAATTGGAAGAGATAAGGGATGTTCTTTGCTTGCATCCATTTGATTTGATTATGTTTCTTTCATGATACTCCTTTTGCGCTAGAACTCTTATGATTATGTTTGATGCTTGTAATGGCTTGAGAAATGCATTCTTTGGTTTATGATTTTTCGGACATACTTGAGGAAGAGTATGAGACAAGTGAGGGGGAATTTGATAAGTTCTCAAATGCGACATATTTCATTTGCTATTTTTCTAGTTATTAGGACTTCTTGCTGCTTAATACATGTTGTTTTTGTTATATTTTGTGCAGGAACCCAATTCTGGAAATAGCAGTGAAAATGGGGCATTTATGCAGTTATTATTATTATTATTCTGTCATGACTGGCATCATGGGCACGACATTGGGCACGACGCGTCTGGCGTGGCAGTGACGTGGCAATGACGTGGCGACTTCTAGAAGCTTCTGGGATGTTGTTGAGAAATATTTTGATATAACAAATATGTGAAAAATGTTTTAGGGACTTGTTTAAAGATTTCAAAAATAATTCAAAAGCCCTTAAAACGTGACAAAATGTTTTGAAAGAGTTCGACTTAGTGCCTATATCAAATTACACTTTTAAAAGTCGACAAATGCCCAAAATGTTCATTTTCAAAGGAAAGTTTCGAAACTATACTAAAGTTTCGAAACTTATCAGGGCAGTAGCACTCTGTTTTGGAAACCTAAGCAAAGGTTTCGAAACCTTGTAAAGGTTTCGAAACTTTGGCCCTGTAACGGCTCCAAACGGCTATAAAACGGCTAGTTTTTTTGAAAACCCTCTTAAGGTTTCGAAACCTCTCAAAGGTTTCGAAACTATTGTGCAGGAGAGCATTTAATGCTCCGAAACATCCCCAACGGCCATAAACGGCTAGATACTCATTCCACACTATAAATACACCCCAAGGACACTTGAAGATAGCAAGAGATGATATCCAAGCTTCATGATCAAGAGAAATAGCGTTTAAGTCTTTACTTTCTTCATTTCTCTTGTATATATTGTATAGAGAGTGTTTTTCATTGTTTTTATTCTTTACACTCTTGTGAGCTTAATTCTCGTAAACACCCACCTTGTGAGGTATATTTGTTTACATCTTTCTACCCTTGTATAAGGAGAGGTTCTAGTTTAGCCTTGAGAGAAAAACTAGAGTGGTTCTATCTTAGCCATTGAAAAGATAGGGTTGTAAGGTTACCCTTTGTCCTCAAAAGGAAGAATTCATTGTTGAGTGAATTGGGAAATCCTTAGTGGTGTGCTAAGGTAGTGGATGTAGACTCGGTTGAGTAGTCGAACCACTCTAAAATCCTCGTGCAAATTGTCTACCTTTATTTCGGTTTTAGCCAATTCAACCACCAAACATTTACAACCCTCCTTGACGGTTTCGGTGATCGATTCGAGCGTGCAAAAAACCCAACAATATGGCTAAGATAGAACCACTCTAGTTTTTCTCTCAAGGCTAAACTAGAACCTCTCCTTATACAAGGGTAGAAAGATGTAAACAAATATACCTCACAAGGTGGGTGTTTACGAGAATTAAGCTCACAAGAGTGTAAAGAATAAAAACAATGAAAAACACTCTCTATACAATATATACAAGAGAAATGAAGAAAGTAAAGACTTAAACGCTATTTCTCTTGATCATGAAGCTTGGATATCATCTCTTGCTATCTTCAAGTGTCCTTGGGGTGTATTTATAGTGTGGAATGAGTATCTAGCCGTTTATGGCCGTTGGGGATGTTTCGGAGCATTAAATGCTCTCCTGCACAATAGTTTCGAAACCTTTGAGAGGTTTCGAAACCTTAAGAGGGTTTTCAAAAAAACTAGCCGTTTTATAGCCGTTTGGAGCCGTTACAGGGCCAAAGTTTCGAAACCTTTACAAGGTTTCGAAACCTTTGAGCCAAAGTTTCGAAACCTTGTGAAGGTTTCGAAACCTTTGCTTAGGTTTCCAAAACAGAGTGCTACTGCCCTGATAAGTTTCGAAACTTTAGTATAGTTTCGAAACTTTCCTTTGAAAATGAACATTTTGGGCATTTGTCGACTTTTAAAAGTGTAATTTGATATAGGCACTAAGTCGAACTCTTTCAAAACATTTTGTCACGTTTTAAGGGCTTTTGAATTATTTTTGAAATCTTTAAACAAGTCCCTAAAACATTTTTCACATATTTGTTATATCAAAATATTTCTCAACAATCTCCCCCTTTTTGATATAACAAAACTTCTTTGAAAAATTGTTTTTGACAAAAGGCTCCCCCTTAAATTTTCATTTACTTCTCCCCCTTTTTGTTATATCAAAAATAATTCAAATCTTTATAGTACATAATAACAATGGGGTTTATGTGGGAGTATCGAAACGGTTTGAAAACTTCCCTAAACATAATTTCAAGTTGTTTGGACTTTTGGAAATGTTTTAAATTCTTTTTAAATCAGTCCAACACATTTTTCAATTATTATATCAAAACATTAGTTCTTCAGATGTTCGGAGAGATCTTATCAGCTTATCCGTTTAGATTTCCTGCATTTAAATTTCAAAACATTTGAATTGTTTTATCTTTACTTTATTATTTTAAATTTTCTTATCTTTTATCTTTGTAATTCCAAGCCTATAAATACCACTCCTTGGTAAAGGCTTATGCATAAATCATTTTAGTAATCATCTTCCAGCTTTGAGTCTTTTACATTTGTAAACATTTTTTAGTTTAATCGAAGTTCTCTTCTTCTATTTTCTTTGTTTCATTTCTTTTATATTATTTAATTGTTTTTCCAAAACCAAGTTAAGCATGATAATCAATATCATGCTTAGCTAAATCTTTTAAGCCAAGAACCAGCCAAGTCAATTCGATTCGTGAGAATTGAACTTGCTTAAATTCTTTTGGGAAATCATTTTTATCTTTCTGGTTAGATAGTTTGGCAATCGGCCTTACTAAAATTTTTTAACCGTTTTTCAAATCAAAAGGGCCCGTTGGTCTGAAATCGCTTAAAAACATAGTTGGGAGGAAGGATCGGCCTGTGGCAAATTTCGACTTCCTGTGAACACTCTTAGCGGCGGTCCGCTAAGGAAAGATAAAATCAGAAGCGATTCTATTTTTTTAGACAATTTCTGAGTCGGGTTTTTCCTACTTTTATTCTAAATATCTTAACGGCGATAGACGTGGTTGATTTATTTAAGAACCATCTTTCGAAGATAGACTTGGGAGGATTGGTTACTCGAGAGAGAAACAAGTTACGACGGGTTGGGCCTCGTAGACTGTAACCGACATGATCCCCGAAATAAAAATCCATTTCAGTGATCGAAAGAATTGAAGGAGCTGGTTCGAGGCTGATTTGCACACTTGGTTTTTCTTATTGCTTTTAATTATTGCATTTTATTTTATTACTTCACTCAAAATCATATCACCCCTTTTTATTTCTTTGTTTTTACAGACATTCCTGGGAATTCAAATCCGACAAATTCAAGTCAATAATTCCAGCTAATCTCCCTGCGGATCGACCCTCTTTCCCTATATCTATTCAATTTATTTATTTTATTTATTGTTGAAAGAGGTTAAACATTTATTTATTTTTGACCGGTTAAACGACGACTTGTCAAAACCCAAAATAAATTCGAATCTATATTTTAATTCTGTTTAATATAAAACAAATTATTAATATATTAAATTCATATAAAATATAAAATGTTTTAAAACTAAACACAGAATTAGTCTTCAAAGTACTTTTTTTCCACTCCAGTCTTTTTATTTTTTTCACCCGGATCAAAACCTAACATTAAAAATATGTACGTAAGTTTACTTAAATTTTAAACCGAATCAAAATATTGTATTGTAATTAAATTAAAATGCTAAAAAAACTATTTGTAATGAACAAATTCTGACATTTAAGTCTCTGCTCTTGTAGCACGTTTTCTCTCTGCTCTTGTAGCACGTTTTCTCTCTTGTTCTTTTCTTTTCTTTTTCTGATCCAATATCACGATCATATGGCTGAAGTGGAGACTGACCTTGCAAATCTTTCCCTTTCTGGTGGTGAGGATGAAGGTCTGCAGATTGAGTTGGATCCAAATGACTCCCCGCTGCCTTTTGAGTTCTGCTTCGTAGGATCGTTCCTGACATCTAGTGTTATTAATTTCCAGTCGATGCGCTCTACACTGGCATCGGTTTGGCACCCCCTGGGGGGATCTCGATCTCAGATTTAGGTGAAGGACGGTTCCTGTTTCCCCTGTACCATGTCTTGGATGTGGAACGGATCTCAGTCGGAGGGCCTTGGTTTTTTAATAGTCATCTTCTAATTCTACATCGCTTAAAGAGTGGTGAAGATCCGATGTCTGTCCCTCTCCATTTCGTTGACTTCTGGATTCTAGTCCATGATGTGCCTTTGGGTTTTATGTCGGAGAAGGTGGCACGAGTGGTTGGGAATTTCATTGGACAGTTTCTAGAGTATGATTCAAAGGCTATTGCCTTGGGTTATAAGAGAGTGATGAAATTACGTGCTCGTGTGGATGTGAGGGTTCCACTTAAAAGGAGGAAGAAGATCATTCTGTCGAATGGTAATCATCATTATATCTGGTTCTAATATGAAAAATTGACCCTTTTCTGTTTCCTTTGTGGCATCCTTGGGTATGAGGAGAGTTTTTGCCCTTTGAAGTTTACTGCAGGGGGTATGGAATTGAGTCCAGGATGGGATGCCTCGCTTAGGGCTCCGTCCCGGCGTGCACAACCGTCGCCGAGCAGATGGTTAGTTGAAGATGGAATGGAAAGATCTCAGGCTTGCATGATCTCTGCAGAATCGACGCTGAAGGAGAATATTTCGCCTAATTTATCGCCCATCAATCCTGAACGGATAAACGGTTTGACAGGGTTAAGGGCTCCATTAGGGGAATTCATTTTGTTGGGTGGTCAACACTCTAGTGGATCTAGGCTCCAAACTAGTTCTGGGCCTGTGCCTCTTGGGGAA
The DNA here is from genome assembly GCA_030270665.1 of Hibiscus trionum. Taxonomy (NCBI): domain Eukaryota; kingdom Viridiplantae; phylum Streptophyta; class Magnoliopsida; order Malvales; family Malvaceae; genus Hibiscus; species Hibiscus trionum. The sequence continues at coordinate 7,207,771 of BSYR01000002.1, read as the reverse complement.
TTGGTGGGAGATCTGTCTAGCCCGTTGCCTGCTACAAGTAACCAACTAAAAGAAATCTCAGTATCTGATGGTCTTGATGTTGTAATGGGCCAAGTTGATGAGGACGTTCCCCTCTCGAGTTGTGATAGCGCAAAAAGGGCCCGTGTTCAGACCCCCCGGTTGTTCCTCCCCTTCATGATGTACGTGAAAGTTCATCTCCTCTTTTGGCAGGCTCCTCGAAAGGGGCCAGCCGTCCTGAATGAAGATTTTGAGCTGGAACGTTCGGGGCCTGGGGATGGACCGAACTGTTCGTCGTTTTCGCGCTGTTTTGCGTGACTTATTCCCATCAATAATTTTTATTATGGAATCAAAATTGCCGGCAATAAAGATGGAACGTGTGAGGAAGTTATGTGGTTATGTTAATGGGGTTGAAGTGAGCTCGGATGGCAGAGGTGGAGTTCTTTGTTTAGGTTGGAAGGATACAGTTAGTTTATCGGTTCGATCTTTCTCTGTACACCACATCGATGCTGTGATTACGGAAGCTAATGGTGGTCTCTGTTGGAGGCTGACTGGATTTTATGGTACACCGGAGGTGGGTAACAGAATTCATTCTTGGAATCTTCTTCGGCGTTTGAATGATCACCCAGATTTGTCGTGGTGTGTTATTGGGGATTTTAACGAGTTGTTATTTCAGCATGAGAAATCTGGTGGTAGTCTTCGTCATGGGTGGCAGATGCAAAATTTTCATGAGGCCTTGGATGACTGTGGGCTTTCAGATATGGGCTATAAAGGAACATGGTACACTTGGGAATGGGGTTGGACGGCTGAAAACAACATTCGTGAGCGTTTAGACCGGGGAGTGATGTCATCTGCGTGGTAGGAGCTTTTTCCTAACTACCAACTTGATCATCTCCCACACTCTCTCTCAGATCATTGCCCTTTGTTACTTAATACTGCACCGAATTTGTACCACCCAGAACAAATCTGGCACTTTAAATTTAAAGCGGCATGGCTTCTTGAAGAGTCGTGTGAAGATGAAGTTCGACGACTATGGGTCAGTTCTGTGGGTACTGTACCTGAATGATTATTGGCTATTAGCTCAGGGTTGGACAAGTGGTTTCGACGAGTGAGAAAGGAGAAGAAGCCGACTGTCCGTGATCTACAAGCCCGCATCACTGAGCTTTCGGACCAGGAGGTTACATAAGAGACAATTGGTACGTTAATTGAGTCAAAGCTAGAGTTGAACTTGGAGTTGGATAAAGAGAAGGTTTTTTGGGAACAACGAGCAAGGGCAAATTGGTTGAAGAATGGAGACAGAAACATGAGCTTCTTCCATCGGTATGCTAGTCAGAGGAAAAGGCAAAAATTTATCAATGGATTAGTTACTGATGATGGTACCTTCCAGGAGGATTGTGTTGAGGTAAAACGAATTGCTGTTGACTATTTTTCAAAACTTTTCACGTCTGAATGCAATGCAGATCCGCACAATATTTTACAGGGTATCACTCATTGTATTAATTCGGATATGAACCAATCCCTTCTACGACCGTTCACTAAGGACGATGTGTTTTGTGCTCTTAATTCAATGAGTCCCCTTAAAGCTTCTGGCGCGGATGGGCTAGGTGCGGTTTTTTATCAGAGATTCTGGGGTATTCTTGGGACGGATATTGCCAACTTTTGTATCGGTGTTCTCGGAGGTGAGTTCCAAGTAGAGGAGATAAATAAGACCCATATTGTTTTGATTCCAAAGGTCTCTGATGCTCGTTCGATGAAACATTTTCGTCCAATTGCCCTTTGCAATGTGCTTTTTAAGATCATCTCCAAAATGTTGGCTAATAGGCTCAAGTTAGTCCTTGAGGGCTGTATAGACAAGGCCCAAAGCGCGTTTGTCCCTGGTCGATTAATTTCCGATAATATTGTAGCGGCATATGAGATTCTTGACTCTCTAAAGAAGAAAAGATGCGGTAAGCGTGGGTCTTTTGCTCTTAAGCTCGATATGAGCAAGGCATACGATCGGGTTGAGTGGAATTTTGTTGAAGGCATTATGCTCAAATTGGGGTTTGCTACTAGTTTTGTCCACATGATCATGCGATGTATCCGATCTGTGTCATATTCAGTCATTGTAAATGGAACTACGAGTGATTATTTCCTTCCGACAAGAGGATTGCGCCAAGGGGACCCTATTAGTCCTTATCTGTTTCTTCTATGTGGGGAGGGCCTATCATCACTTCTACGGTCTGCTATCTCATCTGGTAGCCTACGGGGTATACGCATTTCTCGTAGTGCTCCACTGGTGAGCCATTTGCTCTTCGCAGATGATTGTATTATTTTTTGGGAAGCATTGGCAGAGTACGCGGGCAAGCTTAAATCTCTCCTCCATGAGTATGGTGAGTGTTCGGGGCAAGTGGTTAATTATGATAAATCAAGCATATTTTTTAGCAGCAATGTTATCACAGGAAATTGAGAGGATGTTTATCGTATTCTTAATGTTCCGGAGATTGCATGCACCGAGAGATATCTGGGCCTACCAGCCATTGTGGGCCGTGAGAAAAAACAGGCCTTTAGCTACTTAAAGGATCGTCTTGGATGCAAGGTGATTTCGCTTGGTGCCAAAACGCTTTCGCAGGGTGGTAAGGAGGTTTTTATTAAATCGATCCTTCAGGCTATTCCTCTTTTTGCAATGTCCTGGTTTTTGCTCCCGATAACTTTTTGTAGGGAATTAGAGGCTATTTTAGCAAGGTACTGGTGGCAAAAGTCTGCCTCTCGGAGAGGTATCCATTGGTGCACTTGGGTAGAGCTTTGTAAGCCTAAAGAAGAAGGTGGGATGGGTTTTCGTGATTTAGGGAAATTCAACATCGCTCTTCTGGCAAAACAGGGATGACGTCTGTTGTCAAAGCCCAACTCTCTAGTGGCCCGGCTGTTGAAGGCTAAGTACTACCCCTGCTCAAATTTTCTTAATGCTGGTTTGGGCTCCTCGCCTTCATTGGTATGGAGAAGCATTTGGAGTTCAAGAAAGCTCCTTGAAATGGGCCTCGGCTGGACAATTGACTATGGATCCAACGTGTCCATCTGGAACGACTTTTGGCTCCCGGGGTTGCCATCGGGCCGGGTTCAATCCTCTCCAGTAGATGGATTTCAGAAGGTTTCGGATTTAATTCGGTGTGACACGAACAGGTGGGATCAGCACCTTATTCGTGAAATTTTCGACGATATGGAGGCTGATATTATCCTCAAAATAAAGCTCCCTATGTACCATCAAGAAGATTATTTGGCTTGGAAGGGAGAGGGTTCAGGAGTCTATTCGGTTAGAAGTGGATATAAGCTCCTTTTAGGCTACACTACTATGGTTGATAATCAGTCTAATTGTTTCAACTCCATATGGCGGGCCAAGTTTCCATCGAAGATTAAAATCTTAGCCTGGAGAATGGCTAGAGATTTTGTTCCTACCATGTTGAATTTAGTTTTCAAGAAGGTAACAAACAACCCGCTTTGTCCTAGATGCAAGTTATACTTAGAAAGCTCTCTACATGTCATTCGTGATTGTTTCTTTGCGGCAGAAGTTTGGCGTCTCCTTAATGTGTTTGATAACAATTGGTTTCAGCATACAAATGTTCAAGCATGGCTACTTCATGTGTTTAACTCTACATTTCAATCCATTCATAATATGGTTTTGATTGCAATATGGGCTTTGTGGTACTCACGCAACATACTAATCTATGAGGGGAAAATACAACGTACAAAGGAGGTTTTTACCTTTGTCAAGGGATACTGTCAGGGGCTATCTGTCACCGCCTCACGATTCGAACATCAGACCCGCCATGCTGAGACACAGTGGATTCCGCCGCCGTTGGGGACCTACAAAATCAATGTGGACGCCAGTTACAGAGGTTCAGATAATATTTCTGGGTCTGGTTTTATTGTTAGAGATGCCGCTGGTTTAGTCATCAGAGCTGGCCATCGGAGAGTTTTAGGGGTTACCTCAGTTTTCGAAGCGGAGGCTTTGAGTGTCCTCCACGGTCTTCGATTTGCATGTGACTTAGGCCTCAGGAGGGTTGTGCTCGAGGGCGATAGTAGATCCATTGCCCTTAAACTCAATTCACCCGAAGTAGATTTGTCAAAAATTGGACCTTTAATCCGTGATTCGAAGGAATTGAGTAAGGGATTTACCTTGTGCTATTTCGAGTTTACTGGGCGCGCCGGAAATCGACCGGCACATGCTTTGGCGGCGGAGGGATTGCGTCATGCAGAGGAGCGGTTTTGGATCGAAGAAGCTCCGCCCCATATCCAGTATCTGTTGGACGGCGATCGTCGATTCGCTGAGCCGCCTTAGAACCATCATCTTTTTGGAGGTAACCAGAGGGGTTTGTCATGGCATTCATAGTTCACTGTAGTGAAGCCCCCTCCTTTTGTTTTTGCTTCAACCATTTCTCTCTCAAGCCTTATCCCCACCGGTTAGAAGAAAACCATCGGTCGCCTATTTTGTGTCTTTTCACTTTATTTTCTTTGTTTATTTATTGCTTGTACTTTACTTTATTTTAATAAATGACCGATTATTATTTCAAAAAAAAAAATCTTAAAAAAATTGGACATACGGTACCTATTAGAACGTTTTATGTGACATCTTAACTCTTAAGTCAAAAGTAAAAAGAATAAAGTGAGGAAATGGTTATAGTTTAGGGATCAAATCATACATGAAACTCTTAATATATATAACTAAAAATATATATATTATAAAAAATGGATATATTAAAAATTACCTTTTAATTTACCGGCGTTAATATATCATTAATCGAAATTGATCATCATTGGCCAGGTGTTGATATTTTAATTTGAACTTTAACTTTTTAGAAAATTAACCTTTAGTTTGGCATAAAGCCAAAAAAATGGCTTAAGGTTCGATTAAATAATCACTTTCGCCCCTGTTTTTTTTAGGAATTTAACCCTCAACTGACGGTAAATGCTTGAAATGATTGGACAAACCTATATAGTAGTGCACGCCGACATGACAGTATCATATAGACTAATATGTTGACTTGAAAAAACGTTACATAAGTCAAAAAATAATCTTATAAAATTATATAAAATATAAAATAATTTTTTCTGCTGACTTATCATTTTGTCAAGTCATTTCAAATTGTTTGTCGTCAGTTTTCTAATAATTTTTATCCACAAAGGGGTCATTTTGACCTAAAATGCAATGTTGATGGTTGAATTGCTCCAAAAAATAATAGGGGCCAAAGTAACTATTCAGTCAAAACGTTTGGGTATTTTTTGACTTTATGCCCTTTAGTTTTTATAAAACCATTTTTATAATTGTTAATTTAAAAAATGAAAAATGATTTTTTTTATTTTTAATAGTTGTTTTTAATAATTTGAAAATGATTTTTTTCTATAAAAAATGATTTTTTTTTGAAAAAAAAAGTTTTGAATTTTTATAAGTTTTTATTTTTTTTAAAGAATCCGCTAGTATTATGTAAAAAATATCCAAATTACAATAAAAGTTTACATTCCTAAAGGTAAACTAAAAATATAATTTAGTCATTTTCCAATGAACAATGACAAAAAAATTAGTTATTTAGATCATACAAGGACCATATAATGAAAATGTTAAAAACCAAAACAAAAGATCCGAACAAAACATAAATACGAACATATCTGACTGCATCGACAAACGAACCACAAAATGAGATCAAACTATTGCAAGAACACTGATAGTCACAAATCAGAGTCGAGCATTGTGAGAAAATCCACAACGCAAATTACGTATTCAAATTCAATTTGAGGGTCCAAAGCATGGAAGATCAACAAGATAACCAAATAAGCATCATCTTGATCAGTCATGACAATGTTAAATCTAACTCTGAGAAAAACAAAAATAAACAACCAAACTATCGTTAATAAATACAAAAAACATGTCAAAAAGTAGAAAAAACGAGCTAAAAGACAGATGAAACATGCAACAAAAGTAGAGTTATTTTTAATAAAATTTAAATAAAAAATATAATATAATATAATATAATAAAATAATAATAAAATTACCAATGATCGACAACTAACATTAAAATTAGTATTATGCCGGCGGCCATACAAGATAAAAAAGACAGAGTAGAGATTTTTTAATAAAACTCTAGCGGCGCACAAATTTTGATTTTTTAACATGTTAAGATTTTTTTGAATATAACATGTTAAGATTTAATGTATAATTTGGTGTTTTAACTATGAATCATTTTTCTTATGATGCTCCTTATTATTTATTTAACGTCCAACTTTATACATTCTAATAGGCATCGTATGTCCATTATTTTTAACGGCATTGATAACGGTAGGAATTAATCTAAAAAAATAATATGTTTTGATCAAAGTGAAAAAAATAACGTTGTATAAGGGTGTTCAAACGGTTGGTTAAATCGAATTAATCGATCAAACAAAATTAGCTTAATTAATCGGTCGGTCATCGAACTTTTTTTCATCAGTGAACAGTTAAAGGATTTTTTAAAATCCGATTATCGCTTAATTAACTGAGTTACCCAAATTACTTGAAATATAACAAAAATTAATATATTATACATATTAAGCCAATACTCATTAAAATTCTAAAACTCACTTCTAACCCAAATGAAAAAATCCAATGTTTAATCTAAAATTCTATTTTTTTATCTATGTTTAGATGTTATTTAAATTAAATACAAATTGTCTTTGTGAACTAAAAAGTATTTCTAAATATTTTTATTATATAATAATTTTGATTAATAAAACAAATGATAAATTTTGGTTAATACGAAAACCGACCGAGTTAATTGAAATTTGTTTGGGTTCGGTTAATTTTTTTGAAAAAATCCAGTTCGGTTAACGGTTAAAAATTTAAAATTTTTAGTTAATTTAATTTTGGGTAATTCGATTCGGCCACTAACTAAATTAACCCTTTGAACACCCTTAAATTATTGTACATGAGTTTACTAGTATTATAGTACTTCACCTTTTTTTCAAAATTGTTTGGTGTGATTACAATATTAATGGGTTGTAATCCTTTGGTAATGTACACATCTGTACAGATAATTGTTCGAATCTGAGTCATATAAAAATAACAATATTTTTTTCACTAAAACCATTCAATAAGTTCTATAATACTTTCCTTTAACTAAGTAAATGATAAAAAAAATTAGGGTTGGAACTTAAAATTTAATTTTTCTTATATTTTTAGTGTTGGGGCTTGGAGCATAGAAAGGGGTACCGAAAAGTGACAATTAGTTTTTGTCATATTCATAGAATAGAAATCCTCTACTTTTTGTGCCCATATTTCTGCCCCAACAATAAAAATTAGATTTTAGTGTAGAGTTTATTGTTTAGGATTTAAAATTTAGGGTTGCGACTTAGAATTTAATTTTTTACTGTTGGGGCATAGAAATGTGCACCGAAAAGGGGTAGAGAATATTTTTCCTATTCATAGAATTAAAACCATCTACCCTTTTTGGTGCCCCTTGTAACACCCGGGTTTGGGGGCCGGAAGAAAATAATATTTAAATAATGGTCCGGGTTTCGGTTTTATAATTAAAATAATAAAGTATTATTTTGGTCTTCACATTTTTGAACAAACATTTTGTGTTGGACCAAAATGTAATTGAAATCAAATTTCCATGAAAATTTCAAATACATGAGATTGTCATCTCATTAATGACAAAACCGTAAATAAATGAAACTTTTAAAATTAAAACCCCTTTTGTTGAATTAAACATGTGCTCATCTTCTTCACTCCCATTTCCACCATTTTAACGACAAGTAAAGCTCCCCTCCCCCTTTCACTATTCCATCTCCTTCCTCCTTCATTTTGGCTCGATTTTGAAAGGTAAACACATCCCCACCTTGCTCTCATCTTCCTCTACTTGAAAGTACAAATAGATTTCATTTTCATCAATGTTTTAGAATTTGGGTTTTTGGAAGATTTGAATAAAAATGATATTTTTATTGTTTTTAACTTAAGATTTTGATTTGATATTGTTAGATATGGTATTTATGAACCAAATGGTCCAACATATATACTTTTTAAAGTGTTTTATAAGAATTTCCGAAATTGGGTTTTGGTGGGGTTTTAGGAGGGTTTTTAGTTGAGTTTTGGGTGTGGTTTGTGTTGGAAATTGAGGGTTGATGTTAGGGTAATAGTTGGGGGTTGTTTTGGAAGCATTTGGAGATGTTAAATGTGTTGAAATCACAAGTTTTGGGCTGGGTATTAGGGCTGCTCGGGTTTGGTGTTTTTGGGGGTTGTTCATGGCTTGAATTATTGTGTTTGTCGCTTGAATGGTGTTCCGGGTTTGCTACATTAATTGGTGATTTGATTTGAGGTTGTTTTGATTGTGTTGAGGTGATTAGAAGCGAGATTTTGTGTTGATGAAGCCTCGGTAAAAAATCTGGAATCGTTGGAAGCTTGATCGGCTAGTGTGGTTGAGCTTGGAATTGTCGGTGAGTGGTTATTGTTTTTAAATGGTTTTCAAATATTGGTTCAAGCATGTGAACCTAGGATGGGCTTGGTAAACCCACCTAGAGTTGGGATTAGAGTGGTAGCCTAATCCCAAGCTTTAATTAAAGACTTTGGTTGCACTATTTAATGGTTGTTTATGCCTCTTGATTAATTGTGTTTGTGGTGTTATGTATATGTTGTTATACATGTATGTTGAGGCATGACTTAATGCATTGTTATATGCATGTTGATGATAAATATGATGGGAATATACATGTGTATGAAATATGATGTGATATTTGTGTTAATGATATACATGTGATGTTGACATGTGAAATGATGTTATGAGGTGATTGTATGATCCAAGGATCATGGTGAGTACATACTAGGCATGGAAATGTGGTTTGTGCATGACGGTAAGTCATGGTGAGTACGTGCTAAGCACGAAAGTTGTTATGAAATGATGTTGTGAAAGATTAATGAAATGTGTAGTATTGGCACTAGTATGCTTGGGTACAAATGATCGATCATTAGGATGTTTAGTGTGCACACGTGAGTCAAAATACGCGCGTGGTCTTGATGATGGTAGTCATCAAGATGGAGCACGGGTTCGCCCGGAAATCTTCTTATATATATATTAGTCGGTGATGAGTGGAATCCCATCGACGGGCGTGAGGATGAGTGGAATCCCCTCCGCGTGAATGGTGATGAGTGTAATCCCACCGTCAGGTAATGGTTGGGTTGTTGTTGGATGTGAGTTCCAACAATTATCCGCGTATTCGAGTCATAGCTAGGTGCCAATACGGAATGTGAACTAGGTTGCTTATATGTTGAATATATTTATGTTTCCATATGTGGTGGTTATGGACTTGTTGAGCATGACATGGTTTGGATAATATGTTCATGCATCATCCTTTATTTTGGCTCTTGAGGATTGGAGGTAAGACCATGCATTTTTATTTTGATTCTTGCTCGTGCTTGGACCCTGCATTGTCGAAGGTTTGTTTTATGAGCATACCCTCACTAAGCTTTTATGCTTACGCTCCTTCTTGTTCGACAATGCAGATCAGTAGCTTGTGGGTGGCAAGGGCAAGGAAAGGCCTCCAAGTGTTGCTTACGGTTAGCTCAAGTATGATCTATAAATTGTAGATTGTAATAGTCAAGCAATAGGATATGTGTTATTGATTTGAATGCTTTGGATGTATGTTGTTGTTGGTGTGGCTTGTAGATGCCTTGTTTCATAAATCTTGCTTTATTGCTTACCTTGAATGCTTATGTGTATGTTGGTCTTGCACCTTTTTGTGGATGCTCCTATGTATGTTTGTCCAAGCATGCTAACCTTGATTACAATGTTTGGTTCTTATGTGGATTGTTGATCCTTTGAATGTATGGGTTCTATATGTTTAATATGTGTTAAGCATGCTCGTGTAGGTTGTCCTGTATCTAGAATTTATGCTTGTGTGATGTGTGAGGTCTTAGTGGTGCTTTTGGGACAGCCTTATACCAAAAACCAGCTAAAACCAATCTGCAGACAGAGGGCATTTCGAAACGGTTGGTCCCGTTTCGATACGATCCCTTTGTTTCAGGCCAAGCGTTTCGGTACGCTAGGGGGCCGTTTCGATACAATTTTGCTACTGGAAATATGAGATTTTGACGATAAATTAACGTATCGGAACGGGCTTTGGCGTTTCGGAACGGCCTTCATCTCGTTGACCACGAGAAGTTGACCGTTGAGGTCGTTTCGATACGGGCCACCCCTGTTTCGAAACAGTCTCACCAGGTTGACTTTGGCCAGTTGACCCGGTCAAGGTGTATCGAAACACCCTAAGGGCGTTCCGATACGGCCTGCTGTAAAGGATTAAAAATGGTCTGTTTGATGAGCTGTTTGGATGTTTTATCTCGTATGTTCTTCCGCTGTCGCCTTTCTCACATAGGGTTCAATAATGCCTCTAGAAAGGATAGAAATAATGAAAAGTTTTTTTTCTAGGGTTGCTAACTGAGGTAGGACCTTAATGAGTTTCACATCGGTTTTCCCCGTCTAGCCTACTCGGACCGGTCAAACGTCCAGACCGGGACGAGGGGGTTACATTTGTTGGTATTAGAACCTAAGGTTTCCGAGACCTTAGGCAGGTAAGTGAGGTAAGTTAAGTTGTTGTGTTGAAATTGCACGATGTTTGCTTGCCATGTAAGCATGTTGCTTGTTATTCGAGTATGCTGTAATGAATGATTGTTTGATTGTGAACGTATGTTGTTTGATCGTACGCATATATTGCTTGAAGCATGTTGAGTAGAGTCCCATTGCTTCTATTACATCAGAAAAAGAATTTTAGGTGAGAGAATCATACTTGAGCCACTTGGACCCTTCCCTTTGCTAACCCGGTTTGTATGTTAAATTGTTGCTGTTGTTAATCTATTGCTTTTAGTAAGTTTGAGGCCAGTGTGTGGGCCGTAAATCGTTAATTAGAAGTTGTGGTTTCTGAAAAAGTGGATGATGTTGGGGGAGTTCATCGCTATAGTTAGGGAAGTACGGTTGTACCAGAGTTGAGGTACAACTAGTTTGTTTAAGTCAGTATGTATGTGGGTTGATACCTGTTGATGAGGGACGATGTGATCGATTCTAGCATTAGTTGGTAAAAAGAAGTGAAGACCTATGAGTGGGAGTCAGAGTGGTATCGATGTTATAGTAGATAAGCCTTGGTACAATTTTGGGTTTGTTTCCTCCGGTTGATTCTGAATCTGTACTTTTGTATGTTGTTAGCAAGTATGCAAGTTTGAATATGCCCAGTGAAGTGTTAGAGGTAGGTCTGAGTACCTTAGTTCTTTTGGCGAGATCAGGGTAAGGGTCTCGTGTGAGTAATCTGAACCTCAGAAATGTTAGTTGGTGATCGATGGAGTACGACCTATGGTTTTAGTACAAGACATTCGGTCAGTATCCGTGAGTGGGAATCGATTTGTGTGATTAGGTCAGCGTGCGTCTGAGTTGTTTTCCAGCATGGTTGTCTGTGTGTGATCAGAATTACATTTTGAGGTTTCGAGATGCTCTAAGAACGGTTTTAAAGAGCTAGCTTATGTTTGGAGGACCAACCTGAAGACAAGAGGGCCGAAGACTAACAGTTGTGTACTTGTGAAGTTGCAATTTCTGCGGATTCGTCCGTTTGTGTGAGCATGAAAAGAAATTAGATATACTTGTTAAGATCTTAGACGTATGGACACATGTGACTAGACCTTTTGGTGAAATAGTGGTGGTCAGAAAGATGTACGGAAGATGTCTATTGATGGTTCAGGGTTACGTGTTTCTAGTAGATGTGAAGTTATTATCTTTTTACGATTTCGATGTAACTTTTGGCATGGTTTGGCTTGTAGCACACAAGCTAGGGTATACGTTGAGACAAAGAGAGAGTTGCCTTGGAGTTGCAGATTTCTGAGAGACTGTAGTAGTAGGTAAGGACGTGAACTTCTTATTGAATGTTGATTCAGCTTTAGAGGTCAGAGATTGATTGAGTTTAGTTGACAGGCTTGCTTGGCAATTGTGATAGATTTGATTTTTGAACGAAGATTAGACTGGAGAAGGTTAGAATAGTTTGTGGTTTTCCTAGAAGTGTTTAGAAGAGTTGCTCGGTTTGTCTCTTGTTGGGGAAGAAGAGCTTATTATTGATACCGTCTTCGAGTTTACTCCTGTTTTGATTGCTCTGTATCTTATGATTCCCGAAAGAATTGAGAATGTTGAAGAATCAACTTCGAGATTTGTTATACCTTAGATTCATTAGGCCTAGTACATCATCTTAGAGTATGACAGTGCAATTTGTGAAGAAGAGAGATGCCAATACGAGAATGTGTTTAGATTACAGGTAGTTGAAACAATTGACAGTAAATGAGTAGTATCCGTTTTCGAACGTCAGCGATTTGTTGATCAGTTAAAGTGTGCACCAGTCTTTTCAAAGATTAATTTGAGATCTGATTACTATCAGTTGAAAGTGAGAGAGGTTGATGTACCGAAGACAGCTTACGGGGCAAGATGTGATCGCTTTGAGTTCTGAGTTATACCGTTTTGTTTGACTAGTGTGTTAGTTACTTTTATAGAGATGTTGAGCAGAATAATTCTCGAGTTCCTTGATCAGTTGTAGTAGTTCTCATAGATGACACATGGGTATATTCACGTACCGAAAAAGGCCATGACAAGCTTTGAAGTTAGTGTTGTAGATCCTATTAGAGAATTAGTTGTATGCCAAGTTGAGCAAACGTGAACTCCAAGTTAATGAAGATGTTCTCCTAGGACATGTAGTTCAGCCGAGTGTATTAGAGTAAATCCCAAGTAGGCAAAAGAAGATGTAAGTTGGAAGAAATTGAAGACTGTGACAGGTATCTATAGTTCCTAGGTCTAGCATTGTTACTTTCAGAGAATTGTAAATAGTCTTTTGAAGATAGCTGCTCCTTTGACAAGTTGCTACAGAAGAATGTTCAGTTGTGTGGTCAGATGCGAGACAATGAGCCCTTGAGAAACCGAAAGAAACTTTGAAGAGAGCTTCGACCTTGAATCAACTTATATCAGAGAAGGAGTTTGTGAACCATAATGATTCGTTACATGTAGGGTTAGGTTGTATGCTTATGCAAGATAGAAGATTGTGGCCTATTTTTCAAGATAGTTGAGAGACCTTGAAAAGAATTATACGACACTAGACATAGAGTTAACTACAGTTGTGATTACTTCGAAGACTTAGAGACAAAGCTTGTATAGTATGAAGTATACAGTATATACACTTAACGTACGAACTTGAAATATTTGACGACTTAGGAAGGTTGAAACTTGAACAGCATGAGTTGTTAGAATTGCTTGAAGACCGTAATCTTGAGATTGAGTACCATCCGAAGATAGTCAACGTAGTAACCGATGTTCCGAGTTATATTTTTTGTTAGATTAGTGGTTAAGTTGCGAGCTATGTTGCTGGATTCAGTTTGTCGAACGATATTATTTTGTGGCCGAGTTTCATGTTAAACCTACATTGAGTCAGAATACTTGAAGAGAAACAGTTGCAAGACAGGTTCTTGGCACCTCACGTGCAAGACATGGTAGAAGGAAGACCTTCAGATTTCAGTTTCAGAGATGATATAGTTTGTATTTTTAGAGACGGAATAGTTGTGCCGATTGACATAGTGTTTTGAGACGTAGTGTTTTGGACGAAGCTTACGACAGTTCATTTGTATTATATTAGAGTAGTATGAAGACATATCACGGGTTGAAGATGAGTACTTCTGGATTGAGTTGATGGATGATGTGGTTCAGCATGAGAGTAAGTATGTAGTTTGCCAGTGTGTCAAGACCGAAGATCAGTTTTCTCTTCTAGTTTGTTACATCCGTGGAAGGTTCTTGAGGGAAGTGAGTAATAGAGATTCGAGATTTCGACTAGATTTTTGAAGACGTCTGCATAGTGTTTGGTTACATGTTGAAGTCAGATGATCAGTCAGAGAAAGTTATGGGTCAAGTATTCAAACAGTGCTGTATGAGATTGTGAATCGGGCTAGTCTGTTGTTTATTTGTTGCGGTTACCACCAGAGTTAGAAAGGGGATTCGTAATGTGTTATGTGTATCTATGATTCGAAAGTGTGAGTCAGATTTGTCCCATGCTATGTTTGCGAAGAGATTGAGTTGAGTTTGAACTTGCGTGCGACGAAGAATCAGTTGAGATCTTAGTGTCAGATAGCTAATGTTGTGTGGTAAGTTTACCGAGCTGGTGAGTATGTTGTGGTGAGAAGGTAAGTGTGGAAGAGTAGATTTCGTAACTTTTCCTGTTCGATAAATTTCGGGGACGAAATTTTCTTAAGTGGGGGAGAGTTGTAACACCCGGTTTTGGGGGCCGGAAGAAAATAATATTTAAATAATGGTTCAGATTTCGGTTTTATAATTAAAATAATAAAGTATTATTTTGGTCTTCATATTTTCGAACAAACATTTTGTGTTGGACCAAAATGTAATTGAAATCAAATTTCCATGAAAATTTCAAATACATGAGATTGCCATCTCATTAATGGCAAAACCATAAATAAATGAAACTTTTAAAATTAAAACCCATTTTGTTGAATTAAACATGTGCTCATCTTCTTCACTCCCATTTCTACCATTTTAACGACAAGTAAAGCTCCCCTCCCCCTTTCACTATTCCATCTCCTTCCTCCTTCATTTTGGCTCGGTTTTGAAAGGTAAACACATCCCCACCTTGCTCTCATCTTCCTCTACTTGAAAGTACAAATATATTTCATTTTCATCAATGTTTTAGAATTTGGGTTTATGGAAGATTTGAATAAAAATGATATCTTTATTGTTTTTAACTTAAGATTTTGATTTGATATTCTTAGATATGGTATTTATGAACCAAATGGTTCAACATATATAATTTTTAAAGTGTTTTATAAGAATTTCCGAAATTGGGTTTTGGTGGGGTTTTATGAGGGTTTTTAGTTGAGTTTTGGGTGTGGTTTGTGTTGGAAATTGAGGGTTGATGTTAGGGTAATAGTTGGGGGTTGTTTTGGAAGCATTTGGAGATGTTAAATGTGTTGAAATCACAAGTTTTGGGCTGGGTATTAGGGCTGCTCGGGTTTGGTGTTTTTGGGGGTTGTTCATGGCTTGAATTATTGTGTTTGTCGCTTGAATGGTGTTCCGGGTTTGCTACATTAATTGGTGATTTGATTTGAGGTTGTTTTGATTGTGTTGAGGTGATTAGAAGCGACATTTTGTGTTGATGAAGCCTCGAAAACAAATCCGGAATCGTTGGAAGCTTGATCGGCTAGTGTGGTTGAGCTTGGAATTGTCGGTGAGTGGTTATTGTTTTTAAATGGTTTTCAAATATTGGTTTAAGCATGTGAAACTAGGATGGGCTTGGTAAACCCACCTAGAGTTGGGATTAGAGTGGTAGCCTAATCCCAAGCTTTAATTAAAGACTTTGGTTGCACTCTTTAATGGTTGTTTATGCCTCTTGATTAATTGTGTTTGTGGTGTTATGTATATGTTGTTATACATGTATGTTGAGGCATGACTTAATGCATTGTTATATGCATGTTGATGATAAATATGATGGGAATATACATGTGTATGAAATATGATGTGATATTTGTGTTAATGATATACATGTGATGTTGACATGTGAAATGATGTTATGAGGTGATTGTATGATCCAAGGATCATGGTGAGTACATACTAGGCATGGAAATGTGGTTTGTGCATGACGGTAAGTCATGGTGAGTACGTGCTAAGCACGAAAGTTGTTATGAAATGATGTTGTGAAAGATTAATGAAATGTGTAGTATTGGCACTAGTATGCTTGGGTACAAATGATCGATCATTAGGATGTTTAGTGTGTACACGTGAGTCAAAATGCGCGCGTGGTCTTGATGACGGTAGTCATCAAGATGGAGTACGGGTTCGCCCGAAAATCTTCTTCTTATATATATATTAGTCGGTGATGAGTGGAATCCCATCGACGGGCGTGAGGATGAGTGGAATCCCCTCCGCGTGAAATGAGGCGTGAGGATGAGTGGAATCCCCTCTGCGTGAACGGTGATGAGTGTAATCCCACCGTCAGGTAATGGTTGGGTTGTTGTTGGATGTGAGTTCCAACGGTTATCCGCGTATTCGAGTCATAGCTAGGTGCCAATACGGAATGTGAACTAGGTTGCTTATATATTGAATATATTTATGTTTCCATATGTGGTGGTTATGGACTTGTTGAGCATGACATGGTTTGGATAATATGTTCATGCATCATCCTTTATTTTGGCTCTTGAGGATTGGAGGTAAGACCATGCATTTTATTTTGATTCTTGTTCGTGCTTGGACCCTGCATTGTCGAAGGTTTGTTTTATGAGCATACCCTCACTAAGCTTTTATACTTACGCTCCTTCTTGTTCGACAATGCAGATCAGTAGCTTGTGGGTGGCAAGGGCAAGGAAAGGCCTCAAAGTGTTGCTTACGGTTAGCTCAAGTATGATCTTTAAATTGTAGATTGTAATAATCAAGCAATGGGATAGGTGTTATTGATTTGAATGCTTTGGATGTATGTTGTTGTTGGTGTGGCTTGTAGATGCCTTGTTTCGTAAATCGTGCCTTATTGCTTACCTTGAATGCTTATGTGTATGTTGGTCTTGCACCTTTTTGTGGATGCTCCTATGTATGTTTGTCCAAGCATGCTAACCTTGATTACAATGTTTGGTTCTTATGTGGATTGTTGATCCTTTGAATGTATGGGTTCTATATGTTCAATATGTGTTAAGCATGCTCGTGTAGGTTGTCCTGTATCTAGAATTTATGCTTGTGTGATGTGTGAGGTGTTAGTGGTGCTTTTGGGACAGCCTTGTACCAAAAACCAGCTAAAACCAATATGCAGACAGAGGGCGTTTCGAAACGGTTGGTCCCGTTTCGATACGGTCCCTTTGTTTCGGGCCAGGCGTTTCGGTACGCTAGGGGGCCGTTTCGATACGATTTTGCTACTGGAAATATGAGATTTTGACGATAAATTAACGTATCGAAACGGGCTTTGGCGTTTCGGAACGGCCTTCATCTCGTTGACCACGAGAAGTTGACCGTTGAGGTCATTTCGATACGGGCCACCCCTGTTTTGAAACGGTCTCACCAGGTTGACTTTGGCCAGTTGACCCGATCAAGGCGTATCGAAACACCCTAAGGGCGTTCCGATACGGCCTGCTGTAAAGGATTAAAAATGGTATGTTTGATGAGCTGTTTGGATGTTTTATCTCGTATGTTCTTCCGCTGTCGCCTTTCTCACATAGGGTTCAATAATGCCTCTAGAAAGGATAATAATAATGAAAAGTTTTTTTTCTAGGGTTGCTAACCGAGGTGGGACCTTAACGGGTTTCACATTGGTTTTCCCCGTGTAGCCTACTCGGACCGGTCAAATGTCCAGACCGGGACGAGGGGTTACACCCCTATTTATCACCGCACTAAAAATTAGGTTTATGGTTAGAGTTTAAGGAATTTAGAATATGGTGTATTGTTTAGGATATATAGTTTAAAATTTAAATTTTAATTATGGCTTAAAATTTAATTTTTTATATTGTTGGTCCATAGAAACAGAATATGAGAAGGGGCAAAAAGTTTTTATCCTACTTCATATTAGTGTAAAATTAATTTAGTGTTAAACGTGAGGTTGTTAGCAGCACATCCGTGAGTGTAAAGTTTTTGTTTGGGTGTCAATTTTAGGTTTAATAGTCAGAAATGTGCCCAACCTATTATATCTGTTTTTTTAGTTTGGCGCCTACCGTTTTCTTGGACCATTTTGGTGCTTAATTTCATTCCTCAACTCATATTGGGGTTTTTCGTGACGGACGTTAAAATTTTTCCGTTATCCAATAAGACGCGACACGTGACATATTATGGTATTTTTTTAATTTTTATTTTTCTAAAAATCAGAAAATCTTTAATTTTATAAAGAAACCCAAAATCTTTAATTTCTCTAAAACCTCAAATCCAAACCCTAGATCCCTAAATTCAACCACCTCCGGCCACCCTTGCCTTCGTCAGCCCCCTATGACCGAAAGCCTCATGATTCCGTCGTCGAAAACCAGCGAATGAACCGTCGATTGCTCCGTCAACGAACATCCAAAAATAAAAAAAAAAAGATTGGTTGGGCTTCGAACCGATGGCTAGAGGGTGGGGGATGTTGAACGGTGATGTACCCAACGCTTGGGTGGTGAACGTTGAACCGCCGACGTGTGGGGATGTCGGACGGTGAGGGAGATGTGATTTGAGGGTTTGTTTGAAAGAAATTAAAACTTTGGGGTTTTTTAAGAAGTACACAATTTTAAAATAATTCATAAAATAAATAAATAAAAACAGGCCACGTGTCATATTATAATTGGCTAACGGAAATTTTTTTAACGACCGTTGACGAAAAAACCCAATCTAAGTTACGCAATGAAATGTTATGCACCAAAGTGGCCCGAAAAAACGTTAGGCACCAAACTGGAAAAAAGAGTATATGTTGGCTAACGGAAACAACGGTCCTTTGTTTGTAACGGATCTAGGATTGTAGCAAGCATGTTTCTGCAATAACACAATGTTATGGATGTTAGAATGATGTTAAAACAACAAGAACAAAAAAAAAAACGAAAATAAAGAAAGAAAGAAATGAGAGGAAGGAATTTTCTGGCAGTTTCGGAATTCAAATGTTGATGAATGCTTCAAAGGGCTTTCATGGCAGTAAATGAACGACTAAAATGGCAGAAAATGGTGTTGAAGTTGCTGGAAATTAACAAGACGTTGAACTCGAAAGAACCCGAACAATATACTGAGCGGACCCGAATCGAATACGTTCTTCGCCAACGGACTTGGACCCTCTAGATAGCGATCTAGGAACCCGAAGTATCAAGGAGGATGACACAATCAAACAAAGTCTGAAAATGCCAAAGTAGTTCAATGAAGAACCGAAATTGAGAGAAAAACTCACAATAATTTTGTTTCATAAAAATTGTCTAACCTTGTTCATACAAATTTAACAAATATATATCGAGAAAAACAAGGGAGAGGGCGCCCAAATTAGTGGCTGAGTTTGAATTGAAAATAAACACATGTTAAATGTGTTTAAAAATGCAAAAGAAATCTGCCAATAACCTCCCCAAATTTCTGCACATGTGATTATAATTTGTGGTTGAGTTTGAACGAAATTAACACATGTTAAATGTGTTCAAATTTCAAAAAAAAGGTGGCTGATAACTTCTCTTCAAAATGGCGCCCAAATTGCTTCAAATCTGCCACATGCTTGCACACACATGCACATTCTGTCCACACATGCCGTGCACATGCTTGAAGAGATGTAGGACGCCCCACATGCTGCTCACATGCTTGTAGGACACTCTCCCAGATGTAGGACACCTTTGAGCTGCTTCTGGACTTGTTAGCTGGAGTTGAGCTAGTGGAGCTAAAGTTGAGCTGACTGGAGCTGAAACGAGCTGAATTCAGCTAGCTGGGAGTGAAGTGAGCTGAGTTGAGCTGCCTATACTCCTTTGAGCTGAAGATGAGCTACGTACACTCCCGTGAGCTTCATCCGAGCTAAGTTTAAGCCTTTGAGTTGCTGCCCTTTTATTGTAACTATATGAAAACAAAAGAAACACACTCAGAGCATTGTAAACTTATTGAAAACATTCAAGCAAGCTACAAAACAATGCACCCTTATTGTTTTAACACACAACAAGCTAACATAAAGTATTATAAGCTGGCAAACTTATCTAAAACACACTTAACATAATATATACATAGCAAACACACCTATATAAGTAGTATAGTATATGTATGTCACATATCAGCATGCAACACATTATAAAGCCTATGTTCTAAGGCATGAACATGCTCGAATGAATCAGGAATTGTAGCACAAGTAAGAAAAAAGGCTTCCCTGGATTTCTTTGCCTTAGAACGAGTGATGGGTCATGTTGGTAAGACCTCCGGATCATCTTGTTTGTTCTGAACTGATGTGCTCACATCACCTTTTTTACTATTACACCTCAATTTTATTGACATCAATGTATTTCATGTATCATCTTGAATTTATTTATTTTCTTAAATAATTTTCATATATATGATTTTTGTTAATTATCGGTATTTGGATTATTGGATTTTACGAAGGTCTATGGAGGCAGCTCTTCTTATCTATTTTTTATGTTCTCAACTTTAAGAATCGAACCTTTGATCTTGCTTAAAAGACATATCGTCTTATCTACTAAACCAACTAGTCATTGGTCTAATTTTCTTAATAAAATATATATTATATACTAATGTATATAATCAAATTTGACTAAAATCTCAAATCTCAAGGGGTGATTTTAGAACAAATGATGCTTTCAGGCAATTAGGATAAGATCATTAATATATCTTTATACTAGTTGTCACCTTATCTTAGTCAACCAACACGTAGTGACAGAGCTATTAAGGGGTGAGGAAGGGCAATTACCCCAACTCTTGAAAAAATTTATCTTTTTTACCTTTGTCATCCTATATAAATTGTTTTAAAAATTGGTGTAAATCTAAATTTGCCTTCCTTCAAACATTTATGTTTTACTCCCTAACTCGAAATCCTGACTTTGTCCTTGCCAACACGTGTCATTATTAGGATACATGATGCAAAGGAAATAAACTAGAGAGAGAATATACGCTAAAAAAATCTCGTTGATCGACTCAACTCGTTGCTTGTTAAGCTCGCCAAAATTTTTACCATGTTTTTTTATTAAAATATAGGTAAAATCTAGTGATACTATTAGAGCTTAATATAAACATAGAATTCACAAAAACCACGAGGTCTGAGTAGATAAATAAACGAACAAACCATGACCGAGTTAAAGATGAAGTTGATATTCGAGTGTGATACTCTTTTTAGTTTCTCAACAATCTTCGATGAACAACAAAAGAGAGAATGTCGTAGGAATTTCAGGGTTTTAACTTTCAATTGTATTTTTTATATGGGAAGTGAAAATCGAAAACTTTTCTCATTTTCTATTATTATACATAAAACAATAATAAAAGAAAAATGAAAGACTTTAATAAAAAAAGAAAGGCTCATTACTATAATTTAATTTTATATTAATACAAATTAACTTTTTTTTAATTCTTAGGAAATACAAAATATTTTAGAAATTTGAAACCAAAATTTTATGAGTAAATTCTGAGAACATAAGTTTTTAAGGTAACCACCAAAAAATTCATAAAAGAATTTATAAAAAAAAGTAACGAGCTGCTCACGAACTTATCGAGTCGAGTTGGATATTGCTCAACTCGACTCGCTAAGATTTCGAGTCGAGCTCGATTTCAAGTCAAATCAACTCGAGTCGAGCATTAACCGAGTTATGATCGAGTCGAGCCTGAGTTGTTTGCGAGCTGCTCAACTCAATAAACACCTCTAATGTTGTGTAGTTATGTTTATTCTTATAACTTATGTAAAGATATAGGTAGGAAATTTTGACTAAATTAAATTAAACTAAAACTTAAAGTTAAATATTAGTACTAAAATGTAACATTTTAAATGCAGCATGACCTAAAAAGTAATTAATCTCTAGCTTAAAAATTGGTGGCTTATTTCCCTCCAAAATTTTGTATTTTCCTCTCTATTTTTACCAATTGTCTTTTTTTTTCTCTTTTTTTCAACCAGCTTAAAAAATTGGTGGCTTATTTCCTTCCAAAATTTTGTCTTTTCCCTCTCTATTTTTACCAATTGTCTTTTTCTTAATTTAATTAAGTTTCAATTTAGATTAATTTAATTGAAATTTCACATTTAGTTTTAAAATTATTTTAATTATGTCCGTGATTTATGCTTCTAGATTTTAGTTAGCTCAATTAAATCCTAAGTTTAATAAATTAATTCATTTCAGACATTATTATTATTATTAAACTTTGATTTAATATAATTATACACAAAATTTTGATATGGATACATAAAGCTTTGATTTAAATATTTATTCAAATTTAAATGCATAAATTAACAAATTGAATCAAAATTAATCTCATACACCAATAACTCTAAACTAAACCATAAATACTAAACCTCAAACCCTAAACCCAACTCAAACTAAATTAACCCGGCCCGAAATCGACCCGAACGACCCGAACCGAAAGCGACCCGATTTTGACCCGAACCGAAAGCGACTGATATGATATTGACCCGACCCGAAAACAACCGATTCAATTTTGACCCGATCCAATACCTGAACCGAATCTGACTCATCACAAACCCGAATTAGACCCGAACCCGAACCGACCCGAATTGAATCTAAAACGATTCTAGATAGACCCGAAACAACCCGAACCGAAACGACCCGAACCGAACCCTAACCGAACGACCCGATTGCCACCTCTAGTTTTGTAACATATAGAGTAATCCTTTAAGATTTTAGGTAGTTACACAATTTTCTACCATAAGTTTGGTTGGTTTTAGATTAGGAGATATGGTGTAATAATTTGTGTAGTTACATTTTGTCTTATAAATCCTTACACATTTATGTAGTTATGGTAAAACAATGTGTAGGTACTCTATTTGTTATGCGTTTTGTAAGAATTAATGTTATTGGGTAACTGTCTATGTTATCACACAATTTCTTACCTTGATAAGCATTTGTGTAACTATCGTTTTTCTTACAGTTACTGTAAGTATTTATGTTACCGCGTGTAAGAATTTATATTAAAACCAAATATCGATAATACTTCTCTGCCTAATTTTAACCTAATTTTAAGTTGTCTAACAACAGAACTTCTCAAGAACAACAATCATCGATTTCTTTAACATGACAAACCTCTAAAAAATTTCAAAATATCGCGGCCATTGTATATAGTGACTTTCGGTCCAACTCAATCAGAGTGAATTTAGTGACATCTGGCAAGAGGAAACACATGAGCGACCGTTCAGAACCCATACCTTTTACCTTCATAATTTTATAGATTTTTCAAGTGAAAATCTAGTAAGTTAGTGGTTGTCTCATATTTTTTTAATTATATTTATGGTGTTTTTTAACAAAATAATAAAATAATGTATTTGATAAAAATTAATTATGTTTTTATAGTTTTTTTATCAGAAAAGGTATGAATCAATTGAAAGATCATACGATTTAAAATACCATCACGAGCCTTGTTAAACCCCTAATCTTCAGGTGGGGGGAAAGAGTACGTTGTAATAGTATACAACGATCAAGAGACTACTGAAGAACAAAGGAACAAACACCACAAATCAAAAAACCACACAAAACACCAACTAGGACAACACTAGATATCGACACAAGACCAACAACTCACCACCTTCCGCATGGCACACAATCAGGCAGCCCCAGGCTAAGCAACATAAGCAAACAACAACAACACCCTTACGAGCAACCCCACCTCTACCCCTATCACCCGGCCGTCGATCCATCACCCCCTTGTGTCCATAACCACTTGACTCGATCAACTCTTTGCTTAGCTAAAGCATTCGCAATGCCATTCGCTTCCCTATAAAAAGCATTGAACTTTAGGCGGAACCCCCACCTCCCAAACTCGAAATGCATCCATTGTGTCCTCGGACAAGCCAAACAAGTGCATTAATCCGAACAGCTCTTTCACCGAAAATTGTCCCCGAGTATTAGGCTCCCAAATTAATCGATCCCCTTCATGTGGTAGCAAATGAATTTGACCAATTGACTTGACTAACTCCTCCAACTGTCTCCCTTCCAAACCCCTCAACGGGCGTCCAAAACATTGGAACCAATCACCATGCCTAAAAACCCCATGCCTCGCATAATCACACACCCATGTTGTCTTATTTCGAGTTGCCCTATATAATCGAGGATATACTACACATAAAGGCTTATCACTACACTAGTGATCTTGCCAAAAGAGCACACTCTAACCATCCCCAATCTGCCATGAAAAATTATGAAAGCATAAGAACCGTTCAACACAATCTTCCTCTTGAACACTAACAATTTGCCTCCACATTTTAGACATCCGATTAGGCATCGATGTGTTAAATCGTCAAGATAACACTTGCGAACCATACTTCACAATGATCAAGTTTTGCCATAAAGAGTTTGGCTCCAATGCATACCGCCACGCCCATTTTGCCAAAAGCGCAAGATTCTGATAGCGTAAATCCACCACTCCTAAACCACCAACCTTCTCGATTTGCATACAGTGTTCCACCCAACTCGACTCATCTTGCACTTCAAATCCGTGTCCCCCCACAAGAAAGCACGCCTAATCCAATCAATTGATCGAACAACTCCCTTCGACATCAAGAAAACTCCCATGTTATAAACTGGTACGGTAGAGAGGACCGAATTCACCAAAATCAAACGTGCCGTGAACGACAACAATTTCTTCTTCCATCCAGCTAACTTTGATCTCACCCAAAGTACCAAAGGATCTCACATAATTTTGCTCCGCGAATTCACCCCCACCTGTAATCCCAAATAGACAAACAGTAGATTGCCTTGTCCACAACCCAACACATTAGCCATCCCCCCCACTACTTTCGAAGGAGCTCCCACACTATATAAGTAAGATTTCATAAAGTTAATTTGAAGGCCAGAACACTGTTGAAAATATAATAACAAATGTTTAAAAATTTCGCGCCACTCCGACATCCCCTTGTAAAAAGAACACCGTGTCATCCGTAAATCGGAGATGCGAAATCATGAAATTGGCAGCCACATACATGTATGCCACAAACCAGTCTCAAATCCTCAGCCTGTACAACCATATAATGTAACATCTCCACAACCAACACGAAAAGCAGAGGCGATAATGGATCCCCTTGACGCAATTTCTGTTCCATTCCAAATTCCTGCGTCACACAACCATTTAACAACACCGCTAATCGGGTTGTCCCAAAATATTCTGCAATTCAACATCTCCAACGCTCATCAAAGCCCAAAATCTCTAAAACATGGTCAAGAAAGTTCCAACGAATGCAATCGCACGCCTTTGCGAAATCTAATTCCAGAATCACACCTCCATCCCCATCCGCACACGACTGTAAGGAATGAATAATTTCATTTGTTAACAAAATTTCGTCAAAAATTTGTCTACCTTGAATAAACGCCATTTGAGTATCGTTCACCACATCACCAATTACGCGTTGCAGACGAGTTGCAAGAATTTTTGCCAATACTTTATACATAGAATTTAGCAAACATATCGGACAGAAATCAGCCACCACCATTGGACTTTCCTTTTTTGTATTAACATAACAAAAAAGGAGTTAACACCCTTAGGAAGCCTGTACGTTTCATGAAAAGATTGCAGCACATGCAACACATCGCCTTTAATAAACGACCATCCATGCTTATAAAATTCAAAATTGAAACCGTCCGACTCCGGAGCCTTCGAGCCATCGCTACAACGAATCACATTATAGTTTATTAATAAAATATTAAATTATTTGTTCAAAATAACATAACATATTTTTGTTTTATAATGACTCATTTTTTTTTATTGAAAAGAGGGATACGCTATATCCAAATGCCTCATTAAAAAACCTCCCTAAACCTAAGTGGAGGAAAAAGAGTACATTCGAATATAGCTACAAAACCACACATAAATAAAAACATGAATATGGAAGCCTATAGCCCACACCCATCAACCTCCAGGTGGCTAAGCAAACTCGCGGGTGGTGTCTGAAAAAGGCACCCACCCGTACCAGCACAAAGCTCCAAGGCTGCCAACCGATCAGCTACACCATTAGCCAATCGACGCACGCAGGACAACCGCGCCTCAGTAAACGAGTCCAACCCTTCCTTAATCCGCGAAATCAGATTAGTCTCACCAACCAAATTCCTTCCAACAGAAGCATCCACAAGTTCGAAAGCCTCATAACAATCAGTTTCCAAAACAACATGCGTAAAACCAAGGGTACTCACATGCCGGATACCCTCTAGTAACGCCCATAACTCAGCCTGTAACGGCGAACAATGTCCCAACACCTTATTAAAACCCAAAAGCCATTCGCCTTGATTACCACGTATCACCCCTCCACACGACGCAATCTCAGTTCCTTGTTGAACCGCTCCATCGACATTAACTTTTACCCATCCAGACACTAGCGCCTTCCATCGATCAACACCCCTTGTATTCAGAGACACCCTCCAATCATTCTCCCGCACAATATCAAAAGCTTCACAACTCCACTGAGTATATCGCACTGCCGCGACCATTAAGTTGTCCTTCTCAATCCACTCAACATCAAAGAGTTTATTATTCCGCCGCTTCCATAGTTTCCAACACATAATGGAGAACAAGGGAGGCCAATCCTCTTTCTTAGATAACATATTGCGTGTAATCCACTCCACTACCGTTCCCTCCCAAAAACTTGGTCCACCATATCTCGATTCCAAACTCTCCCAATCTCGACGGGCATGAATACAATCACGTAGTACATGAATAACATCTTCACCCCCATTTCTACACAAACAGCAGTTCCCATCAATTGCCATATGACGTCGGACACGTTCGGCATTTGTTAACAATTTACCTTTCAATGCTAACCACATAAATGTTTTAACCCGTTGTGGAACCTTAAGATGCCAAATAGTCTTCCAAACACAATTCGGTGCAATGCGATTAGACCTTACCATTTTATATGCCGATCGAACTCTAAACTTGGCACTAGCTTCGCCGCTCCAGCCAAGGAAATCAGGTCCCAACATCGGTGATGGAGGTGCTAGCGCAATAATACGCTCAACACAAACAATTGGCAACAAGCTGCAGAGGAAATCAATCCTCCACCGACCATGTTCATCCACCAAGGATGCAACATCCCACGGACCCGCCGGAACAAACCCAGGGAACATTTGTATAAACGGTTCCATATTCGGAATCCATTTATCTTGCCAATAATCTACTGATTTACCGTCATGAATCACCCAAAAAATGCTTGCCGAACATGCCCCCATATATGACTAATCCCAGCCCACAACCTGGAACAATTCGGGCGCTCGAGGCTATCAGGTAATAACTTAGTGCATTTATATTTAGCCCGAAGAATCCGCACCCACAAACTTTCCAAATTGCTAACCAAATTAAACCCCAATTTCATTAAGAAAGCAAGATTAACCTTGGAAAGAGATCGAAGCCCTAAACCACCATTATCCGTCGGCTCCTGACATTCTTCCCAGCACACTAGATTAACACTCCTATGCTCTGAGGATTTTCCCCAAATAAAATTCCTGATAAGTTTCTCAATCTCATCACAAACACCTTTAGGAAGCCAAATGGCTTGCATAGTATACATTGGTATGGCCTGAAGGATCGCCTTAGCTAAAGTTACCCGTCCGGCGAAAGATAAGGACCGCGCATCCCAGGAACATAATCGATCACGGACCCTCTCAATAAGGTAGTCATATGTGGCTGTAGTAACCCGGGACTGCAGGATAGGAATTCCAAGGTACTTACCAAGATTAGCGACCTTGTGAAACCCCAAGCCTTCTGTAATCACATGTCGCAACTCCACGTCCGTGTTCTTGGAGAAATAGATATGAGACTTATCTGAACTGACTTTATGCCCAGAAGCTGCACAAAAATAATCCAACACTTGCTTAATGACCTCCATTTGCGCAACTGTGGCCTCAGCAAACAACACAACATCATCTGCAAAAAATAAATGGGATAATCCAGGACTATTCCGACAAAGCTTTACCGCATTCCAATTCTTATGCTCAATCTGCAAATTAATTAGTTGCGATAGACGCTCTATACAAATAACAAAAAGATAGGGTGAAAGAGGATCTCCCTGCCGGATACCCCTTGAAGGCACAAATTGATCAGTGAGGTCCCCGTTCCAGGCTACCTGAAAAGACACCGATGTCACACAATCCATAATCAAACTTCGCAAGCTAGGGGGAAGACCTAAATCCAATAACGTATCAGCGATAAAGCCCCAGTCCAATCTGTCATAGGCTTTCTCCAGATCAAGCATAATCGCCATTCAACCAGTCTTCCCTTTTCTTTTAGTCATCGAATGAATCACCTCTTGCACCACGAAAACGTTATCCATGATACACCGACCCGGAACAAAACTTACTTGAGTTTGGGAAATCCACTCAGGAAAGAAGGGCTTAAGCCTGTTCACTATACACTTTGTCACACATTTATAGATAACCAGACATAA
The DNA here is from genome assembly GCA_030270665.1 of Hibiscus trionum. NCBI lineage: Eukaryota > Viridiplantae > Streptophyta > Magnoliopsida > Malvales > Malvaceae > Hibiscus > Hibiscus trionum. The sequence continues at coordinate 7,179,715 of BSYR01000002.1, read as the reverse complement.
ACTAATTGGACGAAATTGAACAAGGGATTCAGGCACCTTCACCTTAGGAATCAACACAATCACAGTACGATTGAACCCCTCTGGAATCTTACCCTCAATAAAACATTGCTGGACAAAACGGATCACGCTCGTACCAACAACATCCCAATTTTTTTGATAGAACATTGCATGGATGTCATCGATACCCGGGGCTTTCAGCGGATCCATTGCAAATAAAGCAGACTTAATTTCCTCACCATCAAAATTTCTATCAAGAAAGGGACAAACCACGTCTGAAATTACTGGAAACTGGCCTCTATAATGCCACTGTTCTCGAATAACTTCATCTTGCGAAAATAAGTTCTGAAAGAAACCTACGACCTCTTGGCAAATCCGGTTACTATCTGTGCACCAGCTTCCATCTGCCAGTCTAATCATAGTACAGATCTTCTGCCGTTGTCTTTTCTTCGTTGAGCGATGATAGTAAGTAGTATTTCTATCCCCATCCTTAACCCATTGACATCTAGCACGTTGGAACCAAGTCATCTCCTCTTGGTACAAAACCAATTCAAGCTCCCTCCGCAATTTAGTCTCCAAATCATGTAAGTGAGAAGTATCCATACGCTCAGCTAATTTCTCAATCCCCCCTAAGCGTGCCAAAAGATGACGCTTCCGTTTATCAATGATCCCAAAAGTGTCTCTATTCCACAACGTAGCATTTTGCCGAAACGCATCCAGATTAGTTTCCATTGGACTATTAGCATCCCAACCATCCTTCACTAAACGCTGAAAAGCATCCTCAGATTGCCAAGCCGCCAAATACTTAAAGTTCTTTGGTTTCTTGATAACATGATCCGAAGATAACAAGAGCGGTCTATGATCCGATCCCAACCTCGGAAGGTGGGACACAACATAATTCGGCCAACGCGCACACCAAGCATCATTGGCAAGACATCGATCAAGTCTTTGAAATAAAGAATCGCGCCTCCAAGTGAATCTAGGACCCTGATAACCCAAATCATTCAGCCCAAGAGAAAAAACACAATCTCTAAATCTATTACATGCCGCACCCCGACGGTTCGAACCACCACACCTATCAGAAGGACTGAGAATGCAGTTAAAATCCCCTCCAAGTAACCAGGGGGTGTTATCAGGCGGAGCAAGAGCCGTCAAGCAATCCCAAAAACTATTCCGACGAATACGATTAGGACTTGCATAAACACAAGATAGCAAGAACTCGTCAGTAGACAACCCACCCACACAACGAACATGTATAAAATGCTCAGAAATAGCCAAAATATCCATAGAAACCGAATCATTCCACATCAACCAAATTCCCTCAGAGAAACCATTGGCTTCTATACGAAAAGACGAATGAAAACCATGTCGCCGAATAAACATATCCGCTTTGCGACCGCTAATACGAGGTTCCATCAACACCAAGATATCAGGTCTATGTTGTCTAACAAACAATCTCAAATAACGATTAAAATCAGGGTCCGAAGCCCCTTGTACATTCCAAAACATAATTTTAATCATAAAAAATGACAAAGAAACGAAGCCAGGCACCTGAATTAACTCCTCGGCTCCTCCAAAGAAGTAGCAACACCACCACCATCTAGTGGCTTGGCATTCGATAATCCATCGATGTTTTTGCAACACAATCACCGACATCAACTATATTTGGATCTAAGTTCTCTTGGAGAGACAAAAACTTTTTCCGAGCACTATATGGTCCCAACCGAGCCATAGATTTAGTTCTCGAGAGCCTACGAATAGTTACTGGTCCAGTACTGCTACCACTCCCATCATTTTTCTTTGGAGTTGGTTTCAACTTTGGCATAGTTGTCGATATCGTCTTTTCAGTAAACCGTACAGCTGCATGATTTTTTCCATTCAAAGAACTAACCACCGGTGCCCCAGAACCCACAATCACGATTTCCTTACTCAACTCCATTGGAGATTTAGGAATCCTCGTGTCAACATTGGGTGCATTTTGCACCTCCCGCCCCATACTTGAACCTGCTGCTTCGCCTCGGTCACTCCTCTTTTGCTCCCTGCCTGCTCGCGTATCCTCACTAGCACTGTCCAGCTGGTCAGGTTGTGTTGCATTCGACACATTTGTGTCTGCCATAGTCTCCATCTCGTGGGAGACCACCTTCCCAACCAGTTCTTTACCCGGTCTTCTCCCTACTGGTTCCCTACTGTCCCCCACATGCCGCGGCTGTCCAGCTTTGAGTGCAGAAGTAGAAGCAGCCAACTGCTTCGTACCATTGCCCCTGGTGTGGTTATGCCCACGAACACCCTCGAAGCTCCCGTCCTTAGGACCATAATTAGTTTGCGCATTACCTTTCACTGTGCCAAGCACCCGAAAATAACCTGTACCACTAGATGCTCCTCGACCATGTTCTTTGTCCATATTATTAGAAATACCTTTGTTAGCACCTACCCCTTTTCCACTCTGTCCTCTTCGCGGTTTCCTTAGCGGAACATGCATCCAATGACCATATTTTTCAGCAGGTTCTTCAATCGACGTGTCCATCTCAACCACAGGAGCATCCTTATCCGCCGCCTTCTTCTGATCTTTGCATAAAGTCTCAGCATGGCCATATTTACCACATGCGTAACAGATAACTAGCAGTCCTTCATACTCTATTCTTTGCCGAACACCATCAATCATAATACTCGAAGATAACGGCTCATCCAAATTCACCACAACTGCCAAACGTGCGAATCTGCCTCTCGTGCCCTCAGAGGTGTTGTAATCAATACGGACAATTTTCCCTAAAGTTCCAGCAATATACCTGAATAAGCTCTTCGTGTAGTATCGATATGGTAATCCAGGGAGTCTCACCCAAACCACGATCTTTTCAGGATGATCTACAGCAGTCGAAAAGGTTCTGCTCCAAGGTTGAACAGTGAGATAACATTCGTCTACCCAAAAATAAATAACTGGGTATTTACTCGGAATATTTTTTTACCCGGTTCACAAAATTAAGAATTTTAGGGTACCCGAATATATTTAAAATTAATATTTTTTATATTCAATATACATATTTTTATATTAAACTAATAAAAATCTTATTTTTATATTTTTATATTTAAAAAATACATGTTTTTATATATGAGTACCCAAATACTCGAATTTCTGGGTACCGCAAAATTCGGTTCAAGACACGGGCCGCACTTTGAACTACCCGACGATCCGGGTATCCGGATTTGAACACCCCTAGTTAGTGGTTAAAACTTTCAGTTAACACCCTCCCTTTAAGGTTGCAGGTTCCTAAACTCATAAGGAGCAAATTGTCCCTTCCCCTCTCCAAGGTAGAAATTGTTCGAAATTTTTTTTGAATCCGAATAAATTACAAATTAGGTTATAGTTAGGGGTGTGCATTTTGGATATCCAATCCGATTCGATCCGAAAAATCGATTATCTGAGTTTTCAGATATCGGATATTCGGACCGGATATTTGGATATCCGAATTTATGACTTGATTGAAGTTTTTTTTAGTTTGACGGTCATATCCATGTAAATAATGGGTTTTTGAATATAACAATCAACAAATTATTGAATATAACAAAATTTGTATCCATTGAAATTTCAAATTTATATATATATATATATATATATATATATATATATATATATATATATATATATTGAATATAACAACATTCACATCTATAAAAAATTTGAATTTTTGGATTTCGAATAATTGAATATCCGATCTGATTGTGAAATAACTATTTGTATCCGATCCAAAATGTTCAGCTATCTGATTCGAATTATCCAAAAATAAAAAAAAATGAATCAAATATCCAAAATATCATATCAAATCAATAAATAAATGAATTAGATTGGTCGGATCAAATTCTTTTGCACACCCCTGGTTATAGCTGTAAATTGTAATGGAGTTGAATGCTATAAATCTGTGACTCCTTTGCACCCGACATTTTGTACTGCAAAAGCATCTTTAGGCATAGACCATTCTATGGATTTATATAATTAAAACCTACCATTTTCATAATTCATTTTTCTAAAACAAAAAGAGGGGAATGGATTATCCAGCCAGCTAGCTCCCCCCATTAACCTAACTATTCGGTCGCCATTACTGGCCAAATCCTTTCCAGGACACTACAAATCTAACCAGCTTTTCACAGCATCATTCAATTCCTAAGTTTATGTTTCTTAATTCGAATTATGCATAACAATATAAATATGAATCCTGCAGTGTTCATGTTGTATAGTTTACTAAAACCTTCCCTGAGATGCCAACATTCTATCTACTTTCACTACTCGTATGCTTACATGCTACGTCGACGTTCTCTAGGCTTGCCCCGACGAATATGTCGGAAGCGGTACCTACGTAAGTCGCTCTCGTTCTCCTCCAGTGCTTTATTCTTGACCGACTAATGATTTTCTCGTGTTTTCTGGCATCTGAATAGGCACTCGACAAGAAGGGAGTTGGACGGGGAACAATGCAGAACTGGTAATCCTATTGATGATTGCTGGAGGTGTGACCCTGAGTGGGAAGCCAACAGGAAAAAGCTGGCCGACTGTGCGGTTGGGTTCGGGAAAGATGCCATCGGGGGTCGAGATGGTGGGATTTATGTAGTCACGGATTCGGATAACGATGATCCGATGGCTCCAACTCCGGGTACACTACGGCATGCAGCCGTTCAAGCTGAACCTCTGTGGATCATCTTTGATCATGACATGGTCATAAGGCTAAGAGAACAACTCCTTGTCAACTCGTACAAGACCATCGACGGAAGGGGGCACGATATCCAAATAGCAAACGGACCGTGCATAACCTTACGTAATGTGAGTAATGTAATCATACACAACATCTACATACATGATTGCTTACCTTCAGGGGATGCAATGGTGTGGAACCCGTTACCCCAATTTTCGATAAGCGGTGGATCTGATGGCGATGCGATCTCGATATTTGGCTCAAGGGATGTGTGGATCGATCACTGCACACTAGCAAACTGTTATGACGGGCTTATCGATGCAACGTATGGATCAACGTCCATAACAATATCTAACAACTATATGCTACATCACAATGAAGTCATGCTCATGGGTCATAGTGATGAGTTCCTTGATGACAAGAACATGCAAGTAACTATCGCATTCAACTACTTTGGGGAAGGCCTGATTCAGAGAATGCCGAGGTAGCGTTCGCCTACAGCAGTATGCACACATCAGTAGCATGATACATGTTTCATTATATGTTGTACCTATAAAAACTATAAACAGATATCTAAACAAACTGTAAAAATGTTTCAGGTGCAGGCATGGTTATTTTCATATTGTTAATAATGTATACATTGGTTGGGAAATGTATGCGATCGGAGGAAGCGCAAACCCGACAATCAATAGCCAAGGGAATGTCTTCATAGCATCAGACAACAGATATTCAAAGGAGGCAAGTTTCTCTACCCAACTGTACCTATACTAACTCCATCCACTACATAAAGAAGTATGAAACTTCATTATTTTTCGAATTAACCAAGTCGACGACTAATAACTAAACAAGTAGTTGTTCCATAGTGCTCTGATCAACATGCAGAGCATCCTACTCCATATGTTCTCATTTTTTTTTTACTTTAAATCAGGTGACGAAACGTGAAAGTTCATTCGATGAGTGGAGGAACTGGAATTGGAGATCGGAAGGAGATATGATGGTTAATGGTGCTTTTTTCACACCTTCCGGAGAAGAAGCTTCAGAAAGCTACATAAGAGCATCAAGCATGGTGGCAAGATCAACTTCACTTCTAACAACGACGGCTCAGTATGCCGGCGCTCGAAGTTGCCGCAAAGGCTACGCGTGCTAATATATAGCCAACCAAGTTGGAGTTATTTTCCGAATTATTTCCCAACCTGATCAATAATTTCAAAGCTGGAGTTATTGCAACACTAGATATACGATAATGCTACAAAAACTCAACATCTTTCTGAACCAAGTAAATGATATAACAACTTCTGCCTGAGGATTGTAATAGTTTGAATCAAATTCATTATCATCATATCATGTTCTTTCAAACAGAGTGTATCGACTATGAAATTCGGTCGAAGTAAGCTGGGCACAAGAGAAACATACATACAAGTGGGACAAGTTGAGAGGGTGTGATGCAGTCTGGTACCACCAACATAACTGAAGCTTGCTCATTTCCTTGGAATCTTTCCAGTATCTTTAAATTGTACCTGCAAAAGATCATTCCAAAGTCTGCATTTTAGATTATGAATAACTACGAGTACGTTTCCACGATCACGGGTAATGCGAGGCCGAGTTGCACGTTGGATTTCGAAGCAAAACACTCTTTACCCAGTTTTGTAAATGAGTAACTTCTTAGGGAACGAAAATGGATGGAAATCCAACTGCATTCCATAAAAAAGAACTAAAGTCTAAATTATTTTTAGTACAACATCTATACATAAGAGTTTGACATCCAAAATCAATGCTGCTTTGTAAATAAAAATGCCAAAAATCCTAAATAGCCAAGGCAGCCCCAATAACCAAACCGAAACTTAAAACGAACCCCACTTCGTAACCGGATCTTGAACCCGATTCATCATTAACAGCAGGACCCGCCGCACTATCGGGGGACGGACCCACCGGAGTAGGGCTTGGAGGGCTACTGCTCGACGGGAAAATCCCAGGACTCTCGGCCGGTGTCGTTGAACTTGAAGGAATATCAGCAGAAATAGGGGGAGCCCCGACTGGAGCCAATGACGGAGGAGAACTTGCTGGAGTCGATGAAGGAGGAGAACTCGCCGGAGGTGAAGCCGTTGGGGGAATAACTGATGGGGGTTGAACCGGTGGGTTCGAAGAGGCAGGGGGAGTTGCAGCCGGGGATTGAACTGGTGGAGGAGTGGCAGGCAGGGAACTCGCAGGCGTTGGCGATGACGTAGGCGATTTCGAGGGCGGAGGGATTGAAGAAGTGGTTGGAGGTTTCGTCGGAGTTGCCGTTGGTGTGGGTTTTGGAGACGGAGAAGGTGCATTGTCGGCTCCTACTACATTTCGAGAAATCAGAGCAGTGAGAAAAAGAATGGAGAGAAGAGTGAATCTAGGCATTTTGATTTGCTTTTCTGGTGGTATTTTCTTCTCTGCTTCCAGATTTAAAGCCAAAAGAATTAGATAAATTTATAAAAACCGGGTGTGATCTCCAAAACCCGACCGTTGCCAATTTTACAGCTTTTAGCCGTTGCTTCACCATTTCCTCGAAAATTCCAAATTTATTTATGGCTAAACTATAAAAAATAAGTGGCCGAATTATGTTTTTTTAATAGGTGTTAAAGTATTTTTTTTTTATTAAAATAGGTGTTTAAACTTTTATTTTGACTGAAATAAAAACTATTTTTTTTGACTGAAATAGTTGTCTAAACTTTCATTTTTGGCTTATGTTAAAGTCAATTTTGGCACTTACTTTGGTACCTATTTCAACCAAAAATGAAAGTTTAGCCACCTATTTCAGCCAAAAATAAAACTCCAGACACATATTTAAGCCAAAAAATACTTTAGGTACGTATTGCAAAAAAGATGCATAATTTGAGCAATTATTTTGTAGTTAAGTCTTTATTTATTACATAAATATTAATAATAATCTAACTTTTTAATTAAATTTAGGGTAATTATTTGATATATTTAGAAGAAAAGACTTCTCACATGGGGTATTATTTAAGGTTAACGTTTAAATTTTTAACTTTATTACTCTAATCTAAAACTCTAAATTTTAGAACTTTAAACTTTAAATCCTAAACTCTAAAATTAAACTGCTTTAGGGAAAAAATTTCACCACCAATATATTAAATAAATTCCCTTAAATTTAAATTTCAACGTGAATCAATTCAAATTTCTAAAAGTAAAACGTATACACCTTATAGATATAGTGATTAAACTCAGTCTCCTCGAATGAGCATCATTCGCTTTTCCCTTAAGACTACTTATTAGATTCAATTTCTAAAAGTTTATTTAAAACCACAACTCTTTTTAATTCGTTAAAAATACCAATATTTGAATTAAATTCTGATGTACCATCCTCCTAAAAAAATCTTACGTACCATTAATGTTTATTTGTGGCATTTTTATTATTATAATTTAACCATCAATATTAATTAAAAGGATGAATTGAAAAAAAATTATATAAGTTTAATTAGGTGCAAAATTTTGAAAGACTTAATTCATTTATTTTAAAACTTATATTTTCGTATAAAAAATATTGGGAAAACATTTCGATACATAGAATTTACATAATTGGTCAGTTTTAGTGTAACATCCTCGACCTGGATGTTACATTTGGGCCTCAAGCCCAAACCAAAAATCATAAATTTTTTTAAATTGGGCTTAATCTAATAAGTATTTATTAAAAGTATTTAAAGCCAACAGTTAAAAATATAGATATGCAATCGAAACAATACAAATGAGCTCCAATTTAAATTTAAAGCATTTGAACATACGATTTGATTAATACAATTTCAAAAATAAGAATTATAGACTCCACCACGTAAGGTCCTATGAATACAAAGCCCACTAAACACAAGTATCGTACTCTAGAGATCACCACATGTTAGAATCTCGTACTAATAGTGCTCATCGATTCCACAATCTGACGATCAACTTACGCACAGAAACAACGATTCCGAGCGTTGAGCTTATAAAGGTTAGTGGTACACATCTACTCTACTATACTTTATGCTAGTCATAAACATAAGCATGCAACCTAATACGAGCAATAAAGAGAGATAAATAAACATGTGGCGCTACCACTAGTCGCCTAAGCACATGCTCTTATCATAGAAAAATATCATACATGGCATACAAGGTCCAACTATACTCGGGATCTCACCAGATCATCCGAGCAAAAGCACACAAAGTCAAACCACAAATCTGGAATGAGGCTCGGTGTCACACAGCCTCAGGAACATACACTCTAAGTGAGGCTCGGTGTCACACAGCCTCGAGAACATACACTCTCTCTAGGTGAGGCCCGGTGTCACAGCCTCAGAAACGTACACTTACACTCTGCATCTCTCCTCGAGTGTCTTCGAATGAGGCATGGTGTCATACAACGTCGAAAACGTACATTTGGCATCTCTAATCATGGTGTTGCAACACTCCTTCTCTGTGTATCTGGATCCCACCAAACAATGGTCACTCAACCATCTAGGTGTCCATATCAGCACATAGCAAGGACACATCTACCACACAACACACAGCGTCACACGATCCACCAAGAATCCTATAGGTTGTTAATACCATCAAGTCATCCAACATTTACTAAGTTATTAATACATTATGAAAGTGTACATTAATATTATCATTAATTATCTCATTTATATGTACTAGCTCATTAACATCCCGCGTCAATTTTCATCTTTTAATAGCATTATAGATTACTTCGTTCGGTGGGTTTCAGTACTCGAACACAAGTATTGATATGGTATTTTTGGGTATTGGTACTCACACGCATACCAATACTGGTATTGTTTACCGAAAATCTTAAATTTCCACAAGTATCGGTACATCCAAAGCTCGCATCGATACCTCATACATGGGTTCGCACCATTTCCTTGAACTACGATTTTACAACGCTTACTCGATCCCTAAAGCTTATAAAAGTCATTAAGGTTTGTTTACCAACGCATTTAATCAATTAATATTAATTATCAGCTTCATGACCATTTATTCGAATATTACCATTATTTATCCCTTATACACAATTTTCATCGAATACATCAATATCTATACTCTAGCACCCAATCAACACTGCACACAACTCAAACAGACATCACATAGATATAAGAATGTCCAAACAACCCTATACGATCTTCAAGTTTATACGAGTAAATTAATATTCACGGCATCATCATGCCTTACACAGATATCAATCTCATATTATCGGTCTCTGCAGCATAGATATTCATCATCTACCTATTTTGCAGATACTAACATGCAAAGCAATCACATTTATGATGCTCATGAATCAATAGGAGTTCGAAGTGTACTAACCTTAAACTCTTAACGATAAATCCTTAATTGAGTTCCTCAAGCGCTTTTCTTGATCTGGTATTCAAGCCCGAACAATCCTCATAAATTTACCAATACCACAATTAATATTTAACCTCATTCACTAACTAATTCACAAAGTTAAACGCGTAAAAATAACTTACTGGATTCGAATTTGGCGAAACAGACAGTGCTAACGGACTCAAAATGTCAAGAAATCCCCGAGTAAGGTCCCAAAAAAAGTCAACGGCGATGGCTGGCAGCGCGACTGGCAGCTGGCTCGACTCAATTCCTCTGCTTGGGTCGGCTCAGCAGGCTGACTCGGCTCGGCTTGGCCCAAGCCGTTATAGCATGCTGGAGCTTGCGTCGCACGCCTATGCGCGGGTAGCAGCGCGCGTAGCGCGTGCGGCGGCCTCCGGTGCACGACGAGTTTCAGATCAGACACTCCAAACAACGGCGGTCACAGCGATGGCAACGACTTGCGGCGGTGAACACTGAAAAGTCACATTCTAAACATTTCGAAACTTCCCAAGCTCCTTTCTGACAAGTGGCGACGGCGATAACAACGTGACAACTACCGGCAGATGCTTCTCGGCGAGACGTTTTCAATGGTGCAAACGGTGTCTCACATGACGGCCCGAACGACAGTAGATCAGAATCTAAACTCCCTCACCCTCGCTTTTCTCTACTTTTCTCTTAAAAAATATCATGCTCCCTCCTCTTTTTCACCACCCACCGCTTTAAATTTCAAAACCCTTATCCCCACTTGGATAAAATAAATTAATAAAGCATATCATTTTCTTTTGCTTTGTCACTAGGCCTAATACTCAAGTCCAAAAAACGATTTGTTAATCCAAAATTCGGATCGTTATGTTTAGAGTTCAAGGGTCTAAACCCAACGGGAATGAGTTATTTTGCATTTGCCATCCTTATACTCCAATCAAAAGAATTCCTTCCCTTTATTTTGATCTTTTAGACCATTTTTAATATTTTCTTTTAAAAACCCATTTGTATGTTTTATAATTATATTTTTGAATAAAATATAATAATTAATAATTTTATTTGGATATAAACATAATTTTTTAATAGTTTAAAAGTAATTACGAAGTAGTATCTATTCGTACAAATCCTTAATCATTTAAGCACGCACACCTTACAAACAAAACAAATTGAACCCGAGCCTCCTAGGATATAAGGATTTGTAACATATATATATATATGAAAAAACATAAGAGTATTTAAACTTAACCGATAAATCCAAGAGAATCTCGAAACATACTGATACCGGTAATTCCAATACTAAAACACAACATGATACGCCCACCAATATATAGTTCTCAAGACTTAAAACAATATGGATTAAAAAAACTCAAGCAGTTGTGTTCTGTAACTCAAAATACTGGGTTTTCGGATAGCAAAGTACCTACAGATTATGTTAATTGATTGTACAAATCCTTCAACACAGATAGGTGACTCCAGTTCCCCTCTCTAAATATTCGATAAATGCTAATTTTCTCAACAAAAAAAGCAACAATAGATTACAAGCAAACCTGCTAAGTAATATCTAAAAAGTACATATTGGTACAAGATAAATACCTACATGTTTTTGTGTTCCATGTAGTTATTATTCCATCTTGTAGGGTCAGGCTTGGACCTCTTGACCAGCGGACTGGGTTTCATCTTTCTCCGCATCGCCACCTTCATCTTCATCGTCGGCTTCATCGGCTAGTTTCGTAAGCTCTTCCTGGATCATGAGCTTGATTGATGACTTCCTCGGGGTGAGGTCGGTATTGAAATGTTGCGCTGAAAGGAAAGTCAATTCTCCATTAGGACACACTGCATATCAGAAAAGTCTACACATCCTAGAAATGAGGCCATCACTCCCCTAAAACAAGCATTCCACGCTCCAAATCAAGGTGTCCTCAATAACAATGAAATTTAGAAGGCAGGTCATTACTATGACTTCCTTATCAGACAGATTGATATAAGCTATTGAAAAAGAAAGCTTTGATTGTTGGTTTTCATAGTTCGCCCTTTGAGCCGAGCCATCAAAATTCACAATGGAATTTAGAAGGCAAACCATTACCAAGACTTCTTTCATCGTTAACTTTCATACTTCAACACTGAGCCACATAAGTGGTATCATATAACACAGTTAGAAGAACCAAGTACAAAGTGAAAGATGCATACCAAGAAGCTTCAGAATGTCGGTGAATGTAGCCTGCACATAAAGTAATACAATTTATGTTAGCCAGAACATCAGAAACAGTATCTATGATGAAATGAAAACATGGGAGAAACAATTTTCAAATTCCTTTAAGCAAAAAGAAAATGGAAATGAAATTAATCGAGATAAAACTTAGAAATGCCTGAGATCCTTATGTCTTATCTGCAATCAAATTGACCAACAAGGATCAGGGACAGTGTGTTCAAAAAAATCAAGTACAAAAAGCAATATTTTTGTCAATAAACATTCCCAGAACTACGATGGAAAAGAGTCCAGCCCATTTCCACACTGGCAAGTTTAAGCAGAGTTTCACCAATCGTTCCAGAACTAATTCTTCAGTAAAATGGTTCAAAATAAAACATCAACAGAAGCATCAGTGCATCAAACTCAATGAAACAGCTAATAATGTTTGGTTTTGAGGTGACAAAATGAGACCAAATAGTCTTGGCAGTTAATGACTCTCAGAGATTATTCTAACTTTCCAATTAAAGAAGGCTATGGATATTACAATTATTATCCATGGATAGCCCATTTAGCACTGAACTAAGTCCTGATACCTTGACTCTCTAATTCACAAACCAAAATAGACTTAGTAGTCGGGACCAGACCCAAAAAAAAGTCTAGTAAAGGATGCAGCTATTCTAGTAGTAGTATATTAATAGCAGATCTTACCGTATTGAAGTCTACTTCCTTAAGAATTTTACAAATTGTATCCCTTAGTTCATGATCACTTGGCTTCAGTTTCTGCTCTTTAGCTTTGTCCTTCCCCTTTCTAGCTTTATTGCCTTAAAAAGATACAGAAAAAGATGTCACCGTAACCACTCATAACCAAAAGCCAGTCATACAAATTTGGCCATGAGAAACAATTATTCAATTTCCTTCACAAAAGGTATCGACAAAAACAGAAAACAGAGAGGAGGCCACTATCTTACTGGCTTTCTCCTTGGAGGCAGATTGTGCTGGTGTAGAGGGCTTCTCCTTGGTGACTTTTTCAGGTTTCTTCCTTGAAGACACCTTTGGACTTTTGTCACTATCATCATCAGCCTTTGACTTTTTAGCTGATGATGTTTTCAGGGTTCTTTTCTGCGGGGCAGACCTTTTGGGAGTTGTGACTTTCTTGGTTTTAGCTTTTCCAGCTGATTCCTGCTTTCTGGATGATACTTTTGAACTCTTTTTCTTCTTCTTTATATCTTCTTCGGATTCGTCTTCAGTTTCAATTTTCTCCTCACTTTCAGAATCCTCGGGCATCTCGTCCTCTGATTTTTCTGCATCTCCATTTTCATTTTTCTCTTCTTCATTCTGTTCCTCTTCCTCTTCCTTGTCCTCTTCCTTTTCTTCTTCTTTTTCTTCCTCTTCTTCAGATTCATCCTCTGAATCAGGAGTGTACTTTTTCCCTGATTTTGGACTATCCTCGCTCTTTGTTCGACTCTGCATAATACATACAATAAGGGGGGGAAATAAGAAAATTAATTTAAAAAAAAAAGTAAAACCATATGCTGAAACTAAGAAAATTAATTTAAAAGAAGTAAAACCATATGCTGACCCCCAAGTCCCTGGCCAAAAATATAATAGTAAGCATTCATATAGCACAAGTTATTTACAGATAGGAGACCTAACTGAATGGTAAACTAGAATTTCCTTGAACACGATAACCAGAGGTGATTATCCTAACAAAAGTTCCAATGGTTAAACAAATATCAGGTTTCTGATGTCAACAAGGAAGAAATAATACCTTTTTCGATCGTTTAGATGCAGTTCCAGACTTTGTAGCCCTTCTGCGCTTTTTACCCTTACTTGACTGAAAAAAAAAACACACCATAGGTTAGAAATAAGTATGTGAAAATGAAACTTTAGCAAAACCAGCAGGTAAAAATGTAACCTGTTCTTTTTCTGCAAGTAGAACAGTAGTGGTAGCATGAGGGGCCACCAAAAAGTCTATCAGCTTTGTGATGATATCTTCCTGCATGTCCATTTTAGGCTTTATTAACACCAGTTAGAGAAATTCAATTTCTTCAGTAACAAAACTAGCATGTTGTTCGGGATTATTAATAAGTTCTCATATAAATTACAGTACACTAAACTTCTGCAGTGGTACTACTTTTCATATTACTAATAACCAGAGGTTTTGATAACTACTCCAAAATTCACCCCTACCTTCTGTTGAACCACAATCCTAGTATCAACTATCTTACTAATATAACTGTTGCATCTCAATATCAGCAAAGTGATCAAAAATTTCTCAGCACTTCACAAGCTATTAAAACTAATCATATAAATGAGGGTTTCTTAGCTAGGTCTCCTAGAATTTCCTTAGCTTTTTGAAAAGAAGAATAAAAAAGAAAGGAAAAGGATTAATCATAGTTCTGTAACTTTACATAAATACATGGTTTGCCTACCCAACATTTTACTGCACACTAGGTGAGAAAAGAACCCACCAGACAAGTCTTAGTAGGGTTCCTATAGACCATTTACATGAATATTGAATAACTAACAAGTAAGAAAGTGCTCTCAACTAATCGAACAGACTAGCTATTATTTCCTTGACATAAAGGCAGAACTAAAGCACGAAATACAGTAGTACAACAAACCTTCCTTGTAGTAGCCTTCATAACTGGTATGTCAAGCACATCACAGAACTCCAATAACTTCTCTTTATTAAACTTGTCTAACTTTTCTTTTACTTTACTTTTTTGCTTTTCCTGCGATTATCACAACATTTGAATGAAATAAGCTCAAGAAAAGCTACTATAGTGCACTAATATCAGACACATGGGAAACTTAAACTAGTAGAAAAACTACAAGCCTCCTAAAAGGTTTAAAGCCCATAAGCCCAATTTCTACAGAAAAATCAATCATACGTAACAAAAATATAGCTTCATAGTTTTATAATCATCTTACCTCATTATCATGCCACACAAAACCAGAAAATCTGGAAATATTGCTCTTAATCTGAACAGCCTGCAAAGAGCAAGGAATATGAGAAACTGAAAGCAAAACCAGCAAAGTACTATTGCAGCAACCCAGAACCATCCAAGTAATGTTGCTTTGCAATGACTCGTGCCCGTACCCATGCATACATGCATCACAGTAGACTCTCTGTTTATGTGTTTTTGCAAGCCGATAAGCCCATATCATCAAAGCAAGAGGATGAAACAACATATTGGAAATGCTAGACAGTAACATACAAAAGGTTTGACAGCAATCATATTACCTTCCCTCTCCTTCCGAAGAGAACAGTATGAAGCATTCTGAAAGTGTCATCGGTCTTCCGTCTAGACAACTTGAATGCCACTGCAGGAGATGACACAGCAGATGTCATTTCAATCAACTCATGGTTCTAAACTAATATCAAATACTAAAACATATCTGATTTTAAAGGAAAAGGAATATCAATACACATTAAAGGAACTTAATAGAAATAAGGCCAAGAGATGAGCAAAATTAAACTAAAGAAGCAGCATCCTCAGATGTTTTCTTGACAATGCAAACACTATGAAATCAATGATGAACAACATTAGGAGAAATAAGCTGATTAAGGTTTACAAATATAGCATCATACAAAGCCATTTTAGGATATTTTGTATAACAAACCCAATAATTTGAATGATATAAGAACTAGAGAACACACCATTAGGAATATCTTTAAGTGGAGTACCCTTGCCCTGAAATTGCCAAAGCAACCAATTATTCTCTAACACACCATCAAAATAGGGATTTAAACATCTAAATTGTAAAAAAAAAAAAGGATAGCAAGGAAAAACAGGGAGGGGGAACCTTTTCAATTTGGAATTCCCTAGAAGCATCTTTTTCAATAGATGCAACCAGTCTTTCAACAGATTTCCGCTCACGCACAGGTCGATCAGTGAGAGGAGTTCTTTGTTCTGGCTCCTTCTTCTCCTCCGACATTTTTGTTTTCCCTTTAACTTTCTCCACAGTTTTTTGAACTTTCCCACGCTTCTTTGGACCTTTTTCCTCCTCACTTTCTTCAGCCTTCTCTTCATTTTCCTCTTCATCTTCAGCCTTCTCTTCCTCTTCCTCTTCTTCTTTCAACTCTTCTTCAGCCTTCTCTTCCTCTTCCTCTTCTTCTTTCAACTCTTCTTCAGCCTTCTCTTCCTCTTCCTCTTCTTCTTTCAACTCTTCTTCAGCCTTCTCTTCCTTTTCTTCTTTCATCTCTTCTTCAGCCGTCTCTTCTTTTTCCTCTTCATCTTCGTTCAACTCGTCCGCTTTCTGGTCCTCCTCATCTTTGTTTTCCTCCTCAACTTTCTTGACATCTTCTTTTGCGCCAGTTTCTTCTTCCATTGCATCAGTTTTAGGTTCCTCCTTTGCTTCACTTTCCACTTCTTTGCTTTCCTCGTCTTCCTTGACCTGTTGGTCTTCATCCATCTTCTCAGTCTCAACTTTCTCATCACTTTTCTTATCTTCTTCCATTTCCTTTACCCCATTATCTTCTTCCCCTCTTTTCTCAGATGCAACTTCAACAGATTTTTCTGGAAGAGCAGTCCCATTAGCCACAGGGTCAGGGACTTCGGTCTTCGTTTCTTCTTCACCCATAATCAAACCAATTCAAAGTAAATGGTTTACTTTGTTTTCTCTAGCCTTCCAAAGCTGTAAGATGGAATAACAGTATAGCTTCAAAACAAAATAAAAAAATGTACAGTAATAATTATGACAAAATAAAACAATTAATTACACACAAAACAAAAGAGACATTAAGCAGACCCTACAACACTCAGCAACAAACACCATAACCCCCAATGTAATAATTAATGCATTAGGAAATAATTGGGTGGTCATACTAATTTTGCAAGTGAATTTTCAATTGCAGTCTTTTCGCATGGCAAAAAAATGTCTTTTTTTACACACAATAAAGTTTTCCTAAGCTCCCCATGAAATACAATGAGTAAATGGCTGTAACCAAGAAAAAGAATTGCACTCTCCATATAAGGGGGGGGGGGGGGGGTACAAGAAACATTCAAATTAAGAGAAGAAAAAAAAATCATTAACTAAAAAGTGTTACAGTGAAGTAAACAGGGGAGAAAGCCTCACACCACAAGAGAAAAATAAAGCATTAACGGGCTCGAATTGCAATATTAGAGATCTGATAGACTGAAACATGTTAAAAAATGAAGAAAATCCCAAAGTTGACCCACAAGAACTAAATACCTTTTTGGTTCCTTGGGGAGGACAAAAAAGAAAATTATAAATCTCGCAAAAAAAATTCTTTTATTTCTCTACCTATACAAATCATAAATCACAGTTTAACAAACCTAAAACCAAGTCTGTAAAGCTTAATTTAATAAGATTATCGATTTGGACAGGGAAAACCCTAAATCTAAAAAATTGAAAACTCGTCAATTTTCAAATTTGAAAGCAGCCAAACTAACCCTTAAGTTTTCCCGCAAAAAATACTAAAAGAAGCCAGAATTTTACAATTTCCAAAAACCTAAACACCGAAAGCGAATCTCACCCAGCAAAAGAAAAATTCCAAATGAAACAAAAAACAAAGAAATTGAAGAGTAATTACCAGACATCAGCAGAAAAGCGAAAAAAGAGAAGAGAAAACTTACAGAGTAACAGTGATTCACGAACTTTGTAATCGTTCAAAAGCTTGACAGAGAGCAGAGTGTTTAAAGTGGGGATTTTTTAACTTTATTTAGAAAATATTTTAGTTTTGGGGATACAAATTAAACTGGGTTCAGTTTTTTTCAAAGTCCGGACTTGAAACCCGGATTTCAAATGCAGTTAAGTTACACGTCGGACGGGATCTTGTCAGAAAGTGGGGCGAAATTCGAGATGGGATGTAATGAACGACTCTGATCTTTTTGCTTCTGTGTAATGAAAATCCAAGGGCTGAGATTTTCTTTTGGAGGTATCTTGGAAGTTGTGGGTCCACATTTTGGGGTCTGCTGGTGGGGACCTATTTCGTGAAAGAAATTCGTGGGCTGATAACCTGATACTGGGGGGTTTCCATTTTCCTTTTTTTCCTATTTTTATTGAAAATAATCTTAATTTAATTAAGGGTGTATATTAGGTTAATTTAGGGAGAAAATTAAAAAATTAGGGTAATTTAGTTGTAGATGGCTTTACCCAACATTGTAAAATATGATAGCAAAAAGGTTTGCTGCAATGGTAAAATATATTATTTTTCTAAGAAAAAAATTTGGGTTCGAACATTACAAACAATATTATTAAAATGAGTCACAAATTTTAAACATAAACTATAAATAAGCATATATTATAAAACAAAATAAGATTGCTTCTCTAAATAACTTTACTATTACTCTAATTTTCCCCTATATTAACCCGTGTATTACAAAACAAAATACGAATTTAATTTCTATTTATATTTCAATTCAACTATATAATTAGCTATTCACATAACTTTTATTTTATTTTAAGAAAGTTATTTCAAATAATGGTTAAATTAGAGAAATATTGTGGTTGAAAAGAATTGAGGAATTGTTGTTTTGAGAAAATTATTTACGGAAATAGGGTAAATGTTACGGTGACATCGGCGACTTTGATTTCCTTTTTCTTTTCTTTTTTAATGTTGGGACCAAAATGAAAGAGTAGTGACCAAAATATAAATTTTCAAAAATTAGGTCAAAACGATGAGTTTGAAAAAGAATTAAAATTTGTTATTTGAACTATATGTCTATCTAAAAACTTTGAAAGGTTGTAACTTTATGTTCGAGCATTTGATTGAAAGGGTTTTTAATCCACATAACTTTTTCAAGAAGTATGCGCTAATAAGGAGTTGTACGTATTTTAAATTTCAGAATTCACTTCGAAGGAACTTAGAAATAGTAGTAGAAACTCCTCCTAGCTTTTTTCGTGGTTAAGGTTCACGTTGCCTTCTCAAAGATGTTCAAGTCTTCATCAGTGGAAGAAACTTCCATCTTGGTTGAGCACGCCCCCTTTCCAGTATACTGAGAGGTTTGAGTTACTGGCTCGTAGGTTTTCGTTTCTTCGTTTCTATCCCTCTTTTTTCTCAACCTTTGTTGCCCTAACTCCTATCGCCTTTTGTGCTTTTATATTTCTCTCGTTTGCCCAACATTGCCACCTTTACGCAACTACCAACCTTTTTAAGTATCTTTACTCCTCTCCACCAATTGTTTTTTAGTTTTCCGTTTCAACTACACATGGCTTTAACTCCATCACCAGACAAGGCTTTTCAAGATATTGTCTCGGATCCTTCTCATTCACGTGTGCCACCTACAGAGATCAAAGAGAATGATTCCATCGAATCACTGGACCTCAATGAAGACGGCAAAATAAATTTCGCCATTAAGAACCACGCTCTCGTTGGCAAAGTCATCTCTGACACTGTGGCCAAATAGTATACTCTAAACGTGATCCTCAGGAAAGCATGGAAATGCACTGACTTGGAGTGTCACGACATGGGAAATAATAATTTCCTGTTTGTATTTCAGACGTCGAACGACAGATTGGGGATACTCGGGAATAGGCCTTGGGCCGTCCAAGATCATCTGCTCATCCTCAAGGAGTGGCTCCCTGAGATTGCATTCGAGGAACTGGATTTCTCTTTGGAACAATTCTAGATTTAGGTCCACAATCTTCCTATGTCGCTTATCACACAATAAAGTGTGAAGAAAATTGGGAATCTTTTCCCTAAATGCTACGGTTTGAATCTGAATGACAAAAGCATAGTGAAATGGGATGGCCAGTTAAGTTTGCGTGTGGCAATCAGAGTGGAAGATCCACTGAGAACAGGTTTCATGCTCAACAGGCCAACTTTCAAGCCCATCGAAATCTCCTTCAAATATGAATGTTTGCCTAAGTTTTGCTATAAGTGTGGTCGAATTGCTCATGCTGAGAAAGAATGTTGGCATGATACCAGATTGTTTAAAACAACAGGAAAATATTGTCCCTAGCTCAGAGCTACACCATCTTGGGAGAAGAAGCCAGGGAAAATGTTGTCCCAAGCTCGCCGGAAGCCCTTGCAAGAGCATTCTGCACGACTCTCCCCTTCGTCGGTTGTAGCAGACAATAGTGAGAAGCTTGAGTTGATAGGCTGCAACCACATAGCCACCTCGATTACTACTCCCAAGGGTACAATGTCCTCCTTACCAGCAATCCACATTAAAGTTCCTCCATTTGAACAAGCAACTACCGAAAGTGGAAAGATTGAAAAGATGGATGTTTCCCTAAATGGAAACTTAACAAACAACTTTCAATTTGCTAAGGCCAAGAACCCCAACTCTATGCCTTTAGAGTATAATACTTTTGTAGAGGCTGCAGACCCTAACCAAGTCATTTCCTCTTTTGAAGGGATTCATTTTGTGGATTTGCTTAAGGACACGATAATTGAAGGGGTGGGGAAACTCGAGGTCTCAAACAAGCACAAACGTAAAAGGGATGAGACTTGTGATGATTCTATATTTGTGTCAAAGATGAGAGAACTGTGGAGCTACACTAATGAAGAGATCTTCTGGATTTTCGCGGGAAATTAGGGAGCCAACTGCTTTGGAGCATATGCGAATGAGGACGTTCTTAAGATTGTACTCTTCCCAAGCTCGTTCACCTTCACGTCCCCTATCATAAACAATATTGAGAAACAGAAACGAGGTTTCACCTTTGGAGCTAATCGCCTGACACTAATCAAGCAAGCTGCAAAAAAGGAAGTATGCAATGAAGAGGACCAGGATCTTGCTGGATCAAGTTGGCATTGAAGAATTAAGAATTGATCCATTTGGGGAAAAAATCACAACTATGGTTTCCATGATTGTCGATGATGGTTGTTCCCTTAATGAAGAAGTTGTTCTGAGTGATGATGAAGTCGCCACGACAAAGGTGCAAGCTGCTCAACCCTCCGTGCCAAGTGATTTAAATATTCTTGAAGCGGATAGCTCTCGAGAGAGAGCTATCCGCAGCCACTGTGATTCGATTATGCAGGCCCTCTTTTAGTTGGAAGGTCTGAAAGGGGGCTTCACAACTTTTGCCTCCCCCTAGGATCAGTTGGTACTTCTACAGGTCTGATGATCCAAGGTTTTTCGGTGTCAAGGTCTTAGTTACAGCTTGGCGTTGGCCACTTCCATGGAACAAAGAGGTTACTTGTCTCTTTCCCCTTGATCGTATGTCGTTGTGAGGTCAGATGCCTTTTCCGTCCTAGTTGACAAGACCCTGGACTGAGTTCAAGGGACCATGCCTCTGGATGGAGCTCTCACTAGAATTTCGGGTTGTCGTCTTTTGGCATGTTTTACATATGGCTTGCTTTTATCCTTTTTCTGTTTTGTGTTTTGTATTCCCGGTTTGGTACCTGTCTGTAGGTCTCACGGGTGTTTCTGTTGTTGCCATTGGTTGGCTTTCAAACGGTTTCCGGGCTTGCTGCGTCAGCCCCACCGTCGTTAGGGTTTTATGTTTCTATTTCTACGTTGATGGTTGTATGCAGGGGCATGTGGGTTTCTATGATCCATTTGCCACCTGCACTTTGCTTTCTTTTGTGTTTTAATGAAAGTCTAGGTTTATGATAAAAAAGGAGTTGTACGTATTTTATTGTTTTTATTCCGAAAAATATCGTTTCACCTTTAATTTTAAATTTTTATTGTTAATTTGAAATGTTTGAACTCATTCTTTTTGAACTCGTCGGACTTAAATATTTTATTTTTTGTACATAAATACATCATTATTCATAAATATTTGACACGTGTACTTGTATTATATTTTGAAATTTTTATTTTGATCCCTATAATTTTAATTTATTTTTAGTTTGTCATTGCGGTTTAAACAACTACAACCAAACCAAAGTCGTCGACATCTCACCGCTTATGAATATGTC
Organism: Hibiscus trionum; assembly: GCA_030270665.1. Classification (NCBI taxonomy): domain Eukaryota; kingdom Viridiplantae; phylum Streptophyta; class Magnoliopsida; order Malvales; family Malvaceae; genus Hibiscus; species Hibiscus trionum. Next base: position 7,157,694 of record BSYR01000002.1, on the reverse strand, counting down.
AAAAAAAATTAAAGTTGAACATTAATAATTACTAATAAATGCCAAATTTTTTAAATTTAAATACCCGATTTTAAACTTTCTGAATTTTCAATTTTGGTCCTTGTAAAATCAATTTCTTATAGTTCAAACATCAACCTAACTTAAATGACTTTTTTAAACTCGTCGTTCGTTTTATTATATAGCCAGTTTTTAAAACTTTCATTCCAATCATTGTATTCTGGATTTTTAAAATTTAGTCCTAAATATGTAAAAATGAAAAAGAAAAATTGAAGCAAAGTCATTTGTCACATGTTGGCAACTTTATCAAAATTGTCTTCATTCGTCGACGACTTTAGTACCATTTTCTTTTATTTTAGTCTTAAAATTATATAAAAAAGAAGAAGATAAAATCGTTGACACATGCCAACAATTTTGTTAAAAATTATCATCTTCTGTCAACGACTTTGCTTGTTATTGTAGCAGTTACCTTATTTTCTTAAATAATTTTTTATGATCCCATTTCTCTAAATTTTTACCATGAACCCGCTAGAACGAGACTAGACCACGCATGCATGTGGCGGAGGACATGGATGATGATGTCATTGCCGCGGTGGTTTCGGAGGTCAACCTTGTAGAGAAGAACACCGAGTGGGTCGTGGACACCGGAGCTTCTGACATTTCTGCGCAAAGAAGGAGTTCTTCACCGAGTTCGAGGACGTGAAAAATGGTGAACGTGTGTACATGGGAAACTCCAGCAGCTCTCAAGTGATGGGCAAAGGCAAGGTTTTACTCAAGCTGACTTCCGGTAAAACTTTGGCCCTTAACAATGTCTTATATGTGTCTACCATGCGTAGAAATTTGATCAGTTGTGAACTCTTAAATAAGGCAGGCATTAAGTTAGTTTTTGAGGCAGATAAACTTGTACTTTCCCGTAATGGTGATTATGTCGGGAAATGTTTTTTAAGCGAAGGTTTATTTGTCATAGAAACTCAACTTAATGAAAATAATAAAGCTACCACTTCTGCTTATATTGTTGAGTCTATTGATATGTGGCATGCTAGATTAGGACACGTAAATATTCAATCCCTAAAGAAAATGATGAATATGAATATTTTGCCTAAACTAGACATAACAAACTATAATAAATGTGAAGTTTGTGTAGAAGCCAAGCATGCAAAACCTACCTTTAAAAATGTTTCTAAAAGAAAGACTGAACTGTTAGAACTTATTCATATTGATCTAGCAGACTTTAGAAACACTGAAAGTAAAGGAGGAAAACACTACTAGATAACTTTTGTAGATGACTTCTCTAGGTATACAAAAGTTTATCTCCTAAGAACTAAAGATAAAGCTGGAAATTTCTTTCTTATTTATAAGGCAGAAGTTGAAAATCAGTTAGATAGGAGAATAAAATGTGTTAGGTCTGATAGAGGTGGTGAATATGGATCTAATTTTCTAAAAGAGGTTTGTGAGACGAATGGCATAATACATGAAACTTCAGCCCCTTATTTTTTCAACAGAATGGTATAGCCGAGAGGAAAAACAGAACTTTAAAAGAGATGATGAACTCATTGTTGATAAGTTCTAGGTTGTCTGACAACATGTGGGGGGAAGCCATTCTATCGGCTAATCATATTCTGAAGCGAGTACCTCATAAGAAAATTGATTCTACCCCATACGAATTATGGAAAGGGTATGCCCCAAATTTACAATACCTGAAAGTGTGGGGTGTCTGGCCAAAGTGGGGTTGCCAGACTTTAAGAAGTCCACCATTGGACCTAAGACCGTTGATGCAGTGTTTATAGGCTATGCTTCTAACAGTGCCGCATATAGATTCATGACTTTACAAGACTCTTCTATTTGTGAATCTAGGGATACTGTTTTCTTTGAAGAAATCTTTCCTCTCAAGAAACCTAGATTAAGTGTTGAAACACAAATAAAAAACTTGCCATCCACTTCTTCTAGTGTTCCTGCTAGGTCTTCTCAAGAGATTGAATTTGAGCCTAGAAGAAGTAAGAGACAAAGAGTTGAAACCTCTTTTGGACCAGACTTCATAACTTCCTTTATTTCTGAGTTAAATGATTTAGACACTCTTTCCGATCCTATAGCTCAAGCTTATTTGTTAGATGAGGATCCTAAAACTTACGAAGAAGCTATACGATCTATTAATGCTAGTTTCTGGAAAAGCGTTATAAAAGATGAACTAGAATCAATAATGTCTAATCATACTTGGGAATTAGTTGACTTGCCTAGAGGATTTAAAACCATCAACAGTAGATGGATCTTTCGAAAGAAACTTAGACCAAATGGTTCTATCCAAAGGTATAAGGCAAGGCTAGTAATCAAAGGGTTCACTCAAAGATTTAGTCAAGACTTCTTTGATACTTATTCTCCCGTCACTAAAATCTCAACGATCCGTGCATTGTTTGCAGTAGCCTCCATTCACAAGTTGCAAGTACATCAAATGGATGTAAAGACTGCATTTTTAAATGGGGATCTAGATGAGGAGATCTATATGGAGCAACCTCTTGGCTTCGAGGCGCCTGGTATGGAAGGCAAAGTTTGTAGACTTAAAAAGTCACTTTATGGCCTGAAGCAAGCTCATAAATAGTGGTATGAGAAATTTCATAAAACTATTCTTAGTTTTGGTTTTGTTGTGAATGGTTCGGATGCATGCGTGTATTCGAGGATGTTTGGTACTGATTGTGTCATCATAAGCTTGTATGTTGACGGCATGTTGATTTTCAGTACTAACATTGAGTCCATTAACAAAACAAAAAGTTTCTTGTCCACTAAGTTTGAGATGACTGGCTTGGAAGAAGTCGATGTAATCTTAGGAGTCAAAGTAATCAAATCTGAAAAGGGATTTTCTTTAAGTCAGACACACTATATCGAGAAAGTGTTAAAGAAATTTGACAGTTTTGATGTCATCCCCGTTCGAACTCCTTATGACTCTAGCATACATCTCTTTAAGAATAAAGGAAGTAGCATTTCTCAAACGGAATATGCCAAAATAATTGGCAGTCTGATGTTCTTAATGAACTATACTCGGCCAGATATTGCCTATGTTGTAAGCAGACTCAGTAGATATACTCATAACCCTAGTGGTGAGCATTGGGTTGCTCTTAGACGCTTACTTAAGTACCTTAAGGGTACTATGGACTGGAGACTTGAGTTTGTTGGCTTTCCTGCTACATTAGAAGGATATTGTGACGCCAACTGGGTCTCTGATAGTGATGAAGTAAGCTCTACGAGTGGGTATGTATTTACTTTGGGAGGAGCAGCAATTTCTTGGAAGTCTTCAAAATAGACTTGTATTGCTCGCTATACTATGAAGTCAGAGTTTATAGCTCTTGACTTAGCTAGGCAAGAAGCTGAGTGGCTAAGGAGATTGTTAGCCGATATTCCGTTATGGGGAAGTCCGACTCCTCCTGTTTCCTTGTTGTGTGATTCACAAGCTGCGATTTGTGTTGCCAAGAGTTAAGTTTACAATGGTAAAAAGAGACACATTCGCATAAGACATGAATCTATTAGACACTTAATAAGGAATGAAGTACTTTCTTTAGAGTATGTGAAGTCGGAAAGAAACCTAGCAGATCCGCTTACCAAAGGGTTAAGTCGGAAGTTGGTCCTAGATTCATCGAGGGGGATGGGTTTAAAGCCCATTGGTTGAGGAATTCATGGTGGATACCCAACTTAGTTATCTAAGTTCAATGTGGTCAAACGAACCATGGAAAGACTCATAGTGTACATTTCTCACTGCCTATCCCTATGACGAATGATGTACATGTCCAGGTTGAGTACTATTACTCTTAATAAATTCATAGCCCAGGTTTTGGGTGGTCTTTGTGAGAAAGACTTGATGAATTTACCGAATCATGGTTGAATACTTATTCTTAATAAGTTCATAACACAAGTCTGAATGTGTTGTCCTATTGAGAAGGACAAGATGAACTTACCGCCAGAAAAGGCTGAGTTTTAAGAAACTCTTAATGAATTCAAAGTTTGAATGATCCTATTGAGAAGGACATTTTGAATTCACCGATAATGAGGTTGAATATTTATTCTTAATGATTTCTTATCCCAAGACTGGGTGGTTCATTTTCAATGAACTTGAAGAAATCACCATATATCTATAAGAGGTTGAGCCATTACAAATGGTTCTTAATTATTTCTTAGCCCGATTTCAGGGTGGTTTATATCGAGATAAACTTGATGAAATAACCTATGTAAGTGAGAAGGATTAGCCACCTTCTGTGAAAAACGTTGGGCCGTTTTTCTAATACACTTACTAGAATCCTGAGGTAAGATGGCCAAATATACATTTGTGTATATATATCTTACACATCGAGAACTTCGGTGGATGAAGGAGTTAATTGTGTGTTATGAGTTTACCCCTATCTTAGAAAGTTCAAGACTAGTTTCACTTATCTAAGAGAAGGATCGCTCATCATCACTATGTACTAGTTCAAGATACGTTCACTAGTGCTTAAGCAACTAATTCCGCTATTGCTCGTCTGAGGAGGTCTGTGTTTGAGATACAGATGAATTCTTTTGCATTAGTGGGGGAATGTTGGTAATGCTTCAAGTATTACTAAAAGCTATATCCCACATTGGTTGGGAAAATAGCTAGTGAAGGGTATTTATACCCATGCATCCTTCCTCCCTTGTTGAGTGGGAAAGAACAAGGGAAGTCCTCGCGCGCCGCCGCCGCCGTTTGGCCAGCTCGGGTAACACGTGTCGAATGCTAACATACCGCGACTACACTGTTCGGGGCAGTTTTGTTTCTAAGGCAGTGGCCAACATACCACGACACGATTCACAATTTCATTTCTATTTTAGTTTTTTTATTTCCAGTCAGTGCTAACAACCGATTTTGCAGTTCTATTTTACCAACAATCTTAACTTCTACTTTGAGTCTGATCTGTCTATAATATTATTATTTTATTTAAAAACAATAAATTAAATATTATATCTGTTGGTGACAAAAAAAAGACTGTAGTGATTTTAGGTTGTTCACCTTTTTTGATTTAGACGAAGAATCACAAGTCATGCAAATATGTAATAACTGTTAGAGAAGATGGGATGAAGATGAAGCTGGGTAGAAAGAGAAAGGAGTTCATGTCTGGTTTTTGTCTTTATGGACTTTGGGTTTATTTTTGTGATTTTATTAGTGTTATACTGACTGGATATGAAGTCTAGGGTAGCTAGGTTATGATAGTTTGACAGTATAACCTTGACAGTTAGATAGTAAAGTCAGTTGATGAGTCAGATCGATTTGATAGTAATCATGTTAATAGCATTGTAATTTTCTGACAAAGCCATGTCATAGACCTTTCAGAGGCTCCATGGCTCAATGTCCGAAAGAGTAAGAGTGGAAGAGTTGCGGAGGACTCGAGAGCGGAGATATAAGAATATTATTATTTATATACTTTATAGTTAAATTTATATATAATACATTTTAATTTTTTATTTGGGGTAACTAGCTGGCCAAAAATCTAAACCAAACTTGGGTTGAGCTAATTGGATCGGAACATAAATATATTTAGTGTTCACGAGTCATGCCGAAGTCCAATTATGAGTTGAGTTGACTGGCCCATAAATATATTTGGTGTTCATAGGTCAGGCTGAAGTTCAATTAAAAAATTTTCAAGGCCCGGATTACAGTCCGACCCATCTATATTAATCATTTCTTTAATTTTAAAAATAATACAAAAAGTTTTATATTAATATTTATATGCTCTATACTTATATATATCTATATATAAAGTAAATTTACTTGTTTAAATTACTTTTTATATGGGTCAGGCTAGCTCGCATGCCAAAAATTTAAACCAAACCAAAAACTGAGCCGATCAATCAAGGAATAATTTTAGTGTTTTCAAGTCAAATAGAGACTTGTTCTTAAAAAAATTGATCTTGCCGGCCAAATAATTCATTTTATTTAAAAATATAATTAAATATAAAAATATATTGTTAGGATATTTGTTTTGATATAATAATTTGAAAATATTTTTGGACTTGTTTGAATATTTTACAAACTTGTATTAAAGTCCAAACAACATGAAAATATGTTTGAAAACGTTTCTAAGGTTTTTGGCATAAATCAAAAAGATTTTATAAAGCCAAACTAAACATTTTCTCAGTCCCTTACCGATATAGTCACACATGTATCGATACTTTTTAGGGTTTCAACTACAATATTTTTTCAGTAGCAAAAACTCGTACCGGTATAGGCTTAGGCGTACCAATATGGAGAGGATCGTACTGATACGCTTGTACGCTTACCGATTCTTTCTTTCAAAACCCCTCCAATGACTACTTCCATGACATGTCGTACCGATACGACCATTAGGCGTATCGATACGCTAAGGCTGATCAAAGCACAATGACTATTTCCCAAATAGAGCTATATCGATACAGGTACACGCGTATCGATATCAAAGTGTCTAGAAGTGGAAAATCAACATGGAAATCAGTCTCCAACGGCTCTTATCCAATCATAATAGTCTCCAACGACTATGAACTCAATTGGGAGCATAAAAGGACCCTTAAAGCACCACCAACAACTAATGACTCAATAGCCAATATCATTATGATTGAAAAAGTGTCTCAATACTCAAATTGTATATTTTTGTATAGAAAAACACTTGTGAGCTTTAATTGTAATATTTTTTTTTCAAGTGTAATAGATTTGGGTGAGAGCTTTAGAGTGCAAACACACACTTTGTGAGAGGGATTTCAGTTTGCTTTTATTTCTCTTGTAAAGAGAGGTTCCCAAGGCTTTATGTAGAAATCTTTGGATACTAGACTTAGTGGTTTAAGTCTAGGTTGTAAAGGTTGCCTCCTAAGCCTTGAAAAGGGAAAGAAATTCAAGTGAATTTGGAAATCTTTAGTGGGGAAGCTAAGGTAGTGGACGTAGGCTTTGATTTGAAAGTCGAACCACTCTAAATTCTTGTGTTTGTTTTTTTATATCTTTTCGCTTCCACCACAATCACCCAAGAAACCAGTTTTCTACCACTTGACAAGCATTTTCGGTTGAAGGATATCAGGCTCCACAATTGGTATTAGAGCGAGGCTCAAATGAGAGGATTAACATCCTATTGAGGTGATCCCGACAAGCTCGATCAACCATTTTATCAACCGATTTCCATGGTGCAATCCATTGATAAGCCACCCTTCTTCAGCAGTTAACATTATGCCTATTGGAAGAATATAATGATGTTCTTCATGAGAGAAAATGACTATCATCTTTAGGATATAGTTCTTGATGGCTCGTTCGTGCCACAACGAAGCAAGATAGAATAGAGTGTGAATGATCGCAAGAAGATGGAGCTAAATTGCAAGGCCTTACACATTCTTTTTTGTGCTTTGGGCCCGAAAGAATATGCAAAGGTGTCTTCGTGTGAGAGTGCCAAGGAAGTATCGGACAAGCTTGAAGTCACATACGAAGGAATGAATGATGTGAAGGAGACAAAGATTGGTCGACTCAACCTCGAATATGAAAACTTCAAGATGGACCCGAATGAAGACGTCAAGAGTATGCTCGATCGTTTCTCCACAATCGTCAACCAACTCAAAGGTCGTGAAGAGGAGATTTCTAAAGATAAACTCATTCGAAAGTTTATTTATTCACTTCCCGAATCATGGGAGAGCAAGAGGACGACTATCATTGAAACCAAGAACTTAAAGGAGCTCAAGCTTGATGAGCTAATTGGGTCTCTTCTTACTCATGAGTTGATGTCTAAACCCTAGAGAAAGGAGAAGGAGAAGAAGATCAAAGAGCAAAGAATAGAAGATCTAATTATTGTTGCTCTTAAATCCTCCACAAGCCATCTAGAAGATTCAAGTTAGGAGGAAAGTGAGGATGAAGAGATGGCCTATCTCTTCAAGAAGTTCACTTGATTCATAAAAAGTAAAATGAAAGAATTTAAGCATGAATCGAAGAAGAAGATGAAAGATCCCCTAAAGAGCGTTAAATGTAAGAAGCAAGGTCACACTAAATACGATTACCCTCGCTTCAACAAAAAGGGATCATCTTCTAGGAAGGCATATGTGGAAACATGGAGTGATGAAGAGGACTCCACCGACAATGAGGCAGCCCACTTATGCTTAATGACCCTCCAAAAGGGAGATGTAACTTTTAACTCATCTAATCTAAATTCTTATACTTTTGATGAGTTACAAGAAGCCCATGACGAATTGGTTTCTGAGTTCAAGGCTTTATTTTTGAAAAATAAAAAGATGATTTCAAAATTGAAAACCGAAAATGATTTACTTTTGAAAACCAATTTGGAGTTTGAAGCAAAAATTAAGGATTTTGAACTTAGAGTCTCAGACTTACAAAATTTGCTTCAAAGTTTAGAAAAAGATCATGGTTAAACTACATAAATGGTCCCCCGACTATGCTCCAATTATCTTTTGCGTCCCCGACTATTAGAAGTTACAAACTAGTCCTTCAACTTAAAAAAAGTAACAAATTGGTCTAACGTCGTTAAAGTTTAATGACTGATGATGTGGCAGTTAATATAAATTGATATAATTACATAATTAGCCCTCAAATTCTACACTTATTTTAATTTGACCCTAATTCTAAAAAATTAACCCACAAATTTTAATATTATATCAATTTAGTCCATCTTCTTTTCTATTTCTCCTCTCCTTTAATTCTTCAATTTATTTTCACCCCAAATCCATTTAATTCTACCAAACACAAACATCCAACTCTCCTTTAATTTAACTCGGTCGTTTAAGTGTTGTCAAAACAACTTCATCTGTGTTTTTAATTTTGGATAATTTACTATATTTTGTTTCTTTCTTTTTTTGTCTTAGTTAAATTCATTATAATGGGGAAGAGAAAGACAAGTTCACGACATCATAATCATAATAATCTTGGCCTTCCTTCTTCTTTGGGTACGTTTCTTTTCTTCTATTTACCTTGTTTCAATCTGTCAAATATATTTTTTGTCTTTTAAAAGTTTGAGATACATGAAAATGTTGTTGTTTTCTATCAGAATCCAATGCAACAAGTCGTCGGAACAAAATTGAATTGAATTTTGGTAGGCCGCTTCTTGATTTTGCTCTTTCTTTTCATTTTTTTGTACACTTTCCCTCTATCTTTGATTTAGGTGCTTTTGTATTTTCTCTGTTGATTACTTGGTTCTCTAGAATTGTTGAAATAAAATTGTTGGATTCTATGAATTATGAGATTTGAAGGGGGAAATGAAGTTTATTTTGGTGGCAAATATGTTGGACAATCACATGTTTGTATCTAAAGAGAAAGCGACCCCTTCAATTGTTGGGGCGATTTTATATTGTATTTTGATCATACAAGCCTTCATGATATTGTGAAACTTGGGAGATTTTAACATAGTTTATCTTAGCTTTATCATCTTTGCAATTGTGGAAAAGCTAAGAAATTTTCCTTTTTATCTCTGTTTTTTATTAAATATTGCAGAAGATTTGTCGTGCTCATCTGGAACAGAGTTGTTAACCAAAGAGGTTAATTTCTACTCGTTTGTTTTTTAAAGTTGTTCTTATCCGATTTGTAAAATCATTGGTAGGAAAATTGGGGATTGGTTTTATTTTCTCTTTCTTTTATAGCCTTCATTGAATATGGATGCTAGCGTGGATGTTGGAGGTAGTTTTGTTGACTAGTGCTTAAATTATACACTATTTTATTAATAATTACTCATTGATTGATTGTTTTAAGATGCTTAGCTGGTGATTTTCTGTTCTTTTCTGTGTAGTGTATCAAATTCTGGAAACTGTGTTAAAAAGGATGGAATTTGCAAGTTTTCTGGATTCATGGCTGGATTAGTGGGCATGAATTAGGGCATGAATGCGGACTCGACACCACGTCAGCAGGCTTCTAGAAGATTGCATCAGCAACGCGTGGTAAGCTATCAGCCGCGTCCGAGCACTTATCTGCGAGATTTGGATCAAGCTTGGGGATTTATCTTTTATATTTGAATTTTAAACATTTTGGGATTTAATTATTATCACTTAACATTTATCTTTTGTATTTTAAATATTTTAGGATTATCTATTATCATTTAAAGAGTATTTTTAGGGTTTTAGGATGTTATAAATACCCATTTGGGGTAAGACTCAAATCATCTCTTGTTTATTGTTTCATTTTACTTTGAATTTATAAAACTTATTTCTCTTCTTTTTTCTTATTTTCTTTTTAAAGTTTTCTTTTTTTATTTTAAATATGCTAAGCATGATTTCTTCCATAATCATGCTTAGCTAATTTTCTTTAAAGCCGAGGGCTACAACAATGACTCAATTCCAACAGGAGGATTGAAAAGCGCTTTCAAAATTTCGGGAATCTATTTCAGTTTTCTAAGGTTTGATTTCTAAACCAAAACGATTTTGAAACTAAAGATTGACTTCGGTCAGAATGTTGTATTTGGTTAAATATGTGGGAGGAAGGATCGGCTATTGAAGCACATTCGACTTCTAGGGAACACACTTAGTAAATTGATTACTAAGAAGAAAATTGAGATCAGAACCGTTGTTATTGAAACAACATAATCCGAGTTGGTTTTTACTGAACTTAAACGATTTTGATCTACAACATTGTTGTTGACTAGATCAACTTCGTAAATTGATATCAAAGATAGAAATTGGGTATTCGATTACAAAAGTGTAGTCTCAAGGATTGACCCTTGTAGGAAATTAACTGACGTGAATCCTGAAGTAAAAACCCTTTTTCCGATGATCCGAGGGAATTGAGTCAAAGCGAGAGCCTAAGGCTAACCTTATTCATATCAAATTTATTTCTTTCTAATCTTCTTTATAATCCATTTATTTTTCTTATTTTTATCCACAAGCCCCCCATTTACTTAAATATTATTCAACTCTCTTCTTGGCTCACCGATTGAACAAACATAAATCAAGAAGTTTTCTTAGTCCCTGTGGGATCGACCCTTACTTCTCTTTTACTACACTTAAATTCCTTAATTTATTATTTGAGAAGAATGAATTATTTTGACGCGAAAACGACGTGTGTCAAATTGGCGCCGTTGACAGGGACTTCGGCAAAATTTTACTGATTATTTTTGTTTGTTTATGACCACGAAGAATCTGAGTGAACTAGCAAACTACATCCCGGAAATCGAAGCATTTACACGATGTCAGAACGCACAAACAAACCGAGAAAAGCAAAATAGATTGCGCCAACAGAGATTACAACGAGATATTGAGCTAGCATCCCAAATCGTAACACACTTTGAGAATACCAACGAAGAAAAAAATCCAATGGGAGACACAGAGCAAACAATCCAGCAACTGACTAGGGCACCAGATGACAATCAGACCTTGTGCATAACCTTCTCGAATGGTATAACACCATTCCAATTGAAGACCGGTTTGATCCATCTTCTACCAAAATTTCATGACATGCCCTCTAAGAACCCCCACAAGCACATTAAAGAGTTTCTTATGGTTTGTCTGAGTACAAAACCGCATGGAGTTTCCGAAGATCAAATTAAACTTCGAGCCTTTCCTTTTTCTTTATCTGATATTGCCAAAGATTGGCTATTTGATCTTCCTTCTAACTCTGTTACGACCTGGATTGATATGGCTTGTTTATTTCTTGATAGGTTCTTTCCAGCAGCCAAGGCAAGCGAACTTAGGCAAAGTATCTTGAGTATCCGACAAAAGGATACTGAATCGTTGTACGACTGCTGGGAACACTTCAAGAAGCTATGTGCCAGCTATCCTCAACACGGTTTGTCCGAACAAACACTTCTCCAGTATTTTTATGAGGCGTTGACGTATATAGACATGAAGGTAGTTGATGCAACAAGTGGAGGAGCACTTGTCAACATGACCCCAACTGCAGCTGGAACCTTAATAACAACTATGGCATCAAACTCACAACGGTTTCACCCTTCGAATGAACTGTCTCGACGAGTCAATGGGGTAAGCGTTCTGGAAAATAAAATTGATAAGTTGGCTGAAATAGTTCAATCTCTTGTTGCAGATAAAAGAATTGCAGCTAGGCTTTGCGGAATATGTACAAGCCCATAACATCTGGCGGACTGTTGTCCGATGGTGCAAGAAGAGGACATTGCGCAAGTGAATACCGTGGGGAATTTTCCAGGACCTCCACAAAGGCAATATAACCCCAATGCCAACTCATATAACACTGGATGTAAAGATCTTCCGAACTTCAGTTATGCACAGAAACAAAGGCCAAATCAGTCATACCAGTAGAAACAACCTTATCAACAACATAAGTCAAATTCAGAATCCATTGTTGAGCGGTTAGCAATATCCCAGGAGAAGTTCCAGAATCGTACTGAGAACCATATTCAAAACTTAGATAAACAAGTTATCCAGTTAACTTAAGCAATGGGAATATTGGAGTCACTTAGATAAACTGAGAATCCATCTCAAATGGAACCAAATCTGAAGGAGAAAGTCAGTGCTATCACCCTCAGAAGTAGAACCATAGTCAACTCTAAAGTTCCATCGAAGGAAACCAAACAAACCAAGGAAGACGATGAAACGCCACCTTCAAACTCCGAAGGTACGACTTCATCACATACGCCTCCTCCACCTTCTTCTCATGAAATCACACTGCCTTTTCCATCAATATTGGTGAGGCGAGATAAACAAGCCGAAGAAAAGGAAATAATAGAGGTATTCCAAAAAGTACAAGTACCAAGGTATGCTAGATTTTTAAAAACACTTTGTACAACGAAGAGAAAGCTGACAGGACATGAGAAGGTAAATTTGGGAGAGAATGAATCTGCAGTATTTCAGCGAAAGCTCCCACCAAAGATGAAGGACTAAGGTATGTTCGCTATACCCTGCAAAATAGAAGATGTTTTAATAAAACGCGCGATGTGTGAATTAGGAGCTTCAATTAACGTTATGCCTCTTTCTATTTATAAAATGATTTCTAACGATCCTTTGAAGGAAACAAAAGTCACCATCCAGTTGGCTGATCGTTCTATCATCTACCCGGAGGGAGTCCTTGAAAATGTCTTAGTCAAGGTGTAAAGTGTCCATAAGTTCTATATTTCATGCACATTCCATCTTCTATTATTGTTGTTTTTAGTACCTGTTGGGTTGTGTGGGGCTCTATTCGATCAACCAATGATGCTCACCAAGTGGTGGAGAGATGGATTTTTGGGTGGAAGGGTTTAGGAAGCTAATAAGAAACGTGACACAATGATTTATAGTGGTTCAACCTTCTAACCAAGGTCTACATCCACTACCTTAGCTCCCCACTAAGGATTTCACAATCAATCCACTATTGATTCGTCCCATTTTCTAGGATTAGGAGGAAACCCTTACAACCGATCAAGCTTCTACCCAAAACCTTGATCAAAACCCTCTTTTACAAAGAGATAAACAAAGCAAACTTAAACCCTCTAATAGGTGTTTGTTTGCACAATGAAGCACTCACCCAAAACCTAAAACACTTGAGCAAATTTGACAATTTTGGCTCACTAGTGTTTGTCTAGACAAGAATTGACAATTTAGGCACTAAGACAATATTTGATCATTTGATGTTTGACAATATGAGCATTAGCCTTCTCTTGATGCTTGGAGGTCTCTTTTATACTCCCAAATGAGTTTGTAGCCGTTACTAGCCGTTGGGATCATATTGGAGCCATTGAGGACTTTAATTCCCTCCATAAATGCAGTTCTGCAGCTCCCCGTTTCGAAACGCTCGATGCCGTTTCGAAACACTCTCAATGTAGAAAGAGCCGTTGCAGTCTGTCAGGGCATCCGTTTCGGAAAGCCTCCTAGCCGTTTCGGAACACCTCATGTCCGTTTCGGAACGCCTCCTGGCCGTTTCGAAACCCGTATCGAAACGCTATAGGACCGTATCGAAACGCCTGCATTTAAAAGTTGGTTGGGAAAATAGCCGTTGGGGTTTATGACCGTTGGGGTCATTGCCACGTGGGCGTATCGAAACGGCCTAGCCCGTTTCGAAACGCTGGGCAAAAATCAAGTCCAGGGAAGGCCCGTTTCGAAACGAAATCGCTACTGTAATCCCCTGTTTCGAAACGCCCTATGGTGTTTCGAAACACCTGGACAGGTTTGAGAAATTTGGCTTTTAAACACATTAAAAAACCCATTTAAAAACATCCCTAAACATAGTTTCAGAATATTTGGACTTTGGAAATTGTTTTAAATACTTTTTAAATCAGTCCAAAACATTTTTAAATTATTATATCAAAACATTAGTTCTACAATCTCCCCCTTTTTGATATAATAAAACTCTCTTGAAAAATTGTTTGGGATTCTCCCCCTTTAACTTTAAAAATGTGAATAAGAGACTAAAGATATGAAATCAAATAAAGCTTCCCCTTATTCATTTGAAAATTCAATTTTTCAAACCATTTCTCCCCCTTTTTGTTATATCAAAAAGAATTTAAAACATTAAGTTCAAAAATAACAATAGAGGTAAAAAGTTGACAAAAGTAAGAATTTTGTTTTAAAAAGGCTCCCCCTTACTCAAAGCATCATCAAAATGTTAGTCACAACATATATGATCATCTAGTTTAATTTAAAATAAAATAAACAAAAGAAATCAAAAACAATTAGAATTTTACCAACACTTGAACTCAAGGTAGGATGTGAAGCTTTCCTTCTTCAAGTGTTCTTCCTTGTGTGCATGGAGCTCCCCCTCAATGTTTGACTTGTTGAACATCTCCATCACACCTATCAAAATACAATCAAGTAACTTTTGGTATCCAAATTGCTTTGGATCCATGAACGTTAGTAGCACAAATTTTTGACCCCTTTGGAATCCATTTTTCAATGTCATCCTTTTTAATTGAGGTGGTTAGTCCTTTTGGGACCCAAACACTTCTAAAACATTTACCATTTTTAAATCTAGGGGCACTAGATTGTCTAACATAAAAATTTGATTTTCCAAAATTGTTTTTCTTTTCAAGTTCTTTGGAAATCAATTCTTTTTCTTCTTGAACCTTTTGAAGCAATTTTTGTAAATCAAAACATTTTAATTCAAACTCTTCAAGTTTTGCTTCAAGTTCAAGTTTGGTTTTAGAAAGCAAATCATTTTGAATTTTTAACTTTGAAACCAATTTTTTGTTTTTCAAAATGTGGCTTTTAAAATCTAAAACCAAATCATCATAGGCATCTTGTAATTCATCAAAGGAATAAGAACATGAAGTAGATGAATTAGAAGTTACCCTTGAATCTTCTTCGATGGCCATAAGGCAAATGTTGGCTTGTTCATCGTCGGTGGAGTCTTCATCACTCCAAGTAGCCAAATGTGCCTTCTTCTTATGGCTTGAAGTGCTTGCCCTCTCCTTTCTCTTAGGTTCTCGTTCAAGCTCTCTCAAGGCTTTCTTCATGAACGGGGCACACTTCTTGAAGAGATGAACTATCTCTTCATCTTCATCCTCCTCTTCACTTGAGTAGACATGATGGCAAGTGGAGGATTTGAGAGCCATGGCACTAGCATTGATGCCAAGCCCTTTGATTTTCTTCTCTCCCATCGCTCTAATTTCTTCCCTCTTCTTCTCATCCTCTTTGTTCTTCTTCATGATTTGATGAGTAAGGAGTGACCCCATAAGTTCATCAAGCTTCAAAGTCTTCAAATTCTTTGCTTCGATGATGGCGGTCCTCTTTGAGTCCTGTAACACCCGTGTTTTGGGCTTAGGAGTTAGCCGGGTTTAGTTCGAGTCTAATAAAATTTAATTAAAACAATTCAACTTCAAACAATGACCTATTTGAGCTTTAATAAGAAGGGAGGGACTAATGTTGTAATTTTACCCAAATGTTTTAAAAAGCAATACCACTTTTAATTAAAAGTTGTCTTCTCTTTCCCCATATCCCCCACCAACGTTAAAACCATCTTCAAACTCTCTCCAAGCTCAAGCTACTATTCCATTGGGTTTCTTCATCCTCCCAAGGTCTTTTTGAAAGGTAACAATGTTTTCTAATTCTCCTTTTCATCCTCTATCTCCCCATAGTCTTAGATTTCAAAAAGGTGAGCTCTTGAAATGTTAGGGTTTTGACAAAGTTTGAGTTTTTATGAAAATTTCCTTCCCATTTCGAAATAGGGAGTTGGGTTTATGATTCTCCACCCTAAAATGTATATTATATGTCAAATTGGTTGAATTTGGGTGAAATTTCGTAGCTTGTTCTTGAGGTAGGTTTTAAGGTAGTAAAATTTGGGTTTTTAGTGGGTTTAATGTTGAATTTGAAGGGCTGTTGGTCTACCTATGATATGAGGGTGTTTTGGGATGTTTTGGAAGTCATTTGGGTGTTTGGAAATTGAGTTTTCAGCAAGGCTTTGGGGGAGCACGAAAATTGGGATTTTGGGAGATTATGTGGTTGGGAATTTGTGGAATTTGGTTTATGTTTGTGAAGTGAGTGAATGGTTGAGTTTAGCATTGATTTTGGAAGTAATGTATGTGTTTTGTTTGACTAGAAGCAAGAGGAAACTTTGAGGAAGCTTTGGGACCGAATCCGGGTTCGTAGGAGGATTGGTTCGAATTGCTAAGGAAGGGTGGTGAGTGGTCTTAACTTGTTTTAAAGTTTGGTTCGAGCATGAGTAGTGTGTGTGTGTAAAGTGTGCTTGGTAGGCCACTTTCATTTAATTCAAGTTGATAGCTTAGCTTTTGATATCCTTAAATGCTATGTGCTTAATGACTATGCTCTTGTACTTGTGACTATATGATGCATGTGTATATATATCATGTTGTGGATATATGTGATGAGCATGAGTATGGTTGATGACATGTGATTGATGTTGATAATTGGCACTAAATAATTACCGGTTGTAAATGATCGATCATTAGGATAATGTGCACACAAATTGAGTCAAAACGTACGTGGCCTTGGTGGCGTTAAGTCATCAAGGAGGAGTACGGTGATGTAACATTCCACCGGAAGCTTTTATTACATTTCTACGAGATGATGAGTAGAATCCCATCCGTAGGGCATGTGGCGATGAGTGGAATCCCGCACATGCAAGGTCCGGTGATGAGTGTAATCCCACCGAGGTAAAGTGTTGTTGAGGTTTAAATCCGCACAATCGGGGTAATTAAAGTGGCCAATTAACTTGTTCATACATTGTGATATGTGATGATGTTATATGTTGATGATATATGGTGTTGCTTCATGATGTTGATTTTGATAAATGAGCTTGGTAGGATCGAGAAACCATATATGCCACTTGAAAGACTAGCTAGGTCTACTTGATTCTATGCCTATGCTTAATGTACGTAAGACTAGGATTAACATGCTTGAACCCTGCATTGTTGATTGTTTTCGTTTTAGAGCACCCTCACTAAGCTTATAGCTTACGCTCTCAATGTTCAACGATGCAGATCATTAGCGCGGTGTTAGCTCGGAGCAAGGCAAGAAGGGTTTTCCAAGTGTGAGGCTCAAGTATGGGTATTAATTTTGTAATGGTTAAGCAATGTGGCAAGAGGGTATTTGCATGAGCTTATATGACTCATTTGTGATTTTGGATGTTTATGCTTGACTTGGTTTGTAAGCATGTCTACCTTGCCTAACGCTTTTAATGTATGCCTTTTGAATGTTAACCTTGCTATGGTATGTAAACCCTTATGGGATGGATGATGTTTTTGCTTGTCAATGTTTCAAGTATGCTTTGTATGAAAGGCCTTGTGTTTTTCCATGTATGTATGATTGATTATATTTATGCCTTGAGTGTGTTTGGGTATGCTAGACATAAGTTGTATGCCTCTAGACTTTGTTTGTTTGTGTTGTGTGGCTTTAGGAGTCCTATGAGACCTTTAGACTTGTTAAAATTCACCCAAGTCTGATTCTCAAAGGTTGCAGGCAGCCCGCGTTTCGAAACGGGCTGGGTCGTTTCGGAACGAGTAGGCTTCAGGGACCCCGTATCGGAACGCGTTTCGATACGGTTTGGCCTCTGGAACCCCTGTTTCGATACGCGTTTCGGAACGTTTTGGCTACTGGAATTTTGAGAAATTCACGAGATAAAGGTGTTTCGAAACGGGCCTGAAGGTTTCGAAACGGTCAAAATCTCGTTGACCACGAGATGTTGACCGTCGTGGGCGTTTCGGAACGGCTGACCACCGTTTCGATACAGCCCCTTGTATAGGCTCTGGGGCAGTTGACCTGGTCAAGGTGTTTCGAAACGCCTCAAGGGTGTTTCGAAACAGACTGCCTTCAAGACTAAAATTTGGGCTGTTAAGTGTTGCCTTGTTTTCGATCGATTGTTTCGGGTGTGTTGTTCCGCTGTTTGATCGCTTAGGGTTTAACACTCATTTAGACAAGATTAAAATACAAAAAAATAGGGTTGCTAACCGAGGGGGAATTCCCTTGGGAGTTTTCACTCGGTTTTCCCCGTGTAGCTTACTCGGACCGGTCATCCGGCCAGACCGGGACGAGGGGGTTACATTTGTTGGTATCAGAGCCTGAGGTTTCCGAGACCTCGGGCAGGTCAGTGAGGTAAGCTTAATGTGTTAAATGCTTATGATGTTCGATTCATGTTTTGCCATGAATCCTTGATGCTTGCTTGATCGTATGCTGTTTTGAAGCATGAATTATCGTGTCTGGTGTGAGTGTGTGCCCATTGCTACTATTACTTAATTTAAAAAGATTTTTGGAAAGAGGAGTACTTGAGCACTATTGGACCCTTGCTTTGACTAACGTAATCCTTATCTGTTTCTTGTTGTAGTTTACCTTGCTAGTTGAACCATGAGACCACGTGGGAGGCCTAGGATGGTTCGACCGGAACCACAGGCAGAGGCTCCGGGAGTAGAGCCGATAGTTAGAGTTGAGGCTCAAGTGGGAGAGCCTGTGGTAGGAGTTGGAGCTCCTCCACCACCTCCACCACCACCACCTCCTCCACCGGGAGCCGGAGGTGAGGCCGGGGCCGAAGGGGGGGGACCACAAGGAGGTCAAGGTGGCCAAGGACCGGCCGGGATTGACTTAGCTCCGTTGGTTCAGGCGATAGCCGGAGCATTTCAGGCTGCAGTAGCTGGAGGTCAGGCAGCTCATCATCAGGGTGAGGGCACCGGGTTGCCATTAGAGAGACTTAGGGGCCTTGGGGCCGAAGAGTTCCGAGGGGCTACACCGGAGAGGTCAGAGTTGTGGTTTGAGAAGATTGTCCGTATTCTTGCTCAGATGGGATGTACTGGTGAGCGCAAGTTGGGATGCGTTGAGTCCTTGCTTCAGGGTGATGCCTACACCTGGTGGGTCACCGTTACTTCAGGGATGTATGAGGCCAATATTACATGGGAGTTCTTTGAGACAACATTCCGGAAGAAGTATTTGGGTCCGCGATACCTCGATGAGAGGAAGAGAGAGTTTATGGCACTGCTTCAGGGAGTATGTCCGTGACCGATTATGAGATCCGATTTGTCAGACTGAGTCAGTATGCACCTGAGCTTGTACCTACTGAGGTGGAGCGTTGTAACCGCTTCCGTTATGGACTGAATGAAGAAATCAAGACTTATACACTAGCTTCAGACTACACTGATTTTGATGTCTTGGTCTCGAGGGCCAAGGACTTGGAGCACAGTTTGAGTTTGACCAGGCGGTCATGTGGATCTAGTTCGAGTAAGAGGTCCAACAACTTTGATAGAGGTGATGCCAAGAGGCATCGGGACAACAGGTATCAGTATGATCATAGGCGTGGTGGCGGTAACCACGGTAAGGGCCATCAGGGTCAGAGAGCTGGTGGGAAGTTGCCCACATGTGCTACTTGCGGGAGGAACCACACCGGAGAGTGTTGGGGAAATTACCATTCTTGTTGGAGTTGAGGTGCTAGAGACCACATTAGACGTGACTGTCCACATCAGGTGGGACAGGCAACAACTCAGACTCCTGCTAGAGCCAATGATTTTCAGAGAGGCCGCGGGCGCGGTAGAGGTAATTTCCAGCCGAGGAACGATGGTCAGAGAAACTTAGCTCATGTAGTTGCAGTCCAGCCGGAGGGCGGAGGACAGGCTAGGGTTTACGCTCAGCGCGGGGAGCAGCATGACACCGATGTGATCGCATGTAACTTCTCGATACAGTCTTTGGGTTTGCTTTCTTTGATTGACTCTGGGTCTACACATTCGTACATATTGAGTGAGCATGCACAGTCCTTGAATTTGCCTTGTGAATTGTTAGAGGTAGGAGTTAGTGTTACTAGTTCCTTTGGGGACACGGTAGTAGTTAGGAAGATGTACCGAAGGTGTCCGTTGATGGTTCAGGGACATGTGTTTCCAGTGGATATGATGGAACTTCCTTTCTATGGTTTTGATGTGATTTTGGGTATGGACTGGCTCACGGAGCATAGAGCTAGGATAGATTTTGAGACTAATCGGATTTCCTTGAAGCTCACAGATGACTATGAGATTGTAGTGGTGGGTGAGAACGTGAAGTTCTTGTCCAATGTGGTTTCAGTGTTAGAGGCTAAGAGATTAGTTGAGTTAGGGTGTGAAGCATACTTAGCATATGTGATGAACCCTAACATGAGTGAGGTTAGACCTCAGGACATCCGGACAGTATGTGATTTTCCTAGTGTGTTTCCGGAAGAATTGCCAGGGTTACCACCGAACAGAGAGGTAGAGTTCAGCATTGAGACTTATTCTGATTCAGCTCCTGTTTCGATTGCTCCGTATCGTATGGCACCGAAAGAATTGAAAGAGTTGAAGACTCAGTTGCAAGAATTGACAGATAGAGGTTTTATTCGACCTAGTTCTTCACCTTGGGGTGCACCAGTGTTGTTTGTGAAGAAGAAAGATGGAAGTATGAGAATGTGCATAGATTACAGACAGTTAAATCAGTTGACAGTGAAGAACAAATATTCGTTGCCTAGAATAGATGACTTGTTTGATCAGTTGAGGGGAGCGTCTGTCTTTTCGAAGATTGATTTGAGATCGGGTTACTACCAGCTAAAGGTTAGAGAGGTTGATGTACCAAAGACAGCCTTTAGGACTAGGTATGGGCATTATGAGTTCTTAGTCATGCCATTTGGGTTGACTAATGCACCGGCAGCTTTCATGGACATGATGAATAGGATTTTTCATCAGTATCTAGATCAGTTTGTGGTTGTATTTATTGATGACATCTTGGTGTACTCTCGAACTGAAGAAGACCATGACCGACATTTGAGACTTGTTTTGAAGACTTTGCTAGATCATCAGTTGTATGCGAAGCTCAGCAAGTGTGAATTCTGGATCCGGGAGGTAGTCTTCTTAGGACATGTAGTGTCAGCTGAAGGCATTAGAGTTGATCCGAAGAAGATTGAAGCCATTGTTGAGTGGAAGCAACCGAAGTCTGTGACAGAGGTACGTAGCTTCCTAGGTTTAGCCGGATACTATAGGAGATTTGTAGAGGGCTTCTCTAAGCTAGCCGCTCCCTTGACACAGTTACTTCAGAAGAGTGTTCAGTTTGAGTGGACAGATGCAAGACATAAAGCCTTTGAGAAATTGAAAGAAGCTTTGACCCAAGCTCCGATTTTTATTCAGCCCGAGTCCGGGAAGGACTATGTAGTCTACAGTGATGCTTCTTATGTAGGGTTAGGATGTGTTCTGATGCAAGACAAGAGAGTGGTGGCTTATGCCTCAAGACAGTTGAAGACCCATGAGCGCAATTATCTGACCCATGACATAGAGTTAGCTGCAGTTGTGTTTGCTCTGAAGATTTGGAGGCATTATTTGTATGGTGAGAAATGCATAGTATACACCGACCACAAGAGTTTGAAGTACATTATGACTCAGCGAGATTTGAATCTCAGACAGCGTAGGTGGTTAGAGCTACTAAAGGACTACGATCTTACTATTGAGTACCATCCGGGTAAGGCCAATGTAGTGGCCGATGCTTTGAGTAGGAAGATGGCCGTAGACTTGAGAGCTATGTTTGCTAGATTGAGTTTGTCTGGAGATGGTGGCTTGATAGCCGAGCTTCAGGTTAGACCTACCCTAGGTCAGTTGATTCGAGAGAAACAGCTTCTAGATAGATCTTTGGCACCTCACGTGCAAGATATAGCCGAGGGTAGATCTTCAGACTACAGCTTTAGCTCCGATGGGGTTTTGTGTTTCAAAGACAGAATAGTTGTGCCAGAAGACAATGATTTGAGACGTACGATCTTGACTGAAGCCCACAGTAGTCCGTTTGCTATGCACCCTGGAAGTACGAAGATGTACTTTGATTTGAAGAATGAATACTTTTGGGTTGGCTTGAAGAGAGATGTAGCCGACTTCGTGAGTAAGTGTTTAGTGTGTCAGAGAGTGAAGGCGGAACATCAGGTTCCCTCAGGTTTGCTACAGCCGTTGAGAATTCCGGAATGGAAATGAGAGAACATCACCATGGATTTTGTTTTGGGTTTGCCTTTGACTCCTACGAAGAAGAACTCAGTTTGGGTGATAGTGGATCGTTTTACAAAGTGTGCTCACTTCTTGGCTGTCAACACTACTTACACTTTAGATAGATTGGCCGATTTGTATATTGGTGAGATTGTGAGGCTACATGGTGTACCGAAGTCCATTGTATCAGATAGAGATCCACGGTTTACTTCTAGATTTTGGGAGTGTTTGCATACAGCTTTGGGTACCCGTCTGAACTTCAGCACTTCTTATCATCCTCAGTCAGATAGGCAGTCAGAGAGAGTTATTCAGATTTTGGAGGACATGTTGCGCTGTTGTATCATTGACTTTCAGGGTACCTGGGAGAAGCATTTGCCTCTAGTAGAGTTTGCGTACAATAATAGCTTCCAGTCGAGCATTCGGATGGCTCCGTATGAGGCCTTGTATGGCCGGAAGTGTAGGACTCCAGTGTGTTGGGCCGAGGTAGGACAGAAATTGCTACCTATGCCGGATTTGCTCAAGGGGACGACCGACAAGGTAAAATTGATTTGTGATCGTTTGAAGGCCGCCTCGGATAGGCAGAAGTCCTATGCCGATTTGAAGAGGAAAGAAGTTGAGTTCTCAGTGGGTGAGAAGGTATTCTTGAAAGTGTCTCCGTGGAAGAAAGTGATGAGATTTGGCCGAAAGGGAAAGTTGAGTCCGAGGTACATAGGACCGTATGAGATTGTGAAGAGGGTTGGTCCCGTTGCTTATCAGTTGCATTTGCCATCCGAGCTAGAGAAGATACACGATGTGTTCCATGTATCGATGCTTCGTAAGTATAGATCCGACCCGTCACATGTTATGCCCGTAGAAGAAATCGAATTGAATCCGGATTTGACTTATGAGGAAGAGCCCGTGGAGATCTTAGCTTCTGACAGTAAGGTGTTGAGGGGTAGATCGATTGAGTTAGTGAAGGTGCGGTGGCAACGTAGAGGTGTGGACGAGGCCACTTGGGAGATGAAGGAGGATATGGAAAAGCAGTTTCCGTATCTCTTTCAGTCAGGTAATTTCGGGGACGAAATTCCTTAAGTGGGAGAGAGTTGTAACACCCGTGTTTTGGGCTTAGGAGTTAGCCGGGTTTAGTTCGAGTCTAATAAAATTTAATTAAAACAATTCAACTTCAAACAATGACCTATTTGAGCTTTAATAAGAAGGGAGGGACTAATGTTGTAATTTTACCCAAATGTTTTAAAAAGCAATACCACTTTTAATTAAAAGTTGTCTTCTCTTTCCCCATATCCCCCACCAACGTTAAAACCATCTTCAAACTCTCTCCAAGCTCAAGCTACTATTCCATTGGGTTTCTTCATCCTCCCAAGGTCTTTTTGAAAGGTAACAATGTTTTCTAATTCTCCTTTTCATCCTCTATCTCCCCATAGTCTTAGATTTCAAAAAGGTGAGCTCTTGAAATGTTAGGGTTTTGACAAAGTTTGAGTTTTTATGAAAATTTCCTTCCCATTTCGAAATAGGGAGTTGGGTTTATGATTCTCCACCCTAAAATGTATATTATATGTCAAATTGGTTGAATTTGGGTGAAATTTCGTAGCTTGTTCTTGAGGTAGGTTTTAAGGTAGTAAAATTTGGGTTTTTAGTGGGTTTAATGTTGAATTTGAAGGGCTGTTGGTCTACCTATGATATGAGGGTGTTTTGGGATGTTTTGGAAGTCATTTGGGTGTTTGGAAATTGAGTTTTCAGCAAGGCTTTGGGGGAGCACGAAAATTGGGATTTTGGGAGATTATGTGGTTGGGAATTTGTGGAATTTGGTTTATGTTTGTGAAGTGAGTGAATAGTTGAGTTTAGCATTGATTTTGGAAGTAATGTATGTGTTTTGTTTGACTAGAAGCAAGAGGAAACTTTGAGGAAGCTTTGGGACCGAATCCGGGTTCGTAGGAGGATTGGTTCGAATTGCTAAGGAAGGGTGGTGAGTGGTCTTAACTTGTTTTAAAGTTTGGTTCGAGCATGAGTAGTGTGTGTGTGTAAAGTGTGCTTGGTAGGCCACTTTCATTTAATTCAAGTTGATAGCTTAGCTTTTGATATCCTTAAATGCTATGTGCTTAATGACTATGCTCTTGTACTTGTGACTATATGATGCATGTGTATATATATCATGTTGTGGATATATGTGATGAGCATGAGTATGGTTGATGACATGTGATTGATGTTGATAATTGGCACTAAATAATTACCGGTTGTAAATGATCGATCATTAGAATAATGTGCACACAAATTGAGTCAAAACGTACGTGGCCTTGGTGGCGTTAAGTCATCAAGGAGGAGTACGGTGATGTAACATTCCACCGGAAGCTTTTATTACATTTCTACGAGATGATGAGTAGAATCCCATCCGTAGGGCATGTGGCGATGAGTGGAATCCCGCACATGCAAGGTCCGGTGATGAGTGTAATCCCACCGAGGTAAAGTGTTGTTGAGGTTTAAATCCGCACAATCGGGGTAATTAAAGTGGCCAATTAACTTGTTCATACATTGTGATATGTGATGATGTTATATGTTGATGATATATGGTGTTGCTTCATGATGTTGATTTTGATAAATGAGCTTGGTAGGATCGAGAAACCATATATGCCACTTGAAAGACTAGCTAGGTCTACTTGATTCTATGCCTATGCTTAATGTACGTAAGACTAGGATTAACATGCTTGAACCCTGCATTGTTGATTGTTTTCGTTTTAGAGCACCCTCACTAAGCTTATAGCTTACGCTCTCAATGTTCAACGATGCAGATCATTAGCGTGGTGTTAGCTCGGAGCAAGGCAAGAAGGGTTTTCCAAGTGTGAGGCTCAAGTACGGGTATTAATTTTGTAATGGTTAAGCAATGTGGCAAGAGGGTATTTGTATGAGCTTATATGACTCATTTTTGATTTTGGATGTTTATGCTTGACTTGGTTTGTAAGCATGTCTACCTTGCGTAACGCTTTTAATGTATGCCTTTTGAATGTTAACCTTGCTATGGTATGTAAACCCTTATGGGATGGATGATGTTTTTGCTTGTCAATGTTTCAAGTATGCTTTGTATGAAAGGCCTTGTGTTTTTCCATGTATGTATGATTGATTATATTTATGCCTTGAGTGTGTTTGGGTATGCTAGACATAAGTTGTATGCCTCTAGACTTTGTTTGTTTGTGTTGTGTGGCTTTAGGAGTCCTATGGGACCTTTAGACTTGTTAAAATTCACCCAAGTCTGATTCTCAAAGGTTGCAGGCAGCCCGCGTTTCGAAACGGGCTGGGTCGTTTCGAAACGGGTAGGCTTCAGGGACCCCGTATCGGAACGCGTTTCGATACGGTTTGGCCTCTGGAACCCCTGTTTCGATACGCGTTTCGGAACGTTTTGGCTACTGGAATTTTGAGAAATTCACGAGATAAAGGTGTTTCAAAACGGGCCTGAAGGTTTCGAAACGGTCAAAATCTCGTTGACCACGAGATGTTGACCGTCGTGGGCGTTTCAGAACGGTTGACCACCGTTTCGATACGGCCCCTTGTATAGGCTCTGGGGCAGTTGACCTGGTCAAGGTGTTTCGAAACGGACTGCCTTCAAGACTAAAATTTGGGCTGTTAAGTGTTGCCTTGTTTTCGATCGATTGTTTCGGGTGTGTTGTTCTGCTGTTTGATCGCTTAGGGTTTAACACTCATTTAGAAAAGATTAAAATACAAAAAAAATAGGGTTGCTAACCGAGGGGGAATTCCCTTGGGAGTTTTCACTCGGTTTTCCCCGTGTAGATTACTCGGACCGGTCATCCGGCCAAACCGGGACGAGGGGGTTACAAGTCCCAAGACTCGGGAAGTGAGTAGATGAGCTTTCGAACAAGCTTTTCCTCCGGGATGGCTTCTCCATAACCTTTAAGACCATTGGTGATAGTGGAGAACCTATCAAACATCTTCTCGATGTTCTCTTCCGGATCCATTTTGAAGTTCTCATACTCCAAGGTTAGGAGCCCAATCTTGGTCTCCTTGACTTCATTTGTCCCCTCGTTTGTGACTTCAAGCTTGTCCCATACCTCCTTGGCACTCTCACAAGAAGACATTTTCTCATAGATGGTTGGGCCAAAAGCACAAAATAAGATGTGCAAGGCCTTGCAATTTAGCTCCATCTTCTTGCGATCGTCGGCACTCCACTCCGCTTTGCTTCTTTGAGGCTCGAACGGACCATCTTCAACTATATCCCATAGCTTGTAATCTCTAGATTTGATGAAGAACTTCATCTTTGTCTTCCAATGGGCATAGTGGGTTCCGTCAAAGAAAGGCGGTTTGTCGATAGATTGTGCCATTTGAGCCGGTTGATGAAAAAGTGATCGAGCTTGCCGGATCTTCTCAATAATATGTGAATCCCCTTCGATTGAGCCAAGCTCTGATACCAATTGTTGGGTTGTGTGGGGCTCGATTCGATCAACCAATGATGCTCACCAAGTGGTGGAGAGATGGATTTTTGGGTGGAAGGGTTTAGGAAGCTAATAAGAAATGTGACACAATGATTTATAGTGGTTCAACCTTCTAACCAAGGTCTACATCCACTACCTTAGCTCCCCACTAAGGATTTCACAATCAATCCACTATTGATTCGTCCCCTTTTCTAGGATTAGGAAGAAACCCTTACAACCGATCAAGCTTCTACCCAAAGCCTTGATCAAAACCCTCTTTTACAAAGAGATAAACAAAGAAAACTTAAACCCTCTAATAGGTGTTTGTTTGCACAATGAAGCACTCACTCAAAACCTAAAACACTTGAGCAAATTTGACAATTTTGGCTCACTAGTGTTTGTCTATACAAGAATTGACAATTTAGGCACTAAGACAATATTTGATCATTTGATGTTTGACAATATGAGCATTAGCCTTCTCTTGATGCTTGGAGGTCCCTTTTATACTCCCAAATGAGTTTGTAGCCGTTACTAGCCGTTGGGATCATATTGGAGCCGTTGAGGACTTTAATTTCCTCCATAAATGCAGTTCTGCAGCTCCCCGTTTCGAAACGCTCGATGCCGTTTCGAAACACTCTCAATGTAGAAAGAGCCGTTGCAGTCTGTCAGGGCATCCGTTTCGGAACGCCTCCTGGCCGTTTCGGAACACCTCATGTCCGTTTCGGAACACCTCCTGGCCGTTTCGAAACCCGTATCGAAACGCTATAGGACCGTATCGAAACGCCTGCATTTAAAAGTTGGTTGGGAAAATAGCCGTTGGGGTTTATGACCGTTGGGGTCACTGCCACGTGGGCGTATCGAAACGGCCTAGCCCGTTTCGAAACGCGGGGCAAAAATCAAGTCCAGGGAAGGCCCGTTTCGAAACACGTTTCGAAACGAAATCGCTACTGGAATCCCCTGTTTCGAAACGCCCTATGGTGTTTCGAAACACCTGGACAGGTTTGAGAAATTTGGCTTTGAAACACATTAAAAAACCCATTTAAAAACATCCCTAAACATAGTTTCAGAATATTTGGACTTTGGAAATTGTTTTAAATACTTTTTAAATCAGTCCAAAACATTTTTCAATTATTATATCAAAACATTAGTTCTACAGTACCTTTTAGGCATAATTAGGATCATGCATTGCATTTTACAGTATTCTTTACTTTGCCATGCTTTTTATAGATTATATGTTATTTGGTAAGGAAAAGGTATTGTTTTAGTTTTAGTTTTAGTTTTAGGTGATAGAGGCTGTTAGAAGGAGAGAGGAGCCAAGGACACGATGCTGAGGCAGCAGACCAAGGAGCTGTACTGATGCAGTTCTAGACAAAGACAACAGCCGCCGAGCAGCTGCTGCCGCCATACCTGCCGCCTAAGACATCAAACTGAGGAATTCGAGAACTGGAGTGCGATCTGTATAGCAAAAAATCCTGATCTTAACGATGTTGTCCACTCACTTTTCCGATGATTGTAGCAGCGGGCAAAGCTGCCGAAGGAGGAATGTGAGATTACTTGCGGAGTAAGACAACGTGAAGAAGTTCACATTCAACTCAAAGAAGTCAGAATTTAAGGTTGCATTTAATGCAAAAGCTACTTTGAAGACTTCTACTTCAAGAAGGACTAGACCTAGCTAATGCCCATATATACCCATTGTACTTTTACTTCAAAATAACTTAGGTTTTCCCTTAGGCATAGTTTAGGTTTTCTTGCTGCCATTATGTTCTAAAATTCTCTTTGGGTTTGGGTTATGCTGTAATTAGCGTGAGAACGGTTGTTTAGGTTTTCAAGTTTGTTTTTGCAATAAAACTTCAAGGTTTGCTTATTCCATGTTCTTCATAGTTTTCAATTAAGGTGAAAGATTAGTTGATTACTATCCATTTGTTTGGTATTGAGAGAGTCAAACTCACGAAAGGAGTAAGTACGGTCTTCACCTTAATCAAGTATTGATCAATCCAGCCTAGACATAGGTTAGGGTTTAAGGCAGCTAAAAGAGAACGAACCAAACATTGCTGTCTTTGCACGATTCACACCGCGACTGATATTATCTACAGTGGGCATCAACAACATTCTGACTTAGATATAAGCAGGGTCACTTTTGAAGCGTTCTGCCGAGTTCGCCGCCGAGACACACTTCCATTCCACTGCCGGGGAAGCGAAAGCGTCACAGCAGCTTACCTGCCATCCCCCGCCGAGGCAGCTGTAGCAACGTTTTTTTAAAAACATCGAGGTATCGCTACCCCTCCTCCTCTGGTGTCACTTAGAAGAACCGGGTTTTAATTCAAAACGAATTTTTAAAGAACATCGGTTAAAATTGGAGTCACCACCAGCCATTTTAAAAGGTAAACCGGACACCGAAAAACAAAACAAGAGATTCGAAAGGATTCGGGAGTCGATTACACACGGGGAAGGGTGAGCACCCACGTCGTGCCCAAAATTGGTACCAAGATCATTTCCTCTTAATTAATATTAAACCTTGCGAATTAAAGTGACAAATTGGATCAAAATTTGGTTATACAAATGAGTAGATTTTAAAAGCCCTAATATTCGAGAAGGAACGTCCAAACCACCACCACTACGACTGGTACTGGCCTCGTTCGTTCCCGAATAAAAGGACATCACATGACATTTTATATTCCGAATGCAACCTATCATAGCATACATCCAAATGCATGCCGGGAGCAAACAAGTAAGACATGAAACAATATGAATAAAAACATAAGATGAACCAAGAATAAAAAGGTATAAGCATGGTGTTTAAAAGCAAGAACGAGGTAAGTACCAGTCGTATTGGTGGTGGTTCGGACGTCCTTCTCGAATGTTAGGGCTTTTAAAATCTACCCATTCGTATAACCAAATTTCAATCCAATTTGTCACTTTAATTCGCAAAGTTTAATATTAATTAAGCGGTAATGATCTTGGTACCAATTTTGGGCACGACGGGGGTGCTCACCCTTCCCCGCGTGTAACTGACTCCCGAATCCTTTCGAATCTCTGGTTTTGTTTTCCGGTGTACGGTCTACCTTTTAAAATGGTCGATGGTGACTCCATTTTTAACCGATTTTCTTTAAAAATTTGTTTTGAATTAAAACCCAGTTCTTCTAAGTGACACCGGAGGAGGAAGGGTAGCGATACCTCGATGTTTTCAAAAAAAACATCGCTACAGCATGACGACTCCGTTTGGGAGAAAGTTTTCGTTTTCAAAAAAAAAACAATAAAGAGAGTCAAGCAAAAAAAACGTTATCGCTTAACTAATATCGGAAGTTGCCAATTAAAGTGATAAATTCAATCGATATTTGTTTATAAATGTGAGTTTATTTTAAACGCATTTAATATTGGACATATAAACATGTTTGTCTAAGTGGGGGGAAAATGCTAGTGCTTTCGCGGGGATATTGTTCCTCCGTATGGGCCTAGTAAGTGCCTTCAGGGCTCGAATACCCTATATCTTCGCGGGAATATCGTTTCTCCGTACATATATAGCTAAAGGGTCCCCTCGAGTTGAACTTGGTTGAGATGAGCCTATAATGGGTGATGATCCGAGGCCTTGCTACCCTTAGTAGGGGACAGTAAGGACAATTCAAGTACCTTCTAGAACCAAAATGGCATGTAGCGAACATAGAATACCCACCTCTTTAGAGCCATGCAGATAATCTAGGTGTGTTAGACGGGACAAATAGGGTTGCTTGTTTAATGCTTGATTTATTTCTCTTATCATATTGACCGTGTTTATCTGGCAGCCTATGAGCATGAGTCCTCCAGTTTTTGAAAGATTTTCGGCAGCCTTTGAGCATGAGTCCTTCACATTTTAAGAAATTTCCAGCAGCCTTTGAGCATGAGTCCTTCAATTTCTTTTTGAAAGATTTCTTGCAGCCTTTGAGCATGAGTCCATCAGTTTTTAAGAAATTTCCGGCAGCCTTTGGGCAAGAGTCCTCTAGTCTTTGAAAGATTTTTAACAACCTTCGAGCATGAGTCCTCCAGTTTTAAAGAAAAAAGGGCACAAAGTGAGAACCCGAAAGGGAGCTTTGAGATGAGCAATTTTAAAATAAGATCCAAAATAAGGCGCTTTGAGAGAGGAAAACAAAAAGTCAAAAAGAAGAAACCAAAGAAGAGGAACTGCTAGTGCAAAACATGGAGAAGCAAGAGCACGTCGAAGGACAAGATGGCAAGAGGACAAATGTGAAAACCCCAGTCATGCATCATATTTAGTTAGACATCCCTAGGTTAGGAGCATGCTAACTCATATCATTAAAGCATTCTTACAGATTTTGCAGACTGCACATGATTTTGACTTGAAACTCCTCGACGATGAGTCCCTAACGAGAAGAACTTAGCTAACGAAGATTCGAAGAAGTTTCCAAGGAGAGGGACTCGCTTAGCCTAGTAGAGGGGAAAGTTTGCCAGAAAGAAAGAAAGGGAAAAGAAAGAGAGAAAGAAAGAGAGCCAAAGAAAAGAGAGAGATAGAAAAAGAGAGAGCGAGAAGAAAATAAAAAGGAAAAGAAAAGAGAGAGAGAGATAAAAAATGGAAGGAAAAAAAAAGAAAAAGTGAAAACTCGAAAGGGTGCTTTGAGAAAAGCAAAGTGAAAGCTTGGAAAGACGCTTAAAGGACAAATGTTCAAAGCCCCTAAAAGAAAGAAACAAAGATGGTTGAACCTAAATATAAGACGTGGTATCATTCTTAAGAAGAAGAAGAAGAAGAAGAAGAAGAAAGAGAAAGAAAAAAAAAAGAAAAAAACAAAAAACAAAATCTCTAAAGTGAAACTCGTAAAGACGCTTTAGAGCAAGAGGTTAAGGAACTTAAGAAAAAGAGGGAATATAAAGGGAGGACCCGAGGTGAGAGAGGAGGCACCGCCATCGCAAAGAAAAAAAGAGGAAAGCAAGAGAAAATCAAGATCAATGGACCAAAAGGAGTAAGTATATCTGAAAGATAGATTAGGCCCTTCATAAAAGAAGGAGTAAACGACAAAGCGAAAACCTTGAAAGGATTTCAGAGCAAATGAGGCAGATACTCAAAGCTCAAAGATTTCAGGCGAAGGATTTCAGACTTGCCACGTTAAGTTTTTAGGGCGAATGAGACAAAAACTCAAAGCTCAAGAATTTCAGAGCGAAGGAGGCAGATACTCAAAGCTCAGGGCAAAAGAGGCAGATACTCAGAGCCCAAGATTTCAGAGCAGAGGAGGCAGATACTCACCGCTCAAGGACTTTAGGTAAAGCCCTTCATGTTCACCGCTCTCAAAATCCCAAGGCTTCAGGATCTCGAAAGCGGGGGGTTCTATAGAGAGAGGACTAGTAGATCATTGATTTCAGATATGCGAAGAGGGGAGTTCTAAAGAGGAGGAACTACTACTCGAAAAGTACGCCAGTGAAGAAGGGTTCTATGGGGAAAAGGACTCAAACTTGCGACTTTAGGATCTCGAAAGTGGAGGGTCCTATACAGAGAGAACTAGTAGATCATTGATTTCAGATATGAGAAGAGGGGAGTCCCATATAGGAGGAACTACTACTCGAAGAATACGCCAAGGAAATGAGTTCGATGGAGAAAGAACTCATGTTCTTAAGGCTTCGGAGAGAAAGTTACTTAGACTAACGCGTTGCCACCTCGGGAGAGAAACCGTCCGACAGGGAAGTAGGTCAAAATTAGTACTTATGGTCTTTGCTTTATTCTTGTTCTACAAGTATAAGCAAAGAGGGGCAGCTGTAATAACTAATTTTGTCCCGGCTTTAAGGCCACTTTAGTTTTGGTCTTTAGTTTATATTGATTAATGGCCTGGTATATACATGTTGAGCTTTAATTATTAGAACTTTAAAACTCTGAAAAATAAAAATAATGAAAAAAAGAAAAAGAAAACAAAAGAAAACAAAAAAGGAAAAAAAATCCAAAATATTAATAACAACATTATCTTTAATAATACGCATGAGTTAGGCTTTTTGTTGTTTATTGGCATTATTATTTGTTATCTTTATTACTATTATTATTATATTGTTGTTATTATTATTAATATTACCGTCACTATTATTATTGTTATTAATATCATTATTATTATTATATTGGTTGTTATTAAGATAAGTTAATAATAAGAACAATAAATAAATAAGGCCCATTTATATACAACTAAATTGATACAAATCACTTGGCCCGTTTTGAGCCTAGATAACTCATAGCTCGTCCTTTCCAAAAAAAAACCCTAATCCTTGTATCTTCTTGCGCAACCTCTAGTAGCCGTAGGATCAGAGGACGATCCAAAGGTCCAGATCCAATCTCGGGATGAAACCCTAGCAGCCACCTCCTTGCACAACGCGCCGTATCATCAGGACCGTCAGATCTAGCTCTGATCACACGGCCCATACTGAACTTGGACGAAAACCTAGAAGCCCCCAATGTTGTCTCGCGCCGCAAGCCCACAGCCGTCAGATCGAGATGCGATCTGGCGGTCCAGATCTAGTCTTGGAACAAAACCCTAGCAAGGGTTACCACCAAGACGCGTCGCACTATCCTGCCCGTTGGATCTCATCCAAACATGACGGTCCAGATTCAGTCTCGAAGCAAACCTTAATTGCCATTTGGAGTGTCGCTCTGCATCAATCCTAACCGTAGATCCAGGACGCATCGAACGGCTGCGATCGCACCTCGGGCGAGAGCGGTACATGCGCACCCTTTCGTATGCCTCACGCGCACGTGAAAAGATAGAAAGTTTGACCCTTCTGCTCCCATTATGCGCCACGCGTCTGCCACCTCCACGCCATCTACCGCCTCCATTCGTGTCTCCTCCCATTTCCGGTAGCATCGACATGCAACAAAGAAAAAATCAAAGCATCAGAGACCCCAAAATAGCACAAAGAACAAAAAAACAAAAGCCATAAACGCAAAAGGTCAACTAGACAAGAAAAAGAGATGCAAATCAGAGAGAAAAAACCATATAATCTCTTTATTTTGTTTTTACTTCGATGTAATTTCGGTATAAAAGGAAACTGAAAAACAAATTGTAAACCTTAGAGAGAGAAAGGGGATTTCGAACTCAAGCAATAGAAGCAAAAGAGATTTCAGAGGTATCGGTCTTCCCATCTTCCATGGCATGCATGTAAAAAAAGAAGAGAAATAAAACACAAAAAGAAGAGTCTTTTTACCTTAACCGTTCGAATCCCCTCGCATCGCTTTGCCTCCCGTCGTCGATAAGCTTCCGAGGTGAGATGACGACGAGATGAATGGGGGGAGCATCAGTTCGTGAAGAGGAGAGTTTCCTTTTTCCGCGTGATTCGAGTTCTGGTTTCTTGTTTTCCAAAATGAGCAACGAGCTTTCATTGCTACTGAGTCGCTAAAGAAAAAAAGAGTTTTTTAGCTCGTTGGTTTCCCGGTGTCGATCGACGGCAGCCGATTAATCTTTACTGGTTTTGGGATTCCGATTTTGAAAACAAAAAGGAGCTCTGGTTTTTTACTCAAAATGGCAAAAGGGTTCTATTTCTAAAATTAATTGAGTTTAATATTAATTAAGCGGTAGTGATCTTGGTACCAATTTTGGGCACGACGGGGGTGCTCACTCTTCCCCGCGTGTAATCGACTCCCGAATCTTTTCGAATCTCTGGTTTTGTTTTCTGGTATCCAGTCTACCTTTTAAAATGGCCGGTGGTGACTCTAATTTTAACCGATTTTTCTTTAAAATTTCGTTTTGAATTAAAACCCGATTATTCTAAGTGACACCGGAGGAGGAAGGGTAGCGATACCTCGATGTTTTAAAAAAAACGTCGCTACAACGACAAAGTCTGGCAGCGCAAAGCAACTTATCCTATTCAACACAGTTTCACACTAAGCAGCAGTATAACCCGGCCCATTCCATCAATCTGAACTCTTCCCTTATATTTACTTGTGTTTTATTTTATTTTCTTCTTAAACAATTCAACTTATTTGTGCATTTAATTTTTCCTTGTGCAGGAGTTACAATTCGAGTCAAGCTGTCCAATCCCTGTGGGAGACGATATCTTTTATACTACTACTTGACAGGAGTGTGCAATTGTGCTCATATTTAGAGAATACTAAAACGCTCTACAAGATTTTGGCGCCGTTGCCGAGGATTGGTAACAACGAAATTCGTTTTTAATTTCTGCATCTTTATTTATTTGCTTTTAATTTTTAGTTTTTTATTCGAATTTTTTTACAGTTCCTTTGCTAAGTGCATGACCAGAGTAAACCCAAAAGGCGAAATTGTTTACGTTGACGATATCGAATGAAGAGCAAGAGAACTCAGAAAGAAGATCAGAACAACCCTAGGGAAAGCTAAAGAAGAGAGAAAAATAGAGGAAATCATGGAAGAAATAAACGAAAACCCTGCCAACAATGCTTAGAACGGCAGGGATGGGCAGCAAGACCCGCTGCCTAGAGAGCAGCAACAAGTTCCACCTAGGCACCCGCCCCTTATTCTGCCCAGGCAGCCACAGTACGTTCAAACCACCAAGGTTTATTTGGATCATGACTTCAGAGGGTTCTTTCCTACAGTGGAAGAACCTGAAATTGAGGCGGGTCACTTTGAACTGAAGTAGGGATGTTTAAGATGATCAACACTTTAGGGCAATTTGGAGGGACTGCCATATAAGATGCTCGGCAGCACTTAAGAGGATTCTTGGACATATGCAGAGCTTTCAAAATACATGGATTCCACTAGGATTTGCTAAGGCTGAGGTTATTCCCCTATTCACTGAGGGATAGGGCAAAACAGTGGTTGAACAACCAGCCAACGGGATCGTTCAACACATGGATAGAGCTGTGCAATGATATTTTGGATAGTTTCAGCTCATCTAATGTCACTGCCCGCTTCATGATTTTCCAGCTTGGACACATGTGTCAATGTTCTACAACGGGGTGAACTACCCAACCCGAATGATTATCGATGCCTCTGCCAACAGGATCATCCTCGACAGACCATCAGAGGAGGCACATCGGATCCTGAACCAAGCTGCCAAAAACGACTATAAGTACCCAATAGCCCGCCAAGGAGGCATTAGGCGGCCAACAGTTATGAACGAAGTGGAAGCCTCAGAATCTTTCAATGCCTGCCTCGACAACTGACAGAGCTGGTTATGAACATGGTAAAACCTACTGGAAAAGTCTATGAGGCCAAGGCTGTAGAAGCATTCTGTGATGAGTGTGAGGGCAACCATGATTCCTCTGAATGTACTGCATCTGCCAATTTCATTGGAGGATACGAGAGGAACAACAGGCCCGCCACGAACACATACAACCCTGGATGGAGAAATCACCCAAACTTCGTCTCGAGCAATCCTAAAACTACTGCAAATCCACAACAACAACATGGAGGTTACCAACAGAACCAGTCCAGACAACAAGCTCAGCAACCACATAACAATTCACTAGAATCAACTTTAGAAACTTTTATGTCTAACACTAGTGAATTTATTGTTCGTACTAATAAATTCATTGATAAAACTGAGTCGTTTATGGACAGGACGGGGATAAGGATGAACAACCAGGAAGCTGCGATAAAGAACCTGGAGACCCAATTTGGGCAATTCACTACGATCTATAGCAGTAAGACAATGGGTGCAACATCCAGTAGTACAGAGGCAGTAGCTAAACCCACATATGAGCAGTGCAAATCCATATCAACCAGAAGTAGGAAGCAGTTGGATGAGCCTAGAATGGAAAACACAGCATAGGAATAGCCAGCACAGACAAAACTACCTACCACGACAGCATCAACACCAGCCGCCCCGACAGATGATCCTGACAGCAGCCCAGAGGCAGATAATCCTCCACAGATCAAGTCCCATGCAAAGAACGTATAAAGGACATCCACCAGTCAGCACCTTTCCCCTAGAGACTTAAGCAACAGGAGCAAGATCACCAATTTAGAAAATTCTTGGATATTCTAAAGCAGGTGCACATAAATATCCCTCTAACAGAAGCCATCCAGAACATGCCCAACTATGCAAAATACCAAAGAGACACGGTTTCCAAGAGGAAGAGAATTGGGGAGTTCGAAACAGTTGTTGTAACAGAGGAGTGCATGGCTATGCTGCACAACAAGTTGCCGCCCAAGCAAACAGATCTAGACAGCTTTGTTATACCATGCAGAATAGGTAGCAAGCACGAAACAAAAAACATTGTGTGACTTAGGAGCCAACATAAACTTGATACCTAAGGCAGTCTTCGACAAACTAGGAATTGGGCAAGCCAACCCTACCTCTATTATGCTAAAACTTGCTGGTCATTCATTTGTACAACCGGAAGGCAAGATTGAATACATCCTAGTATGAGTGGGCAACCTTATTTTTCCAGCAGAAATCCTCATCTTAGACTGTGAGGCTGATAAAAATGCCCATATCATCCTTGGGCGACCATTCTTGGCCACGGGCAGAACATTTATAGATGTGGAGCATGGGGAGTTGATCATGAGGGTAGACAACCAAAGCATCAAGTTAAATGTGTTACAACCCTCAGAAAAGGAAAAGGAATGATGCCCAGATGCACATGTCTCCAAAATCAGCACAGAGACAGACCAAGATAGCAGCTATCACGGTAGACCCAAGGGCAGGCTGAAGGACCCAACAACAAACCACCTAAAAGAACAAGATGATCCCCAGGAGGGAAAGAGAAGACAAATTACCTCAGGAAGTGGTTATGTCTGGGAGATGCACCCAAATGCATTCCCAACATAACTTAATTATTTTTATTTCTATTTTCTTTATTTTTATGTTTTAGGAATAAAGTTTAATTTATTACAATTTATTTTCTGTTAGGATTAGATTTTTAATTAGTTAAATTTATTTTTCACATTTTTTATTATTTTCAAAATTTACTTAATTATCTTTATTTTTATTTTAGGCTTTAGGAATAAAAGAGTCGGATTAAGAAGAAGCCCAATAAGAAGCCCGCCCACCATCCCGCCAAGACAACCAAGGGCGTCCCAGTGCAAACAGTGCATAATGGCTAGTTGCCAATAGCTATAGAAATAACGGGCAGAAACCTCGTAACGTGTACGAGACAACATGATCGTTGGATATTTAATGCTGCCTCGACATCTCTCGGCAACCTCTATTTAAACCTTACTCACCCCATTCATTTACTTTACTTTCACCTCCTTACTATACTAATTCTTGAATCCATTGCTCTCTTTTCTCACAATATTTTCTTTTAAGTCTCAGTTATATTCTAACCGTCTCACATATGGCTTCAACATCAGCACCCAAACCCACCTTTCAACGTTTTTGCTCCAAGGCAGATGAAAAGAGATATAAAAATCAGTTTGCCAAGAAAGCAATTTGGGAGAAGCAAGGTTTCCACTATACAAAGCAAACAGGGGACCTTGGCTTAGATCCCGCCTTGTTCGAGACCATCCATAGAAAAGGATAGGAAATATTCGCACGGCAGTCGAAGATAGCCAGCATCACCATGGTTAGAGAGTTTTATGCCCATTACCCCTGCCTAGAGCTGTCGTTCGTCTACGTCCGAGGGGGGCCTGTCAAACTGAATGCCACCGTAATCAACAGCTTCTACGGCCTAGAGATGGAAGACAACCCCCATGAGAAATGGAGGCAGTCACTGACGGCTGCCGACTATGACAGAATCAAGGCCGAGCTATGCGAGCCCAACACACCATGGCTGGTAGGAAAGCATGGCGGCTCTGTTCAACGCCTCCAATTGCTGCCCGAGGCCATGTTGTGGACTACCTTCATCAAACGCCGTCTGCTGCCCACCTCCCACAACTCTACCATAGACCGGTCGTGCCTCGCACTCATCCACAACATCATGATGAACCGGCCAATCAACGTTGGAGAGATCATATGCAAGAAGATCCACAACTGCTTCTACAAGACAAAGGGCAAGCTGTACTTCCCGTCTCTCATCACCGGCCTTTGTGCCAACTTCAACATCCCAACCGAGCCCGAAAATGATATGACAAGTGCAAGGGAGGGATGGACCAGGAAAGTCCATTTGCAGATGATGTAGGCCCAGGAGATAGATCCCATCACCCCCAGCAAGCCCTCTACCGCCTAACCAGCCACACCAGCCGCCCCCAGCAGTACTGAAGCTGCCCCGACCAATGAAGTCCTCACTTTGTTGCGCACCCTCATTGACAATAACAAATGGATCGAGCAGCAACAATTAACCTTCATGAAGAATGTGGGGGAGGTCCAAGAGGCTTTTGTGGCCTATCTCCTTCAGAAATATCCAGATGACGGCCCCACCCTGCCACCCTACCCTGCCAATCTAGCCGCCATAGCTGCCCCCGGACAAGGAACACCATCAGATGTAGCTGCCCGCCATGTCCCCTTCCGCCGCCAAATGTCGTCTCTGACGCACTACCCATCGTACTCTGCCACCTCCTCTTTCAACATGATGGCAGACTCCCCAAAAAGGCATCAACAACATCATTCCCCCATCTGCAAAGGGAAACGGTGGCCAACACCTCCTCCTCTGATGAGGTAGAGCAGCCGCCAACAACAACAGCAGCAGTAGAAGTAGCAGCCCCAATGGCGATGGACTCTTCGGCAGCACCAACAACGGAAGGAACAAGGAAGAGGAAGCGGCACATCATAGCCGCCGAGCCAGTGGACGAGGAGACAAAATTCGAGGAGAGCGAAGCCCCTCCAGAAGAACCTTATGAAGAGCCTCGCCCTACTCCTAAGAGAGTCCAGCCGCCGCGGACAACAAAGGTCTCACCAGCCAAGTCTACCGCCCGGGAATCTGTCGGTCACTGCCTTGTCATCCAATCCTTCTCTGCCGCCAAGACCCAAGCCTCCTCTAAACCTTCAGCCAATTTCTAGAGTTTTTTTCTTTTCTTTTCTTCTCTTTGTTTTATTTTATTTTTCTATTTTTATCTTAATTGTATTTTTTCTTTTTCTTTTATATTTTATTTTGTGCAGTAAGGGCAATGTCTATCTCGAGTTTGGGGGGTTAGCACTTATTATTTTTGTTTAGGCATAATTAGTGCATATTAGGTTGCATTATGTACTTGCCTTAGAAAATTAATCAAAATTAATAAAAAAACTTGTGTCTATGATAGGATAGCCGATTTAAATTTTCGCTCCAATTTAAAATGAACTTAATTTTGGGGGAAAAGCATGAAGTAAACTTAGGATTTTTCTATAGTTGCCCAAAATTAAAAACACTAGTGTTACTTGTTGAATTTGTTTGAGTTTCTGATAAACATTGCATGTTGAATTATTTGTAAAATTCTAACATGGTTGTAGGAAGTTGTCGCGGCAGGCAACAAACATGAAAAACAAAAGCACTGCCAAGGCAGGAAAAAGAATTTTTTTATGTTGTTTATCCTTAGAGGTGCCCGAAACAGGCTCTAGGAAGAATCATGTGCAAGGACACTTCATTGCTATCAAAGTCCATGAATCTGAAAATCTTGAAGTGACGGACAAATTAGCATAAGTGAATGAAAGTCTTCACGGGATGACTCTACTCCATGGGTTCGGGATTTTGTAGTTTGCCCATATCTTAATTTCAAACCTATAAGAGTAGTTGTGATGAGTTGAAGCCCTTATTTCCATGATTATTTAATTGTGCTTAATTATGTTGTCTCGGCAGTGACCTTGTATATCATGACAACATCTCTGTTTACTTAAAATATTCATCAGATTCAGCCTGTACACAGTTCTACACACACTTCACTGGCATATTATAGTTTAATTCTGAGGTAATTCATGTTATTTCCCTCTCACTAATCTAATGACAAGTGTCATAGCCTTGAGGTGTCAAATCAAGTTTAAAACAAAATATTTTCTTTCTGATTAGTTAAAAGGGCAAGTATGTTTAGGTTGCATTACTTGAGGACAAGCAATAGTTTGAGTTTGGGGTGTGTAAAGTGTCCATAAGTTTTATATTTCATGCACATTCCATCTCCTATTATTGATGTTTTTGAGTACCTTTTAGGTATAATTAGAATCATGTATTGCATTTTACAATATTCTTTACTTTGCTATGCTTTTTATAGATTATCTGTTATTTGGTAAAGAAAAGGTATTGTTTTAGTTTAGTTTTAGTTTCAGGTGCTAGAGGATGATAGAGGAGAGAGGAGCCAAGGACATGATGCTGAGGCAGCAGACCAAGGAGCTATACTGATACAGTTCCAGACAGAGACAACAGCTGTTGAGTAGCTGCCGCCGACATACCTGTCTCCCAAAACAAAAAAAAATGAGGAATTTGAGAACTAGAGTGCGATCTGTAGAGTAGAAAATCTTGATCTTAACGATGTCGTCGACTCAATTTTTCGATGACTATAACAGCGGGTAGAGCCGCCGATGAAGGAATGCGAGATTGCTTGTGGAGCAAGGCAACATGAAGAAGTCCACATTCAACTCAAAGAAGTCAGAATTTAAGGTTGCATTTAATGCAAAAGCTACTTTAAAGACTTCTACTTCAAGAAGGACTAGACCTAGCTAATGCCTATATATACCCATTGTACTTTTACTTCAAAACAACTTAGGTTTTCTCTTAGGCATAATTTAGGTTTTCTTGTGGCCATTATGTTCTAATTTTTTTTTGGGTTTGGGTTATGTTGTAATTAGCGTGAGAACGGTTGTTTAGGTTTTCAAGTTTGTTTTTGCAATAAAACTTCAAGGTTTGCTTATTCCATGTTCTTCATAGTTTTTGTAAAGTGTCTACGAGTCCTATATTTCCTGCACATTCCACCTCTTATTATTACTATTTTTAAGCTCATTTTAGGCATAACCGAGGAGTTGAGGATGCAATACTGAGGCAACAAACCTAGGAGTTGTACTGATGTAGTTCCAGTAGAAGACAATTGCTGCCAAGTAGCTGCCGAGTAAAGTTGTCGCCAACATTGCTGCCCGCGGCAGCTGACTATGGAGTTGGTGAATCAGAGCACAATCTGTAGAGCTAAAAATCCTGAGTCTATCGCCGCCATCCACCTAATTTTCCGACGTCTGTAGCAGCGGACAGAGCCGCCGAAGCAAGATCTTAAGGTTACTTGTGGGCTAAGGCAAACGAGATAAAGTCCATATTCTACGCAAAGAAGTCAGAGTTTAAAGTCATATTAAATGTGGAAAGCTACTTTTGAGGACTTCTACTTTAAGGAGGACTTAGCCTAGTTATTTGTCTATAAATACTCATTGTACTCCTAGTTCAAATCATCTTAGGTCTTCTATAGACTTAGCTAGTGTTCTCTGCCGCCGCCATGTTCTAAACTCCATTTGTGTTAGGGTTATGTTGTAAATTAGTAGTGAAACGGTTGTATTAGGTTTTGAGTTGTTTTTTCAATAAAATATTCTGAGTTTGTTTAATCTATGCACTTCATTCGTTCAATTAGTCCTAACCAGTCAGTTGAGAGAATCCATTTGTCGGGCATGAAAGTGTAAGGCTCACTAAAGGGTTAAGCACGGTTACAACATGTTGAGGCGTGACTAACTTGGTTCCTAAAAAGATCACAAGTTTCAGCGGGTAAAAGGGATCACCAACTGAGTTTACTAGCCTGTGTTAGGTTTACGTTGAGATTTCTAGGTATTACCTACGTCACGCTAGGTTTCGAGCATCCTTGCCTAGAAATAGGAAGGATCACTGTCGACTATCCCGCCGAAATTGGAGTATCTTCCAGACTTGTCGCCAGAACTTCTTCCCATTCCACCTGCCGAGACAACGAAAGTTGCAGGGGCAGTGACCCGCTGCGGCCGCGTGACAGGGTCGTAGCCTGTCGCCCACCATACCCGCCGAGGCAGCATATCATGGCAGCACAAAACAACTCAACCTTTTACAACGCAGTTTCACACTAGTGGCAGCATAACCCTGACTGCTTTATCAACCTGAATTACCTCCTTTATTACTTG
This sequence comes from Hibiscus trionum, assembly GCA_030270665.1. NCBI lineage: Eukaryota > Viridiplantae > Streptophyta > Magnoliopsida > Malvales > Malvaceae > Hibiscus > Hibiscus trionum. The sequence continues at coordinate 7,115,165 of BSYR01000002.1, read as the reverse complement.
TGTTTTCATTTACCTTTCATCTCAACAATCAATTCACTTGTGCTTTTATTTTACCTTGTGCAGGGACTAAAGAACGAACCTAGCTGTCCAATCCTCGTGGGATTCGACATCTTTTATACTATAACTTGGCAAGAGTGTACACTTGCGCTCTCACAAAAAGGGAACACCTACACGCCCTACAGTTTTCAATTAAGGCGAAAGATTAGTTGATTATTATCCATTTGTTCGGTATCGAGAGAGTTGAATTCCCGAAAGGAGTAAGTACGGTCTTCACCTTAATCAAGTGTTGATCAATCCAGCCTAGACATAGGTTAGGGTTTAAGGCATCTAAAAGAGAACAAACCAAAAATTGTTGTCTTTGCACGATTCACGCCGCGACTAGTATTATCTGCAGTGGGCATAAACTACATTCTGACTTAGACATAAGAGGGATCACTTTTGAAGCGTTCTGCCGAACCTTGTAGTTCTACCGAGTTCGCCGCCGAGACACACTTCCATTTCACAGCCGGGGCAGCGAAAACATCACAGCAGCCTACCTGCCATCCCCCGCCGAGGCAGCAAAGTCTGGCAGTGCAAAGCAACTTATCCTATTCAACGCGATTTCACACTAAGCAGCAGCATAACCCGGCTCATTCCATCAATCTGAACTCTTCCCTTATATTTACTTGTGTTTTATTTTCTTTTCTTCTTAAACAATTCAACTTATTTGTGTATTTAATTTTCCCTTGTGCAGGAGTTACGATTCGAGTCAAGCTGTCCAATCCTCGTGGGAGACGATATCTTTTATACTATTACTTGACAGGAGTGTGCACTTGCGCTCATATTTAGAGAACACTAAAACGCTCTACACAAGGTAAACAAACTTATTTTTCCTGCAGATTTTTATGTCATTGACATGGAATGACCGATCAAACACCTCTTCTGAAGTCCTACTTGGCAGTCCCTTCCTTAGTACAACATATACAAAGATTGATGTGAGAAGCGGTATGTTAACAATGGAATTTATTGATAAGCCATGGGAAGTTAATTGCTTAGTTAATTGCTTGCCTTAGTTAAAAATTTCTTGTTGCATATCCTTGTTTTACCTTGTCTCTCCGCTTTCCATATGATTTGGTATTTTTTTGTGTTGAATTTTAGGATGCATGATAAACTATGGCTTGACTTATTTTTATAAATTTTCGTATTACATTCCTTTACTTGATTGATCGACATGATACTTACCTTAGTACAAACAAACCCTTCATGTGAGTTTTTGAGCTTAATGAGCATATCTTTTATTCTTGCTCTTTGTTTTAATTGAGTGTACCGATTTAATCATTTGCATTCTAGAATTTGTGGCATAATACTTGTTGACACTAATTTTTTATTGTGATGCATTAATATGATAGAGGCATTATGTTTAACCCTATTCTCTTCCCAAAAAGCCTACCCCTTGTTATTATCCTTTAGTGAAACAATTTTGAGTCTTAACTTTTTTCTTTGGATTGCCTTATTATTTAACCCACACCAATTATGTTTTTTCCCTCCTTTTGTCACCCATTTTCAAGACAAAGTCGAGATTATTTTGAAAAAATAGCAGAAAAAAATAGTTTCGAATAGTGCATATTCGAATTGCGCAGCACAGAAAATACTATGCAGAAAAATGAAAAAAAACAGTACAGTTTGGTTCGAACATTACAGAAAATACTGTGCAGGAAAAAAATCAGCAGAACTATTCGAACAGAAAAAAATGAAAAAAACAGTGATTTCGAAAAAATAGAAGAAAAAAATGCAACAAGAATGTTTGTTCAATTTTTCTCTTTTCATTTTCTCAAACTTGGAATAACTCACCTTTGTCTTGAACTTTAAACTCATTAAATAGCCTTTTTTTTCCTACCCAAACCTTACCCCCCGTTAAAACCCTTCTAAAAGACCTCTTGATTTTGCATCACATTCATATTTAGTAGTGGAGAATAGATTTAGTTACAAGCCTATGGTAATGCTTTGGTTAAATTTCGACTTGAGTGTTCAAGTTTTTTTTTTACCCTAAACACTTGAGTGGAATGAGTGAAACCGTGAGAGGGTATTAGGTTTGTTTCATTAAAGTTGTTTACCCTCTATTTGTCAAACATCTAAATTAGCAGATTTGACTGGTCAAACCTCTAATTTTAGCTCAAAAAGTTGTTTACCAAATAGGGCCACATATATATAATCATATCTAGTTAAGCAAACTATTAAATATATTTATAATTTAAATTTAGCACTTAATTTTTTTAGTATTTAATTTTTCAACTCGTCGCATAAATTTTTCAATTACCAGACAACACTTAAATCGACCAATTTCATATAAGATGGACTAAATTGACACAATTTCTATAGTACATGGACCTGATGAGTGCTTTAACCCATATTGTTGATATGAATTTCTCACTAATGTTTTAAAGGGATTTTTAAGGAAAAAAGCATATCCGTTTTTTACTACAACAATTAGGGATGTTTGGTTCACGGAATGTAAGATTAATTCTGCGGATAAGATTATTGGAATGTAACATTACCTGACACATTATTAGGAATGCTATATTACCTTGTTTGGTTTATTTTGTAAGAATATAAAATTGCGGTATTTAGTTGGAGAAATGTAATATTAATTGAAAGCAAAAATTATCAACTTGTCCTTATGATATATTTTCTTTTTAATAGGTTAAACTTTCAATTATTAAATAAAAAACATTTACATAAAAATTTACAGAGCTATTTTCGTTACATAATCTAAAATTTGAAAAAAATATATTTATAATCTAATTAATATATTAAATTATTTTTATATATTTTATATTTATATACCCTTATTTCTTTTTTTAATGTTGCTGTTGTTATTGAAAATTTCTTTTGAAAAATATTTTTTGGTTTGGCATAGAAAAACACTTTCAAAGGTGTTTTTATGAAGGAAAAAAAAAAGAGAAGAAGCTTCCTTTAGTATTGTTTTTTATTGTTAATAAGTATTTTTGGACAACCAAAACTAATACTATATACGAATTATTTGGACATACTAAATATACAAATAAATAATAAAAAAACGACAAATTAAAGTATATGTTATCAATATTTATCTATGTGGATGTCTATCATGATAAGGATTTTATCAAAGGAGATTTAAATTATTTTATAATTAGGAATATTATCTACATTAATTAGAGTTTAATGTATTATGTACTTCTTATGCCTATAAATAGATGATTTACTGAAGGCATTGTATACAAGTCAATACTCAGAATAATACAAATCTCTTTCTTTTCTCTCATCTTATTTTGTTCTTATTTCTTCTTGTTCTTTTCACATTATTTACAACACGTTATCAACACGAGTTTGCTCAGAAGATTTTAGTTACAAATCAAGCTTCTCCAAAGATTTATCTGGTATATTCTTTTTCTATCTTATATATTTTAATTTATAAAATAATATATATATAATAATAAATTAAAACAATATATATAATTAATTCCATGCGTATGTTATCAGCCATGTGTTTTTTTATTTTGTTTAATATTTGTTTTAATTTGTCATGTTTGGTTATTATAAATTATACGTGGGTTTATTTAATTTTGTTTTAACAATGTCGCGTATGAAGATTAAATCTTCTTTTCTGTTGTTTTTCGATTATATATATTAATTTATAATTAATCTAATTTGATTGTTTGTCTTTTATAGTACATCAATGACAAATCTTGCAAATATTGAGTTTGTGGCTCTTGATATTTTCGAAAAGAATTATTTATCCTGGATCTTAGATACCGAAAAACACTTAGATGCTGATGGTCTGGGAAATACTATTAAAGAGGGGAATGCAGAATCTGCCTAAAATAAGGCCAAAGCCATGATACTTCTTCGTTGTCACCTCTATGAGGGGTTGAAATCAGAATATTTAACGGTGAAAGATCCTATTATTCTTTGGAATAATCTAAAGGAACGATATGACCACCAAAAAACAATTATTCTACCTAAAGCTCGATATGACTGGTTGCATCTGAGATTGCAAGATTTTAAATCTGTAAGCGAGTATAACTCTGCTATGTTTCATATTACTTCACAATTGAAGTTATGTGGTCAAATTATTATTGATGAGGATATGTTAGAGAAAACATACTCCACTTTTCATGCAAACAATGTTGTCCTTCAGACACAATATCGTGAAAAAGGCTTTAAGAAATATTCTGAGTTAATTTCTTGTCTTCTTGTGACTGAGCAAAACAATGAATTACTGATGAAGAATCATGAATATCGTCCAATTGACTCCGCTCCATTCCCTGAAGCGAATGCGACATTCTATAGCGAAAGAAATAAAGGTTACACCAACAATCGTGGTCATAATTATGGGCGTGGGCGTGGTCATAGTCACGGTCGAAGACATAGGCGAGGTGATCGTTTTAAAAATAACTATACCCACCGTAAGTGAAACAATAAGGATGACAATAGTGCAAAAGATCAATCCAAGAAAGAGGAATCTATGTGTCATCGATGTGGCAGCTTAAATCATTGGGCTCGTGCTTGCCGTGTGCCAAAGCATCTTGTGGATCTTTACCAACAACCAATCAATGGTAAAGGAAAGAAAGTTAAAACAAATTTTGTTTATATCAATGACAAAGATGAGTATGGCTTTGGCAAAGATGATTATGACATTACTGGCACTAGCAATGGCGATTATGGCTTTACAGATATAGATGTTAATGATTTCCTCATTTCCCCTAAGAAGAATACTTGATTTTTTTGTTTATGTTTATTACTATTTTAGTAAAAGTCTGTTAAAAAGATATAATATTTTATTAGGAATTATATATATATATATAAGAATAAAATTCATGTTATTTATTTAATTTATATTTTGAATATTTTTGTAACATTTATTTTATTTTTCTTTGAAGAATATGATTCCTTCACAAATACAATCCGCTAAAAATGGTGACGATTTATGCTTAGCGGACAGTGCAAGTACTCATACTATACTTAAGCACAAGAATTTTTTTCTCATTTAACAATGCAAGGGAATCATGTGAGTACTATATCCGGAAGTGCTAATATTATAAAAGGCTCCGGAAGAGCAAATATGTTATTGCCAAATGGAACTCTATTCCATATTCATAATGCGCTATACTCTCCAAATTCGCAAAGAAACTTATTAAGTTAAAGATATTCGCAATAATGGATATCATATTGAGAGTAGTTGTCAAAGAGATACTGAATATCTCTATATTACAAGTATAACTCAAGGCAATAAGAAAATTTTAAAAAAATTACATGCACTGTCATCCAGATTGTACTACACAAGAATTAGTACAATTAAAGCACATGCTATTGTAAACTATAAGTTTACTAATAACTTTATTATTTGGCATGACCGGTTAGGCCATCCCAGTTCGATTATGATGCGAAAATTTATCGACAATTTATGTAGTCACTCATTGAAGAACCAACAGATTCTTCAAAGTAATGCCTTTTCATGTGATGCTTGTTCTCAAGGCAAACTAATTATTCGACCATCACCAGCTAAAATAAATTATGAATCTATCAATTTTCTGGAACGGATACATGGTGATATATGTGGGCCCATACACCATTCTTGTGGACCATTTAGATATTTTATAGTTTTAATCGATGCATCGACTAGATGGTCACATGTATCCTTGATATCAACCCGCAACTTGGCATTTGCGAGGTTACTTGCCCAGTTAATAAAATTACGAGCACATTTTCCAGATTCTCTTATAAAGACAATTCGTCTTGATAATGCTGGTGAATTTAATTCTCAAACTTTTGATGATTTTTGCATGTCGATTGGAATAAGTGTTGAACACCCTATAGCGCATGTTCATACACAAAATGGTCTTGCAAAATCCTTTATCAAACGACTTCAATTAATTGCAAGACCATTACTAATGAAGTCAAAACTACCGATTTTTGCATGGGGGCATGCCATTTTATATGCAGCATCATTGATTCGCATCAGGCCTGTAAGTTATCATAATAGCTCCCCATTACCAATGGTTTTTGGTCAGGAACCAAATATTTCTCATCTTAGAATTTTTGGACGTGCGGTATATGTTCCGATTGCTCCACCACAACGCACAAAGATGGGTCCTCAAAGGAGGTTGGGAATGTATGTCGGTTTTGAATCCCCTTCGATAGTTAAATATCTTGAGCCTTTGACGGAGAATTTATTTACAGCTCGAATGACCGATTGTCATTTTAATGAGTCGATTTTCCCAACATTAGGGGGAGAAAATAAACAGCTGGAAAAAGAAATAAGTTGGAATGAATTATCGTTATCTCATTTTGATTCACGTACCCAACAATGTGAACTAGAAGTTCAAAGGATAATTCATTTGCAAAACTTAGCAAATCAATTGCCAGATGCTTTTGCTGACCCTAAAAAAGTGACTAAGTCACATATACCAGCTGTGAATGCTCCGATTAAAATTGATGTCCCAGAAGGACAAACTCTAGTTGCTAATGAGTCAAACGCACGCCTGAAGCGTGGTAGACCAGTAGGTTTCAAAGATAAAAATCCTCAAAAAAAGAGCTATATCTTGTGATGGTCTGATCGAGGAATCAATGGATTATGAAAAATCTCGAGAATAGATTAAAAAGTCTCCAAAAGAGACATTAGACATGAATCAGGTACCTGATAATGATGAGATCTCAATAAATTATGTCATGTCTGGTAACAAGTGAAACCGAAACAAAATCGACGTCGATAATACTTTTGCATGCAATATAGCACTAGAGATTTTGAATGACAATGTGGATCATGAACCATTGTCAATTGAACAATGTAAGCAAAGAGATGATTGGCCAAAATGGAAAGAGGCAATTGAAGCGGAACTAAAATCTCTTTAAAAAAAGAGAAGTATTCGGGCCTGTGGGGTATAAATGGGTCTTTGTGAGAAATAGAAATGAAAAAGGGGAAATTGCGAGATATAAACCTCGTTTAGTTGCACAAAGATTCTCACAAAGATCTGAAATTGATTATGAAGAAACATACTCCCTAGTGGTGAATGCAACCACTTTTAGATTTTTGATTAGTCTGGCAATACAAGAAAGACTTAATTTCCGCTTAATGGATTTCATTACAGCCTATTTGTATGGGCCTCTTGATAATAATATTTATATGAAACTTCCGAAAGGTTTCAAACTGCTTGAAGTAGTTAATTCGGGTTCTCGGGAATATTATTCAATCAAATTGAACAGATATCTTTATGGATTAAAACAATCTGGGCGCATGTGGTATAATCGTCTCAGTGAATACTTATTAGCAAAAGGCTATAAGAATGATCCAATTTCTCCATGCATTTTTACTAAGAGATTTAGCTCTGAATTTGTCATTATTGTTGTGTATGTTGATGATTTGAATATTATTGGGACTCCTGAAGAGATCTCATTGACAGTAGAATGTTTAAAGAAAGAATTTGAAATGAAAGATCTTGAAAAAACAAGATTATGTCTTAGATTACATATTGAGCACTTAAAGGATGAAATTCTTGTGCATCAATCAACATACATAGAAAAAAAGCTAAAGAAATTTTACATGCACAATGCACATCCATTGAGCACTCCTATGGTTGTTAGGTCACTTGATGTTAACAAAGATTCATTTCGTCCTCAAGAGATGGATGAAGATATTCTTGGTCCAGAAGTGCCATACTTAAGTGCTATCGGTGCATTAATGTATCTTTCTAGTCACACACGACCTAACATATCATTTGCTGTCAATTTATTGGCAAGATTTAGTTCATGCCCAGCCCGAAGACATTGGAATGGGGTCAAACACATATTTCGTTATCTTCAAAGTACGAAAGACATGATTATTTTTCTCTAATCTATCCAAAATATAATTGGTTGGTTTTACGGATGCATGATACTTATCTGATCCTCATAATGCTCGAGCACAGACTGGTTATGTATTTACATCCGGTGGTACATCAATTTTTTGGCGCTCAATGAAACAAACATTACTGCTACTTCCTCTTATCATGCTGAGATTTTGGCTATTCATGAGGCTAGTCGTGAATGTGTGTGGCTAAGGTCTGTAACCCATCATATTCGCGAAAATTGTGGTTTACACTCTAGAAAAGTAGCTCCGACGGTCTTATATGAGGATAATACAACCTGTATTGCCCAACTTAAGGAAGGATACATAAAGGGTGATAGAACAAAACACATCTCCCCAAAATTCTTCTTCACTCATGATCTACAAAAGAATGGAGACATTGATGTCCAACAGATTCGTTCATGTGATAATTTGGCAGATTTATTTACCAAGGCACTCCCTACTGCTCCATTTGAGAAGTTAATTTATAATATCGGATTGTGTCGTGTCAAAGATCTTATATGATGTATTTATGAGGGGAGAAAAATACGCGTTGTACTCTTTTTCTTATTCATGATTTTGGCTATTCATGAGGCTAGTCGTGAATGTGTGTGGCTAAGGTCTGTAACCCATCATATTCGCGAAAATTGTGGTTTACACTCTGGAAAAGTAGCTCCGACGGTCTTATATGAGGATAATACAACCTGTATTGCCCAACTTAAGGAAGGATACATAAAGGGTGATAGAACAAAACACATCTCCCCAAAATTCTTCTTCACTCATGATCTACAAAAGAATGGAGACATTGATGTCCAACAGATTCGTTCATGTGATAATTTGGCAGATTTATTTACCAAGGCACTCCCTACTGCTCCATTTGAGAAGTTAATTTATAATATCGGATTGTGTCGTGTCAAAGATCTTATATGATGTATTTATGAGGGGAGAAAAATACGCGTTGTACTCTTTTTCTTATCCATGGTTTTGTCCCATTGGGTTTTCCTGGAAAGGTTTTTAATGAGGCAACATGTTATGTGTATTAAAGATGTGTGTACTATTTTCCTTTACTAAATTTTTTTCTTTCTCTTTCTGGGGTTTTTTATCTTAGTAAGGTTTTAACGAGGCACAATGTCTTCATAGACATCTGAGGGGGAGTGTTATGAATATTTATCTTTATCAATGGAGATTTGGATTATTTTATCATTAGGAATATTATCTACATTAATTAGAGTTTAATGTATTATGTACTTCTTATGCCTATAAATAGATGATTTACTGAAGGCATTGTATACAAGTCAATATTTAGAATAATCTCTTTCTTTTCTCTCATCTTATTTTGTTCCTATTTCTTTTTGTTCTTTTCACATTATTTACAACAATATATGAATTAAACTTTAAATTTAAGCATAATAAAGAACCTAAACTATTATTTTACTTATTAAAAAGGACCAAATGTATAATTTAACCTATTGTAAATAAGTAACTTATAAATAATTTTTAAATTTCTACCTAAAAAATCAATTTTGAGGGTTAGGGTTTTTAATTTCTGTGTTTAACTCTCCACATAAATTAATTAAAAATTCCATCTAGAAGATAAAAAGGGAATAAGGTTCCAATTTTTTTGAAAAGAAATTCTTTTTGGCTTCTATTTATATATTGCGTAACTTTCTCCTGTTTATAATTTTGTTTTGGATTCGATCTGCTGATTTTTGTTAATCTTTCTCTCTTTCCGGGCTTTGTTGCCCTTTCGCCATTGAAATCCATGATCTTCAGTATCCCATGGACTCATCTCCAGTGCACACCACTTCTTCACTCCACGAACAAGAAGATGAGTGGGGTATATTAGCGCTCTCTCTCTTTCTCTGGTTATTTATTGGGAAAATTCTGATAAATGGGAGAATTTTGGATCTTTACCTAAAAATCAAAATTTTAGGGTTTTTATTCATATTTAATTTGTAGATGTGGGTTTTTTAGATTACACTGATATGTGTGAGAATTGGGTTTTTGAATCGATTATCAACAGAAAGATGCTTTCTGGGTATAATATTGGGCGGCATTTGGTATTATAATTATATGTTTTAATTCTAATTCTTTATTGCTTTAGTCGGTATCTGATTGCCTTTGTATAGAATGTGATGATCTTGTGCATAAGTTCATGAAGCTTTACTTTGTGTAGCATATCAGTATTAGTATTAGGGATTAGTAAAAGAAAGCCTGTTTATATTTGCAGTTGGTTACCTTGCATAAGTTCATGAAGCTTTACTATTCATTGTTCTTTTATTGCCTTTGGTTCTAGAGCAAGATGATACTAAAAACAGATGCAATTTTGTTTAACTCCTTGCTTTCAAGTTTGCAATTGCTTGACATTCTGAATCCTGTCTCTTGTGTATGTATATGCTGGTGATTTTTTCCGGCTTCCATTACTTTGTTGTTCATGTTTACGCCACTAGTTGTGGAGATCATTATATCTTCGACATAATTTAAAGATGGCTGTGCTACATGGCCTCTTGTAAAGGGTCATCTCTTAGGATTAGAGAGAACCTGTTGCCATGTCTCCACTGAACATAGTGATTTGGCGTCATGCGGTTTTTTGCTTTGATAAAATCTTATGAAGTTACATGTTAATGTGCTGGAATGGAACATTGTTTATTTTTATTTCCTTTGCTTTAGAGAAAAAAAAGCATCATTCAAATTGATTATCCTGAGCTTTCCTATAGTAATCCATTTACTATTTATTTGTCATTAGACACTGATGGATTCGTGATTCCTAGCTTGGGAATTGAAGAACCAGATAAAATTAAAGCGGATACTTCAGATGTAGAAACATCAAAACCTCATTCGCAGCAGGTCAATTGCAAATATCTATACCTTTTAGATGTCAAGAGTTGATACTCATTTATTTGAAGCTTTTTGTCTTGTTGACACAGACGTTAATATGTAGACATGTTTATATTACGGCTTGTGCAGGCCAAAAAAGAAGAGAACATTTACTTGGGACCGCACGGTGCACCACCATCACAATCAAGGCAGCAGGAGCTAAATCTGTCCAGTCGTAAGCAACGGTTTAAACAAAAGCTAAAAGAAGCTGATAGAAGGATAGGCGGGACAGGGCAGGAGAACAAGGTGGAAAATTTGAAAGAGCTTGTAGGCGGTGGGAAATCAAGCCCCAACATGTCCAAGGGTTCCCCCAGGGATTGGCTAGATCCACATTGCGATGAGTCGCAATTTGAGAAGTCGTACCCCCAGTGAATCAAAGCTTTCTGCGGCTTAAGATACTTAACGGTGCAACGTTTAACATACTAGCACCATTTATTATAAGTCTTCGTCTTGTTGTATGCAAAGCGAATTACTGAGCTTATGTATTTTGATAATAATCCATCAACCAAGCCATTTGGTTTTACTACTAAGGAGAAGACATTGAAAGTCATATTTTTATTTTCTACTCCAATTTTCTTTGCATATGCATACACCATGGTATTTTTGGGAACTCATATCATCATATGGTTTCAGCTAGCAATATGAAGTTGGTTATGTTGTACAAAATTGAAGTTTCGTAATGCATGATCAACTGACGCTGACTTTTGCAGTGCAAGTATTCATCATAAGGCATAGGGGTGTAAATGAACCGAGCTTGAACAAATAAGGCTTTGTCTGTGTTCGTTTATTTTATTTTTGAAAGTGTTCATGTTTGGTTTGTGAACATGTTCATTTATAGTTAAAATGGTGAAATTACACCACTAGTCCTTAAACTACTTAGGCTTTACAGTTTAAACTCTAAAGTTCACATTAGAAAATGAGAACTGAACAAACGAGTCGATAAACGAACTTATAAACGAATTGAGAAACGAGCATGTTCATGAACATAAACGAATCGAACATACCTCTGTTCGTGTTCGTCCGTTATTAAATGAACATAAAAATTGTTTTCATACTCATTTGTTTTGCTTAATAAACGAACAGTTCGTCGAACGCTCTAAATCCTCATAATTTTGCAGTTCTGAAAGGAATCTAAATTCTGAAATGCAAGTAACAAAACAACAAAATGGAGATGGCGGCAGTTGCAGCAACAATAGCGCCTGCGGTTCTTACAGGCGCCATTGTGGCGGCGGAATCACATGGCTTTAAACCGAGGAAAGCTTGAAACAAAGACCAGTTAGTTGATGACACGAGTTCTTGCTTGGTTTGGTTGTTTCCAGAGTTGGCAGCCTTGGAGTTCGAGTTTTGTTAGTCCATAAACAGGTTTAGAACGGAACTCAGAAGGGCTTATTTTCATGGTTTTATCAAGACGATTGAATTTACTAATCTTCTAAAAAACCATTGATTTCTGATAGAATTCATGTGTGTAAAACTCATTCTGAGTTCAATTTTAAAAAATCATACAAATTTGCAACAAATTTAAAAGGAAATTTAAACTTTGGTACAATTGAATATCTTAATGAAAGGGGCTGATTTTTAGCAGGTACTGAAAATGAGTTTTAATTGGATATTGAAGAAGCTCATGAAGTTGAGATCCGATGCAGTACTAGTCTTCTCCTCAGTTCAAAGCAGCTATTGTAACACCCGGGTTTGGGGTCGGGTGAAAATAATATTAAAATAATGTTTTAGGTTTCGGGTTTATAATTAAAATAATAAAATATTACTTGGGCTTCATATTTTCAAAGCAAACATTTTATGTTGGACCAAAATTTAATTGAAACTCATTTTCCATGGAATTTGCAAATAAATGAGATTGTCATTTCATTAATGGCAAATCTGTAAATAAATGGACTTCCAATTAAAAAATCCTTTTTTGTTAAAATAGACATGTGCTCATCTTCTTCTCCACTCTCATTTCAAAACCCACGACCAAAGAGAGCTCTCACCTCCATTTCACTATTTCATTCCCTTTCACCTTCATCTTTGGAGCTTTTCAAAAGGTAACTACATTTTTGACTTGGCCTTGCCATCCTCTACACTTTGGTATCATTAGTTTTCATTAAAACTATGTATTTCATATTATGGGTTTTTCAAGGATTTTGTTAAAGGTTGTGACTTTATAAGATTTTAACAAAGCTTTTGATTTGTAGTAGTTAGATAAGTTGATTACAACCCTTGAGGTCCAACATATATGAATTTTAAAGAGTTTTACCACGATTTTTAGATTTGGGTTTTAGAGGGGTTTTTGAATGGTTTAAAGGATAGTTTTGGGTGTGTTTAATGTTGGAAATTGAGGGCTTTTGGTTGTATGTTGGTTTAGGGTTGTTTTGGAAGCTTTTAGAGGTGTTAAAAGTGTTTGAAACAAGAGTTTTGGATTGAGTTTGAGGGCTGCTCGGGTTTGGAGTTTTTGGGGTTGTCCTTGGCTTGAAAATCATGTGTTTTTGCTTGAGTAGTGTTCCGGGTTTGCTACATTGTTGTGTGAGCTGATTTGAGGTTGTTTGGATTGTGTTGAGTTGTTTAGAAGCAATAGATTGTGTTGGTGAAGCATCGGAAACGAATCTGGAATCGTTGGAAGCTTGATCGGCTAGTGTGTTGAGCTCGGAATAGTCGGTGAGTGGTTAAATGTTTTTAAATGGTTTTCGAGTATTGGTTCAAGCATGTGGACTAGGTTGGGCTTGGTAAACCCACCTAGAGTTGGGATTAGAGTGGTAGCCTAATCCCAAGCTTTAATTAGAGACTTTGGTTGACCTTTATTTGATGTGTATGCCTCTTGTTTACTTGTGCTTATGGTGGCTATGTATAATGTGTTATACATGTTGTTGAGGCATGGTTTGATGCATTGATATATGCATGTATTTTGGATTGTGGAATGTGCATGATGTTAATCATGGTGAGTACGTGCTAAGCACGGAAGTGATATGAAATGAGGTTGTGGATTGTGTTTAATATTGGCACTAGTATGCTTGGGTACAAATGATCGATCATTAGGATGTTAGTGTGCACACGTGAGTCAAATGCGCGCGTGGTCTTGGTTATGGTAGTCATCAAGATAGAGTACGGGTTCACCCGAAAAACCTTCTTATATTTATGCTAGTCGATGATGAGTGTAATCCCATCGACGGGGCGTGAGGATGAGTGGAATCCCCTCCGCGTGAACGGTGATGAGTGTAATCCCACCGTAAGGTAATGATTGTTGTTGGATGTGAGTTCCAACATGTTATCCGCGTATTCGAGTCATAGCTAGGTGCCAATATGAGTTATATGTGGGCCATTATGGATTGTTATATGTGGTGGTTAATACATTGATTTATGTATTATCATGTGTTGAGCTTGAACTTGTTGAGCATGGCATAATATTGAACATATGTTCATGCATCATGTGTATTTTGGCTCATGTGGATCGAAGGTAAGATCATGCATTCTACTTTGGTTGTGCTCGTGCTTGGACCCTGCATTATCGAGGCTTGTTTTAATGAGCTTACCCCCACTAAGCTTTATGCTTACGCTCTCTTTTGTTCGACAATGCAGATCCGTAGTTCGTGGGTTGCTAGTGCAAGAAGGGGGCCTCCAAGTGTGCTAGTTGGGCTTTTGAATCTATCAAGTATAGATTTTATGTTAATGATGTAATGGTCAAGCAACGGGGACTTATGTGGTTGATGTTGGTTTGTTTAGGAGCATGTTAGACTCCTTGATATGTTATGTTGGTTTGGTTTTTGGTTGTCTTGTCTTGCTTGTAAACCATATCTAAGTTTGCCTACCTTAATTGCCAAAGTGTATGTTTGTTGAAGCATGAATCTTAAGTGTTATGTATGTAAGCACGTGTTGATATCTTTAATGTACGGTTCTTATATGTTCAAAGTGTTAAGCATGCTTGTAGATGCTTGGGTTGCTTTATAGTTGTTGCTTGTGTGTTGTGTGAGGTTGTAGTGGTGTTTTTGGGACAGCCTTGAACAAAAAACCAGCTAAAATCAATCTGCAGACAGAGGGCGTTTCAAAACGGTTGGTCCCGTTTCGATACGGTCCCTTTGTTTCGGGCCAGGCGTTTCGGTACGCTAGGAGGCCGTTTCGATACGATTTTGCTACTGGAAATCTGAGAATTTAACGATAAATTAACGTATCGAAACGGGCTTTAGTGTTTCGGAACGACCTTCGTATCGTTGACCACGAGAAGTTGACCGTTGAGGTCGTTTCGATATGGGCCATCCCTGTTTCGAAACGGTCTCATCGGGTTGACTTTGGCCAGTTGACCTAGTCAAGGCGTATCGAAACACCCTATGGGCATTCCGATACGGCCTGCTGTTTAAGATAAAAATGGGTTGTTTTATTTATGTGTTCGATGTTTCGCCTCGCTTTTTTCTTCCGTTGTTGCCTTTTTCACATAGGGTGTAACATTACATCTAGATAAGATAATAAAATGAAAAGTTTTTCCTTGGGTCAGTAACCGAAGTGTAGCCTTAACGGGTTTCGCCTCGGTTATCCCCGTGTAGCCCACTCGGATCGGTCAAGCGTCCGGACTGGGACGAGGGGGTTACACTTGTTGGTATCAGAGCCTAAGGTTTCCGAGACCTTGGGCAGGTAAGTGAGGTAAGTTAAGTTTTTGTATTGAAATGCACGGTGTTTGCTTGCCATGTTTGCTTGTTTATCAAGTATGCCTTGTTGTATGCTTGTTTGAGCATGTATGTGTGTTGTTTTGTTTGAAGCATGTTGTGTAGAGTCCCATTGCTACTATTACATCAGAAAAAGGATTTTTAAAGTGAGGGAACATACTTGAGCCACTTGGAACCCTTGTCTTGCTAACCCTATCTTTTTGTGCTTTGTTGTTGTTGTTGTTGTTATTGTTGTTTGTGAGCGCAATGTCGAGGCCTAGGGGTAGACCGAGGGTGGTTCGTCAGGAACCACGTGTTGCGGCTCCTGTTAATGAGCCTGTGGCTGGAGTAGAGGCTCATGTGGTAGAGTCTGCTGTTGGAGTTGAAGCTCCTCCACCACCACCACCTCCTCAGCCTGGAGTAGGAGGCGAGGCTGGAGCTGAGGAAGAGGGACCTCAGGTCGGCCAAGGTGGCCAAGGTCTTGCCGGAATAAATATGGCTCCGCTTGTGCAGGCTATAGCGGGAGCATTTCAGGCCGCAGTTGCCGAGGCTCAGGCTGCAGCTCAGCCTAGAGGTGATGATGCTAGTTTACCGTTGGAGAGGCTCCGTAGCCTAGGAGCAGAAGAGTTCAGAGGGTCTACACTTGAGAGATCCGAGTTGTGGTTGGAGAAGACCGTCCGCATCTTAGCTCAGATGGGTTGTGTGGGTGCTCGCAAGTTGGGCTGTGTGATTTCTTTGCTACAGGGTGATGCCTACACCTGGTGGGTCACCATTACTACTGGAGTTCCTGAGGCTGAGATTGGTTGGGATTTTTTTGAGTCTGCTTTCCGGAAGAGATACTTGAGGCCGAGATATCTTGATGAGAAGAAGTGAGAGTTCATGGCTCTTGTTCAGGGAGATGCTTCAGTGACTGACTACGAGATCCGTTTTGTTCGTTTGAGTCAGTATGCTCCAGAGTTGGTTCCTATTGAGAGGGACTGTTGTAATCGTTTCAGATATGGGCTTCATGAGGAAGTTAAGAGGTATACCTTAGCTTCAGATTATTCAGATTTTGATGTCTTGGTTGCTAGGGCCAAGGACATCGAGCATAGCTTGGGGCTGACCAAGCGTTCTGGAGGATCTAGTTCTGGTAAGAGACATAACAACTTTGACTGAGGTGATGCCAAGAGGCATCGGGGTGGTGGACAACAGTTTGACTATAGACGTGGCGGTGGCCACCATGGTAGAGGCCACCAGGGCCATAGAGTTGGAGGGCGTTTGCCCGAGTGTACTCGTTGTGGGAGACAACATTCTGGAGAGTGTTGGGGTAACTTCCATGCTTGTTGGAACTGTGGTTTAAGGGACCACTTTAGGAGAGAGTGTCCGCATCAGGCGGCACATGCACCGAACCTTGCTCAGGCTCCTGTGAGAGCGATAGATTATCAGAGATGCACCTAGGACAGATGCTCAGAGGAACCTTGCTCATGTTGTGGCCGTACAGCCATAGGCAGGTGGACCAGCGAGAGTCTATGCTCAGAGAGAGGCCGGGAACGACACAAATGTGATATCAGGTAATTTTGAGTTACAGTCTATGTCTTTGCTTTCTTTGGTTGATTCGGGTTCTACGCATTCCTACATTTTGAGTGAGCATGCACAGAAGTTAGACATATCTGTTGCGACCTTAGATGTAGGTATGCATGTGACTAGTTCCTTTGGTGAGACAATTGTGGTTAGACGAATGTATAGGAGGTGTCCGCTGAAGATTCAGGGTTTTGTATTTTTTGTTGATATGATGAAGCTTCCGTTCTATGGCTTTGATATTATTCTGGGTATGGATTGGTTGGTTGAGCACAGAGCTAGTGTAGATTTTGAGACGAATAGAATTTTGTTGAAGCTTTCTGATGACTACGAGGTAGTAGTAGTAGGCGAGAACATTAAGTTCTTGTCGAATGTTGTGTCAGCTTTAGAGGCTCATAGGTTGATGGATTCTGGTTGTGGGGCTTATTTAGCATATGTGATGAATCCTTATATGATTGAAGTCAGACCGAAGGACATCAGAACAATTTGTGATTTTTCGAATGTGTTTCCAGAAGAGTTACTGGGTTTGCCTCCTGACAGAGATGTAGAGTTTGTGATTGAGACTGTTTCAGGGTCTGCTCCAGTTTCCATTGCTTCGTATCGTATGGCTCCGAAATAGTTGAAAGAATTGAAGAGTCAGCTTCAGGAGTTATTAGACCGTGGTTTCATTAGGCCTAGTAGTTCGCCTTGGGGTGCTTCGGTGTTGTTTGTAAAGAAGAAAGACGGCAGTATGTGTATGTGTATTGACTACAGCCAGTTGAATCAGTTGACCGTGAAGAACAAGTATTCGTTGCCTCGTATAGATGATTTGTTTGATCAGTTGAGAGGTGCTTCAGTGTTCTCGAAGATAGATTTGAGATCATGGTACTATCAGTTGAAAGTGAAAGAGTGTGATGTCCCGAAGACAGCTTTTAGGACTAGATATGGTCACTATGAGTTCCTTGTGATGCCGTTTAGGCTCACGAATGCACCTACATCATTTATGGATATGATGGATAGAGTTTTTAGAGATTATTTAGACCATTTTGTAGTTGTTTTCATAGATGATATCCTTGTATACTCGAGGTCAGAAGAAGAGCATGATGAGCACTTGAGACTTGTTTTACAGAGATTGATGAGTAACCAGTTGTATGCTAAGCTTAGTAAGTGTGAGTTCTGGATTCGAGAGGTTGTATTTCTTGGCCATGTTGTTTCAGCTGAAGGTATCCGTGTTGATCCGTCGAAGATTGAGGCTATTGTTGAGTGGAAACAACCTAAGTCAGTGACTGAGATTAGGAGTTACCTAGGATTAGCCGGTTACTATAGGAGATTTGTTGATGGTTTCTCTAGAGTAGCTTCTCTTTTGACTAAATTGTTGCAAAAAGGAGTTAAGTTTGAGTGGTCAGACGCAAGACAGAAGGCCTTTGAGAAACTAAAAGAAGCTTTGACGAATGCTCCAGTGTTAGTACAACCAGTTTCAGGTAAAGAATTTGTGATCTATAGTGATGCTTCCTACATAGGTTTAGGGTGTGTCCTAATGCAAGAAAGAAGAGTTGTTGCATATGCTTCGAGACATTTGAAGGTACATGAGAAGAACTATCCTACTCACGATATAGAGTTAGCCGCAGTTGTGTTTGCATTGAAGATTTGGCGTCATTACTTGTATGGTGAGAAGTGTATAGTTTACACCAATCATAAGAGCTTGAAGTATTTGATGACACAAAGAGAGTTGAACTTGAGATAGAGAAGATGGCTTGAACTGTTGAAAGATTATGATTTGACCATTGAGTACCATCCGGGTAAGGCAAATGTAGTAGCCGATGCTTTGAGTAGAAAAGTTGCAGTTGAGTTACGAGCTATGTTTGCTAGATTGAGTGTATCCGGTGATGGTGGTTTGATCACAGAGTTGCAAGTGAAGCCTTCTTTGATTCAGTTGATTAGAGAGAAACAGTTGCAAGGTGTGTCTTTAGTTTCTCATGTTCAGGACATAGCCGAAGGTAGACCGACTGAGTGTAGTTTCAGTGGTGAGAATGTGTTATGTTTCAGAGACAGAGTTGTAGTACCTGAAGATGTTGAGTTGAGACGTCTGATTTTGAGTGAAGCACATTCGAGTCCTTTTTTCTATGCATCTGGGTAGTACTAAGATGTACCGCGATTTGAAGAATGATTACTTCTGTGTTGGTTTGAAGAAGGATGTAGTCGAGTATGTGAGTCGTTGTATGGTTTGTCAGAGAGTGAAGGCAGAACATCAGGTTCCTTCAGGTTTGTTACAGCCTTTTTAGATTCCGGAATAGAAATGGGAGAGGATTACTATGGACTTCGTGTCAGGGTTGCCGTTGTCTCCTTCGAAGATGAATTCTGTTTGGGTGATAGTTGACAGATTCACTAAGTGTGCTCATTTCTTAGCAGTGAACACTATAGATCTTTAGACAAGTTGGTGAATTTTTACATTCACGAGATTGTGAGACTTCATGGAGTTCCGAAGTCTATTGTTTCAGACAGAGATCCAAGATTTATTTCGAGGTTCTGGGGTTGTTTGCATAGTGCCTTAGGTAGCCATTTGCATTTTAGTACTTCTTATCATCCGCAGTCCGATGGACAGTCAGAGCGAGTGATACAGATTTTAGAGGATATGCTTCGATGTTGTGTGATTGACTTCCAGGGTTCTTGGGAGAAGCACTTGCCTTTAGTTGAGTTTGCTTACAACAACAGTTACCAGGCTAGTATACAGATGGCTCCTTATGAGGCTCTGTATGGTAGATGATGTAGGACCCCGATCCGTTGGGCTGAAACGGGTCAGAGATTGTTACCTATGCCGGATTTGCTCAAGGGGACTACTGATAAAGTGAAGTTGATTTGTGACTGTTTGAAAGCAGCTTTCGATCGTCAGAAGTCTTATGCAGATTTGAAGAGAAAAGAGATTGAGTTCTCCGTGGGTGAGAGAGTGTTTCTGAAAGTATCTCCGTGGAAGAAGGTAATGAGATTTGGCCGGAAAGGAAAGTTGAGTCCGAGGTTTATTGGTCCGTATGAGATAGTTGAGCGGATTGGGACAATAGCTTACCATTTGAGATTGCCTTCTGAGTTAGAGAAGATCCATGATGTCTTCCATGTGTCGATGCTTAGGAGATATAGATCAGATCCGTCTCATGTTATGCCTGTAGAGGAGATAGAGTTGAATCCGGATTTGTCTTATAATGAAGAACCAGTTGAGATACTTGCTTCTGATAGCAAGGTGTTGCGTGGAAAGACCATAGAGTTGGTCAAGGTGTTGTGGAGACATAGAGGTGTGGAAGAGGCCACGTGGGAGAGGAAAGTTGATATGCTTGAGCAGTTTTCGTACTTGTTTCCGTCAGGTAATTTCGGGGACGAAATTCCTTTAGTGGGGGAGAGTTGTAACACCCGGATTTGGGGGTCGAGTGAAAATAATATTAAAATAATGTTTTAGTTTTCGGGTTTATAATTAAAATAATAAAATATTACTTGGGCTTCATATTTTCAAAGCAAACATTTTATGTTGGACCAAAATTTAATTGAAACCCATTTTCCATGGAATTTGCAAATAAATGAGATTGTCATTTCATTAATGGAAAATCTGTAAATAAATGGACTTCCAATTAAAAAAATCCTTTTTTGTTAAAATGGACATGTGCTCATCTTCTTCCACACTCTCATTTCAAAACCCACGACCAAAGAGAGCTCTCATCTCCATTTCACTATTCCATTCCCTTTCACCTTCATCTTTGGAGCTTTTCAAAAGGTAACTACATTTTTGACTTGGCCTTGCCATCCTCTACACTTTGGTATCATTAGTTTTCATTAAAACTATGTATTTCATATTATGGGTTTTTCAAGGATTTTGTTAAAGGTTGTGACTTTATGAGATTTTAACAAAGCTTTTGATTTGTAGTAGTTAGATAAGTTGATTACAACCCTTGAGGTCCAACATATATGAATTTTAAAGAGTTTTACCATGATTTTCGGATTTGGGTTTTAGAGGGGTTTTTGAAGGGTTTAAAGGATAGTTTTGGGTGTGTTTAATGTTGGAAATTGAGGGCTTTTGGTTGTATGTTGGTTGAGGGTTGTTTTGGAAGCTTTTAGAGGTGTTAAAAGTGTTTGAAACAAGAGTTTTGGATTGAGTTTGAGGGCTGCTCGGGTATGTAGTTTTTGGGGTTGTCCTTGGCTTGAAAATCATGTGTTTTTGCTTGAGTAGTGTTCCGAGTTTGCTACATTGTTGTGTGAGCTGATTTGAGGTTATTTTGATTGTGTTGAGTTGTTTAGAAGAAAGAGATTGTGTTGGTTAAGCATCGAGAACGAATCCAGAATCGTTGGAAGCTTGATCGGCTAGTGTGTTGAGCTCGGAATAGTCGGTGATTGGTTAAATGTTTTTAAATGGTTTTCGAGTATTGGTTCAAGCATGTGGACTAGGTTGGGATTGGTAGACCCACCTAGAGTTGGGATTAGAGTGGTAGCCTAATCTCAAGCTTTAATTAGAGACTTTGGTTGACCTTTATTTGATGTGTATGCCTCTTGTTTACTTGTGCTTATGGTGGCAATGTATAATGTGTTATACATGTTGTTAAGGCATGGTTTGATGCATTGATATATGCATGTATTTTGGATTGTGGAATGTGCATGATGTTAATCATGGTGAGTACGTGCTAAGCATGGAAGTGATATGAAATGAGGTTGTGGATTGTGTTTAATATTGACACTAGTATGCTTGGGTACAAATGATCGATCATTAGGATGTTAGTGTGCACACGTGAGTCAAATGCGCGCGTGGTCTTGGTGATGGTAGTCATCAAGATGGAGTACGGGTTCGCCCAAAAAACCTTCTTATATTTATGTTAGTCGATGATGAGCGTAATCCTATCGACGGGGCGTGAGGATGAGAGGAATCCACTCTGCGTGAACGGTGATGAGTGTAATCCCACCGTAAGGTAATGATTGTTGTTGGATGTGAGTTCCAACATGTTATCCGCGTATTCGAGTCATAGCTAGGTGCCAATATGAGTTATATGTGGGCCATTATGGATTGTTATATGTGGTGGTTAATACATTGATTTATGTATTATCATGTGTTGAGCTTGAACTTGTTGAGCATGGCATAATATTGAACATATGTTCATGCATCATGTGTATTTTGGCTCATGTGGATCGAAGGTAAGATCATGCATTCTACCTTGGTTGTGCTCGTGCTTGGACCCTGCATTGTCGAGGCTTGTTTTAATGAGCTTACCCTCACTAAGCTTTATGCTTACGCTCTCTTTTGTTCGACAATGCAGATCCGTAGTTCGTGGGTTGCTAGTGCAAGAAGGGGGCCTCCAAGTGTGCTAGTTGGGCTTTTGAATCTATCAAGTATGGATTTTATGTTAATGATGTAATGGTCAAGCAATGGGGACTTATGTGGTTGATGTTGGTTTGTTTAGGAGCATGTTAGACTCCTTGATATGTTATGTTGGTTTGGTTTTTGGTTGCCTTGTCTTGCTTGTAAACCATATCTAAGTTTGCCTACCTTAATTGCCAAAGTGTATGTTTGTTGAAGCATGAATCTTAAGTGTTATGTATGTAAGCACGTGTTGATATCTTTAATGTACGGTTCTTATATGTTCAAAGTGTTAAGCATGCTTGTAGATGCTTGGGTTGCTTTATAGTTGTTGCTTGTGTGTTGTGTGAGGTTGTAGTGGTGTTTTTGGGACAGCCTTGAACAAAAAACCAGCTAAAATCAATCTGCAGACAGAGGGCGTTTCAAAACGGTTGGTCCCGTTTCGATACGGTCCCTTTGTTTCGGGCCAGGCGTTTCGGTACGCTAGGAGGCCGTTTCGATACGATTTTGCTACTGGAAATCTGAGAATTTAACGATAAATTAACGTATCGAAACGGGCTTTAGTGTTTCGGAACGGTCTTCGTATCGTTGACCACGAGAAGTTGACCGTTGATGTCGTTTCGATACGGGCTACCCCTGTTTCGAAACGATCTCATCGGGTTGACTTTGGCCAGTTGACCTAGTCAAGGCGTATCGTAACACCCTATGGTCGTTCCGATACGGCCTGTTGTTTAAGATAAAAATGGGCTATTTTATTTATGTGTTCGATGTTTCGCCTCGCTTGTTTTCTTCCGCCGTTGCCTTTTTCACATTGGGTGTAACATTACATCTAGATAAGATAATAAAATGAAAAGTTTTTCATTGGGTCGGTAACTGAAGTGGAGCCTTAACGGTTTCGCCTCGGTTATCCCCGTGTAGCCCACTCGGATCGGTCAAGCGTCCGGACTGGGACGAGGGGGTTACAGGTATGATTTTAAGGCTTATTGGATTTGAGATTAAATCCGAGAGGTGAAGGTCAAGGTAATTTGGTATAAGCTTTTGGATTTCCCCCACCGACATTATTTGGTAAGCCAAACTCCTCCCATTTTTCTTTGGCAAAGGTTCAAGTCTGCCTTCTCAATGATGTCTAGGTTTTCAACAGTAGAGGATGCTTCTATCTTGGTTGTGCAAGCTTTCTTTCCAGATCATTGAGAGGCTTGAGTCACTGGCTTTTCTTTGGCAGAGTTTTGCTTTCAATTTTCTTTCTCTTCTCGTGGCCCCGACCTCTCCCCTTTAAATTTGCACTCCTTTTGTTGTCCACGTGCTCTCAGCTTACCTCTTTGTCTCCAACATCGTCACCTTTCCTTTTTCAACAACTTCCAAACGCCATTACTACTCCCACCAACATTGCTTCTTTTTCCTTTTCAACTTCTTAACGGCTTCAACGTCCACTAAAGACAAAGCCACTCAGGACATTGTCTTGGATCACTCACTTCCAATTTTTCCAGTTTCAGAGACCAAAGAGAATGTTCCCATCGAGTCATTGGATCTCAACGAAGACGGCGAAATCAATTTCGCCATTAAGAATCACACTCTGGTCGGTAAAATCATCTCTGAAACAGTGGCCAAACACTACATGCTGAATGCGATCCTCCGGAAAGCTTGGAAATGCCCCGACCTAGAATGCCATGACCTGGGAAACAATATATTCCTGTTTGTGTTTCAGACACCGGACGATAGACTAAGGATACTTGGAAACATGCCCTGGGCAGTCCAAGATCACTTTCTTATTCTCAAAGAGTGGCTCCCTGAGATCGCGTTCGAGGAACTTGATTTCTCCCTAGAGGAATTTTGGATCCAAGTCCATAACCTCCCACTGGCTTTAATCAATCGGGAGAACGTTAAGAAGATCTTAAATCTCTTCCCCAAATGCTATGGTTCGAACCTGAATGAGAAAAAACAAGGTTAAAAGGGACAGCCAGTTAAGTCTACATGTGGCATTAAGGGTAGAAGATCCACTAAGAACTGGTTTTATGCTCAACATGGCGATGTTCAAGCCATTAGAAATCTCTTTCAAATACGAGGGATTGCCTAAGTTCTGTTATAAGTGTGGTCGTATTGGCCATACCGAGAAAGAATGCTAGCATGATACCCGTCTCTTTAAAACAACTGGGAAATATGGTCCATGGCTTCGTGCATCACCTGTATGGGAGAAGAAATCAAGAAAAACTTTCTCTCAAGCTCGCCGGAAGCACTTACTGGAGCAGCCTGCAAAAACTCTTCCTCTGATCGGCTCAATGGACAATGGTGGAACGCTCGAAATTCGAGACAGCAGCCCCAAAGCTACCTCGCTTCCTATGATCGAGAATACGAGGTTACCAGCGCCAGCAGGCTTCATTAAAATTTCTCCTTTTGAACAAGCAACAGACAAAAATGGAAAGGATGAAATGGTGGATAATTCCAGAAAAGGAAACATAACTGACAACGTGCCAAATGAAAAAGTTCTGAAGGTCAACTCAGTTCCCTCCTTACTCAAGACAACCGGGGATGCTGTAGCCCTTAATCGAGTCTTCGAGACTAATGTAGGGGCCCAATCAATGGAACTAATCAGCAATTCGATAATAAAAAAGGTAAGCAACCTTGAAGTTTCTAACAAACAAAAACGCAAGAGGGAAGAGACCGGTGAAGACTCTATCTTCGTGGCCAAAAGAAAAGAGATTTGGAATTACATTAACAACGAGATCTTTGTATAGAACTAAGTGTTTTGATATAATATTTGAAAAATGTTTTGGACCAAATTGAAAAGAATTTAAAATATGTTTTTAGTCAAAAACAACTTGAAAATATGTTTAAGTGTTTTACAAGGCTTTGGAATGATTTAAAGTACATTTAAAGTAGTCAAAACCAAGCTTTTCAAGTAACCATACCGATACGGTTTGGTACCGTACCGATACACTTTAGGGTTTTAACTACAGAAATTTTCCAGTAGCCAAAACTCGTACTGATACGCTTAGCCGTATCGATACGGTGTGTTTTGAAACAGCCCAACGGATAGTCGCGTACAGATACAACTGTATCGTGTACCGATACGCCTAACTACCCCAACGATCATATTTACCAACAGTCTTTTAATTTGCAGAACCGTACCGATACGCTAGGTAAGCGTATCGATACACATCAGCTGAAGTGCACAACATATACTTCCTTATCGAGACCGTATCAATACGGTTTGAAGGGTATCGATACACCAAGCTGCAGAACTGCATTTATGGTGGAAAATAAAGGCTCCAACGACTCCAATCCAACCCCAACGGCTAGAAACGACTACAAACTCAATTAGGAGTATAAAAGGGACCTTCAAGCATCTAGTAATGGTTAATGCTTCAATTGTTACAACATTATGATGACAAATTGTGTCTAGATCTTTAATTGTACATTCCTTGCTTAGACAACACTAGTGAGCTAAATATTGTTAAATTTGCTCAAGTGTTTAGGTTTTGGGTGAAAGCTTTATAGTGCAAACATATACCTTCTAGAGGGATTTCTAGTTTGCTAAGTATTTCTTGTGTAAGAGAGTGTTTGATCAAGCTTTGGGTAGAAAGCTTGATCGTTGTAACGGTTTCCTCCTAATCCGAGAAAAGGTGATGTAGACCTTAGTTAGAAGGTTGAACCACTATAAATCCTTGCGTAAATTGTCTATCTTTCCATTCCCACAAAACACCCAAATATCCTACTTCTCCATACTTGGCGAGCTAGATCGGTTGAGGGAATCGAGCACCTTAAAACTCAATAATTGGTATAAGAGCTTGGCTCAATCGAAGAGGATTAGCATCCTATTGAGAAGATCCAGCAAGCTCGATCATCATTTCACACAACCGGCTCAATGGCACAATCCATCGACAAACTGCCCTTCTTTGACGGAACTCACTATGCCCATTGGAAGACAAAGATGAAGTTCTTCATTAAGTCAAGAGACTATAAGCTATGGGACATAGTTGAAGATGATCCGTTTGTGCCTCAACGAAGCAAAGCGGAATGGAGTGCCGAAGATCACAAGAAGAAGGAGCTTAATTGCAAGGCCTTGCACATCCTCTTTTGTGCTTTTGGCCCAACCATCTATGAGAAGATGTCTTCTTGTGAGAGTGCCAAGGAGGTATTGGACAAGCTTGAAGTCACATACGAGGGAACTCATGAAGTTAAGGAGACCAAAATTGGGCTCCTCACCTTAGAGTATGAGAACTTCAAGATAGATCCGGAAGAGAACATCGAGAAGATGTTTGATAGGTTCTCCACTATCACCAATGGTCTCAAAGGCTATGGAGAAGCCATCCCGGAGGAAAAGCTTGTCCGAAAGCTCATCTACTCATTTCTCGAGTCTTGAGACTAAAAAAAGACCGCCATTATCAAAGCCAAGAATCTCAAGACCTTGAAGCTTGATGAACTCATGTGGTCACTTCTCACTCATCAAATAATGAAGAAGAACAAGGAAGAGGAGAAGAAGAGGGAAGAAATTAGAGCTATGAGGAAGAAGAAAATCATGGAGCTTGGCATCAATTCAAGTGTCGCTACTCTAAAATCCTCCACATGCCATCATGAAGATTCAAGTGAGGAGGAAAGTGAAGATGAAGAGATGGCCTATTTCTTCAACAAATTTTCCCGGTTCATGAAGAGCAAAATGGAAAAATCCAAGAATGAATCGAGGAAGAAGATGAAGGAATCCCACAAGTCCAACAAGAAGGGGTCATCTTCAAAGCAAGCATATGTGGCCACATGGAGCGATGAAGACTCTACCGATGATGAAGTAGCCCACCTATGCTTGATGGCCCTCAATGAGGGGGGGTAACTTCTAACTCATCTATTTCAAATTCATATACATTTGATGAGTTGTAAGATGCCTATGATGATTTGCTTTTGGAATTCAAGGCATCATTTTCTAAGAACAAAAAGTTGATTTCAAAAATAAAAATTGAGAATGATTTGCTTTCCAAAACAAATCTTGAACTTGAAGCAAAATTGAAAGATTTTGAACAAAAATGTTTTGATTTACAAATTTGCTTCTTAAAGTTCAAAAAGAAAAGGATTTGATTTCCAATGAACTTGAAAAGAAAAATAGTTTTGGAAAATCAAATTTTTATGTAAGACAATCTAGTGCCCCTAGATTTGTAAATGGTAAATGTTTTAGAAGTGTTTGGGTCCCGAAAGGACTAACCACTTCAACTAAAAAGGATGAAATTGAAAAATGGATTCCTAAGGGGACTAAATTTTGTGCTACTAATGTCTATGGATCCAAAGCAATTTGGATACCAAAAATTACTTGATTGTCTTATGATAGGTGTGATGGAGATTGATCAACAAGTCAAACTTTGAGGGGGAGCTCCATGCACACAAAGAAAGACACTTGAAGAAGAAAGGCTTCACATCCTCCCTTGGATTCAGGTGTGGTAAATATCTAGTTGTTCTTGTTTTTATTTTGTTTTATTTTTTAATTTCAACTAGATGATCATATATGTTGGACTAACATTATTTGATGCTTTGAGTAAAGGGGAGCCAATTTTTTAAACCAAAATTTTAAGTGTGTCAACTTTTCTTTTTACCTCCTATGTTATTTTGAGCCCAATGTCATTTTAAATTCTTTTTGATATAACAAAATGAGGGAGAAATGGTTTGAAAAATTGTTTGTTCAAGTTTTTCAAGAGAATAAGGGGGAGCTTTAATCTAATTCAAATTTTAAGTCTCTTATTCAATTTTTAAAATACAAAGGGGGAGAGAATCCCAAACAATTTTTGAAGTTAGTTTTATTATATCAAAAAGGGGGAGATTGTAGAACTAAGTGTTTTGATATAATATTTGAAAAATGTTTTGGACCAAATTGAAAAGAATTTAAAATATATTTTTAGTCAAAAATAACTTGAAAATATGTTTAAGGGTTTTACAAGGCTTTGGAATGATTTAAAGTACATTTAAAGTAGTCAAAACCAAGTTTTTCAAGTAAACGTACCGATACGGTCTGGTACCGTATCGATACGCTTTAGGGTTTTAACTACAAAAATTTTCCAGTACCAAAACCCATACCGATACGCTTAGCCGTATTGATACGGTGTGTTTTGAAACAGCCCAACGGCTAGTCACGTACCGATACAACTGTATCGCGTACCGATAAAACCAAACTACCTCAATGGTCATATTTCCCAATAGTCTTTTAATTTGTAGGACCGTACCGATACGCTAGGTAAGCGTATCGATACGCGTCAGCTGAAGTGCACAACGACTACTTCCTTATCGGGACCGTATCGATACGGTTTGAAGGGTATCGATACGCCAAGCTGCAGAACTGCATTTATGGTGGGAAATAAAGGCTCC
This sequence comes from Hibiscus trionum, assembly GCA_030270665.1. NCBI lineage: Eukaryota > Viridiplantae > Streptophyta > Magnoliopsida > Malvales > Malvaceae > Hibiscus > Hibiscus trionum. The sequence continues at coordinate 7,086,622 of BSYR01000002.1, read as the reverse complement.
AACGACTCCAATCCAACCCCAACGGCTAGAAACGGCTACAAACTCAATTAGGAGCATAAAAGGGACCTCCAACCATCTAGTAATGGTTAATGCTTCAATTGTTACAACATTTTGATGACAAATTGTGTCTAGAGCTTTAATTGTACATTCCTTGCTTAGACAACACTAGTGAGCTAAATATTGTTAAATTTGCTCAAGTGTTTAGGTTTTGGGTGAGAGCTTTATAGTGCAAACATATACCTTCTAGAGGGATTTCTAGTTTGCTAAGTCTTTCTTGTGTAAGAGAGTGTTTGATCAAGCTTTGGGTAGAAAGCTTGATCGTTGTAACGGTTTCCTCCTAATCCGAGAAAAGGGGACGAAATTCTTAGTGAATTTGCTTGGAAATCCTTAGTGAGAAGCTAAGGTAGTGGATGTAGACCTTGGTTAGAAGGTTGAACCACTATAAATCCTTGTGTAAATTGTCTATCTTTTAAATTGTCTATCTTTCCATTCCCACAAAAACACTCAAATATCCTACTTCTCCACACTTGGCGAGCTAGATCTGTTGAGGGAATCGAGCACCTTAAAACTCAACACTTTCAAATTTCACCGGGCAATTGGGGAGCTACGGTTTCGGAGCAGTGGCCAACGAGGACGTGTTGAAGTTTGCTCTCTTCCCAAGTTCCTTCACGTTCACTTCCCCATTATTAACAATATTGAGAAGAAAAAATGTGGCTTCTCCGGTGGAGCTTCTCGTCTGACTCTAATTAAGCAAGCTGCTAGAAGGAAGCATGCAATGGAGAGGACTAGAGTCATGCTGGATCGTGTCGGCATTGAAGAACTTGGAATCGACCCCTATGGGAAGAAGATTACGACTATGGCATCAATGATAGTTGATGATGGTTGTTCACTTCAAGAGGAAATCATTATAAGTGACGATGAAACTGAGATGGCTAAAGCACCTGCTGGCCAAACCAAGGTTTCTAATGCAGTGGAAATTGTTGACACGGATAGCTCTCCAGGAGGCTATCCGCAACCACAATGAATCGCTTATGCAAGCCCTCATCCAGTTGGAAGGCATGGAAGGGGGATTCGCTACGTTTGTCTTCCCCTAGGATCAATTGGTGCTACCATAGGCTAAATGATCCAAGGTCTATCGGGTTCTAAGGTTTCAGGAGAAGTCAGGTTATGGTCCCATTCGTGTTTCAAGAAGGGTTTGAATTACCCATCCTTCGTTATCCTTCTGTACATAGATCAGATGTTGCCCCTATCCTAGTTGAAAAGACCCTTTTCGATCTTCAAGGGACCCTGCCTCCGGATGAAGCTCTCATTGGGATTTTGGGTCGTCGTCTTATGGTCTGTTGTTCGAACGGCTCTCTGTGTTCCGCTCATGTTTTGTTCGCTTGTTTTCCCAGCTTGGAACTTGCATGTAGGTTTCCCTGGGTATGTTGTTGGGGCCTTTGCTTGGCTTCCTTATGTTTTCTGGGCGTGCTGCGCCAGCCCCGTAGGTCTAGAGTCTTATTTCTATGTCGTATGTCGCATGTTAGTGCATGTAGGCTTACACGCCGTGAATGCCACCCATGCCTTGTTATCTCATTTTCTGTTTTAATGAATGCTTCGATTATGATAAAAAAAATTAGTATAAGCTTTTGTGGTTATGTTAACAGACAAGTGTATAGATAGAGTAGATACGATAAATCTTAATCTTTGTATAGTTTGGGGTTATGTTAACTCCTTGATAGTTTTGTATTCGTAACAGTTTACTGTTTTCTTGAATAATAATACATAAATTTATCCAAAAAAAAATCTTTATGACTCAAAATCGAATTCACCTAATATAAAAATAAGGTAAATTACGTAAAATATCATTGAACATTACTTTTAAACCTATTTTTATCATTAAAGTTTTAAAATATTTGATTTACTCACTAAAATTTAGATATTTAACGTTTAACCATTTATAAAAAAATATGAGCAGTGGTAGACTTTTAATCTATATTTATTTGAATTTAAATTTACCATTTGTGTGAGTTTGTTCAATATTATTTTGTATATTATAAAGTCTGATTGATTTTAATTGTAGTTATATAGATGTATTAATTATATTTATAATTATGTATTATGTTGACTAATTCTGGTTAAAAAATTTACTTGTACCATGTAAAACTGATTTAGTTTTAGTGCATATTTTTTACCATCGAATTACTCTATTCTCTCTTTTCATAAAGAAAATTCTCATTTTCGATAAAAGTGTAAAATTTAAAAATTTTATAGGGTGTAAGAAAATTTACCTCTTTTGAGTGGGGATGATCATTTGACTCAAACCAGATAGGTTTCGACCCGACTCTATGGATCAATTATTTTTTGAAAAAAATAGGTTTAGTTTGGTTTTTTTGAAGATGGGTCGGGTCGGATTGAGTTTGAGTTTAACGTAAAAAAATACATGACTCAACCAAAAATAATAGTTTAATTTTATTCTAAATATTTACGTATATTTACTATAATGCCCATCTCTTTATATATATATATATATACTCCTATTTTGTCTAATAAAAATGGAATAATTATTATGATGGCTCCTCTCTATTTGTATTTTTTCAATTAACCCCCTATTTTATCGAATAAAACTGAGAAAAATAATTTTTTTTATTTATGTCGGATTGAGTTCTGATTTTTACTCTAAAATTTGGGTTGAGTTTAGATCGAGTGAAATATCATAAAATGCCGGCCCGAGTTAAATTCAAATGAAGATGTTTAATTTTTAAGTCGAGTGTGAGTCGACCAAAGACTCGACCCAACGATGGCTTTTTAAAATAATTAATTTGATTCTTTTAAAAATTTTAAAATTACCATTAAGTTTTACTTTCTTTAATATTTTTAATTAAGCCATTTTTAGAATTTTAGCTTAAGTATGCTTGAAGCCTTGGAATTTTTGTAAAAAATTAAATAATCCCTTAAATTTTTTTACACCCAATTAAGACCTCTAAATCAATTAAACTCTTGACCAATTTTGACCATCAATTTTGACATTTTTTTAGATATTATTGTCGTGTGACACACTACAGTTATGTCATGTGACATTTATAGATTTTTTAAAAAGCTATTTTTATATTATTGATAAGTTTTTTAAAAGATTTTTTTGAATAAAATTTAAAAATTATGTAAATGTCAAGTGGCAATATTGTAACACGATACTTTACACCAACCGATAAAAAACCCGTTAAATTTAACAGACAACGCCGATCAAATAGGTGAATTGTTGTAATTTTGGACTATAAAGGCTTAATTGGGTGAAAAAATTAGAGATTTAATTGAATTTTTTTCAAAACTTTAAGAGCTTAAGATACCCTTAAACCTTAAAAATTTTAAAACCTGTTATTTAACTCTTATTTCTTTAAAGTTAAACCACAAAAACTTTAAATTAAGCTTTTTAAAACTTTTAGTTTAGAGTCCTAAAATTTAATTTTTTTTTAAGTGAACCATCTACTTTTTTTTTTGTCAAGATTCGTCCCCATTCATATCCTTGTATGGGAGGGCCAGACCATTTCATTCCATGGCATGACGGACACTAGTATGCTCCAACAGCTCTTCCACCGCTGCCACCTCCATCATCACCACCACGATGAGCGCCACCGCTGCTGCCGCCACCATCAGTTAATTAATTACTTTCCACCTACAGCACCACCAATAGTTCAACCCCTGACGAGATGAATCCTAACAAGTGCAATATGATTAAAAAAATTTATCTTGCTTAAGGGATTTAGTGTCTCATCCCACTAGATCAGTTGATTGTTGATACCATGCGTAGCAGTGGCGGATGCATGCAGTCCTCTAGGAGAGCAGCTGCATCCCCATTTTTTCGAAAACACGCTTAAGTTGGTGTGAATTTCTTCCTTAAAATTTTTTAATTCAATGTGTAAAGGTAAAATAATATTTTTGCATGCCCATTTTAGGAAAAAACTTATTTTAACCCCCATTTCTAAATTTCTAGATCCACCACTGACGGCTAGTCCATATTACCCCAAGGAAGATCTGGTATTGTATTTGAAATTTGAAAATGACAGAAAACTGTTGAAGATAGAACCAGTTTATGATTTCTTGTTTACATTCTGCAATTAACACAGAAAACAGATATGAGAAGTGACGCTTTGTTAATGAATGTAAATTGTTGATATTCGTTTTGCTCCTTTTATGTCAGTCCAATGGAATAGGTCAAGTTTTCATGGGACATTCCATTGATTCATTTCTATAGCTTTTGTGACCATTATTGATATGTATGCACAGCAGTACTACAATTTTTCTAGCTATGAATGTAGGATACTTTCTGCATACTTCGAGTGCACGGCTCACGGCGGTGCCGGAATCTCGATTGGAAGTGAATTCAACACCGGACCAGCAGAAACACAGTGATTTCTACACAAATCATGCTTAGCTAATTAAACACATAATTTCTACACAAATCATGCTTAGCACACATCAAAATTATCAAGCGTAGAAGCATGCCTTATGCAAAGACTTTCTTCACAAAGGAAAACTAGTTACATGACACAATCTAGCAATGAAAACTTATATAGATATAGATATAGATATAGATATCTCAAAGTTGATCAGGCCAAAGAAAAGCACCCATGGCAAATGCTCTCTTCTCGTCGACGGTGCCGCCAGTAAAGCTGAATCCATATTCTTTTAACAACACATCGATTTTCCATTCTTCCATCTTCTCGTAATCCGCCTTTGAGTATCGAGGATAGTGAACAGGCATTTGGAAGCCATTTGGGTAATCTTCTTTGCTTGGTTTGATGCTGGTAACCCCTCTTTCCATTTCGTTGTAGCCCTTTAAATTTCCATTGACAAGTCCTTCATTAGGGCATGATACCACTGCCTTGGTGTGCAAGTCATTGCCGTCGGCGTGGCCGGAAACTTGAGTAAACGCAGAACTGAAAAGCCATTTGATAGCCATTATTGAAGGGAAGCTAGAGCAGGAAACTCAAAGCTTTACTCAAAGGAAATGCTGGTATTTATATATACATTAATACATATGATGAGGCCCTAAATTATTTGAATAAATTGTATCGAGAAAGTTACATGAGAAATATCTTTAGGTCTGTTGTTTTTAATTATTTGAAGAATCAGATTGCCTTTACGGTGATAAAGATTACAGTCATATTATGCATATAGACTCTAAAAATGAAAACAATATATCAGCTGTTAGTAAAAGTTTAAATAGTCTAATAGATCTTACTTCTGTATATTTTAATAAAATGTATAACAAGATAAATAAAGTAGAACAACAAGTTACTACTTTAGGAGCAGTAACCGAATTAGACCTAAATAATGAGTCTAAAAAATTATTATCCGATATGAACAATATATTGGAACAAGTTGTGGTATCTTCTAAACAAGAAGATTTAGGACATTTATATTATGGTAATAGTACTACTATATTCGCCTTATCAGATGAAGAAACATCCAATAATATCAAGAAAAAGAAAAAATCAAAAAGGTATAAATCTCAACAAAAATATGATTTTCAATCCTATAAAGAACTTATAGAGCATTGGAAATTCTGAATTCTAAGGACAAAAATGAAAAAATAGAATATTTAAAATTAATTGAACAGCTTTATGAAGAACATAAAGATTTGTTTGCACTTTTTAAATATTATTATATGTTAAAATATGATACTACTGAAAGTAGCAGTAGTGGTAGTTCAGATGACTTAGAAATAATAAAAACAATTAGCCATGAAATATCTGATGAAGAAAACACTTCCTCAGAAGTTGATGAAAATACTGAAATTCCAGATCATATGGATATTGAACCACCAGATCCAGATCCTAAAGGAAAAAGAAAATTATACCCTGACCTTTTTGAGGATGATCAATTAAGATCTTTTAATAAAAAAATAGAACATGTTGAAAACACAACCCGAATTATAGATGAAAATATAGCTACCAATGAAGTCAAAATTGAACAAACAGGTGAAACATCACAACCAGTCCCTTACGTAATAGATAGTCTTAATAAAAGAAATGTTGCTCAAGGAGGAGTATATTTAGATCTAACTAATGTTCCCATATCAGACTATGAAAAAATTATAGATGATTGAGCTCAGTCAATGACAATTGTTGTAAATAACAATAATTGGACAAAAGAAAAAATTTTAAATTACTTTGTTGAAACTTTTCAAGGAGATGTTTTACAATTCCTTCGTAGGTGGGAAGAATCCGATATAGGTAGAGAGCAAAAAGGGCAGTTAATTAACCAAATTCAAATGCCCAAAGATGTACTAAAAGGATTAACAACAATTTTAAAAACGGAAATTTGTGGTTATACTGATAAGCAAGATCAAGACGGCCAAGCTAATTATATTTTATCAAAAATAAAATTATGTGATATTAGGTACTTAGAAGAATTTTCTAAAAAATTCCTTCATGAGTATCAAAAGTTAAAAAATGATAAGGTAGAATTCTGGAAAAAATAATATTTCCATAAACTACCACCGCCATGGGATGAGATTTGTATAAACAAATATGATTCTTATCTTGAAAAACATGGTAGCCTTGCAGGAATTGAAACAAAGTTTATAGATTCTATAGGCAATAGAATCAGCTTTGCAAAAGAAAGAATAACAAAGCATTGTCTTCAAACAAAAGCCTCTAAACAAGTGAAGAACAAGCTAGGTGATAGGCATTGTACAAAAATATTACAAAATGAGTGGGAATTTGGGTGTAAACAAATACGATCAAATCTTAAAAAGTACCCAAAAAAGAAAAATAAAAGATATAGGCTATATAGATGGAAACCTTGGAAACAATCTAGGTATCCTTATAATAATAATAAAAGAAAAAGATTCGTTAGAAGAAAAACTACTAACAACTTTAAAATCAATAAAAATAAATGTAGGTGTTTTATTTGTGATGAAGAAGGTCATTTAGCATTCGAATGTCCTAACAAAGGAAAAAATGCTAGAAAATGATTAAAACTCTTGAAGAACAAGAATTAGAAGTATGTTTTGAAGAGGAAATAAATCCTGAAGAAATATTATACGAATTAATATCAGAATCAGAGACAGATACAGATAGCAATAATGAAGACTACATATTTATGTTAAAAATAAAGGATAATTCTAAAACCCAGATGGAAGAAATTCCTAATAATGAACAACAAGAAATAAAACTAGGAAATATTATAGGAGAAGAAAAAGATCTCTCCAATGATATATTAGAAAAAATTAATAAAAATCATATTTCTAAAGAAGAAATTTATAAGATATCAAAATTTAAAATTTAGACTCAAAGACATATAGAAAAAATTAGTGGCAATACCGTAGCTAAGGATACTAGAGGGGGATTAACAGAAATTCCTTTATTTACTAAAGAAAAAATTAAAAGAATAAGACATAAATACCCTCAAGTTAGATATATACATTTAGGAGTAATAATGATAACAATAAAACATTTATTTAGGAGAGGACATGATATACCAATCATAGCTGTACTCTTAGATAAAAGATTTGAAAATCCAGTAAAATCACTTATTGGAGGAATCCAATCAAATCTACATGCAGGAGGAATAAGATTTAAAGTTAAACCAAACTACCTTATATCCATAACGGATCCTTTAATAGAAGAATGTTTATGCTTAAGAATTCAGACAAAAAATTCTGATATTAAAGACCTAGCAGAAGACTTAGCAATCAGTTGGACTTCTTTCAATGAATATACAAATACGACTGAGGTAGAAATAAAAAAAAGTCAATAACAAAATTATTAAACTTTTTGAACCAAATAAATTTACTACGAAAATACAACCAACTTTATTACACTTAAAAGATCTATTCATTCCTAAAAATTGGATGATAGAAAAGATTACTGATGCAAGTAGTTCCAAACCGGCACTCACAATAGAATATGTTGCGTCAGGTGATAAATTATACTTTAGGAATACACCTATTAACAATGATAATAAAAATTTACTATTATCATCAACCTCTAATGAAGAACCAGTAGAGGAAATCGAAGAAAATAATTTGACACCAATAGGAATGAAAACAGTTCATATTCTTATTTTCCCTACAGAACCAAGCATAAATTCTGTTAATTCTAGAAACACTAGAATGGAGGAAATGCAAACTTCTACAATAATACAACAATTAAAATTAAGAAATGATATAATTACTTTTTCTAATTCTCAACACAGAAAATATTATACATATGTAGAAATTATATTCCATTTTAAAGAATATAAAAAATATTCTTTACATGCCTTACTTGACACTGGAGCTACAACAAGTAGCTGTAGAAAAAATGCAATCCCTAGTCAAAAATGGCAATTAATGAAAAATCCAATTAAAGCCATAGGAATAAATAGAAATGAAACCATTATTGAGTATAAGGCCAAAAATGTGCCTATTCACATAAATGGAACTAAATTCATAGTTCCTAAGTTTTTATGCTTTCCTCACATGCATGGGGATATATTACTAGAAAATAATTTTATTCATAAATATTTACCATTCTCAATAGATAATAATAGGATTACTCTATCTGTAGAAAAAATACCGATAGAAATTCCTTTAATAAAAAATCATAGGTTTATATGTGATGACAAATTTAGACCTCCAAAATTAGAAAGCATCAATCAAATAGACACTAATTATTGGTTATTCAAAGTATTAGAAAATAATTTTAGTGAAGAACCATTAAAATTATGGGAAATAAGTCCAAGATACTGTAGTATAAAATTAGAAAACCCTAATAAAATCATAAGAGTAAAACCCATGATCTATACCAAACAGGATATAGATGAATTTGATATTCAAATAAAAGAATTATTGGACAAAGGATTAATAGAACACACTAATAGTCCGCATTCTAGTCCAGCATTCATGGTAAGAAGTCATGCAGAAATAAAAAGAGGAAAAGCTAGAATGGTTATTAATTACAAAAGACTAAATCAAAATATTATATTTGACGGTTATTTTATCCCAAGAAAGGATGTATTAATTAATCAAGCTAAACAAGCTAAATATTTTAGTAAGTTTGACTGCAAATCAGGATTTTGGCAAATCATGCTTACTGATGAATCAAAACCATTAACTGCTTTTAGTGCACCTAGTGGTCATTATCAATGGAAAGTAATGTCTTTTGGATTATGTAACGCACCACAGATATTCCAAAGATGGATGGACTCAATCTTTAATAAGTATAATAAATTTTGTATAGTCTACATAGACGATATATTAGTATTTTCAGAAACACTGGATCTACATAGAAAACACTTAAATATTATTTCTCAAGAATTCATAAAACATGAAATTATATTAAGTTCTAAAAAAAATAGAGTTAGAAAAATTAGAAATAGAATTTCTAGGATTAAAATTATCTTCAAATGGTCTTAAACTCCAAGATCATATTATTATTAAAATAAAAGAATTTCCTGAAAATATTGAAGATAAAAAACAACTTCAACAATTTTTAGGGATAGTTAACTATGGTAGAAATTTCTTTCCAAAATTGTCTGAAAAAATAGGCATGTTATATGATAAATTAAAAATAGACAACACTTTTACATGGACTAAACAAGACTCCGAAATAATTAAAAAACTAAAATCTGAAATTACAAGTATACCAAAAGTTTATCTTCCTAAACAAGGAGATAAATTAATATTAGAAACAGACGCCTCAGAAAAATATTGGGGTTGTATATTAAAAGCTAGAACCATAGATAATCAAGAAATGGTATATGGGTATGGTTCAGGAAAATTTAAACCAAATGAAATTAATTATGTAATTTTTGAAAAAGAATTGTTAGCCATAAAAAATGGTATACAAAAATTTTTCATATATTTAGCACCAAAAAAATTTATAATAAAAACCGACAACCAAGCGGTTAAACAATTTCTCACTAATAAAAAATTAGAAATAGTACCTAGAAGAATTAGATGGTATAATGAATTATGCACTTTCAATTTTGAAGTTTTATACATTAAAGGTACTGATAATGTTATTGCTGATTATCTTAGCAGGCCTGATGGATAGAGGCAAAAAACCTCTGGAATCAGTTGGAGAATTGACTACTGTTCGAAAGAAACCCAATAAAGGGATTCAACATCATCCTAAACAAGGATTCACGCAAGCACCAAATCTGGTAATATATTATCCTAACTCAGGATATTATGTTCCTTATCCAATGATAAGACAACCCATTGGAAATATGACACAAATGGCAACACCACCTGCAGTAAACCTACTACAATATCCTCAGAATTCTCAATGGGCTCAAGATCCCAACTCAGTATATCAAACCAGTTATGTTGAGATCATAAAAAAGGTCGAAAAGTTGGTGAAACCACATCAAACTCAAATTAAAGATTTTTATAACCCTGGGTTAGATTTAAATTTATACAACTTGGTAAACGACGTATGGAAAAACCATATCACCAATCAAAGAGCAAACTTTAGAAGAGCTCTTACGAAGCTTTCTGAAAATTTAGTTGAAGAAACAACTAAAGAAAATAAAATTCAAGATTTACTACTGAAATCTATATTATATAGAGATTGGAAAGAACTTGAATTAAGTTTTTTGAAAATGGAGGAGATAAACAATCTTCTTGATATTTGCCAATATTTTCTTGATAAAGGGATAACAAATCCCACCTTGGTAAAAATATTCAGGTTATGCTTATATAATAAATCTAGATTTACTCTTCCCATTGAACTATTTTCTAAAATAAGTAAAGCTATTTGTAACCAGCAAGAGCAATTTAAAAATACCTTTTCAGAATATTTTCTACAAGCATATATTTTTGAAAACTCTATAAAGGAAAAATATCCAGTGATAAAACATAGGTTTGATCATGAACCATTTGATATAAGCAATATTGAATGGGGATTTGTGAAGGAAATTACAGTGCAAAATTTTTCTTTTCATCTACTAAAGGATTTTCCAGCTTTTATAAAATCCAAACTATACAGTAAAATAAAACATCTCGACTACTGTCAATATTGTCATTTTGAAATAAGTAGCCTGATTGGGATAGCTGAAAGAAAAAAATTCTATCAGCCATATCAAATTTGGGAATTTAAAAGAGTGCTTGGAGGACCCCAGTTATGTGCAGCAAATGAAGAAGCAGCACACTTGCAAGATTACATCAACAAATGCTTTAACAATCCAGTTTATTATCAAATACAAGATGGATTACATTTAAAGGCCAAAGCACAAAACATGTTGTCCGATGAATCCTATGCCTATTCGACGGATGGAAAAAGAATTTTCGTCACTCGCTATGAGGGAAAAAATCGAGAGGAAAAAGCAAGACAGCTACTAGAAAAATTAGCTGACATGACAATGGATGATTACCCTCAAGAAATTTTAGAAGGCATCAACAGCACATAGGATCACTGGAACTCCCCAGAATCGCCTGGTTCCAACAATACAATAGACCTGGATGAAATTGGAGAAGCAAATTTAACAAATACTCAAGAAAGCTGAAAAGACAGCTGAAAAGACAACACATCATGACAGATGAACAGGAATCATGTCAGATGAACAGGAAAATGATAAACTTCGGACTTCAAGCAAATACTAAATAAAGTTATGAATATAAAAGGAAGTGAAGAACAATCGAGGAAGGCACCTTGCTTGATAACAACATCAAACTATTAACTTTTGCTTTTGCTTTGTGCTTTGTCTTTTATTTTCCCAGTTTCTTGTTTTTTCTTTGTACCACCTACCTTTATAAAATTTTCATCTTAAATAATATATTACCATCCTTTTATATTTCCTTTTCTTTCTTTATCCTCCATCTTTTCCATCATCACCACCGTTTCACCACCATCAATACACTGGTATCAGAGCAAAAAGGACTCATCATATGTATCAGAGCAAAAAGGGCTCATCATATGCCTTTCCCTGCAAAAAATTGTATTTATCGGCTGATATGAAGGCCACGTCAATGCTTTGCATTAATGTAGTAGTTTTATGTCGCTTTCTATATTTCAAATTTTCAGCTTGTTTTAGGATTTGATGTAATCAATGAAATTCAGTTTTTTTTAAAAAAAAAATTATAATGCTCCATATTTATATAAAATATATAATTATTGTTCAAAAAATATATAATTAGATAAAAATAATACAATTATTTAATATATTGGTGATACAGTTTATAAGTCTACAAACAAACACGTTGCTGGTTCGGAAAAAAACGTAAGCTTGCAATTGAGAAACAAACATGAAAGGTTTAATGTATAAATCTTTAATTAAAAAGTTTTAATATCAATATTATATTTATTTGATCTAATGATTTAGAAAAAGTGTAAAATTTATAATTTTATATAATTTTACGGGTTTTTTTACCGTAATATTTTAATAATTATATTGTGAATAGAATTTGTCTATCCCTGTTATGTTTCTCTTTATATCTCAGCAATAATTTTATGTCACATGTATTATTAATAAATATAAATATTAATAAAGTAATGAAAATTAATTTTTAATACACATAATACAAAATTATTAGTAAAACATATAAAAAAACACATAAAAAATAAATGAATTTTATAAATCAAACCGTCGAATCTATCAATATCATCATACTTATTATGTATGTAAATTATCAAGTGAATATGATATCTCTATGACTCTTTATCATATTGATCATACAAACAAAGTACAATGATATTTAATAAATCCAACAACTAAATTATTACGATGTTAACAGTAGAAAACTTATAAATATATAATTAAATACAAATAGACATGATATATAATTCTATTTGCAAAAAGGACAAAAAATAGACTTTTTTCAATACTATTTATGTGTTCTTATTCATATTATTTTTTATATATTTAAAATAATGTTAAAATAAACATTTTTTTCTATTTTTCAAACATTTAAATTCTAAATTAAAACATATAAAATACACTTTTTATTGACAAAATGAAACTTATTTTAGTTTAGACTCTTGGTACAATGAAGTTTGGGATGAAATAATTGAGAACTAATAATTAGAATAAAATTTTTGAAGAAATTTTGAGTATATTTTTGAAAATTTCAAACACTAAAGGATTGTTTTAGTTAAATTGTTATTTTTATCTAAAGTTTAAGAGAGTAAATAATTTTTATTTAAAATTTAAGAGTTAAATTAGAAATTAACTTCTTTTATTAACGTGTCATTTCATCAAACTAGCCACATCTAGGATTATAGTTTTTGCCTTTAACGGCGTCGCTTTTGAAAGTAGGTTAAACCCCAAATTAGGTTAGGGTTTCAGCAGCTAATGAATTGAATGAAGTTTGTTCTTTGTTTTTCCCTTCTCCTCTCCTTCGATATTCTCCGCCTCTCTGCATAATCTGTTCTTTGTTTAATCCGCCATCTCCTTATCTCTCTTCTATATCTGTTTCTAGTTTGCATCATCCCCCAAGTAAAGAAAATCTAGTAAAAATGTCTTCGATTGTTCTAAGATCTCGAGTAATTTCAAATCATTGCAGTTCCAACATCATTTATCGAAGGGGTTTATGTTCAGGAGTGGTTTCTTCTTCCTCAAATCCTTCCAAAGAAACACTAATTTCTTCTCAATCCATTCTCTCCGATCAGTCGCCGCCGCCTCCCGTGTCGCCGGAAACTGCCCCAGAGGTTTCGGGAGGGAAAGCTTTGACCTTTCTCAAGTATGGACTCATAGCAGCCGTTACTGGAACTACTGGCTATGCTGGTTATCTCTCTTATAGTAAGTTTTTCTTTTCTTCCCCTTGTAAGAGGATCGGATGGGATCATTTGTGATTTAATTTATCATCTTTTTTAAAATGCGGGTCTTTTTGTACGATTGAAAATGTTTTTTTTCTTTATTTAAAGAAGTTAATTTGATTTGCAGAGTGTTCATGTGAGGAAGTAGATCATAAAGCAAAGGCATTGCGGGCTGCAGCGAGTTATACTCCTAGTGAAGATGCATCTGCTATTAATGTGGGTTTGGTTTTGTTTAGAAATTGTTTTTTAAAGAATTTTCTCTATTTGTTTTAGTTGTTTGTTTGATATACTGTGCAATTTGCTTAATGCATATAGCTGGTTTAGGTATAATTTGATTGATCATTGGGCCTCCCAGGTCATCCTTTATGATCTATTGTTGTAATGCAAGGAATACATCGATTTTCTGTTATGCGAGTATGTATGTTACATAATGTCCTCGAGTCGAGTATTTGAATGCACATTTGTGATACCTCAACCAAGTCTTGATAATGTGATATAGCTGTTGTTTAGTTAGTTAGTTTGAATCCTATGAAAAAAATCAGATATGAAAGTGATGATATTTTGTTTTCTGTATTGTTTTCAGAAATACCGAGGCTTGCTCTACTCTGCTGCAATGACAGGTGAGGACCTTACTATGTTTATCTCTTATTTCTTATCTGTTTCTTCTGCATGTTGACCTCATCACTAGAATGATATATTTGCATGACGGAGTTGAATTTGCATTTCTAATTTCGTGCCCTGAAATGATGCTTTGAAATCCCGTGCTGCTTTACTATTAAGTTGTTCAATGATTGATTTGTTTATGCATTCTGCTTCCACCCCATATACTTACGGATTCTTTTCTTCTAACATTTCAGTTCCAGCAAAAGCACTTGAATCTTATCTGGATCTCAGGAGGTTAGTGGAAGAACATTTGCTGGTGAGTGTTGTTCTTCTTTCTGTTGTTTCCACTGTCTCGTATTGCTAGCCTATCTTTTTGTATTTTTCTTCTTTATGTTATCACTAAGTTTTTTTTATTTAAAATAATCCGTGTACGTTTATCTTGTATTTCAGGAGTATACTGAACCAACCTCAGATAAACTTCTCCCTGATTTGCATCCTCTAGAACAGCATGTTTTCACACTTGTCCTAGATCTGAATGAGACCTTACTTTTTACAGATTGGAAGGTAAAAATTTAACTTCAAATTGTTTCCCATTTTCATTCATAGAATCTAAAACGTTCCCCTTTTGGTTGGCAAAGCGAGAAAGGGGTTGGCGTACCTTCAAAAGGCCTGGAGTTGATGCCTTTTTGGAACATCTGGCAAAGTTCTATGAAATTGTCGTATATTCTGACCAGATGAATATGGTAATTTGATCATTTCCATTGCGACAACCATTTTAAATACATAAATATATGATACTAACTAATGTTGCCAGAAAATAAATTTATTTGCTTGTTTTTGCCTTTTCAGTACGTCGATCCTGTTTGTGAAAGGTTGGATGCTAACCATTATATACGGTATAGGCTATCAAGGGGTGATACTAAATATCAGGATGGCAAGCATTATAGAGTATGTTGTAGTTGATCAATTTCCATCAAAACATTTCGTTTATCGCATCCCCCAATTTCTGCAATACTATGTGTATTAATCAATGGGGCAGCTTCTTTAAGAGCAGCTAATTTGGATTGCGTGTTCTTGTTAACAAATAGTTCGTGATGGCAGGATCTTTCAAAGCTAAACAGGGATCCAGCCAAGATTTTATATGTGAGTGCTCATGCATTTGATTCTAGCCTTCAGCCTGAAAATTGTGTCCCTATTAAACCGTATAAGCTCGAGACAGATGATACATCACTTTTGGATCTTATTCCATTTCTTGAATGTAAGTCTTATGTTGTGTTTCCTTCTACTCGTCACCTTTGTTCAAATTTTACTTGCCATCCATGCTAACTAGTGTAGTTGGTAGGGTCCAGTCAAACCTGCTTAGCATTTCGTTTAAATGTCGGCTATATTCCATTGTTGATTGTATTCCCATCTGTTTTGTTTTGTCCACAGATATAGCCCGCAATAGTCCAGCTGATATCAGACAAGTATTGCAATCTTATGAAAGAAAAGATATCGCGAAAGAGTTTCTTGAGCGCTCTAAAGAGTATCAAAGGTGAAGTAGTTTTCTTACTTTGTGTATTGTTATGTTGAAACTGTCTTCAATATGCCATTTTTATGCTTGATGATAATGTTGGTACATGCTAATCACATCCACCATTAATATCTCTTTGAATGACAATCGTTCTGAGCCACGTCCCCTCAATGACACAGGCGAAAGCAGGAACAGAAGCAGCAAGGACGGATCTGGCGGCGCTGAGGATAGAGTTTGCTATAGTTGATGAGTACGGATTTCGGAAATCATTCAGCACAGCAGGATGAATCAGAAGACTGTTCAAGTTTTCGAGTTAAAGATTATACATGGATGAAACTGCATCATCTAAATTTCTGACAGAATAACTTATTTTTTCTTTTTTGCCGAGATGTAGGCAAAGCTTCCAAGATCTTAGCCCTTTAAAGAAATCAATTTTTTTGCTACAGCTGATATTGATTTAGCAGAAGAAATTAGCTAAACATTAGAAATCAAAGGATACGGTGTGATGATCCGCACTGAACTTGCAAGGTCATATGTTCTATTTAATTTAAGAGTGTTTCAAAGTGGACAATATTTTGTAAATTGAATGTGGGTTTTCAAAGTTTATTTTCACCATCCTTTTTTTGTTTATCTTACATGAAATATTCGTCCGTTATTACTTTCTTAATGTCGTTTCCTAACTGCGAGTAAAATTTTTGATACACAAATAGTTAGAATTTAAGGTTTAGTATTTAGTATACATAGTTAAAAGCTTTTTACCTTCTCTTCAGCGTGTTTGACCATTCTCTTTTGAAAACGTGTACGTTAAAAACAAGTAAAATAGTACTTATTTTTCAACATTGGAAAAAAATATTATGAGATGGATTTAATTAAATAATGTGATGTTTTTATGTGAAATTTGTATTTTATAATATATAAAGATTGCATAATTATTTCATACACAGCCGATGGAATAAGAAGTTTTTACAAATGCTTTAGTTTTAGAGTTTAGAGTTAAAATTTAGGGTTTAGAGGTTTAGGTTTAATGGTTTAGAATTGATAGCTTGTGGTTATAATTTAGAGTTTGATGTTAGAATCTAGAGTTTATGGGTTGAAACATAATTACATAAATATCTAACCATATTACCTTAACTCTAAACCTTACCTCTAAATCATAAATTCTAACTATAAACCCTAAATTCTAAACACAACACCTATATTCTAAACACCTAAACCTAAACATCTAAACCCTAGTCAGTTGTGTAAATTTTTTATTTCCACCACTTGTGTATTAAATACAAATCCATAAAGATTTTAGAAAATACTTTGATACAGAATCTTGTGTAAACTTTAACTAAAAATTATAAACCCTAAATTCTAAACCTTAAATACTAGCCTTAAATTCTAAACCCTAAAAAAATAAACCCATATGGTCCAAACTTTAAATTAAAATCTTAACTCTTAAAACAAAAAAAATATATGTTAACTTTTTACCTAGTATGTGTATTAAGAGAAATTACATCATGAGTCATTTCCGCCACGTCATCTATGAGACCGACTAATAAAAATCACCAATCTTCACTCATATTTATTGTAAATTAATTTTAAAAACAATTTTTACCAAGTGAAGATTCACTTGGTAAAAATATCACATAAAAATAATAATGAGATGAATGATTTTTATTGGTTGGTCCCATAGATGACGTGACGGAAACGACCCATGATATAAGAAAATAATTTTAAAAACAATTTTTACCAAGTGAAGATTCACTTGGTAAAAATATAACATAAAAATAATAATGAGATGAATAATTTTTATTAGTTGGTTCCATAAATGACGTGACGAGAATAACCTATAATATAATTTTTCGTGTATTAAATTTTTTTCTTTAATAAAGGGTATGAAATTATGTGAGCCGACTTTTTTTTTGACATAACCTTTTTCTTTTCTTTTTCAATCTTTACTTTATTTCCCTTTACATCTTTCCTTTCCTTATTCTACTATATCTTCTTTTTCTTTCTCATGTTCAGTCATCGTCTGAAAGATGATTCGCCCTCCGATATTTATTTTGCATATATTTTTACCGATTTATAAGTTGTATTAAAGACCGAGGATGTTATTTTTCTCTATTTAAACAAGTCTTTTTGTTTTATTATGAAAATAATGAAAATTTTTATCTTATCTTTACAAGATTCTTGTCTTCTATACAAGTTACTTTTAATAATAATGATCATTTGAATAATATCTATTTTCGCAAGAACTTAAATGAAATTCTAAATTTAAAAAAATTTAACATACAAATATGAACTAAAATATATTCTACAATATTTTTTGACATATTTCATACTGTTCATATTTAATATTTATGGTTATTCATTCAAGTATTATCTATCGAACCCAACGAGTTGTCCTTGTAAAAAAGAGGATGTTTATTTTAGGGAATCCTAGTTCGAGTAGCTTTGTTTGCAATGTGTGTTATCAGAAGGTTATGAAAAAGTTGGGTAAACTACATAAATGGTACTGAACTTTTAGAGTAGATTCATTTTGGTCACCGTACTTTTAAAATATTCGATAATGTCACCCAACTTTTAGTTCCATTTCAATATAGTCACCGAACTTTTAGTTCGCTTTCAATATGGTCCATCCCGTTAGTTTTAATAAAAAATGGGTAAACTACACCAATTATCACATAACTTTCTTCTCACTCTTATTTTGGTCACTAAAGTTTAAAAATTTTCAATTTAATAACTTAACTTTCAAATTGTTCATATTTTGGCCACTCTCAAATGAAATGTTTATACAAATAGAAAAAAATGATTAATACTTAAAAATTATTTTTGTTAATTGGTAAATTCAAATTGTTGGGAAACGCTGGTACACCCCATGACGCAGCGAAAAAATTATCCGACGAATTCCGCCAGTGATCTATGTATAAGGGACAAATTCGGGGTGATTAGGGATGAAATATTACCTTAAAAATCTAGTATCTTGATATCCTTAGGGAGTTAGGATAAACCAAATCGAATTCGAGTCGTCACAATAGCGCTCCAACCTCTACGCAGTCCACCCGAACGAAACGAACAATATTTTCTCTTCTCTAACTGTTAGAGAGGTTTTCTGAAAAAGCATACTTTGGCTGCTAGACCTTATGCCTTTATATAGCATTCAAAAACCTAATTCTAATTAAATTCGGATTCATTAAATATACAATATATTTAATCGAACATGATTAAATATGTAGAATCTAATTCTACTTTAATTCGAATTCATTAAATATACAATATATTTAACTGAATACAATTAAATATGTAGAATCTGATTATACTTTAATTAGGTTTCTTTAGGGATATATATTTTAATATTGTTTGATAATTAAAATAACTATCTAATTATTAAAATATATATAAACGTGATTATCTATAATTATAATAATTTAATCTTTAATAATTATTACGTGTACACCGAGTTTGTACACATGCTATCTAGTTGATATTTGTTCGTTTCAATCATAGGGTGTGACCCTTGTAGGTTCATGTAACGTTAGTAGTAATATCTAGAACAATTCTAATATTACAAAAAATGAGTGGCATCTAGCAATACATCATTGCTATCTAAGTTACATGAAGTCGTGGTTCGACTTTACCTTTTTCCGTGATTAACTTGTTTTATGTATTACATCCTTTTGTCTTATATCTAGATCGAACACAAGTCATGGACTAGTCACACTTGTATATTCCATCTAATATTTCTTGATATCTTGAGTAGACTATGCTAAACGAATAACTATGATATCTCATATCAATTTATTCGAGCATGACCATGCATTTTCTAGTCTCACTCAATCAAGTGGCCTACGATATTACTCCTATTATGTAGGAGGGATAAATCCTATCTTGATCAACCATATTTCGCTATATAAAGTGTGACATATCCAATATCAGTCTTTATAGTGTAGTCTGTTACAACACACGTTTGAATGCATCAAAATATGCCACTCTCGATATTGAAACAATGATGATCTCAAGTCTGAGGATCATACACTTAATTATCACCATGAGCAATGTTGTGGCTGTCACATAATAATCCAATAAACATGCTCATAGCGGGTCAGTCCAGTATGTTGTTCTCTAACACATACTTATGTATTGGTTTTGACATCTCTATGTCAATAACAACACTTTGTTATCAATCAACTACATATTAATCTTAATATATTATTGTTGTCCACGGCCACAATAATTCTCGACTAAGGATATTCAAGAATAACTATATTTTCTAAGGACTTTATTATAATTTAGTTTATTTATAGATGTACAGAATAAGACTGAAATAATAATAATAATAATGGCTTTATTAATAAACAAGATAAAATAAGTATGCCTTTTACAATCATCCTATGATTGGTATTTGGGCATACTCCAACAATCTCTCACTAGCACTAAGACCAATCACTCATGTATATAATACCAAGAGACTTAGTGTGACGTTTTTATTCTTGAACACCCATATTTTTTATTTCAAAATTATTTGACCATAGAACCCAACAAATGTCCTAGCGGAAAAGTGGTTTGCGAAAATAATTTACCTAAATATTTTTGGGCGGAAGCCACAAATACCGCTTGCTATATTATAAATCGAGTAATGATTAGTCCAATTTTGAAGAAAACACCTTATGAGATTTTAAAATCTAAGAAGCCTAACATTAGCTATTTTCATCCTTTTGGTTGCAAGTGTTTTGTTTTGAATAATGGTAAAGAAAACTTAGGTAAATTTGATGCTAAAAGTGATGAAGCTATTTTCTTAGGGTACTCTTTAAACTCTAAAGCCTATCGTGTATTTAATAAAAGAACTCTAGTAGTTGAAGAGTCTATACATGTTGTTTTCGATGATAACCTCTTTCCGAGGAAGGAATATTGTGATGATGATGATGTAGGAATCCTTGATGCCATTGATGGAGGACAAACGTCAAAGGTGGATGAGGTTCCAACTAAAGATGAGGATGCACAAGATCCACCTCTTGAAGCCTTGAAGGACTTGGCTCTTGAGGAAAGGGAGGTGTCTTACCCAAGGGAGTTAAACTATGTCAAAGGTGGTGAAATCTTGGGTGATCCATCCAAGGGGGTAACTACTAGATCCTCTCTCAAATTAATGAATCATGTTGCATTTCTTTCATGCATTGAGCCAAAAAATATTAAAGAAGCTTTAAAAGATGATTTTTGGATTTTGGCCATGCAAGAGGAATTAAATCAATTTTAGAGAAGTAGAGTTTGGACATTAGTTGAAAGGCCTAATAATCAATCTACTATAGGTACAAAATGGGTTTTTAGGAATAAATTAGATGAAAGTGGTAATATAGTGAGAAACAAGGCTAGGCTTGTTGCTCAAGGCTATACCCAAGAAGAGGGAATTGATTTTGATGAGACCTATGCACCCGTAGCTAGAATGGAAGCCATTAGGATGTTGCTTGCATTTGCATGTTAGCATAATTTCAAGCTTTTTCAAATGGATGTGAAAAGTGCCTTTTTAAATGGTTTTATAAATGAAGAAGTGTATGTTGAACAACCACCGGGTTTTGAAGACTCAAAATTTCCAAATCATGTTTTCAAACTCACTAAAGCTCTTTATGGTTTAAAACAAGCTCCTAGAGCTTGGTATGAAAGACTTTCAAACTTTTTAATTGAAAAAGGTTTTAAAAAAGGTAAGGTGGACACTACACTTTTTATAAAAATGTATAAAAATGACATCTTAGTAGTTCAAATTTATGTTGATGATATTATTTTTGGTTCTACTAACGAATGTCATTGTCAAGAGTTTGCTAAGCTAATGCAAGGTGAATTTGAGATGAGCATGATGGGGGAGCTCTCATTCTTTTTGGGACTCCAAATCAAGCAAAAGAAGGATGGCACCTTCATCAATCAAGCAAAGTACATAAAGGATATGCTCAAGAAGTTTGGCTTGGAGAATGCAAAGCTTCAAGATACACCTATGAGCTCATCTACAAAGCTTGACAAAGATGAAGGAGGTAAGTGTGTTGACTCTAAACTTTACCGTTCTATGATTGGATCATTGCTTTACCTTACCGCAAGTAGACCAGATATCTTGTTCAGTGTTTGCTTGTGTGCTAGGTTTCAAGCTAGTCCTAGAGAGTCTCACCTTATAGCCGTTAAGAGAATCTTCAGGTACCTTAGAGATACTCCTTGTTTAGGTCTTTGGTACCCTAGAGACTCCACCTTCAACCTTCATGCTTATTCAGATGCGGATTATGGGGGTTGCAAAATCGATAGGAAGAGTACTTCGGGAACTTGTCAATTCCTATATAGTATGCTCATATCTTGGTTCTCTAAGAAACAAAATAGTGTAGCCTTATCTACCACCGAAGCCGAGTACATATCCTTAGGGAGTTGTTGTGCTCAAGTCCTTTGGATGAAGCAACAACTCTTAGATTATGGAATTAAAGTTGAAACCATACCCCTAAAATGTGACAACACTAGTGCTATATGTCTAACAAAAAATCCCATCCAACACTCTAGAACCAAACACATAGAAATAAGACATCATTTCATTAGAGATCATGTCATTAAAGAAGATGTGGTTATAGAGTATGTAGACACCTTAAATCAATTAGCGGACATATTTACAAAACCTTTAGACAAAGAGCGTTTTTGGTCCCTTAGGAGAGAGTTAGGTCTAGCTAGCCTATCTTGACCTTTTAGGACCTCTTTTGTGCTTAAAATTGTTTGATTTTGTGAAATTGCATGTTTGTGTGTTGTAACTCTTGAAAATATCCTTGCCTATAGTTAGGGGGAGTATGTTTCTATTCAAATATGTTTAGAACTGTTCATTCATCATTTGCATTCCTTTAGGAGATGTTAAAATCGAGCCTATGGTTGTTCTTTAGGCTGAAGATGTATTTCTGGGCATAGGGTATCGATACGGATAAACGCGTATCGATACGAGTACTTCATTAAACTTCCCTGACCTCTTTTTTGCCTTAAACGGGTATCGATACGATTAAACCCATATCGATACGAGCTTCAATCGTTTCGATACGGATCTCATCTGTTTCGATACGATTCTCTAACGGGCATTTTTCAAGAAAATGACGTTTTTACCCCCGTATCGATACACCCTCAGGCGTATCGATACTTGATCGCGCAGACAACTTTTAATTTGGCATTTAAAGTCTTCAACTTTTACCAAAACTAAAATTCCTCAAACCCTAAAAACCCTAGCCGTTTTTGCCTATAAAAAGGCTCTTCCTCCCTCATATTTTCACACACAACTCAAAAATCTTAAGGAGGGTTTCCATCAAGCAAAGTCTTAAGATCTTTCTCTTCAAATTGGTGCTAGAATTTTTCTTCATTCTTCTCTAATCCCAATCAAGGTAAATCACTTCTTTTTCTTTTATATATCCTTTTTGTTTTTATATTTGTTTTCTTAACAAATCCTTTTAGTTTTTCAAAATTTTCATCTTCTTAACAAAACTTTGTTTTCCAAAATCTCTTTTTCAAATTTTTTTACCTTGATCCTTAACTTAATTGAAGAAAACTAAATGCATACTCTTTTTTAGTTCATGGCACCCAAGGAATCTAGGAAGAGGGCATGGGTTTCTCAAACCGGTGAATCATCAAATCCCGGAGAGGTTGCACGTCCAAACTACACCCAAATCTATGAACATTCCTTTGAAACCCCCGGAGCTCTCACATATTTTCACCAATTCGAAAACTACAAGATTCGTGCGGAAAGGGTAATATCTATTCTTTTTCTTGATTCGGAGCGTTTCAAGTTTGAATATCTTCCTTTGCTTCTTCTTTGGAATTTTATAGATTTTCTCTCCATTCCCGATTTTTATTACCGTCTCTTGGTTTTGATCTTCTACACTAATGCCAAATGTCTTGCTAATCGTAACGGGGTTGTTACCGGAGTTATTTCTTATCTAATGGGCAAGAGAATCATCCTTGATGTCAAATCCATTTGTGAAGTTTTCAATTTGGAGGATGAAGGCCTTGATGATGAGAATGCTTTAGGTTATGTTCTTAGTGGCTCCGTCACCGCCCTAAATGCTCAAGATCGGATCCTCCATTTGATGGTGTCTTGGTGGTTTAGGCCCTCCGGAGGAAAGTATTCTACCATCCGTCAAGTGGATGATTTTTAGATCCGTTGCTTCCGTGAGCGAAAGCGTCCAAACCTTGCTCGAATCATGTTTGCGGAGATTGTCTATCTTGTGCAACATCGCCACACCTCTCTCGTCACCTCCTTCACCTATGGTACGAACCTAAGCTATTACTTTGTGAAAAAGGATATTGATTGCACGTTTGACTTCCCAACTCCCCTCACCGATCCTATTGATGAACGATCTCTTGCACGGGGTAAGTTCCATTATTTTAATGGAAATTGGTTACGTCTTTCCGAGCTACCACCCGAGGCCGTTGCCGAATTGGAAAATCCTCAAGGTGATCAAGCTCCTCCACCTCTTCCTCAACCTTCTATGGATGCTCTTATGACCTTCCTAAATGAGCAATTCACGGGGTTGCGTACGAACATGGGAAATCGTTTTACCGCTCTTGAAACATCTTTTGACACAAGGATGACGAGCATGAAGAACCGCCTAACCTCTCTTGAAAGCGGTCATAATTCTTTGAATATTTCCCTCTCCGCTTTCCATGATGAGTGGCGCAATAGCATGAGGAATGATGATCCCATTGGAGTTGACGATGAAGATGATGAAGAAGGCGATGATGATGCCTAGTAGCTTCTCTTTGCATCTCATGCATATCATCTAGGATATTTCTATTTATGCACTTTGGTTTCATGTTCTTAGGACTAAGTTTGTTTTATTATTAAACCTATGCTTTGATTTTATGTTTTTGTTGGATTTTTTAGTTTGATGTTATGCTTTATTTTGAAGTTAATAATATTTATGTTGCCTATTTATACCTTTGCCTATGATATGCACTTATCTATTGTCTCAATATTTTTGATCTAACAAAAAGGGGGAGAGAAACTAGCTCACAACACTTTAAAAATTCTGATTCAACTTAAAAAGTTACCTAGCTTATATTAAGGGGGAGTTAATTTTGCAAAGTTTTTCAAAGTATCAAAAATTTTAAGTTTTAGTTTTGTTATATCAAAAAGGGGGAGATTGTGAAACCTATGTTTGATTTTGATATAATTAAATCTTTAAGGATCAAATTGAAAAACTTAAAATTGTTTTATAAGTCCCTTAATAAGTTTTAAATCACCAACACTTTAAAACTGATTTGAAAAACTCAAACTCAAAATATTTTCTAAGTGTTCCAAGGCCAAACTATTGAAAACCGTCCAGGTGTATCGATACGCTTCCAGCCGTATCGATACCTTTTTTTACAAAGTTGGCCACTGTCGAAACTCGTTTCGATACGCACTTAACCGTATCGAAACAGATTTAATCTGTATCGATACGCTCCTTCGTAAAAATCTAAAAGAGTTTGAATGGCGTACCGATACGAGTTCACCCGTATCGATACAGTTTTAACGAATTTTTAAAATTCAAGTCGGTTTAAATATTTCGACCGTTGGTGTCAGTTTTTAGGTAACCAAATTTTAAATGGGTAGTTGACCCGTATCTATACGGTAAACCCCCGTATCGAAACGGAAATCGACAGTAAGCTATGTCGAGAAAAAGGTATCGATACGGTTTTAGCCGTTTCGATAGCCCGTACCGATACGCATACGTGCGTTTTGATACCCCTTATTTATTGCACACAACGACTCTTTCTTTTCTGAGACAGGTATCGATACGGCTCCCCGAGTACCGATACGGGTAGCTGCAGAAGTGCATTTATGGTGGTGAGAGAGGGTCCCAACGGCTCTATTCAAGTTCCCAACCACCCAAACGGCTAGAATTAATAGAGGAGGTATAAATTGAAGTCCTTTGAAGGCCAGCAACAACTATTCAACACACAAGCATCATCAAAGCAAAAATCCAAACCCTTGAGCCATTCAAAGTCAAATTCTTGTACCCAACTCTTGTGTCTTTCAATTGTCTATTTGTATTATGAGTTTGGGGTGATTGAAATTGTAATTGGGTAGACAATTATCCTTTGAGAGGAATCATTTGAGTTTAACACAACTTCTCTTTGTAATTTGAGTGGATTAAGCTTTGGGTAGAAAGCTTAATCGAATTTGTAAGGTTACCTCCTCATCCAAGAAAAGGGGAAGAATTCAAGTAGTGAATTGGTTGAAAATCCTTAGTGGGAACTAAGGTAGTGGATGTAGAGTTCATTTGGAGAACTTGAACCACTCTAACTTCTTGTGTCAATTTTATTTTTCACTCATTTCTTTCCACCAAATTTTTAATTGCCAATTCACCCCCCTCTTGGCCATTTGCAATTGTTCGATCAACTCAACAAATTCTATAACCTTTCACAACATCAACTCAACATAACTTCCGTGCTTGGCACGTACTCACCATGATCACTATCATGCACGATTCATAAACCGAACCACATGCATATATCAATGCATCATATCAAGCCTCAACAACATGCATAACACATTATACATAGCAAACACAATCACAATTAGACATGAGGCATAATAAGCAATTAGGAGTTCTACAAAAGGTTTCCTAAGCTAAGCTTGAGATTAGGCTACCACTCTAATCTCAACTCTAGGTGGGTCTACCAAGCCCATCCTAGGTTCACATGCTTGAACGATTATTTGAAAGCCATTTAAAAATAGTAACCACTCACCGACCACTCCATTAGCACAAGTCGACTAGCCTACCAAGCATCCAAATTCCGGATTCGAGCCTGAAGCTTCTCCATTGTCTTCTCTTGCTTCTAACCTGTAACACCCCAATTTTGGGCTTAGAGGTTTTGGGTTTGAGTCGGACTGGTCGGATTTCGGTTCTAATATAAAAGGTGGTTTTTAGGGAAAGCCTAGTTCGGGATGCATTAAAAATATGGAAAAATATCTAAAAATCCTCTTTTATTATATATAAGAGAGTGGTGAAATCAATTTTACAAAATGGGGTTTGGAAATGTGATATTTGAAGTTAGTGACTAAAATGTAATTTTTGAAAAGTTGGTGACTGTTTTAAAAGGATTGAAACTTTGAATCTTTAAGGAGCTAATTTACCCAAGAAGAGTTTTCTCCAGATTTTTCTTAATATTAAACATTTATTAAATGATATTTAATAAAAGGAAAAAGGGGAAATAGATATTTTTGAGTTCATAACTAACTTTTCTCAAAATTTTCCCACTTCATTTTCTCTCCATTTTCTCTCAGCCAAACACATTTCCCCAGCCATTTTTCCTCTGATTTTAACATCTAAAGATGAGATTTCAATCTCTAATTGATCTCTAATCATTCCTACACCAAATCCTTATCATTTGCTTATTGAATTTTCAAGAATCTTGGCTTTAAACAAGGAGAAACTCACATTTAGAGGTATGAACGTCCTTCTCCTCTAAATACTCAGTTCTTTACTGAAATTCCCAAGTTCTCAATCCTTGATTTGAGTTTTAATAAAGGTTTTTATGTTGTGTTCTTGATCTTGGCTTTAAATGCAAGATTTGGATTTAATTTTAATTAAATTCGTACCAAGTGATTGGGCTGTGTTTTGAGATGTCTTTTTGATGTTTATTGGATGTATAAATGATGTGTAATTGTGGTTTAATCAATGCAATCCCGGATAGATTGATTTTCCTAAGTTTTTGATTGAGTTAATGGTGGTTTTGAGGTGTTTTTGATGTTCTGCTATAGCTGGAGGTATAAGGACGTGATTAGATCATTTTTGGATGTTAATTGATGTATAAGTATGATTGGAATTGATGGATCTTGGCTGGGTAAGGTTGTAGAGGTGTTTGGTTGTGATTTCGGTTGTGTTTGGTAGCCGAAATGTGAGTGTTGATGAGAGCAGCGAGTTTAGGTGTCTTGGTTGAAGATATTAATGCATGATGATGCATTAATCCACTGCTTTGATGTGTTTAAAACAGGGGAGACATCATCGGATCCTTGTGGTGTTGATCCGTAGGCTTGATCGGTGTTTCGGCAAGCTTGCGAAGCAGAATCGGTGAGTGAAGTTTGGTTTTCAGCTTTGAAACCAATGTTGGAAGGTTATGGGAGATTAGTTTAAGTCTAAACAACTTAGCTAAGCTCAAGAGTAAGTTTTCGGGAAAACTCTCTTTTTGATGAACCATGAGATGGTTGAATGCAATGTGTTTTATTTGCATGTTTAAATTCTGTTTTGGAAGCGATTTTAGCATGTTTGATGCTGGTTTTATAAGCCATGTATCGAAGGATGCTCAAGGTAAGAGATCCTTGTTTTGAACATTGATAAATATGGTTTGATGCATTGTAATGCATGATTATTTAATGGCTTTGTAAATGCTTAAAAACAGTGGATTAATGATGACAAATGATGTATATTGGCAAGTGATGTGTTGGTTTTAAAGTACTTGAATCGGATATAGTTAGTCGGCTATAGGATTGGGTGCACCGTGAATAAAGTCGCCTTGGATGTTGAGGGGTTGTGATTGTACCGTAAACTCCATCCAAGTACACTAACGAGATGGTTAAGATCACCATGGTGGTTAAAAGTCCATGAGTGCATCTTGTGTTAAGATCACAATGGTGGTTAAAAGTCCATGTGTGGATCTTGTGTTGTGTGTCCCATGTTCTCGTTAGTGATGTTATACAACTACCAATGAGTGATGTGGAGGGGTTGTGATTGTACCGTATACTCCATCACGGGTGTTGAGGGGTTGTGATTGTACCATATGCTCCACCTTGATATTGGTAGTGTGTATGAAGCGTATGGGACAACGCTTGTAATCCGCGTATCCGATTGTGTTTTTGAGTTGTAAAATGTTATGGATTATCACTTGAAAGCCAATATGACATGTTGATGATTTGAAGCATGAGATGCTTGGTTTGTATGCATAATTGCATGATAAATGTTGTTTTGAAACTAAAGACCTTGAAAAGGTGTTTTTACAAATGCATTATTGTGATGGTTTTAATTGAGCATTCCTCACTAAGCTATGTGCTTACGCTCTCTCTTTCTTAAACCAATAATGCAGAGCATTGAAGTGCATAAAGGGCACCAAGGAGGTAAAGGATCCAAGTGAAGACTAAGCTCATGTATGGTGAATGTTTTCCTAACACTATTAGCTTTTGGCATTTGGCAATGGGAACCTAATTGTGTTTTTGGGAGATGTTTTGGACTCCTTAAGTTTGGTTAATGCCTTTGATGATGTTGGAACATGTAAATGGACTTTTGGTATTTGGTTTTGGTGAATTGATGGTTGCATGATTTTCAATATAGGATGCATGCCTATAGAATTGGGATTTTCCTTGAATGATGCCATGATAGAGATTAGATGGTGCTAATATGTTCCTTAAGTGTTTGATGACTTGTGTGTATGTTATGGAGGTCATATGGATGTGTTTGATGGGCTGAAAGTGTGTAAAACCAGATGAATTCTGTAAATCTGGGCAACTCGTTTCGAAAGGGGTGCTACTGTTTCGGAACATGTGGCCTGAAATGGCCATAGCGTTTCGAAACAGGTAGAGCTGTTCCGAAACGGATTTGCCACTGTCAAACCCTGTTCCGCAACAAGTTTCGGAACGGTCCCGCGTTTCGGAACGGATCTTCCCCGTTTCGGAACACTCGACCGTTGGGCACTGAAACTGATAGTTAAATGTTTTGAAACTCTTACGTTTTGGTCCCAATCTTTGTATATGCAATTGGTTGAGTTTGAAATGTCCGATTGAGATGAAATTTGACAGAGAGGCATGAAATATGACTAATTTCGTAATGGTAACTTCAAAACTGGTTAAGTCCTCCTAATTTTCAGATTTTGCAATTTGGTCCCTAAATTTGTATGTTATGCAATTGAGTCCTTAAATGTTATCCGATTGCTGTGATTTTTGAGTATATTATTTTCAAGAATACACCTAGGGTTATTATGCATTTAGACAAGATTAAAAATAAAAAAGGGTCGTTAATCAAGGTTGACTTTCGGGTTGACTTTGGTTTTCCCCGTGTAATCTTCGTAGTTCGGGTCAACCGTCTAGGCCGGGCTAAGGGGGTTACATTTGGTGGTATCAGAGCCAGGTGTATGCTTGTTGAGTGAAAGTATGATGTATAAATTGTAAGTATGTTGCAAGTGTGGTGTATACTGTGGTGAAGCATGTTAGAGGGACCCATTGCCAAATCAAAGCTAATGAAATGATTTGTTTTTAATTGGAAATGAGCTTGAGTACTTGGATTGCTTACCTTGCTGAGCCTGACTTTTTTTATTGCATTGTGATTGCATTGTTTAGTGAATGGGACCTCGTAGAGAGACGAGGATTAATACGCGAGCTATGGCTCAAAATGAGAATTAGGAGAATGCTGAAAACGTGGTGGATTTACCTCCTCCACCTGGTGGTGGTGGTGCTGGGGGTGAAGGAGCTAGTGTTGCTGCTGGTGCTGGGGTCGCTGGACCTGAAGCTGGGCAGGGGCAAGCTGCTCCTGACATGACAATGCTGATTCAAGCTATTGCTGGAGCCTTTCGGGCGGCGGTAGCTGGAGCTCAAGGAGTTGGGCATCAGGGAGATGCTAATGTAAGACTACCTCTAGAACGTTTGCGCAGTCTGGGAGGGACTGAGTTCAGGGGTCTGTCTGCTGAAGGTTCTGAGTCTTGGTTGGAAAGTACCAAGAGAATTTTGGGACAAATGAACTGCAATGATGTGCAAAAGCTGGGTTGTGTGATATCATTGTTGCATTACGATGCGTATACCTGGTGGACAACCACTATCTCCGAAATGGAGGATGCTGATGTGACTTGGACGTTCTTTCTGAACGCGTTCAAGAGGAGGTATCTGGGTGTGCGATACCTGGATGAGAAGAAAAGGGAATTCATGTCTCTTACTCAAGGGAGTATGACGGTGGCTGAGTACGAGGTTCAGTTTGTCCGACTCAGTCAGTACGCACCTGAGCTTGTCCCTGATGAGCATGAGAGGTGTGAACGCTTCCGTTATGGTTTGGTGACAGAAGTGAAGACTTATATGCTGGCTGCTGAGTATACAGACTTTGATGTGCTGGTTGGAAGAGCAAAGGACATTGAGTTGAATTTGAGTTTATCTTCTAGAGGTGCTGGTCCTAGTGTGGGTAAGCGAGCTGCTGAGTATAGTTCCGGTGGCAGACGGAACAAGAGAGGACGTGATCGGAAGTATCAGTCTTCGGCTAGGCGTGGCGGTGGAGGGCAAGGTGCGCCTGTTCAGGGAGACAGGGTGAGAGCTGATCCGAACACATGTTGGACATGTGGATCGCGTGGACACCTGAGGCGTGATTGTCCTCGAGCAGCGAGAGAGGTGCAGGCTCCTGTTGTGGTGGCCGGTAACTCATGCTGGAATTGTGGTTCGGCGGATCATATGAGGAGGGAGTGTCCTTTGTTGGCCGGTGGTGGTCAGGGACGTGCTCCTGGAGTTGTTGCACCACAGAGAGGTCGTGGGCGCGGCCGTGGTAACTTTCAGCGTAGAGAGGATGGTGGAAGGAATGTGGCTCATGTTGTAGCTGTTCAGCCCGAGGGTGGTGGCCAAGCCAGAGTGTATGCTCAGAGGGAGGGGAGGAATGACACGGATGTGATCGCAGGTACTTTTACTTTGCAATCCTTGTCATTACTTTCCTTGATTGATTCTGGATCTACACACTCATACATATTGCGTGAGCATGCTCAATTGCTTGGTTTTCCTGTTGAGTCTTTGGATGTTGGTATGCGTGTAACTAGTTCTTTTGGTGAGACTGTTGTGACTTGAAAGCTTTATAGAAGATGTCCCTTGGTTGTGCAAGATCATGTTTTTCATGTTGATCTCATGGAATTGCCTTTCTATGGCTTTGATGTAATCCTTGGTATGGATTGGCTGGTTGAGCATCAAGTTGTTGTGGATTTTGAGAATAAGCGAGTTTCGTTGAAACTTGCGGATGATTATGAGGTGGTGGTGGTTGGTGAGAATGTGAAGTTTCTTGCCAATGTGGTGTCTACATTGGAAGCGAGCCGGATGTTGAGGCAAGGCTGTGAAGCTTACCTAGCCTTTGTGATGAATCCAAGCTCTAAAGAGTTGCGTGTGCAAGATATCAGGATTGTGCGAGAGTTTCCTGGTGTGTTTCCGGAGGAGTTGCCTGGGTTGCCTCCTAATCGCGAAGTGGAGTTTGGGATTGAGCTGTATGAAAACACAACTCCAGTGTCCATTACTCCTTATCGAATGACACCTAAAGAGTTGAAAGAGTTGAAGACGCAACTTCAGGAGTTGCTTGATCGTGGTTTCATTCGGCCGAGTGTGTCACCTTGGGGTGCACCGGTTTTGTTTGTGAAGAAAAAGGATGGCACTATGAGAATGTGCATTGATTACCGTCAGCTTAACAAGTTGACTATCAAGAATCGGTATCCATTGCCGAGAATTGATGATCTTTTTGATCAATTTTGGGGAGCGGCTGTGTTCTCTAAAATTGATTTAAGGTCAGGATATTATCAGCTGAACGTGAAGGATGTAGATGTGCCAAAAACAGCCTTCAGAACGAGGTATGGGCATTATGAGTTCCTTGTGATGCCGTTTGGTTTGACGAATGCTCCTGCAGCTTTCATGGACATGATGAATAGAGTATTCCATGAATACTTGGATAAATTTGTCGTGGTGTTCATTGATGATATTCTCGTGTACTCTCGTACTGAGGAGGAGCATGAAGGGCCTTTGAGGATATTGTTACAGGCTTTGTTGGAGAATCAGCTTTATGCCAAGCTGAGCAAGTGTGAGTTCTGGCTTAGAGAAGTGGTGTTTCTTGGTCAT
This sequence comes from Hibiscus trionum, assembly GCA_030270665.1. Lineage (NCBI taxonomy): Eukaryota > Viridiplantae > Streptophyta > Magnoliopsida > Malvales > Malvaceae > Hibiscus > Hibiscus trionum. The sequence goes on along the minus strand of BSYR01000002.1, from coordinate 7,053,984 downwards.
GTGGTTTCTGCAGAGGGGATTCGTGTTGATCCTCAGAAGATTGAGGCAGTGATGAATTGGAAACCTCCTAAGTCTGTTCATGAAGTCCGTAGTTTCCTGGGTTTGGCAGGATACTATCGAAGGTTCGTAGATGGGTTTTCCAAGATTGCTGCACCTTTGACGAAGTTGTTGCAGAAGGATGTTAAGTATGAGTGGACGGAAGCGAGACAGCAGGCTTTTGAGAAGCTTAAGGCAGCTTTGACGCAAGCTCCTATCTTGGTTCAACCTGAATCAGGGAAAGAGTTTGTGGTGTATAGTGATGCGTCCTACGTTGGTTTGGGATGTGTGTTGATGCAAGAGGGTAAGGTGGTGGCTTATGCATCGCGACAGTTGAAGGTGCATGAGCGCAATTATCCTACGCATGACGTTGAGTTAGCTGCGGTGGTTTTTGCTTTGAAAATTTGGAGACATTACCTGTATGGTGAGAAGTGTACGGTGTACACGGACCACGAGAGTTTGAAGTATCTGATGTCTCAGAAGGAGTTGAATCTTAGGCAACGACGTTGGGTGGAGTTGCTTAAGGATTATGATTTGACGATCGAGTACCATCCGGGTAAAGCTAATGTTGTAGCAGATGCCTTGAGTAGGAAGGTAGCTGTGGAGTTGAGGGCTATGTTTGCCAATTTGAGCATTTCGCGTGATGGGGGTCTTGTGGCTGAGTTGCAAGTGAAACCATCCTTGGTTCAGTTGATTAAGGAAAAGCAGTTGTTGGATGATTCCTTGGTGCCACATGTTCAGGATATTGCAGAGAGTAGGCCATCAGATTTCTGCTTTAATGATGATGGAGTTTTATGTTTTGGGAGTCAGATAGTAGTGCCCAATGATGCTGAGTTGAGGCGTGCTATTTTGACTGAAGATCATAGTAGTCCTTTTGCTATGCACCCTGGTAGTACTAAGATGTACCGTGATCTTCGTGATGAGTACTATTGGGTGGGTTTAAAGAAAGATGTTGCTGAGTTTGTAAGCAAGTGCATGGTTTGTCAGCGAGTTAAAGCTGAGCATCAATTTCCTTCAGGGTTGTTGCAACCGTTGAGGATTCCTGAGTGGAAGTGGGAAAGGATTACCATGGACTTTGTGTCTGGTTTGCCTTTGTCGCCATCGAAGAGGAATTCAGTGTGGGTGATTGTGGAACGTCTGACGAAGTGTGCACATTTCTTGCTTGTGCATACTACGTACACTTTGGATAAGCTTGCGGAGCTGTACATTGCTGAGATTGTGCGGCTGCATGGTGTGCCAAAGTCGATTGTGTCGAATAGGGATCCAAGGTTTACATCACGTTTCTGGCAGTGTTTGCATCAGGCTTTGGGTACACGGTTGAATTTCAGTACTTCTTATCATCCACAGTCAGATGGACAGTCTGAGCGTGTTATCCAGGTGTTGGAGGATATGTTGAGGTGCTGCGTGATTAAGTTTCATGGTTCTTGGGAGAAACATTTGCCTTTGGTGGAGTTTGCCTATAGTAATAGTTATCAGGCAAGTATTCAAATGGCACCTTATGAAGCTTTGTACGGGAGGAAGTGTAGGACTCCTATTTGTTGGGCTGAAACGGGTCAGAAGTTGGTTTCGATGCCAGCTTTGTTGAAGGGAACCACCGAGAAGGTGAAGCTCATTTGTTAGCGTTTAAAGGCAGCTTCTGATCGGCAAATGTCTTACGCGGATTTGAAGCGTAAGGAGATTGAGTATGCAGTGGGTGACCGTGTGTTTTTGAAAGTTTCGCCTTGGAAAAAGGTGATGAGGTTTGGCCGAAAGGGTAAGTTGAGCCCTAGGTACATTGGACCATACGAGGTGATTGAACGTGTGGGTCCTGTTACGTACAAGTTGAGGTTACCGCAAGAGTTAGAAAAGATTCATGATGTGTTTCATGTTTCTATGCTTCGGAAGTATAGATCGGATCCTTCACATGTGATGCCTGTGGAAGAAGTGGAATTGAATCCGAATTTGACCTATGATGAGGAACCGATGAAGATTCTGGATTCGGATAGTAAAGTTCTTCGAGGCAAGACCATTGAGTTGGTAAAGTTGTTGTGGAAGCATCGTGGTGTTGAGGAAGCCACGTGGGAACGGAAGGATGACATGTTGAAGCAGTTTCCGTACCTCTTTCCTTCAGGTAAATTTCGAGGACGAAATTTCTTAAGGGGGGAGAGTTGTAACACCCCAATTTTGGGCTTAGGGGTTTTGGGTTTGAGTCGGACCGGTCAGATTTCGGTTCGAATATAAAAGGTGGTTTTTAGGGAAAGCCTAGTTCGGGATGCATTAAAAATATGGAAAAATATCTAAAAATCCTCTTTTATTATATATAAGAGAGTGGTGAAATCAATTTTACAAAATGGGGTTTGGAAATGTGATATTTGAAGTTAGTGACTAAAATGTAATTTTTGAAAAGTTGGTGACTGTTTTAAAAGGATTGAAACTTTGAATCTTTAAGGAGCTAATTTACCCAAGAAGAGTTTTCTCCAGATTTTTCTTAATATTAAACATTTATTAAATGATATTTAATAAAAGGAAAAAGAGGAAATAAATATTTTTGAGTTCATAACTAACTTTTCTCAAAATTTTCCCACTTCATTTTCTCTCAGCCAAACACATTTCCCCAACCATTTTTCCTCTGATTTTAACATCTAAAGATGAGATTTCAATCTCTAATTGATCTCTAATCATTCCTACACCAAATCCTTATCATTTGCTTATTGAATTTTCAAGAATCTTGGCTTTAAACAAGGAGAAACTCACATTTAGAGGTATGAACGTCCTTCTCCTCTAAATACTCAGTTCTTTACTGAAATTCCCAAGTTCTCAATCCTTGATTTGAGTTTTAATAAAGGTTTTTATGTTGTGTTCTTGATCTTGGCTTTAAATGCAAGATTTGGATTTAATTTTAATTAAATTCGTACCAAATGATTGGGCTGTGTTTTGAGATGTCTTTTTTATGTTTATTGGATGTATAAATGATGTGTAATTGTGGTTTAATCAATGCAATCCCGGATAGGTTGATTTTCCTAAGTTTTTGATTGAGTTAATGGTGGTTTTGAGGTGTTTTTGATGTTCTGCTATAGCTGGAGGTATAAGGACGTGATTAGATCCTTTTTAGATGTTAATTGATGTATAAGTATGATTGGAATTGATGGATCTTGGCTGGGTAAGTTTGTAGAGGTGTTTGGTTGTGATTTCGGTTGTGTTTGGTAGCCGAAATGTGAGTGTTGATGAGAGCAGCGAGTTTAGGTGTCTTGGTTGAAGATATTAATGCATGATGATGCATTAATCCACTGCTTTGATGTGTTTAAAACATGGGAGACATCATCGGATCCTTGTGGTGTTGATCCGTAGGCTTGATCGGTGTTTCGGCAAGCTTGCGAAACGGAATCGGTGAGTGAAGTTTGGTTTTCAGCTTTGAAACCAATGTTGGAAGGTTATGAGAGCTTAGTTTAAGTCTAAACAACTTAACTAAGCTCAAGAGTAAGTTTTCGGGAAAACTCTTTTTTTGATGAACCATGAGATGGTTGAATGCAATGTGTTTTATTTGCATGTTTAAATTCTGTTTTGGAAGCATATTTTAGCATGTTTGATGCTGGTTTTATAAGCCATGTGTTGAAGGATGCTCAAGGTAAGAGATCCTTGTTTTGAACATTGATAAATATGGTTTGATGCATTGTAATGCATGATTATTTAATGGCTTTGTAAATGCTTAAAAACAGTGGATTAATGATGACAAATGATGTATATTGGCAAGTGATGTGTTGGTTTTAAAGTACTTGAATCGGATATAGTTAGCCGGCTATAGGATTGGGTGCACCGTGAATAAAGTCACCTTGGATGTTGAGGGGTTGTGATTGTACCGTAAACTCCATCCAAGTACACTAACGAGATGGTTAAGATCACCATGGTGGTTAAAAGTCCATGAGTGGATCTTGTGTTAAGATCACAATGGTGGTTAAAAGTCCATGTGTGGATCTTGTGTTGTGTGTCCCGTGTTCTCGTTAGTGATGTTATACAACTACCAATGAGTGATGTGGAGGGGTTGTGATTGTACCGTATACTCCATCACGGGTGTTGAGGGGTTGTGATTGTACCATATGCTCCACCTTAATATTTGTAGTGTGTATGAAGCGTATGGGACAACGCTTGTAATCCGCGTATCCGATTGTGTTTTTGAGTTGTAAATGTTATGGATTATCACTTGAATGCCAATATGACATGTTGATGATTTGAAGCATGAGATGCTTGGTTTGTATGCATAATTGCATGATAAATGTTGTTTTGAAACTAAAGACCTTGAAAAGGTGTTTTTACAAATGCATTATTGTGATGGTTTTAATTGAGCATTCCTCACTAAGCTATGTGCTTACGCTCTCTCTTTCTTAAACCAATAATGCAGAGCATTGAAGTGCATAAAGGGCAGCAAGGAGGTAAAGGATCCAAGTGAAGACTAAGCTCATGTATGGTGAATGTTTTCCTAACACTATTAGCTTTTGGCATTTGGCAATGGGAACCTAATTGTGTTTTTGGGAGATGTTTTGGACTCCCTAAGTTTGGTTAATGCCTTTGATGATGTTGGAACATGTAAATGGCCTTTTGGTATTTGGTTTTGGTGAATTGATGGTTGCATGATTTTCAATATAGGATGCATGCCTATATAATTGGGATTTTCCTTGAATGATGCCATGATAGAGATTAGATGGTGCTAATATGTTCCTTAAGTGTTTGATGACTTGTGTGTATGTTATGGAGGTCAAATGGATGTGTTTGATGGGCTGAAAGTGTGTAAAACCAGATGAATTCTGTAAATCTGGGCAACTCGTTTCGGAACGGGTGCTACTGTTTCGGAATAGGTGGCCTGAAATGGCCATGGCGTTTCGAAACAGGTAGAGCTGTTCCGAAACAGATTTGCCACTGTCAAGCCCTGTTCCGCAACAAGTTTCGGAACGGTCCCGCGTTTCGGAACGGATCTTCCCCGTTTCGGAACACTCGACCGTTGGGCACTGAAACTGATGGTTAAATGTTTTGAAACTCTTACGTTTTGGTCCCAATCTTTGTATATGCAATTGGTTGAGTTTGAGATGTCCGATTGAGATGAAATTTGACAGAGAGGCATGAAATATGACTAATTTCATAATGGTAACTTCAAAACTGGTTAAGTCCTCCTAATTTTCAGATTTTGCAATTTGGTCCCTAAATTTGTATGTTGTGCAATTGAGTCCTTAAATGTTATCCGATTGCTGTGATTTTTGAGTATGTTCTTTTCAAGAATACACCTAGGGTTATTATGCATTTAGACAAGATTAAAAATAAAAAAGGGTCATTAATCAAGGTTGACTTTCGGGTTGACTTTGGTTTTCCCCGTGTAATCTTCGTAGTTCGGGTCAACCGTCTAGGCCGGGCTACTAGCCCCAAAATCAATCACAAACCCAAGGTTTAACACCAACAGAAAAATCTACTACAATTCTCACAATTTAAAGCCAAGTTCTTTCTTCAAATTCCTATTTTCGTGCATCCACAAAGACCCATCAAAAATCAGCAATGTAGTCATCCAAAGCACTCTTAAACATGTTCAAAACACTACCCACACATAGTATAACAATCAACCCTTCATTTCCCCTCATAGACACCTTAAAAACTCCCATTTTCCACTCCCAAAAATCACTTACAGCAGTAGCTACGAGAATCCATTCAAACCAACACCATAACTACTCAAAAATCATCAAATAACATCTAAAGACACCTACCCAATGTTACTATAACATTAGCCCATCAATTTCTCAAAAAACCATCCCAAAAACACAAATTTTGACACTTTAAATATACCCCTAAAAACCCATTTCGGGATTCACCATATAACCTTGCAAAAATCGGATATGTTGGACCTTATAGGTAGTAAACAACTCACATAACATTAATAAATCAAAAGCTTTAGTTAAAGCTAACAAAGATAGCATTTTTAGCTCAAAATCCCGAAACCCTTAAATGCAAACTAGTGAGCTTTAATGAAAACAAATTACATGGGGGAGAAAGAGGAAGATGATGGTAATAAGAAAATATATTTACCTTTGAAAAGCCCTAAAAAACAAGCAAGATTGGTAATGGAATAGTGATGGGAGATGGGGAGGAGAAACTCACATTCAAAAATGGGGAGGAAGAAGATGGGTGTGATTTTTGGGTATTTGAAATAAAATGCAAATGGGTTTTATTTTACAAGACCAAGAAATGACAACTTTGCCATTAATGAGATGGTCATCTTCAAATTCTAAAATCCATGGAATTTGATTTCCAAAACAATTTAAATCCAACATAATTGTTTCCTTCGAATATATGAAGCCCAAAATAATATTTTATTATTTTAATTATAAAACCGAAACCCGAACCATTATTTAAATATTATTTTCACCCGACCCCCAAACCCGGGTGTTACAACTCTCCCCCACTTAAGGAAATTTCGTCCCTGAAATTTATCAGACAGGAAGAGCCACGGAAACTGCCCCTCCACACTCCCCTTTCCCTCTCACCACAACATTTTAACCAACTCGAAAGACTTACCACACAACATTAGCTATCTGATGCTAAGATCTCAACTGGTTCTCCATTGCTTGTCAATTTCAAACTCGACTCAACCTCTTCAACAAACATAGCACGAGACAGATCAACTTCACATTTCCGAATCATAGACATACAGAACACATCACAAACCTCTTTCTAACTCTGGTGATAACCGCAACAATAAATAACAGAACTAGCCCGATTCACAATCTCATACAGCACTGTTTGAATACTTGACCCATAACCTTCTCTAACTGACCATCTGACTTCAACATGTAACCAAACACTACGTAGATGTCTTCAAAAATCTAGTTGAAATCTCGAATCCTTATTACCCACTTTCATTACGAATCTTCCACGGATGTAGCAAACTAGATGAAAACTGATGCTCAGTCTTGACACGCTGGCAATTTACACACTTACTCTCATACTGAACCACATTATTCATCAACTCAATCCAGAAGTACTCATCTTCAACCCACGATACGTCTTCATACTACTCAGATGCAATACAAATGAACAGTCGTAAGCTTCGGCCAACACAATACGTCTCAAAACACTATGTCAATCGGTACAACAATTCTGTCTCTAAAATGCAGAACTTTATCATCTCTGAAACTGTATTCTGACGATCTTCCTTCCACTATGTCTTGCACGTGAGGTGCCAAGAACCTATCTTGTAACTGTTTCTCTTCAAGTATCTGACTCAAAGTAGGTTTAACATGAAACTCGGCCACAAAACTACTATCATTCGGTAAACGAAATCTGGAAAATATAACTCGCAACTCAACTACTAATCTAACAACAAATATAACTCGGAACATCGGTTACTACGTTGACTCTCTTCGGATGGTACTCAATCTTGAGATTATGGTCTTCAAGCGGTTCTAGCATCTCATGCTATTCAAGTTTCAACCCCTTTCTAAGTCGTCTAATATTTTCAAGTTCTGATGATATGTATATATTGTGCATTTCTTACTATACATGCTTGACTCTAGGTCTTCGAAGCAAATTTATCTGTATTTTTAACTCTATATCTAGTGTCGGATAATTCTTTTCAAGGTCTTTCAACTATCTCAATGAATAGGCCACAATCTTCTGTCTTGCGTAAGCACACAACCTAACCCTACATGTAACGCATCACTATGGTTCACAAACTCTTTCTCTGATATAGGCTGGATCAAGGTCGAAGCTTTCTTCAAAGTTTCTTTCAGTTTCTCAAGGGCTCAACGTCTCGCATCTAACCACACAAACTGAAGATTCTTCTGTAGCAATCTTTCAAAGGAGCAGCAATCTTCAAAAGACTATTTACAATTCTCTGAAAGTAACAATGCTAGACCTAGGAACTATAGATACCTTTAATCTAAACATATTCTCGTATTGTCTTCTCTCTTCTTCACAAATTGCACTGTCAAACTCTAAGATGATGCACTAGGCCTAATGAATCTAGGGTCTAACAAATCTCGTAATTGATTCTTCAACAATCTCAATTCTTTCGGGAGTCATAAGATACAGAGTAATCAAAACAGAAGCAAACTTGAAGACAGTCTCAATAACAAACTCTTCTCCTCTATCAAGAGACAAACCGACAATTCTTCCAACCACTTTTGGAAAAACACAAACTATTCTAACATTTTGCGGTCTAATCTTCATTCAAAAATCAAATCCATCACGTTTGCTGGGCAAGTCTGTCAACTAACCTCAAATAATTTCTGACCTCTAAAGCTGGATCGACCTTCGATAAAAAGTTCACATCTTCACCTACCACTAAGGTCTCAAAGAAATTGGCAACTTCAAGGCAACTCTCTCTTTGTCTCAACGTATACCCTAGCTTTGTGTTCTACAAGCTAAACCATGCCAAAAGTTACATCGAAACCGTAAAAAGACATTTACTGCACATCTACTGGAAACACGTAACCCTGATCCATCAACAAACATCTTCCGTACATCTTTCTGGCCACCACTATCTCACCAAAAGGTCTAGTCACATGCGTCCCTACGTCTAAGATCTCAACAGAGGTATCTAGCTTCCTTATATGCCCAGACAAAATGGACGAATCTGCAGAAATTAAAACTTCACATGTACACAGCTGATAGTCTTCGGTTCTCTTGTTTTTAGGCTGCCCCTTCAACAAAATCTGACTCTTCTAAACTGTTCTTAGAGCATCTCGAAACTTCAAAATCCAGTTCTGATTACACACACAAACAATCATGCTTGAACTTGTTCTATGACATTGGTCCTGACGACTCAAAACATCCCACTACCTAAGAATCTGGAGTCCAAGCTCAAGACTTCCTTCTCAGCTCAACTATATCGGAAGCGACTTCGTCTCTCCTTCTTGCTGGAAGACAACTCAGACACACACAGGCCCAATCATACAAATTGATTCCCACTCACGGATACTGTCCGACTGTCTTGTAATAAAACCATAGGCTGAATCCCAACGATCACCAACTAACATTTCTGAATTTTCAGATTACTCACACAAGACCCTTACCTTGATCTCGCCTAAAGAACTAAGATACTCATACCTACCTCTAACACTTCACCGGACACAATCAAACTTTGCATGCTTGCTCACAATATACAGAAGCACGGATTCAGAATCAATCAGAAGGGACAAACTCGAACTGTACCCAGGGCTTAACTACTATAACACCGATACCACTCTGAACCTCACATCTAAAGGGTATGCAACATAAATGCGAAAAGAAAGAAAGAAAAATGAAAAACAAATAACAACAGAAAAACAAGTCAATATGGTTAGATAATCAAATAAATTAAACAAATAAAATGCCAACTAAAAAATAAGGTGATAAATTAAGGCGATTAAATTATGCGGCAAGCAAAAATATGAATAAATCCAATAATCGAATAAATTAAACAAATAAAATGCCAACTAATAAACAAGCTAATAAATTAAAGCGATTAAATCCTGCAACAAGCAAAAATACGAATAAATCCAACAAAGCCTAAACAGGGTTACCGCTAAACAGACAGAGTTTCGACATGTCTTTAAAAGGTGAACTCTATGGTTCACTATATACGGGGTGTGGACCCCACGAAATATAAGGACCAAATCCCGAAAGTGAATTACAACACTGTACGGAGGTGAACACCCCACAAAGCGAAGTAATCACTCCCACTTAATGGGTACTAATATATGATGACAATTTATATCAAAATTGAACAAGACTTAGAAATTAAAAATTAAATTAAATCAAATTTAAATTTTACTGAATAATTACGATATGAACCCAACTAAGGCTTGACTGCCTTTTTTTTGTTTTTGAAAATAAAAATTTCGTCCCCAGTGAAATCGCCATCTTATAGCGACTAAAAAATCCGAAGATGTGTTTTTCCCCATTTTATAAAAAAAATTAATCTTAGGGGAATTTTTTGAATGCTAGTATTTTGAATAAAATATTGGAGTCGTCACCGATCATTTTAAAAAGATAGACCGGACACTGGGAAAACAAAACCAGAGATTTAAAAAGGGTTCGGGAGTCGGTTACGAGTGGGAAAGGATTAGCACCCCCACCGCGCCAAAAAATTGGTACACAAAGGTTCGTATCGTATTTATTAAGGTAAATTCAAAATCGAATCTAACTTAATTAGTAATTCCTAAAATACATGGATGCATGGTCATACAAATCAACAACCTAATTTATAACCTGCGATACCAAAGGAGATGACGCCCATAGACTCGGGACGACACTCCTAATAGAATATCGAGAACTTAAACTAGACTAATACAATAAATATGGTAATTAATTATGCATGAATAAAACATATACTAACATATATAATAAAAGGGGCATAAAAAATTATAACAAAAAAGGCACGAATAAAAATAATATTCATTGATATAGCTCATAAAAAATTATTACAACAAAATAATAAAATACAAAGATAATGATCGAATTTTACCCCACTAAAATCTCAAATGAAGAATTTCGATCTATCCTTTCTAAATTCTTCACGTCCTTTAACCATGACCTAAAAAAATAATTAAATCGAATCACAAAAAAATCTCCGATCGAACACTTAATTAAACCAACTAAGACCGAAACTCCCGCTCCTAAAATAAGGGGCATGGCATGATTTCACCCAGATTTGGGTGTAAATTTCGGTGTGTGTGCTGCCTCCTCCCACCCGGTTATTTATAGCCAAAGTGGGGGGATTGGAGGGTGGGGGTGTAACCTTTAGCTCCACACATTTGATTTTTATTTTTATTTTTGCTTTTTTGTTTTTTATACTTTTTCTTATTTGATTTTTTCAATATATATATATATATATTCTTTTTTATACATATTATTTTTTATTTAATAATATATTACTAGTATATAATCCGGAAAAAAATGAGTGATTACACCTTAAAATTGAGATATAAATATTATGCAGACAAAATAATTTAAACCTAGGTCTCATAAGATAAATATTACATTTTTTTTTCAATTAAGACGCGTCGAACATTGTTGAACACCACTAACGCTAAACATTGCTGAATACCATTAAATTGATTAATAAAGATTAAAAAATTTAAGGACTCATCATACAATTATAAATTATTTAAAATAAAATTTCAATTAAATTATTTTTCATATATATATATTTTTAATTTTTTTTAAATAATTAGATCAAATACCAACCATAGTCAATCCCTAAATTAAAAAACCCTAAATCTTTTTCTCCAAATTAGAACCTTAATTCCCAAATTAAAACTCAAATTTCTAACTTAAAACCCCAAATTAATACCCTAAATTTCTTAATTGGGAAGAACTAATCTTAAATTTTAATCCTAAATTAATACCCTTATCTCACTTTATATTTTAAGCACTCCTTTTCAACTCTTTCAATACCACCGATCGAATACCCTTAATCCTAATCCTTCTCCTCTATTATTTGTTCATTATTTATTTATTTATTTATTTATTTATTATTATTATTATTATTATTATTATTATTATTATTATTATTATTATTGCTTCAACAATAGCGAAAGTTTATGTGGAGAAATTTGGGGAAGAAAAATTAGGGATTTTTTCGTATTATGGAGAACTTAGGGTTTTAATTTGGAGAAAAGATTTAGGACTTTTAATTTAGGGATTAAATATGGTTGGTATTTAATCTAATTATTTGAAAAAAATAAAAATATAATATATATGAAAAATAATTTAATTGAAATTTTATTTTAAATAATTTATAATTGTATGTTGAGTACTTGAGATTTTTAATCTTTATTAATTAGTTTAACAATGTTCAACGATGTTCAGCGTTAATAGTATTCAGCGGTGTTCGACGCACGTGTAGAGTCATGTATATAATATTTACATACACTTTTTAATAATAAAAAAGACGGACCGCATAGATTCGTCCCGCATTTAAAAATTCTTTTAACCAGAAAATAGAAATCACTACTTCTAGTGAATTTTTGGCTATGTTCGTTGCAGATAAGAAAACAATCTAAAACTAACCATCCCCGAGACATGTCCGGCACCGCACTTGTCTCCCGAACCGCCCTCCTCCTCTTCCTTTTCACCTCCGTCAACCTCCTCCTTCACATCTCCTTCTCGAACCGAACTCGCTCGTTTGCCCGGTTTACTTGCCCAAACCTGGAAACCGTCTCCGGTCCACCACCCGGTACTTCCCCAACCAATCTTTCGCATCTCCTCTTCGGTATCGGCGGGTCAGCCAAGACCTGGGAAGAGCGAAGCGCTTTGAGTTCGCTTTGGTGGGACGTGAATTCCACTCGTGGGTTCTTCTGGCTCGATGAGAAGCCGCCGCCCGATGAGAAGAAGATGACTAACGGTGGCGATACGAAACCGGGAATCTCGTTGCCGTATCGGGTGTCGAGTCCGGCATGGACCTGGTTTAGGTACTCGCGTTTGAGACCTGCGGTTCGGATGGCCCGAATAATACTTGATAGTTACAACTTGAAGTTGCCGGATGTGAGGTGGTTCGTAATGGGGGACGACGATACAGTGTTTTTCACTCACAACTTAGTTTCCGTCTTAGCAAGCTATGACCACCGTGAAATGTGGTATATCGGCGGGAATTCAGAGAGTGTAGAACAAAGCGTCATGCATGGATACGGCACGGCGTTTGGCGGTGGAGGTTTCGCGGTGAGTTACCCCTTGGCCGAGAAATTAGTCAAAGTACTGGACGGTTGTCTTGACAGGTACCAAAATTTCTACGGCTCCGATGAACGGATTTGCGCTTGCATCACCGAGATCGGAATCCCGCTCACTAAAGAACCAGGCTTCCATCAGTTTGATATTAAAGGCGATGCGTATGGACTGCTCGCAGCACATCCCATGGCGCCGCTGCTCTCTCTCCACCACGTCGAGGCCTTGGCACCCATGTTCCCCAACAACACCCGGATCGACTCCTTGAAAACCCTTATCGAACCGTACCGGCTCGACCCTCGCCGGATCCTCCAACAAAGTGTCTGCTACGACGGCAAGAGGAAATGGTCGATTGCTGTCGCATGGGGGTACACCATTCAAATATATCCGTGGCCGGTGACCGCAGTCGAACTGCTTATCCCGTTGCAAACTTTCAAGACATGGAAGACTGAGAGCAACGGACCTTTCACGTTCAACACTCGACCCATGCCGGCGGACCCGTGTGGACGGCCGGTTATGTACTTCTTGGACCAGGTGGAGGAGGTTGGCTGGACTGGAACCCGGACCAGGTACAAGTTAGAGAGATGGGGAAAAAGCTGTAATAATACAGCAGATTATGGTCGGGTAATGGCTATAAAAAACATCATAGTTACTTCGATGAAGATGGCTCCTGATTATTGGGAAAAGGCACCCCGTAGACAATGCTGTGGGATCATGGGTAGAGGGGGCAAAAACAGTGGAAATATGGTAATCAGGATTAGGAATTGCAGACAATGGGAAACCACTGGTATTTAGGCTCCGTTAAATTTCTCAACCAAACCATGATTTGTCCTGCCTTGCCGAACGGAGTAGTATAGACATGTTAGCATGGAGAAGTTAAAATTAAAAGAGTAAAGTATAATTTATGAGATAAATTTTAAACAAATTACTATAAATTAGGAGTCCAGTCATGTTTTTCAGTATAAACAATTTGGAGGCATAGCCCATGTTTGTGGATACTTTGTACAGTTTGTGTAAGTTTTCTAAAAAAGTTTTTAACAGTTAATTAAGTGTTTAAATTATATAATATTTTAAATTATATTTTGAACTAAATAAATATTTAATATTTTTTTCTGTGATCTATTTAAAATTTTTCTGTAACATCTGTTTGTTGCGGAATACGATCGTCGGATAGAGCAAAAACGCAACTGATAATTTGAGAAAATAATAATGAAGATAAAAGAGACACAGATTTTACGTGGAAAACCCCTAAATAATATAGGGTAAAAACCACGGACAAAGGTAGAAGAATTTCACTATGAGAAAATAGGAATTACAACTTCTCTCAATCTAACAAGGAGAAAACAATGACAATTCTCTCTTGATAAGAAAGGAGAAAACAACTCTATGAAAACTCTCTAATTTCTCTAGTATTGGGAGGATGTTAGAATGATTTGGGATGTGTTAGAATGGCAAATGGCTAGGCTATTTATAGTTGAGCTTTAGGGACTAACTTATAAATAACCTAAAGTTTAGGGACCAAAATTGTGATTTTCCCATGCCATTTTTCAACCTTGGCTGCACCTACCAAAATTGAAATTTTCCATTTTCAATTTTGGCTGCCACCACATTGCTTGACTTTCTACAATCTCCCACTTGAAGATTTGATTGGAACAATCATATCTTCACACCATTCTTTCTACCTCGTATTTTCCATGTTGCTTACGTCTCTAACAAGCCACAAGAGGATCGACACCAAGTAAACTTATCAGTGTTGATTGCTTTTGTCATGAAATCTGCTATGTTGTCATCGGTATGGATCTTCTGCATATCTATCGTCCCTTCTTCCACTTTCTCACGAATGAAGTGGTATTGGACCCGAATGTGTTTTGTTCTTGAGTGAAAAGCAGGATTCCTTGCAAGATGCAAGGCGCTCTGACTGTCACAAAACAAAGAGACATTCTCTTGTTTGTGCCCGAGCTCCTCCAATAGCATTTTCAACCATATTGCTTCTTTACTGGCTTGTGTAGCTGCTACATATTCTGCCTCCGTTGTTGACGTAGCCACAACCGATTGCAGTTTTGAAACCCAGCTTACAGCTCCACCAGCAAGTGTAAACACATACCCTGTTGTAGATTTGTTTTTATCCAAATCTCCTGCATAGTCAGAATCGACATACCCGCTGATAAGAAAGTCTGATCCCCCGTAACATAATGCAACATTTAAGGTCCCTTTGATGTATCTCAGGATCCTTTTCACAGCATTCCAATGCTCTCTGCCTGGATTCGCCATGTACCGACTAACCACTCCCACTGCTTGTGCAATGTCTGGTCTTGTACAAATCATAGCGAACATTAAACTTCCCACTGCTGATGCATACGGTACTCGAGACATCTCCATCCTCTCTTCTTCACTGCTAGGACTCATACTGGAGGATAATTTAAAGTTAATAGGAAGAGGGGTAGAAATTGGCTTACAATCTTGCATGCTGAATCGTGACAAGATCTTTTTCAAGTAATTCTTTTGTGAAAGCCAAATCTTCCTATTACTTCTGTCTCGGTGAATTTGCATCCCTAGAATCTTGTTTGCTGGTCCCAAGTCCTTCATTTCAAATTCCCTAGCCAGTCGTGCCTTTAATTCTTCAATATGATCTTTGTTGGGGCCTGCAACCAACATGTCATCTACATACAACAGCAATATAACAAATTCGTTTTCACCAAACCTCTTGAAGTAAGCACAAGGGTCTGCATTAAGTCTGTTGTATCCAAGGCTCATGATGAAGGAGTCAAATCTCTTGTACCAACACCTCGGCGCCTGCTTTAAACCGTACAGAGATTTGTTCAACCTACAAACCAAGTTCTTCTTTTCTTTTTCTTCAAAACCTTCAGGCTGGAGCATGTAAATCTCTTCTTCAAGATCTCCATGAAGAAAAGCTGTTTTAACATCTAGCTGCTCTAGATGTAAATTCAATGTAGCACACATTGCCAGGACAACTCGAACCGTTGTTAGTCTAACCACAGGAGAAAAGATTTCATTGAAATCAATACCTTCTTTCTGAGCATATCCTTTGACCACCAGTCTTGCACGATACCTCTCCACTTGATCGTCACCATTTCTCTTGATTTTGAAGACCCATTTGTTACCAATTGGCTTCCTTCCTTGTGGTAGTGGCACAAGTTCCCATGTATTATTTTTATGAAGGGCTTCGATTTCTTCTTGCATTGCCGCCATCCACTGCGAAGCATTTGAGTTGTTCATTGCCTCCTCGAATGTTGATGGCTCACCGTCCTCCGTTAAAAGGCAGTATGCAACGTTACCTTCTATAACATAATCTGAGTGCCAATTGGGGCGTCTTCTCACACGATCTGATTGACGAGTTGTTGGAGCTTCAGAATTCTCTGGTTCTGATTCCTCGAGCTCTGGTTCTGCTTCAGAACAATCTCTCTGTTCAAACTCATTTTCAACATGTATCTGTGTAGTCTCTGGCTTTTCTTTATCAGTGCTATCATCTTCTTCTTTTCTTTGTAGCTTATCTTCTACAAAGATAACATCCCTGCTGATAATCACTTTGCGGGCAGTGGGATCCCACAAGTGATACCCCTTTACTCCATCAGCATACCCCAAGAATTTACATTTTCTGGATTTTGGATCCAACTTTGAAATTTCTTGGGCATTGTACATCACGTACACAATACTTCCAAATATATGGAGGTTTGAATAATCAACTGGTTTACCAGTCCACATTTCCATCGGTGTCTTCAACTCAATTGCAGTTGATGGAGCCCGATTCACCAAATAACAGGCGGTATTGACTGCTTCTGCCCAGAAAGCTTTTTCTAGCCCTGCAGCTCTCAACATTGCTCGTGTTCTTTCTAACAGAGTTCTGTTCATCCGCTCTGCCACTCCATTTTGTTGAGAAGTGTATACTGTTGTGAACTGTCTTTTGATGCCTTCTTTTCTGCAGAAGTCATCAAATTCATCACTTGTATATTCACCTCCATTATCTGATCTGAAACACTTGATCTTATTTCCAGAATCAAGTTCCACCCGCGCTTTGAAAACTTTGAAGGTTGAAAACACATCTGCCTTCCTCTTGATAGGATACACCCAACATCTCCTAGAGTAGTCATCAATGAAGGAGACAAAATACTTTGCTCCGCCTAGGGATGTAACCGGTGCTTGCCATACATCAGAGTGAACCAATTCTAGAACAGCCTTGCTTCTAGAATTTGATGTGTTGAATTTTAATCGATGCTGCTTACTTGTAATACAATGTTCACACAAAGGAAGTGATACCTTTGTTAAACCCGGAAGTAGCTTTTGCTCCACAAGGACTTTCATTCCCTGTTCTGACATGTGTCCAAGTTTCCGATGCCATAACATGGTAGAATCTGAACTACATGAGGCAACAGAGGCTTCAGCTTCTAGCAAAGTCTCTCCCTTCAGCATGTACAAATTTGCAACTATCTTTTCACCTTTCATCACCACAAGCGCTCCATGGAACACCTTCATGATTCCTTTCTGTGTTTCAATCTTGCTTGCATTATTATCCAACAATCCGTAGGATAATAAGTTTCTCTTCAAGCCTTTCACGTGTCGCACATCTCGAACAACTTTGGTTGTCCCGTCATACATCTTCAATTTGATGGTTCCAACGCCAACAATTTCCAAGGCATGATTATTGCAGCTGTACACAGATCCTCCTGAGATAGGTTCATAATTATAGAACCATTCTCTTCTTGAGGTCATGTGATATGTGGCTCCCGAGTCAATAAGCCATATGTCTGCAAATCTTTTTCTGCCTTCCATGGCTGTTGCTGCTTCACAACAGAGAGCATCTCCATCATCTGAAGTGTTTGCCATATTTCCTTGAGGATTGGAGTTTTTAGGTAAACTCCAACAATCCTTCTTCAAGTGACCCTTCTTTCCGCAGTTGTAGCACTTTAAATTCTTCTTACTCCTTGACTTTGATCTACCATGATTGTGACTGCTACTTTGGCCACGTTCTGTTGATCTTCCTCTCATCACCGTTAAGACCTCTGCTTGTTGCAGATTTCCTTGTCTGTCTTCCTTGTTCTTGCGCCGATTTTCTTCTTCCAGAACAGCAGCTGCAACGTCATCGAAGACTAGATCACTTGTAAGGTTGTTGTTCGTCAAGTTGATGATGAGTTGATCATACGAATCAGGTAGACTTTGAAGTAGAAGTTCAGCACGTTCTTGTGACTCTATTTTATAGCTTAGGGATGTAAGCTGAGAAAATAGAGTATTCAACGTGTTTAAGTGCTCTGTCACTGAAGTAGATTCTGACATCCGAAGAGTGTACAATTTCCTCTTAAGGAAAATTTTATTGTGCAACGATTTGACCTCGTATAATTTTGCGAGGTGATCCCAAATCTCCTTGGCTGTCTTCTTCTCCTCGATGCTTGATAGTACTTCATCTGCTAATGCTAAATGAAGGTCTGCAATAGCATTCTCGTCCATCTCATTCCATTTCTTGTTATCCGTAAAATCTGCCGGCCTTTCGCTGATAGCCGCTAGACATCCGTTTTTTCTTAGGATGGCCTTTATCTTCAATTTCCACAGTGAGAAATTTCTCCCATTGAACTTTTCAATATCAAATTTCGTTGCCATAGCTTCTATTTCAGATAGCTCCCACTATTTCACCTTTTTGACGTGAATAGTGCCCACCACCTTCAATGAATGAGTAATATCTAACTTACTTTCTTATGATGGAGGATCCACTTTTCAGTGGCAACCAACAGAGAATACGGTAAGTAGATATACGCACCCAAATCTGGCTCTGATACCAATTGTTGCGGATTACGATCGTCGGATAGAGCAAAAACGCAACTGATAATTTGAGAAAATAATAATGAAGATAAAAGAGACACAGATTTTACGTGGAAAACCCCTAAATAATATAGGGTAAAAACCACGGACAAAGGTAGAAGAATTTCACTATGAGAAAATAGGAATTACAACTTCTCTCAATCTAACAAGGAGAAAACAATGACAATTCTCTCTTGATAAGAAAGGAGAAAACAACTCTATGAAAACTCTCTAATTTCTCTAGTATTGGGAGGATGTTAGAATGATTTGGGATGTGTTAGAATGGCAAATGGCTAGGCTATTTATAGTTGAGCTTTAGGGACTAACTTATAAATAACCTAAAGTTTAGGGACCAAAATTGTGATTTTCCCATGCCATTTTTCAACCTTGGCTGCACCTACCAAAATTGAAATTTTCCATTTTCAATTTTGGCTGCCACCACATTGCTTGACTTTCTACACTGTTTTTCTTTTCAATACTCAATGAAATACGAACATGTGACATGATTTCTCATCTTCTGAAACTAAAATTCAAAAATGAGAAAAATAAAAAAAATGATATTAATTAACCCAACAATATTTAGTTTCTCTACAAACATCCAAATCCTAAATTCCTGAATTCCCCCACTTCTATCACTGATTCAACCACCACCAGCCACCATTGTCTTCATTGGCCCCACTACCGAAAACTTCACAATCTCGTCGTAAAAAACGAGCGCATGAACAGTCGATTGCATCGTTGACGAACACCCAACAATGAAGAAAAAAGAGGCTGATTGGGTTGTAGAGGATGTCTGATGTCGAACAAGGAGGTACACAATGCTTTGGGTGGTGAACGGTGAACCAACTACTTGTGGGAGATTTCGGACGGTGAGAGAGATATGATTTGGGGGTTTGATTGAATGAAATTCAAATTTTTGGGATTAAAGAAATTCAGAAATTAAAAATATCAAAAAAATGAGCCACGTGTCACGTTTTGATTGAATTTCGAAAATTTTTTAACCGTCGTTGACGGAAAAACCTTAAATGAGTCACATAATAAAATATTAAGCACCTATTTGCCCCAAAATATAATTCATATACCTATCTAAAAAATAAAATATATTTTATGTTAAACCTTTAAAAAACAATATTAATAAATATAGTAGTACTATTTTGTAATTATACCATTAAGCTTAAAACAAAAACAAAAAGAAAAACATTTTATGTTTCAATTAATAGTGGCTACTATATGAACCGAAGAAGACCACCCTTATTGAATTGTGTTTTATAAACCCAGTGAATTATGTTTCGGTTTTGGTTCCTCGTATGAGATGTATATTCTTTCTTAGCTGGTGTCCTTCATAGACTCATACGAAGAATTCAAGACCGAGTGAAACTCTATTTTCACTTTGCGTGTTGGGTGAAGAATAGAAAATTT
Source organism: Hibiscus trionum (assembly GCA_030270665.1). Classification (NCBI taxonomy): domain Eukaryota; kingdom Viridiplantae; phylum Streptophyta; class Magnoliopsida; order Malvales; family Malvaceae; genus Hibiscus; species Hibiscus trionum. The sequence goes on along the minus strand of BSYR01000002.1, from coordinate 7,034,061 downwards.
ATACAGAGCAGAAAGCCAAAGATTGCGTATCGCAACAATGGAAGAAGAATGATCTGGTTGGTGCGAAAATGGCGTGGCTTAATTTATATGTGCATATATTCCCGTGGAAGTTTTATTGCAATTTGGCTGCTGCTGTTTCTATGGACCTTGCATGCTTCCTCCATTTCGATTTCAAAAATATTTCCACACACACCATGAAATATTCCACTGATACAAATGCAGAATTCAAGAACCACAATCTTAAAACTCTAACACCTGATTCCAAATTGTCACAGTTAATCAACCCCAAGTATTGAAGACACGGCCAACAGCCTTCTCGAATCTCTGTCAAATGCTTAGCTTTAACAGTTATTTCTAGATATCTCAGCTCAATCAAGCAGTTCATGCCGTCAGGTAATTGCTCCAAAGGAATTCCAGACATTTTTAACTTTTGCAAGTGCTTCAACTCACCAATGTCCTTATGTAAAGCTATCAACGATGATTGAGAACATAGACGAAGCACTCGTAGGTGCTTAAACTTGGAGACACAAAGATCTATAAGAGATTTGTCAATAGTATTTGATTCCTTTGAAACCTCCTGGATGATCACTGTTCTAACACCTTTCAGTTTCTTCAAGTCTTTTGGAACTTGTTTGAGTTTGTCATCAGAAAACGATAAATATAGAACTGTTTTGTCAACGGTTGCTTGGCTACTCACCGTTTTGTAATCCTTTTGGGACACTTCCAATGCAAGATCATGGATTCGAAAGGCAAATATTTGTCATAATCCTTCTCCTTCCGGATGAGGCACCATGACAGAAGTTCATTCTGGTACCGACCCCCAACACCCTCCCCTTTGGATGCTCAAGCAGCCCATTTTACATCCAAAGTTGGATGACTTCATGACTACGAAAATTCTCATCCTTCTTGTACAATGACAACAAAGCAAGGCATCGTTGCAAACGAGGCGCCAGATGATCCTAACTCAACTTCAACACAGGTAAAATACCATGTTCACTCTGCTCAAGTCTCCATGTTTCAACATCTCTTACATAGGTCCATTCCGATTCTGCTGTTTTCCGATACAGTAGGATTCCGAATTTTCTCACTGCCAAAGGAACCCCTTTGCATCTTTTCACAATGTCCTCTCCAATTCTCATGAGATTCGGATGCCGTGGCTCATCACAATCAACAAAAGCCCATTTTTTAAACAATGGGAATGATGACAGGGTCACCTGGTCTCATCAAAAGATCAATAATCTTCCTTTTCTCCTCACATCGACCAATGACATCCCAAGAGTTAACAAAAGAGTGAGTATCTCGGTGAAAAACATGCCGGTTTAGCAGACCATTTGTTCCATAGACTGATATCGGAATGATGGGAATCGCATACCTGTTTGCGGAGATATTCACACTTGAAACCATCGATAACATCTTTGGCATCGTAAAAGATGTCTCTGAGCAAGTTTTGGTTTTGGTGCTGCTGCCGAAAGCACAGCTTGAATTAGTTTCATGCTCTCCTCGAGCTTCCCCAAATCGTCTTTGACAGACGAGGACGAGCTAACTTGTTTTCCAATGAGGGCGGCTAGTTTCTCCAGAACAACTGCTGCTATAATTGAACTCTAAGAGAAAAAAAGAATGAAAGAGATGCAACTGTTTTAGGACAAGAACGGTAATGAAATGAAATGATTCTCTTTTTCAGCATTGCCTCTAATTCCATAGTTGATAGTTGGACTCGTATTTCATAAGAAAAATATCATTAAATTAAAACGGCATAAATCATTACTCTCTTATCAAAAAACTGTTTAAGTTAAAAAAAAAAAAAAGAGTCTCTTCTGCGACTTAAAGAAAAGACACAGAAAGTGCTGTTGGACATTGCTTTGGCGAATGGATAAGGATAACCAACAATTATTACTATTCAGATTCAATCCCTAAATAACTTCCTCAAAGATTGACCATAACCCTTATCTCGAATCTCAAACATTTATTACTATTAGTTTACTCCCATTTTTAATTATTTTTATTTAATTTAGTTTAGTGGTATAAATTGTGGAAGAAAAGTAAGCCGGCTCTTGATACATTCAACAATTCATGCGGTGGGGTTCATTACATTTCAAACTTTATTGATGATTGTGATCTGAATTTCGGCTTGAAAAACTTCAAGATGCAACCTAATTAGTGAAAAATTAAAATCGAAAGGAAAATAATGCTCAGTGTTGGAGAGATCATATTTTTACCAAATATTGATTCAATAAAAAACCTTTTTCCATTTCACAGAGTGTACATCGGTGTAATAAATATATATATCAGCTGTGTATCAGTTTTGTATGGTTGTAATAAATATATCAGGCTAATGTTTAAAGTTAAGGTTTAAGTTTAGAGTTTAGGAAATTATGAGGTAGGGTGTACTTTTAGAGTTTAAGGTTTTAAATTTTTTGTCATGACTTATAATTTTAATTTTTTACTGTTTAGACATCAAAAGAGGGACGAAAAGGGGGAAGATGATTTTTTTTTTCGATCAGATGAGGTTATCCGTACGTAGAGACCTAGAGCTTACAATAACATTGTTTTAACCTACTTGTTCAGCTAAGCAATCAAAACGCAGCTATAAGTTGAACATTTGCTAATTGTCTAAGGCAACGTTCTTTTCTGTGCTAGAGAATATGAAGGTGAGTAGTTTATTTTGGTGTAATGGAAATATTGATGATTTATTAAATTATTTTGAATTAAAACTAATTTAATATAATGTGCAGTTTTGAGGATCAAAATTGTTATTATATCATGTCATATTACTATCTTTATTAAATCAACCTTCAAATTCAATAATGGATAATTAAAATAAAAATAAAACGTAACATTATATTTGAGACTGCTTATGAAACGACCATTTAGTTGAAAATGGACGTTTGGACTAAAAACTTAAAACAAACAGCCAACTTTTGAATGGTAAATTCGTTTGAAAAGTGAATTATGGCTCAAACGGGAAAGTTAAATTTTTCAGCCGTTGCGGTGAGAAAGCTCGGTTGAAAATAAATGACAACTTTTTATTTAAGTATGATTTAGTCAAAAATAATAGTTGAGTGACTAAAAAAAACAAAGAAATAGGTGAGGTACTAAGTTGATAGATTACCCTTTTAAAAAATATATTATAATTCATATAATCAAAGATAATGTTGAATACACGTGTGAAGCTAGTTCAACCTCCCACCTTATTTATTTTGGTTAAATATTTAGGCTTAAGGGTTAAATAAGCCTTTAAATTTTTGGAACAAAAAAAATATTAAGCGTCTAAGTTTTTGTGCACCCAATTAAACCTTCAAACTTAAGAGGAAAAATAATTTGATCATTTGACTAACATAGACCGTTAATTTTAACAATTTTTTAATTTCTTTTGACATGTGTCGTAATAAGATAATACCACTTGTCATTTCTAAGAATTTAAAAAAATCTAAAAAACAAAAAATTCTATTTTCTTTTAAATTTTGGTAAATTCTAATTAAAATTCAAAATTTATTTAATAATAATATTTTTCAAGAGATTATAATATTTAAAAAATAAAATATTAAAAAATAAAAAATAAATATTATTATACAAGTATAAAAATAAATTGAAAAAATATATAACAATAAAATTTATTTTGATAATTAAAATATATTTTAAAATATTAAAAAAATATTAAAAAAATATTTTTTTAAAAATAAAAAAATAAAAGTGTTTTTGAAAATTATTTTTTAAAATTGTATAATAATAATAACAATATTTAATTTTTTTTAAAAAAATTTAATCTTTTGAAAATAATTATAGATTATTTTGAAATAAAATTTGAAATAAAATAATTTTTTTTATTTTAAAAATAATTTTTAGAATTTTCCAGAATTTTAATTATATATATATATATATTAAAAATTAAAAGTTCCTAGATACGACAAGTGGCATTATCATGTTGCGACATGTATTAATTTTTTAAAAAAATCGTTAAAGTTAACCGTTGACGTTGGTCAAATTAAATTTTTTTCTTGACTTTAAAAACTTAATTGAGTGCAAATGAATTTAAGGACTTCATTAATTTTTTATAAAAGTTTAAGAACTTATTGAACCCTTAAATCAATATTTTATATTACTCGCAAATTAAAACAATATTTTATATTACTCGCAAATTAAAACCAACCGTCCCTACTGAATATGGACTCTTCCACCACTACTTGACATGACCTTCCTATCTTCCATCATCCCAAGTCAAAATAAATTAAAATTGGCTAAAATACATCCAACGTCACTTAGGTTTAGTTTTTATAATAAACATGTCATTTTTCTTCTTCTAAAAATTGCAAACATGTCATTCAATTAATCTATTGTTACAAACAATTATTCAATGAACATAAAGAGGTCAATCATTTAACATATTGTTACAAACATTTCACTTTTCTTTGGTATAACAATATTTTTAGTCCAAAAACTTATACATTTTATTAATTTTATTATAATTCAAAACTATTCAATAATTTAATGGATAAAATACATCTAAGGTCACTACGAACAAGTATTATAGCTTTTCTAATTTGGTCATCAATTGTTTTTGTTTTGATAAAATTGCTCGGTGACCAAAACAAGGAAAGTGGGGATAGTTTAGTAAGCAGGCAATGGTGATGTTTACCAATTACCCTACTTTTAATAATAAAAAGGAGGGTCCCCATCTAAGCATAGATTCGATCCCGATCTGCAAAGCAGATAGCATTGTTCAAAAACTCTGTTTCCAACCAATTTCAAGGGTGAAAATTGCCACTCAGAACATTTGAAGGAGAGATTTCAAGGGTTATTGGAAAGCTTAGCTCCCTCAAAGGGCTTAACCTTTCTCACAATAACCTTAGTGCCAGTGGTAACATTCCCACATCAACACCGGAATTTGAGTAACCTTAGTGCTAGTGGTAACTGGTAACATTCCCACATCAAGAGTGAGTGTCTCCGTGAAAAACATGTCGGCTGTCATCGCTACACTCTCTCAGACCAAAGTTGTTCCACTCAGTTTCACGTTCGCTTAGCCTCGGATTGATCTCTTTTATTTTACGCCCAATTTTGACAGAGAACGTTTAGCAGAAAATCACACTCGGGGGCTGAGATCAGGATGATGGGATACCTGTTTGCCGAGATCTTCACACTTGAAATCAACGATAACATCTTCGGCATCGTAAAAGAGGTCTCTGAGCTTCCACATACAGAGGCGCAATTTTTTGTTTTGGTGCTGCTGCCGCTCGGCATCTGAAAGCTTAGCTTGAACGAGTCTCACGCGCTCCCTGAGCTTCCTCAAATCGCTGCCGAGCTAACTCCATTTCCAATGTGGGGGGCTAGTTTCTGCAGAACCACTGAAGTTATAGAGGCCAAAAACGATTCTGCCATATAATTGAACTCTAAGAGGAAAGAAAGAATGAAAGAGAGGCAACTGTTTTAGGACAAGAACGGTAATGAAATGAAATGCAGTCAAGAAATGATTTTCTTTTTCAGCTATGTGTCGACATTGCCTCTAGGCTCTAACTAAGAGTATTTATATTCAATAGTTGATAGTCGGACTTAGGGATCGCAACGGGTCGGGTCAAATTTTTTGCCGTCCTGACTCGACTCGAACATTGAAACTCAATACCCGACCCCACTCCGGTACTTAGAGGCCTTTGTCCCACCCTGACCCCACCCCGAATTTTGGAGGCAATACCCGACCCGCCCCGACTTGAACAAGAATTATTTTTTTACTTTTTCATTATATACTGAAAATCAATATAATATATAACAATACTCATATAATTGACATTTTACGCTTAATAAATAGATAAATGGGAGGGAAACAACCATGCACCATTATCTAACACCAAGCAAATAAAGAGATGGGCATCGAAATATAATTAACTGCAATATAAATGTTGATTATATTTAAAATATACACTGCAGTCCATAATAGCATATATCTAAAATATCGTGCACTTCATTACATATTGAAAATCAATATAATGAATAACAATTGTAACACCCACATTTCCGTCCTCGAATTTAAAGCCGTAAAAGTTAAATTATTTATTTATTCTTAGAAGCAATTGAGTTTGCACATTTGTGAATTATGCAATTTGGTCCCTAAAGTTCTTAATTGGGCAATTAGTGCACCAATTCGGATTAGAAAAAAAATTAGATTTGAATTAAGTAGTTTAGCCGATTGGTAAATTAGTGAATTTGAGTTAGTGATATCAAGATCTAAAGTGTGAAATTAAAAGAATAAAAAAAGAAATTAAATCACATTACATCTCCTTGAGAAATCGGATGAAATTAAGAAAATTAAATAAATCATGTAACAAGGTAATTTGATGACCAAATTAAAAGGTTCATAAAGCATGAAAATTGCATGTTAAGGATAAAATATCCTTGGGGCTGCCCTTAGTAAATTAAGAATAGAAGAGATAGACAAAAGGGCTCTTGGGTAAATTAGTAAGCCATCAAATCACCTAAATTAAGGAAGCTTGTCTTCCTTCATCATTTCCTCTCCTTTGCCGTGAAGAAAAGAGAAATAAGAGGGGGGGGGGGGAGAGAAGTTCTAAAGTCTGAAAAATTGAGAGCTATAGATGGTGAATTTTTGCTTGCATGGTGGGAGATTTAAGCTAGGAAATTGAAGAAGATAACTAGTGATGTCAAGAAATTAAAAAGTAAGTTTCTTACTCCTTGTAACTATTCGGTTGAGTTTAAAACCATGCATGCAAACCTAAAACTTGTATGAACATGAAAATATATGAATCTTGAATGAAATAACAAGATGAAATATGGAAATATGTGAAAACTTTTTTAAGAACATATGAATAGAGTGAAAAGGGGACTGTTTTGAAAGAAAATGTAAAATCTTGAATATTTGGAAAATTTCTTAGGGATTAAAATCTGAAAATTTTCACTAGGAGAAAGTTGTGAAGAAACGAAAATTTTGTTATAAATGATTATTGGTTGCTGGAAAAATGAGTTAAAAAGATGATATTTTGATTAGAACCAAAAATGGTCATGTAATCGAAAGTTATGGAGATTAGAGACTGTTTTGGAGAAATCAGTAAATTGAATACTTAAGTGTTGAAATTGGAAGTTTATATGGACTGTAAAATGTCATGGAAAAATAGTATAAGTCATACCATGAAGGAATTTTTAGATTCAAGTGTGTGATTAAGTGTATTTTTAAGTTAAAGTATAAGTTAAGAAAGCTGTCCAGTGGTGTACAATGTAAAAACAATAACTTTGGAAATTCACCAAAAATTGGTTATAAGGTATTTCAAGCTGAAAATTATACTGTATAAACTTTGATATGTCTTGAATCATTGAGAGAAAACGGAACTCAATTTCAGTATGTAAATTAAGAGATATGAATTTTTAAAGTTGGACAGTGCATGCTGTCCAGATTTACCGAAATGAGTGTAATTAAGCAATAAACTGTATTGCTTCGAATAAGATAAAAATATGAGGTTCACATGACTGTAAAATTGAGTTTAATACCTTTCCAACGATATATGATAAGTTAATTTTGGATTAGTAATTAAAAAGTTATGATTAAAACGCTAACTAGTCCTCCAACTAGTTTAATGAAAAGTCAGATTTGAAATTAGGAATTCATGCTTGAAATTGAGAAGTAATTATGATTGAATTGCTTCCTAATTTAGTGTATGTTCGTTTTATGTTGAGAATTAAGATCGGAATTGCGAAGAATCTTTGGAGGAAGCTAGGATCGATCACTCGAAGGGAAGAAACAAAGGCATCTCAATTCGAGATCAAGCTTAAGGATTCGTGAGTGTAATTTCGTGAGTGTAATTTTGTATTATGGTTGGGGCTAGTGTCCGAACCACTTTATTATTTGTAATTTATGTTCTATATGCATGAAATTGGACTAATTGATATTCGGTAATGTGTTTAGTAAGGGAAGGAGATAAAAAGGAAATTGGATGCATGATTTGAAACTTGTGATTTATGTTTGATTGTGTGCAATATGTGGGCTACTTTATATGATGTTAATTGCCATGAATTATATGTTCGATTTGGATTTTGATAATGTTTGAGTATGTGCAAATGTGGACTGCCCATGTAGTTAATTGTATGATGAATATGATTCTTGATGATATTTGATAAAATGAATATGTGGACTGCCCTATGGTAAGTTTATGCTATGCTTAGAAATGCATGTGATTATGTATGTATGATGTTGCTGCTATGCATGATATTATGATCGAATGAGCATGCAAAGTAAATTCTGAAAAATGTATATGTTAAATGAAATAATGAACTAATTAATTAACAAGATTACGCCCTTGGTCGATTGGACGTTTTAGATAAGAACGGCATGCCTAGAGTCTGAGCTCACTGTTTGATATTGCTTTGTGCAATCTTTGATAGTACTTTGTGTACTCTTGATTATAAGATATGTGTTCTTGATTGCTGTTCGAGACACATGATGCTATGGGCATCCCTTGATGTTGCTTTGTGCGACTCTTGATGTTGCTTTGAGCAACTATATGCGTTTACATGTTACCCTTCCGATGGCTCGAATTTCTGATACGACTATTCTACCATGGGCAAAGATATTAAATAAAATGCTTGGGCTATGAAACCAAATTAAAGGTAACGAAGTGAATGAATGTGACATGATTTATATGAATTGAATGGAAATTGCTAAGTTAAATATAGCTTATGAAGTGGATAAATGATGGTGTGACTTAGCATGATATGATATGATATGATATGAAATGTTATGCTATGTGGACATTGGTCCTTTTCGTTTATGATATGAAGCATATGAATTGCTTATAAGTTCGATTATGTGAAATTTGGGTAATGACCCTATTCGAATACATGGAATTAAGAAATGGAAAATTCTGATTTTTTGGAATGATATTTTGAGATCATTCGAATGACATGCCTATGGTGAATTTGTGATTTCGATTTGATAAGTTAAAAAATGCTATGTATGGATTAGCATGAGATCTTGATTAATTCAATTGCTAAAGCATGAGATTGAGTATGCTGAAATTGGATTGAATTATGTTATTGATCGAATTATATGCAAGCATGTGATAAATTATTGGGTTATGTTATGTATTCGAGCATGTGCTATGAATGTTGATATGATATGTATGACGCTATGTGTATGATTTTTATATGAGCTTAGTTGGGTGAAATTGGATTGTTAATAAACCTAGCTAAGTAAACTCAATGCTTGATCACATTAGAGCTCAAGAATGAATTAGTTTTAGCATTACCTCGCTAAGTACTTTTTGTACTTATCGCTCCGTTGTTTTCTTCTTCCCAACCTTAGCAGGATAGCTCGGACCTTAAAGCTAACATTCGTTGGATCAAAGTTATCAAGTTCACAGTTCTGAAATATGTACGATCTAAGTCTTATCTTTAGACTCCTAGATGGTGGCTTTGAAGTCTGTTTAAGGATTTGTTTTGTAGTGTTCGGTCGTAACTTAAGTTTGAAATGGTGTTTGAAATTATATGCTCCGTGATGCTTGGTTAGGAGGCTAGAATCATGTTTTGTATTTAAGTAGGTAGCCTCATTATTTTGGTGTATAAAAATGTAAGTCAAGCTAGTGGTTGTGTCGATTCTTTTTGTTGTCCATACTCGATAGCTTGACATGTTAGAGGCATATAAATCATGATATTTTGTAAGGTTCTAAGTAAAGGAAATCGAATGCCATGAAATTGAAATCTATTATGTGTTGCATGAAAATTGAATTGATTAATTATTGGTAATTTGGATTAATTCGAAAATCACCTAGACCATTTAATTAAGGGTTTCGAATGGCATGAATTTGAATAGTTAAGTATTTGGCTTGTTTGACCTAATTGTAATAGTAATATGATAATAAAGATAAAAGTTTTAAATTGGCTCGTAAATTAGTAACAAGATTAAAAGAAAGTATGTCTAAGTTTATGTTTGATCATCAGAAGTTAAGAAAAGTTTTTGTTAGCCCATTTTCTGCGTGCGCATTAATATGAATAATTGATTAAAATGATATCTTGCTTTTCGAAATGCTTCCGCTTTTGTCTGATAAGTTCTGTTTGTCCGCCTTTTTTGTTCCGGCAATGCCCCCGGCTCCCGGCCCGGGTTAGGTGTGTTACATTTGTTGGCATCAGAGCTTTTTAGGTAACATGTCCTATAGACCTCGAATGTGTTCTGTGTGCATCATTAGTTGAGTCAAGCCACCTAGGGATCATACATATTGTTACTTGTGACTTGATCCTAACTTGAATTTTGTTTGATCCGAATTAGAATGAAAGAGACACATTTAGCTCGAGATGATGAAAGTCCTCGAGAATCCTCAAGTGAAGGGGATAGTGTCCGTATGAAAGAAAACCCTCCGGATAAGGAGAACCCTCTTGTACCAGATAACACTCGACAACAATCTCCTGTTCAGCCTCGGACGAACACTAACAATCCGACTGTTCAGAATGTTCAAAGAGATTGTCTTCTGAGCATGAAAGAAATGTTCGATCAGCTTTTGACGAACATGAGACATGAACAACCTGCTCCGATAGCTGCTGCCCCTAGCAGAGCTCCTATTGAAAAGCTTGCTCAGCACCGAGCCTATACTTTTGCAGGCTCTATTGAAGAGAAGCCTGAAGAAGCTGAGTATTGGTTAGAAAGAACTACTCAGATATTGACTAAGCAACTTCAGTGCTCCGATGAGCATAAGCTCGAATGCGTTGTAGCCTTACTTGTTGATGAAGCCTTGAACTGGTGGGAAACTACAACACTAACTGCTCCAGTTGAATCTGTGAACTGGAAATTCTTTGTAGACGAATTCAAGAAGAAATACATCAGTGAACAGTACTTGGCCGATCGAAGAAAGCGTTTCTTGCATCTGAAGCAAGCGGGTCGACCAATAGAGCAGTACGTGGCTGATTTCTGTAAGTACTGCAAGTATGGTTCTGAGTACATCAAGTCAGAGAAAGAAAAGTGCCGTATGTTCATTGACGGTCTGAATGATGAGCTGAGTCTGATGTTTACCGCCCTGGATATCACGGACTTTCAAACTCTCGTAAATCGAGCTATTGCTACGGAATCCAAGTTTCGGGCCGCAGAAAAGAGGAAAAGCGGATACCGTCATGATAAGAAGCGTAAGAGTGATGACAAGTCTCACTGGAAATCAAAGAAGTCTAGAAGCCATAAGGAAGGTACTTCTTCGTATAATCCAGCACCTCGTAGTAACTTCACATCGAAACCTCATTCTGTGAGTAGACTCTCTGTCCTGGTCATATCTGTCAATAGCCCTGGGAAGTCAGAGAAGGTTGCCGTTTGTCAGCATTGTCAGAAACCACATTTTGGTCAGTGCCGAAAGCAGGCTAACTTATGTTTTGCTTGTGGCGGAAGTGACCACTATATCAGAGACTGTCCAGTGATGAGAGATCAAGTTCCTGCTCAAAACTCTGCTAATCCGAGTCATGTGCAATCCAATCGGAACAAAAATATTAGACAAGCTCAGTCTAGGAATCAGGGCAGAGGCAGAAGCAATCAGTCGAAAGCCACCACACATCAGGAATCACGAACTCCAGCTCGAGTCTATCATATTCGTGGCAAGGATGAGGAAGAGTCTCCGGATGTTATTGCGGGTACGGTTGAACTAAACCTTACTCCTGTTTATGCTTTAATTGATTCAAGATCAACTCATTCTTTTGTGTGTTCTCACTTGATCGACAAGTTACAGCTAAAGCCCGAATTTGTTAAAACTAGGTTAATTGTTTCAAACCATATAGAAGGTGACTTACCAATCAACCTGATCTGTAAGAATAGCCTTGTATCTATTCGAAATGTATCTTTTCCGTGTGATCTGTATGTTCTACCTAAATGTGACTTTGACCTAGTATTAGGTTTAGACTGGTTGGGTAGACATGAAGCCTGGATTGACTGTCAGAATAAAAGACTATACTTGAGGGGATTAGGAAAAGAATCAATTCTGTTAATTGACAAGAAACCAACATCTATTTTTGCTGCTATGGCTTTGCAAGATGAACTAGATTTTGGCTTAACAGAAATGCCTGTTGTATATGAATTTGTTGATGTTTTTCCTGAGGAACTCCCTGGACTCCCTCCAATTCGAGAAGTTGAGTTCAAAATTGAAGTTCAGCCTGGAACTAATCCCGTGTCCATTACGCCCTATCGTATGGCACCTATTGAGTTGCAAGAATTAAAGAAGCAAATTCAAGAATTAGAAGATAAGGGTTTCATTCGACCCAACACTTCTCCCTGGGGTGCTCATGTTCTCTTTGTGAAAAAGAAAGACGGAACGATGCGAATTTGCATTGATTACCGACAATTGAACAGAGTCACTATCAAGAACAAGTAAGGCTGAAAGATGAACTGAAAGATGCTGGTGTATTCTCTAAAATTGACCTTCGATCTGGATATTATCAAATGAGGGTGAAAGATGAAGATATACCCAAAACTGCTTTTAGAACTCGTTATGGTCATTACGAATTTCTGGTGATGCCATTCGGGTTAACGAATGCTCCTGCTGCATTCATGGATCTGATGAACCGAGTATTCAAGCCTCATCTTGACAAGTTTGTTGTCGTATTCATTGACGATATTCTAGTCTATTCTCGTAACATAGAAAAACATGCTTAACTTCTTCGGATTGTACTCCAGACACTCCGAGAAAATAAGCTATTTGCTAAGTTCACTAAATGTGAATTATGGCTTTCAGAAGTATCTTTCCTCGGACATGTTATTTCAGCTGAAGGAATCAAAGTTGATTCTAAGAAAATTCAGTCAATTCTTGAATGGCGACCTCCGAGCAATATAAGCGAGGTCCGCAGTTTCCTTGGTTTAGCTGGGTATTATCGGAGATTTGTGAAAGGATTTTCGGTAATTGCTGCACCACTAACCAAATTGCTCAGAAAGAGTGAACCATTTAAGTGGTCAGAAGGACAACAAAGAAGTTTTGATCATCTTAAACAAGCCTTGACTTGTGCTCCTGTTCTTATTCAGCCTGAGTCTAGAAAAGAATTCCTTGTCTACAGTGATGCATCACATTCCGGCCTTGGATGTGTTCTGATGCAGGAAGGTAATGTGATTGCATACGCTTCTCGACAACTTAAGCCTCACGAGCTAAACTATCCAACTCATGATCTTGAATTAGCAGCCATTGTATTCGCACTGAAAATTTGGCGGCATTATTTGTATGGTGAGAAGTGTAAGCTATTCACCGATCATAAAAGTCTGAAGTACTTGCTTACTCAGAATGATCTGAATCTTAGACAAAGAAGGTGGTTGGAATTACTCAAAGATTATGATCTGACCATCGACTATCATCCTGGAGAGGCTAACGTGGTTGCCGATGCTCTGAGTCGGAAACCGAACCTCGGTACGTCTTTCAAAATTCTCAAAATCTAAAAATGTTCAATCTTGAAAATTTACTAAACCATTCGAATGGTGTCTTGCTCTCCAAGTAACATCTTTGATTCGTTGTTCATAGCTTCTTTGGCCATCAATGCTCATTTCCGACTATGTAAAGCTCGGAATTATCTGAGCGAACTCCAAGTTCAATCTGTTCTGATCTCTAGAATCAAAGAACTCCAGCAAGTTGATCCAGAACTGAAGAACAAGTTCAAATTATTCATTCCCGATTGAAACAAGCTTTTGATAGGCAAATGTCATACGCTGATCTGAAGCGCAGGGACATCTAATATGCAGTCGGAGATAAAGTATTTCTCAAAGTTTCTCCGTGGAAGAAAGTTTTTCGTTTCGGCAAGAAAGGAAAGCTTAGTCCGCGTTTCATTGGACCGTTCGGAGTAATTGAGAGAATTGGTCCTGTAGCTTATCGTCTTGCACTACCTCCTGAATTCGATAAGATTCATAATGTCTTTCATGTTTCTATGTTAAGGCGTTATCGATCTGATCCGTCTCACATTCTCGAACCAGAAGAAGTTCAGGTTCTCGATCGAGAAATTAAAAGGCTTCGTAACAAGAGCGTCTCTCTTGTTAAAATTCTCTGGAAGAATCATAACGTTACAGAAGCAACGTGGGAACCCGAGGATATGATGCGTAAGCAATATCCTCATTTATGCAGTTCAGGTAAGAATTCGAGGGCGAATTCTTTCTTTAAGGAGGAGGGAATTGTAACACCCACATTTCCGTCCTAGAATTTAAAGCCGTAAAAGTTAAATTATTTATTTATTCTTAGAAGCAATTGAGTTTGCAAATTTGTGAATTATGCAATTTGGTCCCTAAAGTTCTTAATTGGGCAATTAGTGCACCAATTCGGATTAGAAAGAAAATTAGATTTGAATTAAGTAGTTTAGCCGATTGGTAAATTAGTGAATTTGAGTTAGTGATATCAAGATCTAAAGTGTGAAATTAAAAGAATAAAAAAAGAAATTAAATCACATTACATCTCCTTGAGAAATCGGATGAAATTAAGAAAATTAAATAAAGCATGTAACAAGGTAATTTGATGACCAAATTAAAAGGTTCATAAAGCATGAAAATTGCATGTTAAGGATAAAATATCCTTGGGGCTGCCCTTAGTAAATTAAGAATAGAAGAGATAGACAAAAGGGCTCTTGGGTAAATTAGTAAGCCATCAAATCACCTAAATTAAGGAAGCTTGTCTTCCTTCATCATTTCCTCTCCTTTGCCGTGAAGAAAAGAGAAATAAGGGGGGGGGGAGAGAAGTTCTAAAGTCTGAAAAATTGAGAGTTAAAGATGGTGAGTTTTTGCTTGCATGGTGGGAGATTTAAGCTAGGAAATTGAAGAAGATAACTAGTGATGTCAAGAAATTAAAAAGTAAGTTTCCTACTCCTTGTAACTATTCGGTTGAGTTTAAAACCATGCATGCAAACTTAAAACTTGTATGAACATGAAAATATATGAATCTTGAATGAAATAACAAGATGAAATATGGAAATATGTGAAAACTTTTTTAAGAACATATGAATAGAGTGAAAAGGGGATTGTTTTGAAAGAAAATGTAAAATCTTGAATATTTGGAAAATTTCTTAGGGATTAAAATCTGAAAATTTTCACTAGGAGAAAGTTGTGAAGAAATGTAAATTTTTTTTATAAATGATTATTGGTTGCTGGAAAAATGAGTTAAAAAGATGATATTTTGATTAGAACAAAAAATGGTCATGTAATCGAAAGTTATGGAGATTAGGGACTGTTTTGGAGAAATCGGTAAATTGAATACTTAAGTGTTGAAATTGGAAGTTTATATGGACTTTAAAATGTCATGGAAAAATAGTATAAGTCATACCATGAAGGAATTCTTAGATTCAAGTGTGTGATTAAGTGTATTTTAAGTTAAAGTATAAGTTAAGAAAGCTGTCCAGTGGTGTACAATGTAAAAACAGTAACTTTGGAAATTCACCAAAAATTGGATATAAGGTATTTCAAGCTGAAAATTATACTGTATAAACTTTGATATGTCTTGAATCATTGAGAGAAAACGGAACTCAATTTCAGTATGTAAATTAAGAGATATGAATTTTTAAAGTTGGACAGTGCATGCTGTCCAGATTTACCGAAATGAGTGTAATTAAGCAATAAACTGTATTGCTTCGAATAAGATAAAAATATGAGGTTCACATGACTGTAAAATTGAGTTTAATACCTTTCCAAAGATATATGATAAGTTAATTTTGGATTAGTAATTAAAAAGTTATGATTAAAACGCTAACTAGTCCTCCAACTAGTTTAATGAAAAGTCAGATTTGAAATTAGGAATTCATGCTTGAAATTGAGAAGTAATTATGATTGAATTGCTTCCTAATTTAGTGTATGTTCGTTTTATGTTGAGAATTAAGATCGAAATTGCGAAGAATCTTTGGAGGAAGCTAGGATCGATCACTCGAAGGGAAGAAACAAAGGCATCTCAATTCGAGGTCAAGCTTAAGGATTCGTGAGTGTAATTTCGCGAGTGTAATTTTGTATTAGGGTTGGGGTTAGTGTCCGAACCACTTTATTATTTGTAATTTATGTTTTATATGCATGAAATTGGACTAATTGATATTCGGTAATGTGTTTAGTAAGGGAAGGAGATAAAAAGGAAATTGGATGCATGATTTGAAACTTGTGATTTATGTTTGATTGTGTGCAATATGTGGGCTGCTTTATATGATGTTAATTGCAATGAATTATATGTTCGATTTGGATTTTGATAATGTTTGAGTATGCACAAATGTGGACTGCCCATGTAGTTAATTGTATGATGAATATGCATGAATTGGATTCTTGATGATATTTGATAAAATGAATATGTGGACTGCCCTATGGTAAGTTTATGCTATGCTTAGAAATGCATGTGATTATGTATGTATGATGTTGCTGCTATGCATGATATTATGATCGAATGAGCATGCAAAGTAAATTCTGAAAAATGTATATGTTAAATGAAATAATGAACTAATTAATTAACAAGATTACGCCCTTGGTCGATTGGACGTTTTAGATAAGAACGACATGCCTAGAGTCTGAGCTCACCGTTTGATATTGCTTTGTGCAATCTTTGATAGTACTTTGTGTACTCTTGATTATAAGATATGTGTTCTTGATTGCTGTTCGAGACACATGATGCTATGGGCATCCCTTGATGTTGCTTTGTGCGACTCTTGATGTTGCTTTGAGCAACTATATGCTTTACATGTTACCCTTCCGATGGCTCGAATTTCTGATACGACTATTCTACCATGGGCAAAGATATTAAATAAAATGCTTGGGCTATGAAACCAAATTAAAGGTAACGAAGTGAATGAATGTGACATGATTTATATGAATTGAATGGAAATTGCTAAGTTAAATATAGCTTATGAAGTGGATAAATGATGGTGTGACTTAGCATGATATGATATGATATGATATGAAATGTTATGCTATGTGGACATTGGTCCTTTTCGATTATGATATGAAGCATATGAATTGCTTATAAGTTCGATTATGTGAAATTTGGGTAATGACCCTATTCGAATACATGGAATTAAGAAATGGAAAATTCTGATTTTTGGAATGATATTTTGAGATCATTCGAATGACATGCCTATGGTGAATTTTTGATTTCGATTTGATAATTTAAAAATGCTATGTATGGATTAGCATGAGATCTTGATTAATTCAATTGCTAAGCATGAGATTGAGTATGCTGAAATTGGATTGAATTATGTTATTGATCGAATTACATGCAAGCATGTGATAAATTATTGGGTTATGTTATGTATTCGAGCATGTGCTATGAATGTTGATATGATATGTATGACGCTATGTGTATGAATTTTATATGAGCTTAGTTGGGTGAAATTGGATTGTTAATAAACCTAGCTAAGTAAACTCAATGCTTGATCACATTAAAGCTCAAGAATGAATTAGTTTTAGCATTACCTCGCTAAGTACTTTTTGTACTTATCGCTCCGTTGTTTTCTTCTTCCCAACCTTAGCAGGATAGCCTGGACCTTAAAGCTAGCATTCGTTGGATCAAAGTTATCAAGTTCTCAAGTTCACAGTTCTGAAATATGTACGATCTAAGTCTTATCTTTAGACTCCTAGTGTTGTGACATATAAGGGGCATGGTATCTACTTGAACACCATAGTCTAAGAGTTGTTGCTTCATCCAGAGAACTTGAGCACAACAACTCCCTAAGGATATGTACTCCGCTTCGGTGGTAGATAAAGCTACGATATTTTGTTTATTAGAGAACCAAGATACGAGCATACTACCTAAGAATTGACATATTCCGGAGGTACTTTTCCTATCTATCTTACATCCCCCATAATCTGCATCGGAGAAAGCATAAAGGTCAAAGGAAGAGTCTCTAGGATACCAAAGACATAAACAAGGTGTATCTCTAAGGTATCTAAAGATTCTCTTAATGGCAACTAGGTGTGATTCTCTAGGACTAGCTTGAAATTTGGCACACAAGCAAACACTAAACATGACATTGAATCTACTTGTGGTAAGGTAAAGCAAATATCCAATCATGGAACGATAAAGCTTAGAATCAACACACTTACCTCATTCATCCTTGTCAAGCTTAATTGATGAGCTCATAGGAGTGACTTGAGGCTTCACATTCTCCAAGCCAAACTTCTTGAGCATATCCTTGATGTATTTAGCTTGATTAATGAAGGTTCCATATATTCTTTGCTTGATTTGGAGCCCCAAGAAAAATGAGAGCTCTCCCATCATGCTCATCTCAAATTCACCTTGAATTAGCTTAGAAAATTCTTAGCAGTAAAATTCACTAGTAGAACCAAAAATAATATCATCAACATATATTTGAACTACTAAGATGTCATTGACATATCTTTTAATCAAAAGTGTAGTATCCACCTTGCCTTTTTTCAAAACCTTTTTCAATTAAAAAGTTTGAAAGTCTTTCATACCAAGCTCTAGGAGCTTGTTTCAAACCGTATAAAGATTTTATTAGTTTAAAAACATGGTTTGGAAAGTTTGGATCTTCAAAATAAGGTGGTTGTTCTACATACACTTCTTCATTTATAAAACCATTTAGAAAAACATTTTTCACATCCATTTGAAAGAGCTTGAAATCATGATAGCATGCAAATGCAACAAGCATCCTAATAGCTTACATTCTAGCAACGAGTGCATATGTTTCATCAAAATAAATTTCCTCTTCTTGAGTGTAACCTTGAGCAACAAGCCTAGCCTTGTTCCTCACTATGTTACCACTCTCATCTAGTTTGTTTCTAAATACCCACTTAGTTCCTATAGCAGATTGATTACTAGGCCTATCAACTAATGCCCATACTTTACTTCTCTCAAATTGATTAAGTTCCTCTTGCATAGCCAATATCCAAAAATCATCTTTTAATGCTTCTTTGATATTTTTAGGCTCTATGCATGAGATAAATGCAACATGATTCATAAGTTTGAGAGAGGATCTAGTAGTTACCCCCTTGGATGGATCACCCAAGATTTTACCACCTTTGACATAGTTGAACTCCCTTGGTTATGTCACCTCCTTTTCCTCAAGAGCCAAGTCCTTCAAGGCTTCAAGAGGTAGATCTTGTGCTTCCTTTTCTTTAGTTGGAATCTCATTCACCTTTGATGTTTGTCCTCCATCAATGGGTTCAATGATCCCTACATCATCATCATCACAAGATTCCTTCCTCGGAAGAATGTTATCATCGAAAACAACTTGCATAGACTCTTCAACAACCAAAGTTCTTTTATTAAATACTCGGTAGGCTTTAGAGTTTAGGGAATAACCCAAGAATATTGCTTCATCACTTTTAGCATCAAATTTACCTAAGTTATCTTTTCTATTGTTTAAGACAAAAAATTTACAACCAAAATGGTGGAAATAACTAATGTTAGGCTTTTTGGATTTCAAAATCTCATAAGGTGTTTCCCTTAAAGCTGGCCTAATAATTACTCTATTAATAATATAACAAGCCGTATTAGTGACTTCTGCCAAAAAATACTTAGGTAAATTGTTTTCACAAAGCATTGTCCTAGCCATCTCTTCTAAAGTTCTATTTTTCCTCTCAACTACCCCATTTTGTTGAGGAGTGAGAGGAGCCAAAAAATTATGGCTAATACCATTTTCATTACAAAAATCTTCAAAACCCATATTTTGAAATTCGGTTCCATGATCACTTCTTATATGTGAGATTTTGAGATCAAGATCATTTTGGGTAATTTTTGTAAATGTGATAAAATTTTCTAAAGCCTCATCCTTAGTACTTAAGAAGAGAACCCAAGTGTATCTAGAAAAGTCATCTACCAATACAAATTCATATGACTTACCACCCAAACTCATAGTTCTAATGGGCCCAAATAAATCCATGTGGATTAATTGTAACGCCCTACTAGTTGAAACATCATTAATGGGTTTAAATGAGGTTCTCTTTTGTTTACCCTTAGCACAAACATCTCATATTTTATCTAATGAAAATTTTAGTTTGGGTAAGCCTCTAACTAGATTTTGGGAAACTAATTTTTCTAAAACACTTATGCTGGCATGCCCTAGTTTCCTATGCCACAACCATGCATCATTCTTATCATGTGCAACTAAACGTGCATGGAATGAATGTATGTCATATAAATGCATCATACAAATATTTCCTATGCGATGACCAATGAGCATTATTTTATTTGTTTTAATGTTCACAATTTTACACCCATTTCTACCAAAATGAGCATCAAAACCTTTATCACAAAGTTGACTAATGCTCAAAAGATTATGTTTTAGACCATTGACATATAAAACATTTTCAATGAATGTAGATTTTAGATTACCAATGGATCCTTTGCCTTCAATGTGACCTTTGGAGTTGTCACCAAATGTCACACATCCTCCACTTTTTGGTTTAAGCTCCAAGAATCTACTCGTGTCTCCGGTCATGTGTCTCGAGCAACCACTATCAAGGTACTACGTGTTCTTACTTGAAGCTCACACCTTGAAGCAGTGCTCCTCCTACAAACAAAGAGATTAAGCTTTGATTTTTAGTACCCAAAATTATTTGGGTCCATGAGAGTTAGCTCCCAAAAGCTTGGTCCACTTAGGAATCCAAGAAGCAATTGCATTTACATTATTAGAAACAATGAGTTCCTTAGGAACCCATACACTCCTAATTCTTTTAACTTTAGATTGCTTTTGAAAATCTTTTTATTTGGGGTAAAATGGTTTTCTCTTATCATATTGGGTTTTTGAAGAATTTCCCTTTTTCAAGAGCATGTTTCCCAATAGTAAGAGAATTTTTGAGATTATCCACTTCCTTTGTGTAATAATCTTGGAAATCAAAAAAAAGTTTTTCTTGGTCTATATTTTTCTTTTTAAGTTCATTAGTGAGATATACCAAGCATAAAACCTTCTTTTCCAATTCGGAGTTGGGTTTTGAAAGAGACTCATTTTGAGATTTTAAATTGGAAATAGTTTTCTTGTTTTTCAAAATAGACTCTTTATATTTCTCTACCAATTCATCGTAAACTTCTTGCAACTCATAAAATGTATCATATAGTTCATCATAAATAAGAGATGATGAGTTAAAGTTTACCATAGAATCCTCCTCAAGGGCCATGAGGCAAAGGTTGGCCACTTCATGCTCCTCATCCTCGGTTGATGACTTCTCATCACTCCAAGTTCCTACTTGAGCCTTTAGCTTCTTCTTCTTCTCAAAGCTCTTCTTCTTTAGTTGAGGGCAATCGATGTGAATGTGACCCGACTTCTTGCACTCATAGCAAATGAGTTGGTCTTTTTCTTCTTCTTTGTTCTTGTTCTTGAAGTCTTTTCTTCTTGAAAACTTTCTACCACAATTTTACTTCATGAACCTTGAGAATATTTTAGCTATCATAGCCAATTCTTCAAATTCATCTTCCCCACTAGAAGTACTCTCCTCTTGTGGTAGAGAGGCTTTGAGAGCAACTCCTTGCCTTTTCTTCTCTACCTCTCGCTTGACTACTCTTCTTTCTTCTTTTCTCTTCTCTTCTTCTCTCCCTTGCTTCATGATCTCATGTGTGAGGAGAGAACCAACTAGTTCATCAAGCTTTAGGGTCTTCAAATTCTTTGCTTCGATGATGGCGGTTCTCTTTCCATCCCATGATTGGAGAAGAGAGTAGAGTAGCTTCCGGACTAACTTATCTTCGGGTATGGTCTCTTCGAAGCCCTTCAAACAATTGAAGATGACGAAGAAGTTATCAAACATCTTCGTTACGGTCTCATCGACCTCCATCTTGAAGTTCTCGTAACTAAGATTGAGGATCCCGATCTTTGTCTCCTTCACATCGTTTGTTCCTTCATATGTGGTTTCAAGAGTGTCCCACACTTCTTTGACACTTGTGGTCGATGATACTTTGGAGTAGATGTCCGGTCTGAGAGCACAAAATAGCATGTGCAAGGCTTTGTCATTCACTTGCAATTTATTCCTATCATCTTCACTCATCTCCACCTTTTTCTTTGGAACAAGCCTTCCTTCTTCATCTCTCTTCATGAGAATGGTTGGTCCATCTTCTACTACATCCCATACGAGGTAATCACTTGATTTGATGAAGAGACGCATTCGGTTATTCCAATAGGGATATTTATCCCCATTGAAGAAGGGTGGTTTGGTGGTAGATTGAGACTCGTACATGCTTGGCCCGGAGGTAGATGTCATGGCTTGACTTGGAAGTTGATCAACACTCTTCTATGATCTTCTCTTGTGGTTGTGAAGCCTTAAAAGAGGTAGGCTCTTATACAAATTGTTGAGTGGATCGAATTAACCGATATGGCCAAGAGGGGGTGAATTGACACTTTTAAAAATGAAGGGAGCAAAATGAACAATTAAAAATGAAGAACAAAGCACTTATAATGGTTCAAGCTTCTAAACAAGCTCTACATCCACTACCCTAGCTCCCACTAATGATTTTCAACAAACTCTTCACTAATTTGTTCTTCCCCCTTTCTAGGCTAATGAGACAACCTTTACAAATTCAATCTTTCTACCCAAAGATTGAATTAGAAGACTCTCAATTACAAAGAATAAGAGAAAATTTGAAATGTATCTCTCACAAGACTAATATATTTCCCAATTACAAACCAACACTCCCCAAACTTGAAAGAAAAATGAACAATTGAGAATTTTACAAGTTGGGTACACAATTTGACTCTAATAGGCTCAAGGGTTTGGAATAAAATGCTTTGATGTTACTTGAAGGTTCAATAGTTGTTGCTGGTGTTTTTTAAGCTTACTTTTATACCTTCTCATTGATTTCTAGCCGTTTGGGTGGTTGATATAATCAATAGAGCCGTTGGGGCTCTCTCTTCCCTCCATAAATGTTGTTATGAAACTACCCTTATTGAAACACGAGGCCCTGTATCGAAACGGACACCAAAAAAGAAAGAGTTGTTGTATGTAAAAAGGGTTGTATCGAAATGGCTATAGGTCGTATCAAAATGGTTTGAAATTGTAAAATGTAGAAAGAGGGTCGTACCGAAACGGCTAAGGGCTGTATCTAAATGTTTTGAAACTGTAAATTGGTGTTTTGAAACAACATATGGGTTTATCGAAACACTTAACCAAATTTTCAAAAGTTCATTTCTGACAAGTAACGACTAGTTCATTTAATGCTCAGGTTTGAAATACTTAACCCCTGTATCGAAACTAGTATGAGCCTTTTCGAAACAACACTTAAAAATCAAAAGTACAGATGAAGGCTGTATCGAAACGGGCAATCCCGTTTCAAAACCCTTGTCTCGAAATAGAATAGTATGTATCGAAACAGACGTTTCCATTGGCAAAACGTATCGAAACACTTTGGGGGTGTTTTGATACGCCTGGGTAATTTTGTGTATTTTGGCTTTGAAACACTTAGAAAAATTTATGGGGTTTAAGTTTTGACTTCAAAACATTTTAAGTATAAATTTTACTTGTCAAATGTAAGTATTTCAATTGCTTAAAAATTTATTTACTTTGAAATTTATTCCTTAGATTATTTGTGATATTAAAATAAAATATTGGTTTTTCAAGTATCCACATGAAATTTTTAACTTTCAGAGGTACGTTTAATTTCCATAGTTTACCAAAGTCGAATTCTTGATCTTCCACCCATACATTCACAATCAAGTGAGTTAATCTTTTCACCGAGAACAAACCGGCCTTGGCATGAATCTACAATATTTTGTCTTGCACTTCCGGGAAAATTTTCACCCATTTGATTACAAAATTAAGACCTTCAACCATCCTTTTTTCCATATCTAACAGGGTCCTTGAGAATACCCCGTCCCACTCGATATTGCTAAGTCTATACGAGCCTGCCATTTCTTCCTCTATCCATCTTTTAGTTCGAGCTAGTATTTATAAGCAGTGGAATACAATCCACAGGGGACTCTCCCCACACCACCAATCCTCCAAAACAGAGTTAAGCTTCATTTCCTACTTTCCATCTAAAAGACTCAATATTCATCCAACAATTAACATCCGCATGCTTCCAATTTTTTTATTATACCTCTCTACAGAGTTGACATCTTTTTTTGTGTTACCTAATTTCAATTTCCAATCTTGCGAAGAAGTTCCATACATAGCCGCGATTAGTGTAAAGTGCGGATAAGTCTTATATTTTGTATGCATTCCATCTCATATTATTGCTATTCTTAAGTACATTTTAGGCATATTTAGGTGCATGCATGCGTCATTTACAGTATTCTTTGCTTTACCATGTTTCTATTGAATATCTTTGATTTGGGAGCGGATGTTGAGGCAGCAAACCAAGGAGTTGTACTGAAGCAGTTCAACACAGAGAGAGATACTGCCGAGTAGCTGCTGCCGCCATATCTGCCGCCCAGGGCAACAACTTAAGGAATTGGTGAATTGGAGTGCGATTGATAGAGCATAATTTTCTGAGTCCAATGAGCCCATCCAAGCAATTTACTGATGCCAGAAATAATGGACAAAGCCGCCAAAGGAGAAGATCAAGGCTTGCTTGCGGTACAAGGAAACGACAAGAGAAGTCCAAATTAAAGTCAAAGAAGTCAGATTTAAAGGTTGCATTTAATGCAAAAGCTACTTTATCATGAGGAAGAATTCTACTCCAAGGAGGACTTAACCTAGGCCATGCCCTATATATACTTGATCATATTTTGAATCTTAGAAGCACCATAGTCGGCATAGCTTAGTTTCTCTTGTGTTTTCTTGCTGCTGCTATGTTCTAAATTCTCTAGGGTTTGGGTTGTGTTGTAAAGTAGTTGTGAGAACGATTATTTGGGTTCAAGTTTGTTATTGCAATAAATTCAAGGCTTGCTTATTTCATGTTCTTCATTATCTTCAATTGAGTTCGAAAGATGATTGTGAGCAATCCATTTGTTTGGCATCGAGAGAATCAAACTCACGAAAGAAGTAAGCACAATCTCATCCATACCAGGTGTTGATTAATCCAGCCTAGACATAGGTTAATGTTTAAGGAGGCTAAAAGAGGACGAACCAAAGGTTGTTGTTCATTGCAAGATTCACGCCGACGAGTATTATCTGCAGCGGGCATCAACAATATTCTGACTTATACATAAGCTGAATCAATCTCAAAGCATTCTGCCGAGCCTTGAAGGTCTGCCAAGTTTTCCGCCGAGCTAATCATTCGTTCCACCTGCCGAGGCAGCAAAAGTTGTTGAAGCACCAATCTGCCATCTTCCGCCAAGGCAGCAAAGTCTGGCAGCGCAATACAACTTGACTTATTCAACGTAGTTTCACACTACGAAGCAGCATAACCTGACCCATTCCATCAACCTGATCTCTTCTCTTAATTTACTTGTGTTTATTTACTTTTCTTTTAAACAAATTGAAATTTACTTGTGCATTTAAATATTCTCTGTGCAGGAATTTATATTCAAATTAGTTGTCCAATCCTCGTGGGAGACGATATCTTTTATATTATAACTTGACAAGAGTGTGCACTTGCGCTCATAATTAGAGAACACCCAAACGCTCTACAAGTTTTTGGCGCCGTTGCCGGGGATTGGCAACAATAAATTCGTCTTTATTTTCTTGCACCCTTATTTTATTCCATGTAATTTCAGTTTTTTTATTATTCGAAAAAAAGAATATTCAGGTGAACTACAAGTCAAGGGCAACAACATGTGGGAAAGTTCTTGCAATTATTGTGAAGGCAATCATACGTTCGAAAGTTGCCCTCATCTTTTTGCCGTAGACATGTCGAGAAAAACCACTCGGGAGTGGATATCTGAATACGAACAGCAGATGCCGCTGCCGCAGTTGCCGCCACAACAACAAGATTTTTCATGGTATAATCAAGAATCTAAAAAAAATGCCATAACAGTTTTGCTGCAGAAATCGACATGCCCTGGCAATGTAGTTATCCTCAAAAGCAATCAAAATCCTTGGAGGACACACTTCAAACTTTCCTCGCACTCACGCATAAAGTGTCAACTGCTATGGATGCCAACATCGCTAAGATGGATGCACTTCTGAGCAATTCAATCCTCATTAATCCCATAGATGAACCTGAACACGATGTCTCAGCAACTTCTGCCTCGACAACTAGTGATCCCCAACAATTAAGTCTGAGGGATACTGATGTCCCAGGACAAGAGAACAAAGAGCAATGTGAAGAAAGATCTCCGATGTGTGAGG
Organism: Hibiscus trionum; assembly: GCA_030270665.1. NCBI lineage: Eukaryota > Viridiplantae > Streptophyta > Magnoliopsida > Malvales > Malvaceae > Hibiscus > Hibiscus trionum. The sequence goes on along the minus strand of BSYR01000002.1, from coordinate 7,008,002 downwards.
AAAAATTAGAACCTCCAAGCCAAGAGGATGAAAAACACTGCCCGAACAGCAAGATTGACAGTTGTTTTGGTAGCTACCTAGAACCCTACCCAAGAGACAAACTGAGCAGTGAAAGGACAGTACCTGAACAAAGCAATGCCACAACAACACCTAGTGAGGCCGACAAAGGAATTGATGATGCCACGACAACATCACATGCTTTAGCAAATAGGCCCGCCACGACAGAAGCCTCGACAACGATGCCCGCCTCAACAGAAGCCTCGATAACTATGGACTATATATATCGAGAGGAGTCGATGTTGTCAGATTTAAAGCCATCAAAATCTATAATGATGGAGATTTTCGAGGGGAAAAAAGAAAACAGTGTTGGGAGTCATGAAGCTTTTTCGAAAATTAAGTTTTCCCTTGACCTGCATATCATCATGACAGAAGACTGTCGCAACAACTGGTTGTCGCAGCAACTACCTTGGCAGCAAAAGCAACTTTCCACCATAATAGAGTTCGACAAAGATGAGGTAAGTACATGGTTAGATAGTGATATAATTTTTCCTAATCACATGTTCATGCCTTCAGGAATAAAAACAAGGGGGAAGGTTCACATGGACTACAAGGGAACGAGGAAAAAGGACTCTTCCACCATGAGAATAGTCACTCGATGGAGGGTGCGGGTGGATTACAAGAAGTATCGAAAACAACCCCTCTTTAGCTCAAACCGATAAGGGAGTAGTTACTTTAGGAGATGCATACCAATGCACTCCTAAGAGTACCCAAATTTTTAAGTTTTTATTTTCCACATCTTTGTTTTATTAGTAGATTTTAATTACTTAGGACTAGATTTTATTTTTAGTTGCGTTATTACTATTTATTTCCATCTCACAACTACTTATCCAGATTCAGACCCTAAAGATTCAAGCCGTCGCGCACAATAGAGGGCAGCACTACTCAGCCAGCTGCCACAACCCGCAATTGATGGCATAGCAGATACTTCCTCTGAATCATCTCCATTATCTGATAACAACTAAGTCTAAGTTTTCTTTGCCCATCTAGAGTTTGGGAGGGATTAGCAGTCATTTACTGTTTAGGCATACTTAGATCACTTAGTTGCATATGTACTTGCCTTTAAGTTAATCAAGAAGAATTTTTTTTGTTATAACTTGTGCCTATGATAGGATAGCCGATTTTAATTTTTTTGCACAATAAAAATTAAACTTAATTTTAGGGAAAAGCATGAAGAAAACTCAAAATTTTTCTATAATTGCCAAAAATCATAAACACTTATGTTACTTGCTGAACTTGAGTGAATTTATGATAAACACTGCATGGTTAAATTATTTGTAAAATTCTAACATGGTTGCAGGTAGCTGTCGCGACAGACAACAAACATAAAAAAAAGAGAGAGAGAGAAAAGCACTGCCACAGAAGGAACAAAGAAAGATATGCAATTTTATCCTAGAGGTGCCCAAAACAGGCTTTATGAAGAATCATGTGCCATGGACACTCCGCTGCTATCAAATTCCATGTATCTAAATTTTTTTGAAGTGGCGGGCAAATTAGCATGAGTTAATGAAAGCCTTCACGGGATGACTCTACTCAATGGGTTCGGGGTTTTGTAGTTTGCTCCTATCTTAATTTTAGACCTAAAGAGTAGTTGTGATGAGTTGAAGCTCTTACTGCCATGATTATAAAAGTGTGCTGCCTTGGCAGCAACCTTATATTACCTTGACAACATCTTTGTTTACTTAGAATATTCTTCAGATTCAGCATGTACACAGTTTCTACACACACAACACTGGTATTATAGTTTAATTTTGAGGTAATTCATGTTATTTTCCTTTCACTAATCTAATGATAGGTGTCATGGCCTTGAGGTGCAGAATCAAGTTTAAAATAGGTTTTTCTTTTAGATTAGTACAAGGGCAAGCATGTTTAGGATTGCATTACTTGAGGACAAGCAATAGTTCGAGTTTGGGGGTGTGTAAAGTGCTCATAAGTCTTATATTTTGTATGCATTCCATCTCATATTATTGCTATTCTTAAGTACATTTTAGGCATATTTAGGTGCATGCATGCATTATTTACAGTATTCTTTGCTTTACCATATTTCTATTGAATATCTTTGATTTGGTAAGAAAATATATTGTTTTAGTTTAGTTTTAGTTTCAGATGCTAGAAGCTGTCTGAAGGAGGAGAAATCAGAGGAGCGGATGCTGAGGCAGCAAAGCAAGGAGTTGTACTGAAGCAGTTCAACACAGAGAGAGATACTGCTGAGTAGCCGCCGATAGGGGTGTAAACGAGCCGAGTCGAGCTCGAGTAGTGCTGAGCTCGACTCGAGCTCGAAAAGCTCGAAGCTGAGCTCGACTCGACTCGAAAGCTCGCGAGCTCAAAATTATTGAGCTCAAGCTCGAACTCGAAATCAAAAATGAAACTCGAACTCGAACTCGAAAAGCTCGAACTCGAAAAATCGAAAGGCTCGAATTCCAAAAGCTCGAAAAGCTCGAATTCCAAAAGCTCGAAAAGCTCGAACTCGAAAAGCTCGAACTCGAAATATTCTCAAACTTATGTAGGAGCTCGATTCAAGATTGAAAATCTCAAATATTATGTCTATTATTACTAGAATATTTTTTTAAAAAAATTAAATAACTTAAAACTAAATTTTATTAATCAATTATTTTTAAAAATAAAAAATATATATTTAAATATTATTTTTTCGAGTAGCTCATGAGCTTTTCGAGTCGAGTATCGAGTAGCTCGACTCGGCTCGTTAAGAACTCGAGTCGAGTTCGAATTCGAGTCGAGTCCAATCGAGTCGAGCTTTGACCGAGCTTTGACCGAGTCGATCTCGAGTAGCTTGCGATCTGTCTCGTATCATTTACAGCCCTAGCCGCCGATGTCATATCTACCGCACAGGGCAGTAACTTAATAAATTGGTGAATTGGAGTGCGATTGATAGAGCATAATTTTCTGAGTCCAATGAGCCCATTGTAAAGTGTCCATAATTTCTATATGTCATGAACATTCCATCTCATATTATTGCTATTTTTGAATACATTTTAGGCATAATTAGGACCATGCATTGCATTTTACAGTATTCTTTACTTTGCCATGCTTTTCATTGATTATCTTTTATTTGGTAAGGAAAAGATATTGTTTTAGTTTAGTTTTAGTTTCATGTACTAGAGGCTGACAGAAGGAGAGAGGAGCTAAGGACATGATACTGAGGCAACAGATCAAGGAGCTGTACTGATGAAGTTCCAGAAAGAGACAACAGCTGCCGAGTAGCTGTCGTCGCCCTACCTACCGCCTAAGACATCAAGCTGTGGAATTGGAAAATCGGAGTGCGATCTGAAGAGCAGAAAATCGTAATTCTATCGATGCTGTCCATTCAATTTTCCGATGACTGTAGCAGCAGGCAGAGCCACCGAAGGAGGATCTCGAAATTACTTGCGGAGTAAGGCAACGTGATAAAGTCCACATTCAAGTCAAAGAAGTCAGAATTTAAAGTTGTATTTAATGCAAAAACTACTTTGAAGACTTTTACTCCAAGAAGGAATAGACCTAGTTTTCCCTTAGGCATAGTTTAGGTTTTCTTGCCGCCATTATGTTCTAAAATTCTCCTCGGGTTTGGGTTATGTTGTAACTAGTGTGAGAATGGTTGTTTAGGATTATAAGTTTGATTTTGCAATAAAGCTTCAAGGTTTTCTTATTCCATGTTCTTCATAGTTTTCAATTTAGGCAAAAGATTAGTTGATTACTATCCATTTGTTCGGTATCAAGAGAGTCGAACTCACGAAAGGAGTAAGTACGATCTCATATATAGACGACGTGATCAATCAAGCCTAGACATATATTAGGGTTTAAGGCGGCTAAAAGAGGACGAATCAACATTGTTGTCTTTGCACGATTCACGTCGCAACTGGTATTATTTGCAGTGGGCATCAACATCATTCTGGCTTAGACATAAGCGAGATCACTTTCGAAGAGTTCTGCCGAGTCTTGTAGTTCTACCGAGTTTGCTGTCGAGACACAAGTCCATTCCCCTGCCGAGGCAGCGAGAGCGTCTTAGCAGCCTAACTGCCATCCCCCGCCGAGGCAGCAGAGTCTGGCAGCACAAAACGACTTGTCCTATTGAACGCAGTTTCACACTAAACAGCAGCATAACCCGACCCATTCTATAAATTTGATCTCTTCCCCTTTTATTTACTTGTGTTTTTATTTTATTTTCCTTTCAAACAACTAACTTATTTGTGCATTTACTTTTCTTGCGCAGGAACTACGAATCGAGTCAAGCTGTCCAATCCCTGCGGGAGATGATGTCTTTTATACTATAACTTGATATGAGTGTGCATTTGCGCTTTTCAAGTTTTTGGTGCCGTTGCCAGATATTTGTAATAGCGAAATTTGTTTTCAATTTTTGCACTTTTATTTATTTGCATTTAATTTCTAGTTTTTATTATTTTTGTTTTTAATTAGAAAAAATGAATTATACAGTTTCCTTTTCTAGTGCATGACCAGGAAAAATACAAAAGGAGAAATCGTTTTTTACGACGATATCGAACGAAGAGCAAAGGAACTAAGAACAACCCTAGGGATAGCTAAAGAAGAAAAAAAGTAGAGGTAAACATGGAAAACGACAACCCTGCCAACAATGCCCAGAACGGCAAGGATGGGCAGCAAGACCCACCGCCTAGAGAACAACAAATTCTACCTAGGCAGCCGCCCCCTAGTCCACCTAGGCAGCCACAGTACATTCGAACCATCATGAATTACTTGGAATATGACTTCAGAGGGTTCGATCCGACAGTGATAGAACCATAGATCGAGGCAGATCACTTTGAGATGAAGCTCGTGATTTTCAACATGATCAACACGTTAGGGCAATTTGGAGGGACTACCACAGAAGATGCTCGATATCACTTAAGATGATTGCTGGACATATGCAGGGCATTCAAAATACACGAATTCCACCAAGACGTGCTTAGGCTGAGGTTATTCCCCAATTCACCAAGGGATAGGGCAAAGCAGTGGTTAAACAACCAGACAACAGGGTCATTCAACACATGGACAGAGTTGTGCAAAGATTTCCTGGATCATTTCAGCCCATCCATTGTCATAGACATATTGAGAAACGAGATCATAACCTTCCGACAAGGGGATAGGGCGAATTTAGAACATGTCGGCGGCGGGAAGACGGCTAGGGGTTTTTTGGTTATCGGTTATGGGGTATTGGGTATGTTAAGTATACAAAAGAAATAAGAGCAAGTTCTCTAGTTTATAGTTGAACTATCTCGTGCCTAGGGATAGGGCGAGGTTAAGTGGCTAAAGAAAAATTCATACACATCGGTGTTCATCCTTCGATTCACGCCGGAAGGTATCATCAAGACGTGATCATCGACAGACTTGGACCTAGGGATAGGCCAAGGCAGATCTAGGATTCTTGCCAAACTTGAAAGTACGGAGTTGATGTGTTTGCTGCCGCGACAATCAACGGACTGCTGCCGCGACAGGTGCTGCCCGCGACAGGCGCGACGACAGAACTGGATTTTCTAAACTCTGCGATACCTGCACTACTGAGCAATTCAATACCAGCCCATTCTCTCTATCTTGATTACTCTACTCTTTTATTTACGTTTTCTTTAATTATTTTCGTGACAACTCTCAAATATTTCCTTTACTTTCGTGCAGTGAATTAAGGTGAAGCTATTAGCCCAATCCCTGTGGAGACGATATCCGATACTTCGTATCACTTTACTACTTGCGTCGTGTATACTTGCACTACCATTGCGATAGACTATTTTACACGCAACAAGTTTTTGGCGCCGTTGCCGCCGACATGTTCTAAATTCCCCCTAGGGCCACGGGTTGATTTGTAAAGTAGTTGCAAGGGTTGCTTTTGTTTCAAAAACTTGTTGCGTGTAAAATAGTCTATCGCAATGGTAGTGCAAGTATACACGACGCAAGTAGTAAAGTGATACGAAGTATCGGATATCGTCTCCATAGGGATTGGGCTAATAGCTTCACCTTAATTCACTGCACGAAAGTAAAGGAAATAATTGAGAGTTGTCACGAAAATATTAAAGAAAACGTAAATAAAAGAGTAGAGATATCAAGATAGAGAGAATGGGCTGGTATTGAATTGCTCAGTAGTGCAGGTATTGCAGAGTTTAGGAAATCCAGTTCTGTCGTCGCGCCTGTCGCGGGCAGCACCTGTCGCGGCAGCAGTCCGTTGATTGTTGCGGCAGCAAACACTCAACTCAGTACTTTCAAGTTTGGCAAGAATCCCAGATCTGCCTTGGCCTATCCCTAGGTCCAAGTCTGTCGATGATCACGTCTTTGATGATACCTCCCGGCGTGAATCGAAGGATGAACACCGATGTGTATGAATTCTTCTTTAGCCACTTAACCTCGCCCTATCCCTAGGCACGAGATAGTTTAACTATAAACTAGAGAACTTGCTCTTATTTCTTTCATATACTTAACTCTCCCGATGCTAAGTAAATTGATAACCTCACAATGCTCTCCCGACGCTCTTGCAAGATATTAATAACCAAAATAAGAGAACTTGAAGTTTATTTTATTGAACTGAAAATTCCTAAAAAAAGAAACCCTTGCAACTACTTTACAAATCAACCTGTGGCCCTAGGGGGAATTTAGAACATATCGGTGGCGGGAAAACGGCTAGGGGTTTTTGGTTGTCGGTTATGGGGTATTGGGTCTATCCTCCCCTAGGTTAAAATATATGCCCTTATATAAGCTTTGGGCTCAAGTTTTCTAATTTAACAAGGATTACAACTTTAATTAAAAGTATGATTCTAATAAAGACTAAATCTTCAAGGAATCTACTTTCCAGCCGTCCTCCTTGTTTCTTGTGATTTTCTCTCCTTGAACTTTGGGCTTGACATATCTTTTGATATGGGGCTCGTAAAAATATGAGGTTTTCACATGACAGACGGGCTGAATTTTCTCTATCTATCGAGGTCCACTTTGCTTTTTCTCCTCAAAAACTGCTGTCGTCCTCTGCTGTCACGGCAGCACCATGGCAGCATCGTCCTCTTTGTCTGCTTGTCCAGTTCAGCTCTTCTGCTTCTCTGCCCAGCGCCTTCCTTCTCCGTCAGCTATGGCGGATACCTGCAAAAACAACCATTCTTAGTAGAATCTGTGCCTTTGATATATTTGTGATGTTTTGCTGTAAACTAACCTAAATGCAATGAATAATGCTTGAATGCAGCAGAAATATGGGTAAAATAGGGTGTAAGTAATAGAAATTTTACACACTCAACACACCCCCAAACTCAAGTTTTTGCTTGCCCTCAAGCAACTAAGACCTAAAAGAAAAATGAAATATTTTTGTTTTGGCTTTCAAACAGTGAACTTTCCCTTACCCGTCGTTCGTTCCCTGTGACGGCAGCAACCTGTCGGATAATTTAGGATCTGTCCGGAATCTCACTATTGTCCTCGTGCAGTGTGTGCATGCTTGTGAACAGTTATATGCCAAGACTCTCTTAGTTTCACTAGAATATTCAACTCTTAACTCGAATTTTTATGCCAAAGTTTATCTTTTTGAAGGCACATATTCATGCTTCTTTGATTTTCTGTTTTGACTTGATTTTTATTTTATTTTTTAAGCTAAAGTTTCACTAGAGCCGGTTTCGGGCACCTCTAGCTAACTTCCTAGAGCCGGTTTCGGGCACCTCTAGGGCTGTTGAGTCTATTTTTGCTAAACTTCTTTCCTAGAGCTAGTGTTAGGCACCTCTAGGGGCTATTCAAGTGCTAAGCTTCCTATCCTAGTTTGGCTAAAAGAAGTCTAGGCAGTCTAACAGTCACAATGGTGTTTAAGTTTTTAGAACTATAGAAAGGCTCTAAACTTCTCCTAAAACTATCCTAAAGTTGCTGCCACGATAGAGCTGTCACGACAGGTAATTTTAGTTCACAGTTTTTAGCCAAAATTTTCAATATTTTCATCTTTTTTTAAGAGAAAAAAAACTAAGTAAAAGACACAACAATTAACTAAGATGTACTAAGACTCCATTAATATGGAGGGTTGCCACCCCCAAACTCAAGGGTTGCATTGCCCTCAATGCAAATGACAAAATAAAAAGAAAAATAAATGAAGGCAGTACATCACAAAATATATATAAATAGCAGGCAACAATAAGAAAATAAGAAACTTAAATTTTTAAGCGCTGTCTTCACTGCTGCTGCTGAGGCGGATTTGGCGGCGGAGTCTGGTTCTTGGTTGCTGTACAACCTGAATGTCAGAGCTGCTGCTGCTACCGTCACTGCTGCTACTGCTGCCGCTGGCTGTTGGCATAGTTTTCTTGACTGCCATTCTTTTCTGCCTCTTTGCCGGTGTAACTTCCTTTGACGGATTCCTCGGAATAGGGGTTTCATCTTCACTGGCTGCCCATACCGAGGCGGAGGAAAACCCATCGAAAAAGGCTTCAAGGTCATCCATTGGCACTGGTCGCTTTGTTCCTCGAGCAGATGTTTCGACCTGGGTGCTGTCAGCTGCTGTCTGGGCAGGTGATGGTGTGGAGGCGGCAGATGGTGTTTGTGGGGTTGCAGCAGGTGTAGGTGTGTGGGCAGGTGTGGGGGCAGTGAAGTAGTGGGCAGGGAAGGTGGGGAAAACAACATCAGGGAAATTTAATTTATTGTGAATAAAATTTACCGTGGATTCGGCAAAGTCCTTGATGAATGTCATTAGACCCAGCTGTCTGTCCTCCATCCTCTGAATAGCAGCAAGGATTTGAGTGGATGGGTCTGTCGGTGCAGCTGCTGCGGCAGGTTCAGGGTTTGGCTGTTTTGATGATTCAGCTGGGACGTCAGCAGGGTTGAAGGAAGATAGGGGGTTGCTACTGTTAGCTCCATGAGGCTGATGATATTTTTGTCTGTCCAGCCCCGGCCTTTCACTATTCGATCGGTGTCTGGTTCCGGCACGGCAGAGCAGCGACAGAGGGACGTGATAAGGTAGGGAAGGCAGAGGAGGGCCGTCGATCTATGAGCGCAGTCCAAAATACTCTCCCGTATGTAACTCCCCACATTAATGGGTCGTTTATTGATAATGGAGTGTATTAGGGCTAACCTCTGCTGGTCCACAGTGGTGTGATGTGAGGACGGCAGAATCCTCTTCTTAATGAAGGCGTTCCACAGTTTGGCCTCCGGCAGCAGCTGCCCCCTCTTCACTGTGTGGGGATTTTTTCGGCTTGTGTTCCATTCAGTCCCTTCTTCCGTTATTTCTGCCATGACAGCGTCGTAGGCAGCCTCATCTAGAGTGTCAAGGAACTGCTGGTGAGCATCATCGTTGGGGCTGAAGTGAAGGCCATAGAAAGAGTTGATGCGCTCGGCTGTGAACTGCACTTCTGTCCCTCGGACAGTCACTGCTGCTGCAGTCCTGCTGCCGATGGCAGCATAGAATTCCCTTACCAGTGTTTCATTCATCTCTGTTGGTTGCTCTGCGAATGTTTCCCACAAGAGGGCTCTAATCGTCCTTGCGATGAAAGGCTTGAGTCCCATGTTGACTGCTCTTGGAGTGTAGATGAAGCCTCGTTCTTCCCATATATCTCTGGTTGCAAAGGACGGTGGAGGAGTTGCTGTCGGTGAAGAATTTGAAGCAGCACTGCGGCGGGTTCTTCTAGAAGACATGTTAGTTGCAAGGGTTGTTGAAAGTAAAAGAAAGCAAATGAAAACTAAAGGGGAGAGCAAGTAAGAAAAGCAGAAGTGAATGAAAATGAAAATGAAACGGGGTTTTATAGAAGAGAAGTTGCTGCCCGTTGAAACTGTAACGACATGCGTGAATAACGGGGCGACTGTTGAGCTTTAGCGTGTCTGACGCGTCTGGTACGCGTTTCTGCGTCTGTCACACGTTTCCGCGTCTGTCGTGACAGTCTGGTGACAGCCTGTCTTTTCCGTGTCTGCCGCGGCAGCTGGAACGACAGGCTTCAATATTGGGCTTGTTGGGCTGATGGATGGATGGTGGGCTGAGTTCACTTCTCCTATTCTTCTTGACTCCTTTATTTCCTAAAAACATTAAACATAAAAACATTATTCGAATAAAATAAACCTTATTTCCTAATAAATAATAAGTAATAAAAATAAATAAAAATAAAATTTAGGTTAAATTAGGGATGCCTTGTGGGGCATCTCCTAAGGTAACCACTTCCTGTATTCCTGGGGCTTCAATCCCCTGATAATGCTTGAGGCGCTGTCCGTTGACTTTGAATTGGTACCCATCTTTTAATGATTGGATTGTGATGGCACCATGGGGAAAAACTTGTACAACTTGGAATGGGCCAGACCATCTAGATTTTAGCTTCCCTGGGAAGAGTTTCAGTCTAGAATTGAACAACAATACCAGCTGCCCTGGGCAGAACTGTCGTGGCAGCAACTTCCTGTCATGCCACTTCTTAGTTTTCTCCTTGTAAATTCTTGCATTGTCGTAGGCCATTGTCCGTATTTCTTCAATCTCATTCAGATCTAACAGCCTTTTCTGGCCTGCCTTGTCCAAGTCCATATTTACTGCCTTTATTGTCCAATATGCTCTGTGCTCTATCTCGACAGGCACATGACAGGTTTTCCCATAAATCAATCGGTACGTAGACATGCCCAATGGAGTCTTGAAAGCTGTCCTATATGCCCATAACGCATCATTGAGGAGTAAAGACCAATCTTTCCTAGTTGGTTTAACCATCTTTTCAAGAATGTTCTTAACTTCCCTATTGGATATCTCAGCTTGTCCATTGGTCTGTGGGTGATATGCTGTCACGATCCGATGCTTGACACCATATTTCTTCAAGGCGGCAGCAATGACCCTATTGTCAAAATGTCTCCCTTCATCACTGATAATCGCCTTAGGGATGCCAAACCTACAAAAGATATTTTTGTGCAAAAACCTTTGGACTGTCTTGGCATCATTCTTTTGAGTGGCGATAGCTTCAACCCACTTAGAGACATAATCCACTGCTAGAAGGATGTATAGATTCCCACATGAAGATGGAAAAGGTCCCATAAAGTCAATCCCCCAAACGTCGAAAATTTTGACTTCTAGAATGTTCTGCAGTGGCATCTCGTTTCTCCTTGAGATGTTTCCTGTCCTTTGGCACCTGTCACAACTCTTGTAGAAGATTTGTGCATCTTTATACAGTGACGGCCAATAGAACCCTGACTGCAGCACCTTGGCAGCAGTTTTGTTGCCTCCTAAGTGACCTCCATATTGTGAAGCATGGCAGTGATGAAGTATGTCTTTCTACTCCTCCTGTGGTACACATCTTCTTATAACCTGATCTACACAGATTTTGAAAAGAAGAGGTTCGTCCCAATAATAATGGTTAACATCATTTTGGAACCTCTTCCTGGCTTGATAATTAAGATCAGATGGGATTATTCCGCTAACTAAGAAATTAACGAAATCTGCATACCAAGGAAGTTCAGAATACTTACCTGCCGCCATGGCTGTCGCGGCAGTGATTGCGGCAGCAAAGAGCTGCTCGTCTGGGAAGGTCTCCAGTATGTTTGTCTCATCTGTTGGTAGACTCTGTCCCTTCTCCAACCTTGACAAATGATCCGCCACCTGATTTTCTGTCCCTTTTTTGTCCTTGATTTCAAGGTCGAATTCTTGCAATAGCAGGATCCACCGTATCAATCGAGGCTTTGCATCATTTTTCGCGAACAGATACTTCAGGGCAGAATGGTCTGTGTGCACTATCACCTTCGTTCCAAGTATGTAAGAACGAAACTTGTCAATGGAGAACACCACAGCTAATAACTCCTTTTCTGTGGTGGTGTAGTTCACTTGGGCATCATTCAATGTCTTGCTGGCATAGTATATGACATGAAACAATTTGTTTCTCCGCTGCCCAAGTGCTGCCCCGACAGCATAGTCACTGGCATCACACATAATCTCAAATGGTTGTGTCTAGTCTGGTGGCTGTACTATTGGGGCTGTTACCAGTTTTTCCTTCAGAACCTTGAATGCTTCAGTACATTCTTCATTAAATTCAAAGGGTCGGTTCTGCTCCAAAAGATGGCATAGGGGCTTGGTGATTTTTGAAAAGTTTGCAATGAATCTCCGATAAAAACCAGCATGCCCTAAGAAACTTCTAATACCCTTGACTGTAGTCGGTGGCGGCAGCTTCTCGATCACTTCTATTTTAGCCCTGTCGACTTCTATCGCACGACAGCTAATCTTGTGGCCAAGGACTATCCCTTCATCCACCATAAAGTGGCATTTTTCCCAATTTAAGACCAGGTTTGCTTTTTCACATCTTTCAAGTACCTTTTGTAGATTGCCTAGGCAGCTCTCAAAATCGTCCCCAAAGACTGAAAAATCATCCATAAAAATCTCAAGGAATTCCTCCACCATATCGGAGAATATGGCCATCATGCACCTTTGGAAGGTGGCAGGTGCATTGCGTAATCCAAACGGCATTCTCCTAAAAGCATAAGTTCCGTATGGGCATGTGAAAGTCGTCTTTTCTTGATCTTCCGGTGCGATAGCAATTTGGTTGTAACCTGAATAACCATCAAGAAAACAATAGTAAGGTTTACCCGCTAATCTATCAAGCATTTGATCAATAAAGGGTAAAGGAAAGTGGTCTTTTCGGGTAGCATTGTTAAGCTTCCGATAGTCCATACAAACCCTCCAACCGGTCACAGTCCTTGTTGGGATTAACTCATTGTTTTCATTGGTCACCACGATCATTCCTCCTTTCTTGGGTACACATTGCACCGGGCTCACCCATTTGCTGTCGGAGATGGCGTAAATAATACCAGCATCTAACCATTTGATTATCTCTTTACGAACCACCTCTTTCATCGCATGGTTTAGCCGCCTTTGGGCATCTATAGTCGGCTTATGATCTTCTTCCAAAAGGATTTTGTGCATGCATAACACCGAACTAATGCCTTGAATATCAGCTATCGTCCATCCAATTGCCTTTTTGTGCTGCCGCAGCATGCCTACTAGCTGCCGTTCTTGTTCCTGTGGCAGCTTAGAAGAGATGATTACGGGCAACGTATCATTTGAACCAAGAAAAGCATATTTTAACTGCCCTGGCAGGGGCTTCAGTTCTAAGGCAGGTGGTTCAACAGTAGATGGCTTTTGAATTGTATGGTTATCCGAAGTGTAATTCAAAGGTTCGAATAACTTACGTGGACGATCGCCTATCCAGTTTACCTCCTCCTGATCTTCAGTATCAGATGTACCGGATTCAGAGGAGTTGCTGTCGTCAGTGCTGTCGTGACAGCCCTGTAGGTGGCTGCCGCGACAGTGACCAATTTTTATGTCGTGACAGCCCGACCTGATGCAGGGTTGATCAAGGGTAACTTCAGTGATAGCCTTGCACTCCTCGTCTGCATCAGCATGCTTCATAGCTTGGAGAACATTCAACTTAATTTCTTGATCGTTCACTCGCATGGTGAGTTCTCCTTTCTCCACATCAATCTGTGATCTTCCCGTGGCTAAGAAGGGTCGCCCAAGGATGATTGGTGCGTTTTCGTCTGCTTCACAATCTAAAACAAGAAAGTCAGCATGAAAAATAAATTTATCCACTCTTACCAGAATATCTTCAATTTTTCCTTCTGGATGAACGTAAGAGCGGTCTGCCAGCTGCAGGATTACTGTCGTGGGCCGCGCCTTTCCAATACCTAATTTCTGAAAAACAGATTTTGGCATTAAATTAATACTAGCACCAAGATCACAAAGTGCCTTACCCACATATTTGTCTCCGATAACATAAGGTATGATGAAGCTTCCCGGATCCTTCTTTTTTTGGGGTGGCTGCCGATGAAGAATACTCATGCAACCTTCTGTCATCTTTACCGTTTCAAATTCCCCAAGTTTAGATTTCTTTGACATGACATCCTTGAGAAATTTGGCGTAACCGGGCATCTCCCTAACAGCATCTAACAGCGGAATATTAATATGAACCTGCTTAAAAATATCATAAATCTTTTTAAGTTGAGATTCTTGCTTAGCTTGCTGTATCCGTTGAGGGAAAGGAGGTGGGGGACGATAATCAGCAATACGTCCTTCCCACTGCATACGAATCTGAGGAGGTTTGGGTTCATCATTTTTCTCCTCTGTCGCTTCTGCTGTCGTGACAGGCTCATCGGCAGCAGTCTGTTTGTTACCTGTCGGGGCAGCTTCCTCGGCAGGTCCATCCAAGGCTGGTTCCTTTACTGTTTCATCTTCCTTTTCCGGCCCTGGTAGTTTCTTCCCACTCCTAGTAGTAATGGCCTTACATTGATCATGTGTGGGCTGCCTAGCATTTTCAGTATTACTAGGGAATCCTCCAGTCTGCCTCGGCTTAATATGTTGGGAAACCTGACCCATTTGTGTCTCCAAAGATTTCAGAGTGGCTTCATGATTCGTCATCCGCATCTCTGTTTTATCCATGAATGTCTCTGTTTTCTTGACAAACTGATTCATATTCTCAATATAAGTACCTGTCTGAGACATAAAAGTGGCCAGAGTCTGTTCCAGTATACTGCTCGTGGCAGCTGGTGGCTGCTGTTGCTGCTGCGACGGCAGTTGCGGCGGCAGTCACTGTCGCATCAACAATCTAGGTCCTCCCTGATTCTGATTGTGTGCTTGAGGATTCAGGGCATTATTAGGATTACTCCAAGAAAACTTGGGATCCTTCCTCCAATTGGGATTATAGTTGTTGGAGTTGTAATTCGGCTTGTTGTAATTTCCAACATACTTTCCCTCTTCTAACTGTATTGGGCATTCCTCCGAACTATGACTTCCCTCACATATGTCACATACCTCCTCGACAGCAAATCCATGTTGTGTATCATCATTCAATAACCTTTTCATTGCTTTAGTAAGGAATGCTACCTGTGATTTCATCGTGCTGTCGGCCTCATAGTCCTTGACAGCTAGTACCCGTTTACCCCCTCTTCTTGCTGTCGGAAACTGCTCCTCATTCTTAGCCAGATTTTTCAATACTTGCATCGCCTCGTCTGGGTCTTTATCCAATAATAGTCCGTTTGCTGCTGAATCAATTCGAATACGAGTTTGTAAGTTGGCAGCATTATAAAACTTTGTTACCTGATTCCAGACGGGGAATCCATGCATTGGGCAGTTCCGTAGAAGAGTAGTAAATCTGTCTCAGGCTTCGTGCATCGGCTCGTCATCTTCCTGTTGAAAAGTAGCAATTTCGTTACGTAATCGCTCAGATAAATGTGAAGGATTAAAACGAGATAAAAATTCACGAGATAAATCTGCCCAAGTTCTAATTGAACCCGACGTGAGTTTATTCCACCAAGTTTTTGCTCTGTCCCTCAATGAATGGGGAAATAACCGAAGCCTCGGTATCTCCGGATTAACTCCTGGTAGTCTAAACGAACCACAGATCTCCTGGAACGTTTTTAGATGCTCCCTAGCATCCTCTGTAACAGCACCACTAAACTGCCCGGCATTATTGATCATACTAAACATGACAGGTTTCAGCTCAAAGTTGTCAACATCTATGTCCGGCAGCGTGGTTTCAAGCTCTACATGATCGTTCAACATGTAGTCACGACAGGACCGTCGTCCGGCGGCGGCGGGCGGGTCGCCGACAGGCGGGTCGTCTTCAACGTGGGCCATCTTCTCTAGCTGTTCTTCAAGGTACTCGTTCCTGGCTAGAAGGTGACGAAGTTGTTTCTTGAGATTGAAGGAACGTTCAATTTCCGGATCTAATTGATATTCAGGATCTTTACCTCGATTCGATATGCGCATAAACAAGAAAACCTTGTGAAAAACAAGAGTTTGAATGTACCAACGAAAAATAGAAAAATAAAAATAAAAATAAAAACGAAAAGTGCAATAAAAGAAAGGTAGAGTTATGTTGCCAATCCCCGGCGACGGCACCAAAAACTTGTTGCGTGTAAAATAGTCTATCGCAATGGTAGTGCAAGTATACACGACGCAAGTAGTAAAGTGATACGAAGTATCGGATATCGTCTCCACAGGGATTGGGCTAATAGCTTCACCTTAATTCACTGCACGAAAGTAAAGGAAATAATTGAGAGTTGTCACGAAAATATTAAAGAAAACGTAAATAAAAGAGTAGAGATATCAAGATAGAGAGAATGGGCTGGTATTGAATTGCTCAGTAGTACAGGTATTGCAGAGTTTAGGAAATCCAGTTCTGTCGTCGCGCCTGTCGCGGGCAGCACCTGTCGCGGCAGCAGCCCGTTGATTGTTGCGGCAACAAACACTCAACTCAGTACTTTCAAGTTTGGCAAGAATCCCAGATCTGCCTTGGCCTATCCCTAGGTCCAAGTCTGTCGATGATCACGTCTTTGATGATACCTCCCGGCGTGAATCGAAGGATGAACACCGATGTGTATGAATTCTTCTTTAGCCACTTAACCTCGCCATATCCCTAGGCACGAGATAGTTCAACTATAAACTAGAGAACTTGCTCTTATTTCTTTCGTATACTTAACTCTCCCGATGCTAAGTAAATTGATAACCTCACAATGCTCTCCCGATGCTCTTGCTAGATATTAATAACCAAAATAAGAGAACTTGAAGTTTATTTTATTGAACTGAAAATTCCTAAAACAAAAGCAACCCTTGCAACTACTTTACAAATCAACCCGTGGCCCTAGGGGGAATTTAGAACATGTCGGCGGCGGGAAAACAGCTAGGGGTTTTTGGTTGTCGGTTATGGGGTATTGGGTCTATCCTCCCCCTAGGTTAAAATATATGCCCTTATATAAGCTTTGGGCTCAAGTTTTCTAATTTAACAAGGATTACAACTTTAATTAAAAGTATGATTCTAATAAAGACTAAATCTTCAAGGAATCTACTTTCCAGTCGTCTTCCTTGTTTCTTGGGATTTTCTCTCCTTGAACTTTGGGCTTGACATATCTTTTGATCTGGGGCTCGGAAAAATATGAGGTTTTCACACGACAGACGGGCTGAATTTTCTCTATCTATCGAGATCCACTTTGCTTTTTCTCCTCAAAAACTGTTGTCGTCCTCTGCTGTCACGGCAACACCATGGCAGCATCGTCCTCTTTGTCTGCTTGTCCAGTTCAGCTCTTCTGCTTCTCTGCCCAGCGCCTGCCTTCTCCGTCAGCTATGGCGGATACCTGCAAAAACAGCCATTCTTAGTAGAATCTGTGCCTTTGATATATTTGTGATGTTTTGCTGTAAACTAACCTAAATGCAATGAATAATGCTTGAATGCAGCAGAAATATGGGTAAAATAGGGTGTAAGTAATAGAACTTTTACACACTCAACAATGAGCCAATGTATGAAGCATGGGAGCGATACCAACATATGCTTAACAACTGCCTGCTCCATGGTTTCCCGGCTTGGACAAATGTGTCAATGTTCTACAACGGGGTGAACTACCCAACACGGATGATGATTGATGCCTCAGCCAACAGAATCATTGTTGCGTGTAAAAGTGTCTATCGCAATTGTATTGCAAGTGTACACGACACAAGTAGTAAAGTGATACGAAAGTATCGGATATCGTCTCCACAGGGACTGGGCTAATAGTTTCACCTTGAATTACTGTACGAGAGTAAAAAGAATAGTTTAAGATATTGTCACGAAAATAATAAAGAATACTTAAATAAAAGAGTGATAGAATCAAGATAGAGAGAATGGGCTGGTATTGAATTGCTCAGTAGTCTAGGTATTGCTAAGTTTAGGAAAATCTGCTCTGTCGATGTCCCCGTCGTGGCAACACCTGTCGCGGCGGCAGTCTGTTGCTTGTCGCGGAAACGATCATACAACTCAGTACTTCAAGCTTGGCAAGAATCCCTGCTGTGCCTTGGCCTATCCCTAGGTCCAAGTCTGTCGATGAACACGTCTTTGATGATACATCCCGGCGTGAATCGAAGGATGAACACCGATGTTGTTGAATTCTTCTTTAGCCACTTAACCTCGTCCTATCCCTAGGTCCGAGATAGTTCAACTATAAACTTGAGAACTCGCACTTATTCCTTTCCTATACTTAACTCTCCCGATATTAAGTAAATAGATAACCTCGCAATGTTCTCCCGATACTCTTGCAAGATGTTAATAACCAGAATAAGAGAACTTGAAGTTTATTTTATTGAACTGAAAATTCCTAAAACAAAAGCAACCCTTGCAACTACTTTACAAATCAACCCGTGGCCCTAAGGGGAATTTAGAACATGTTGAGAGGGGGAAAATGGCTAGGGTTTTAGGAAGAAGGCTAGAGATAGGTGATGTCCTCTCCTAGGTCGAATTACATGCCTTTATATAGGCTTTGGGTCCAAGTTTTCTAATATGACAAGAATACAAGTTTAAATTAAAGTACAACTCTAATAAAGACTAAATCTTCAGAGAATATAGCTTTAACTCATCCTTCCTTCTTGCTTGGAATTTCTCTTCTTGAACTTTGGGCTTGGCCTTCATTCTGATTTAGGGCTTGGAAAAATATAATGGTATTCCACGATAGACGAGCTTAATTTTCTCTTTCTGTCGAGGCCCACTTTGCTTCTTCTCCTCAAAACTGCTGTCGTCCTTGGCTGCCACGGCGGCAACCATGGCAGCATCGTCCTCCTCGACTGCTCATCCAGTTCCAGCTCTGCTGCGTCCTGCCCGGCGGCTGCTTCTCCATCTGCTACAGAAGCAACCTACAAAAGCAACCAATTACAGTAGAAACTGTGCCTTTTAATATATTTGTGATGTCTAACTGTAATCTAGCCTAAATGCAATGAATTATGCTTGAATGCAGTGGAAATATGGGTTAAATAGGGGGTAAATAATAGAACTTTTACACACTCAACACACCCCCAAACTCAAGTTTTTGCTTTCCCTCAAGCAATTCAAACCTAAAAGAAAAATATTTTTGTTTTGGCTTAAAACAGTGAACTTTCCCTTACCCTCCATTCGTTCTCTATTGACAGTAGCACCTTGTTGGATAATTTAGGATTCGCTCGGAATCTTGCTATAGTCCTCGTGCAGTGTGTACATGCTTGTGAACAATTATATGCCAAGACTCTCTTAGTTTCACTAGAATATTTCAGCCTCTAACTTGAATTTTTATGCCAAAGTTTATCTTTTTTTACGACATTTCTTATGCTCCTTTGATTTTTTTTGTTCTGACTCGATTTTATCATTTTTAAGCTAAAGTTTTACTAGAGCTGATTTTGGGCACCTCTAGCTAACTTCCTAGAGCCGGTTTCGGGCACCTCTAGGGCTATTGAGTCTATTTTGCTAAACTTCTTTCCTAGAGCCAGTGTTAGGCACCTCTAGGGGCTATTCATGTGCTAAGCTTCCTATTCTAGTTAACTAGAAGAGTTATAGGCAGTATAACAGTCACAATTAGTGTTTAAGTTTCAGAACTATAGAACGGCTCTAAACTGCTCCTAAAACTATCCTAAAGGCGCTACCACGACAGAGCTGTCACGACAGGTAAGTTTAGTTCAAAGACTTAAGCCAAAATTTTCATCATTTTTAGAGCAAACATAAACTAAGTAAAAGACACAATTTTAAAACTAAATTAGACTCCATTAATGGAGGGATGCCACCCCCAAACTCAAGGGTTGCATTGCCCTCAATGCAAATGACAAAATAAAATATAAGAAAAGTACATCACAAAATATATAGAAGTAGACATCAAAATAAGTTAAGAAACTCAAATTTTATGCGCTGTCGTCACTGCTGCTGCTGACTCGGAGCTGTCGGTAGGCAGGGGCCTTATTAACTAGCTGGCGGATGGGGGAGGCAAATGTGTTCTTCGTTTTGGCCTCCCTGGGAGGTTGAATTCTTGTAGGAGAGATGTGAGGGGGTTTCTCCACTTCCTGTACCTCTGAGCTACTGCTGTTGTCGTCACCGCTATCTGGCTTGTTTTTGTCTGCCATTCTCTTCTGTCGTTTCACCGGTGTGAACTCTTTGGAGAGATTCCTCTTAACAGAGGGTTCATTGTCGCTTTCCTCCCAAATTGAGGAAGAAGAGAAACCGGCAATGAAGGCATCAAGTTCTTCCGAGGGCATTCTTCTCTTGGTACCCCGAGCAGATGTATCAGCTGCATGGTTGCTGCCAGCAGCTGTCGTGGCAGGGGTTGGTGTGGATGCTGCAGACAGTGTCTTGGGTGTGGCAGCAGATGTAGAGGTATGAGCAGGGGTGGGTGCAGCAAAATAATAGGATGGGAAGGCAGGAAATACAACATCAGGGAAATTTAAAGAAGTTTGGATGAATTGTACCGTAGCTGCGGTGAAATCCCTGATGAAGCTCATAAGACCTAGCTGTCGTTCCTCCATCTTCTGTATGGCAGCAAGGATCTGGGAGGAGGAGTCGGTCGGGGCTGCTGCTGCTGTTTGCTGCCTGGCTTCCGTGGCAGCAGGTTCAGTGTCCGTTGGTTCTTTCGTCTCTGCTGCCGTGGCAGTAGGGTCGAAAGATGACAACGGGGTGGTAGCAGTCAGCTCCATTAAGCTGAGTATATTTTTGTCGGTCCATCCCTTCCCTTGGACTCTAAGATCGATGGCAGCTTCAGGTACATGGTGGCCGCGGAAAAGAGCTGTGATGAGGTAGGGGAGGTAGAGCGGTCCTGTCGGCCGGTGTGCACACTCCAAAATGCTTTCTCGGATGAAGCTGCCCACATTAATAGGCCTCTCATGCAAAATAGAATGAATGAGGGCTAACCTGGGTTTGTCGACAGTGGTGTTGTGCGAGGATGGCATAATGCGCTTTTTGATAAAAGCATTCCACAGTTTAGCTTCCGGGAGGAGTTGAACTCTCTTAACTGTCCTCGGGTTCTTTGGATTTGTATTCCACTGAGTACCTTCATCCGTGAGCTCTGCCATGACAACATCGTAGGCAGCAGGGTCTAGGCTGTTCAGAAATTGCTGGTGATCGTCGTTGCCGCCCACGTAAAATCCGTACAAGGTGTTGATGTATTCTGCTTCGAAGGGCACCTCTCTCCCTCGCACGGTAACTGCTGTTGCCATTCTGCTGTTGATGGCAGAGTAGAAATCTTGAACTAGAGATACGTTCATCTCCTCTGGTTGTTCTGCAAAGATCTGCCACTGTAGGGCCTTGATTTTTCTAGCAATGAACGGCTGCAGGCCCAAATTCTCCTCCTTGGAAGTGTAGATAAATCCCCTTTCCTCCCACATGTCTCTGATCTGTAAAGATCGTGGGGTTGATACTGTCGGGGTGGAGCCTGAAGCAGCACTCCTGCGGGTGTTTCTGGAAGACATGGTTGCAAGGGTTGAGAGAATAAAACTAAAAGCAAATAAAAAATTTCTAGAGGAAGCAAGTAAGAAGAGTAGAAGTGAGTGAAAAATGAATAGTGAAACGGGGTTTATATAGAGAAGAGTTTGCTGCCCGTTGGAGCTGTAACGGCAGGCGTGAATAACGGGGCTAGCTGTTACGCGGTTTCTGACGCGTCTATCACGCGTTTCCGTGTCTGCTGCGCGTCTGTTACGCGTTTGCGTGTCTGTCGTGACAGCGTGTCGACAGCCTGTATTTTTCGCGTCTGTCGCGGCAGCTGTAATGACAGGCTCCAAAATTTGGGCTTTTTTTGAGCTGATGGAAGGATGTTGGGCTGAATTCACTTCTCCTTTTCTCCTTGTCTCCTTTTTTTCCTAACAAACAATAAAAATAAAACATTATTTCTTAAAAATAAAATAAATCTAATTTCCTAATATATAAATAATAAATAATTAAAAATAAAATTTAGGTTAAATTAGGGATGCCAGGTGGGGAATCTCCTAAGGTAACCACTTCCTGCATTCTTGGGGCTTCAGTCTCCTGATAATGCTTCAAGCGATGTCCATTGACTTTGAATTGATGCCCGTCTTTTAAAGATCTGATCGTGATAGCACCATGGGGAAAAACATGCACCACTTGGAATGGGCCTGACCATCTAGATTTTAGCTTCCCTGGGAAGAGTTTCAACCTAGAATTAAAAAGCAACACAAGCTGCCCTGGGCAGAACTGTCGTGGCAGCAACTTCTTGTCATGCCACTTCTTAGTTTTATCTTTGTAGATTCTTGCGTTGTCATATGCCATTGTCTGAATTTCTTCAATTTCGTTCAGATCCAGTAGCCTTTTCTGCCATGCCTTTTCCAAGTCCATATTAACTGCCTTGATTGCCCAATATGCTCTGTGCTCTATCTCGACAAGTAAATGACATGTTTTCTCGTAAATCAGTCGATAAGGAGACATTCCCAATGGAGTTTTGAATGCTGTCCTGTAAGCCCATAACGTATCATTAAGGTGTAAACACCAATCTTTCCGAGTTGGCTTAACCATCTTTTCAAGAATGTTCTTGACTTCCCTGTTGGATATTTCAGCTTGTCCATTGGTCTGTGGGTGGTATGTTGTTGCAATCCGATGCTTGACACCATACTTTTTCAAGGCAGCAGCTATAACCCTGTTGTCGAAATGCCTCCCTTCATCACTGATGATCACCTTAGGGATGCCGAATCTGGAAAAGATATTTTTATGTAAAAACCTTTGAACTGTCTTGGCATCATTCTTTTGAGTGGCGATAGCTTCAACCCACTTGGACACATAATCTACTGCCAGGAGGATGTACAAATTCCCACATGAAGATAGGAATGGTCCCATAAAATCGATCCCTCAAACGTCGAAGATCTCGACTTCAAGAATGTTCTGCATCGGCATCTCGTGTCTCCTTGAGATGTTTCCTGTTCGTTGACACTTGTCACAGCTCTTGTAGAAAATTTGAGCATCTTTATACAATGACGGCCAATAGAATCCTGACTGCAAAACCTTGGCTGTAGTTTTGTTGCCTCCTAAGTGTCCTCCATACTATGAAGCATGACAGTGATGAAGTATATCTTCCTGTTCATCCTGTGGTACACATCTCCTTAGAACCTGATATGCACAGATTTTGAAAAGAAGAGGTTCGTCCCAATAATAATGCTTAACATCATTTTGGAACCTCTTCCTGGCTTGATAATTAAGGCCAGGAGGAATTATTCTGCTAACTAAAAAATTAACGAAATCAGCATATCAGGGGAGTTCAGAAGACTTACCCGCCGCCATGGCTGTCGCGGCAGTGACTGTGGCAGCAAATAGCTGCTCATCAGGGAAGGTCTCCAATATGTTTGTCTCATCTGTCGGTAGACTCTTTCCCTTCTCCAACCTAGACAAGTGATATGCCACTTGATTCTCTGTCCCCTTTTTGTCCTTGATTTCAAGGTCGAATTCTTGCAATAGCAGGATCCAACGTATCAGTCGAGGCTTTGCATCCTTTTTCGTGAACAGATATTTCAATGCAAAGTGGTCTGTGTGCACTATGACCTTCGTTCCAAGCATATAAGAACGAAACTTGTCAATGGAGAATACCACAACTAATAATTCCTTCTCCGTGGTGGTGTAGTTCACTTGGGCGTCGTTCAGTGTTTTGCTGGCATAGTATATGACATGAAAGAGTTTGTCTCTCCGCTGCTCAAGTGCTGCCTCGACAGCATAGTTAGTAGCATCACACATGATTTCAAATGGCAGTGTCCAATCTGGTGGCTGTACTATTGGGGCTGTTACCAGCTTTTCTTTCAGAACCTTGAATGCCTCAGTACATTTAGCGTTAAAGTCGAAGGGTTGGTTCTGCTCCAGAAGATGGCATAGGGGCTTGGTGATTTTTTAAAAGTTCGCAATGAACCTCCGATAAAAACCAGCATGTCCTAAGAAACTTCTGATTCCCTTGACTGTGGTGGGTGGCGCCAGCTTTTCGATCACTTCTATCTTAGCTCTGTCGACTTCTATGCCACGGCAGCTAATCTTATGGCCAAGGACTATCCCTTCATCCACCATGAAGTGACATTTTTCCCAGTTCAAAACCAAGTTTGCTTTTTGACATCTCTCAAGCACCTTCTGTAGGTTGCCTAGGCAGCTTTCAAAGTTGTCCCCAAAGACTGAAAAATCATCCATAAAGATCTCTAGGAAATCCTCCACCATATCAGAGAATATTGCCATCATGCACCTTTGAAAGGTGGCTGGTGCATTGCAGAGTCCAAAAGGCATTCTCCTAAAAGCGTAAGTTTCGTAAGGGCATGTGAATGTCATCTTTTCTTGATCTTCCGGTGCGATAGGTATTTGATTGTAACCTGAGTAACCATCAAGAAAACAATAGTAAGGTTCACCCGTTAATCTATCAAGCATTTGATCAATAAAGGGTAAAGGAAAGTGGTCCTTTCGGGTAGCTTTGTTAAGCTTCCGATAGTCCATACAAACCCTCCAACCGGTCACAGTCCTAGTTGGGATTACCTCATTGTTTTCGTTGGTTACCACGGTCATTCCTCCTTTCTTGGGAACGCGCTGTACCAGGCTCACACATTTGCTGTCCGAGATGGCGTAGATTATTCCAGCATCTAGCCATTTGATTATCTCTTTTCGCACCACCTCTTTCATAGCATGGTTCAAACGCCTTTGTGCATCAATAGTCGGCTTATGATCATCCTCTAGAAGAATTTTATGCATACATAATGCCGAACTAATGCCTTGAATATCAGCTATCGTCCATCCAATAGCCTTTTTGTGCTGCTGCAGCATCCCTATTAACTGTTGTTTCTGTTCCTGCATCAACTTGGAAGAGATGATTACGGGCAACGTATCATTTAAACCAAGAAAAGCATATTTTAGCTGCCATGGCAGGGGCTTAAGATCTAAAACAGGGGGCTCAACAGTTGATGGCTTTTGAATTGCATGGTTATCCGAGGTATAATTTAAAGGCTCGAATAACTTACCTGGACGATTACCTATCCATTTTACCTCCTCCTGATCTTCAGTACCAGATGTATCAGATTCTGAGGAGTTGCTATCGTCGGTGCTGTCGTGATAATCTTGTAAGTGGCTGCCGAGGCAGTGACCAATTTTGATGTCGTGGCAGCCCGACCTGATGCAGGGTTGGTCAAGGGTAACTTCAGTGATAACTTTGCATTCTTCTTCTGTATCAACATGCTTCATTGCTTGGAGAACATTCAACTTTATTTCTTGATCGTTCACTCTCATGGTGAGTTCTCCTTTTTCCACATGAATCAGTGATCTTCCTGTGGCTAAGAAGGGTCGCCCCAGGATGATTGGTGCGTTTTCATCTGCTTCACAATCTAAAACAAGAAAGTCAGCAGGAAAAATAAACTTATCCACCCTTACCAAGAATATCTTCGATTTTTCCTTCTGGATGAACGTAAGAGCGGTCTGCCAGCTGCAGAATTACTGTTGTGGGCCGAGCTTTTCCAATACCTAATTTCTGAAAAACAGATTTGGGCATTAAATTTATACTAGCACCAAGATCACAAAGTGCCTTACCCACATATTTGTCTCTGATTACACATGGTATGATGAAGCTCCCAGGATCCTTCTTCTTCTAGGGTGGATGCTTGTGCAGAATACTCATGCATCCTTCTGTCATCTTAACCGTTTCAAATTCCCCAAGTCTAGATTTCTTCGACATGGCATCCTTGAGAAATTTGGCATAACCGGGCATCTCCCTAACGACATCTAACAACGGGATGTTGATATGAACCTGCTTAAAAATATCATAAATCTTTTTAAGCTGTGTTTCTTGTTTTAATTTATGTAACCGTTGAGGAAAAGGAGGTGGGGGATGATAATCAACAATACGTCCTTTCCACTGCATACGGATCTGAGGAGGTTTGGGTTCATCATCTTTCTCCTCTGTCCCTTCTGCTGTCGTGACAGGCTCATCGGCAGCAAGCTATTTGTTACCTGTCGGGGCAGCTTCCTCGGCAGGTGACTCCAAGGCTGGTTTAACTGATTCAGCTTCCTTCTCTGGCCCTGGTAGTTTCTTTCCACTCCTAGTAGTGATGGCTTTACACTGCTCATGTGTGGGCTGTCTAGCGTTTTCAGTATTGCTAGGAAATCAACCATTCTGCCTTGGTTTGATATGCTGGGAAACCTGACCCATCTGTGTCTCCAACGATTTCAGAGTAGCTTCATGATTTGTCATCCGCATCTCTGTTTTCTCCATGAATGTCTCCGTCTTCTTGACAAAGTGATTCATGTTCTCAATGTAAGTTCCTGTTTGAGACATAAACGTAGCCAGAGTCTGTTCCAGTATACTGTTTGTGGCAGCTGGTGGCTGTTGCTGCTGCTGCTGCGGTTGCTGCCGAGTCAGCAGTCTAGGTCCTCCTTGGTTCTGATTATTCTGTGCTTGAGGATTCAGAGCATTATTAGGATTACTCGAAGAGAACTTGGGATCCTTTCTCCAGCTGAGATTGTAGTTGTTGGAGTTATAATTCTGCTTATTGTAGTTTCCAACATACTTTCCCTCTTCTAACTGTATTGGACATTCCTTCGAACTGTGATTTCCTTTACAAATTTTTCATACCTCTTCAGTAGCGTATACAGGTTGTGAATCATCGTTCAAGAGCTTTTTCATTGCCTTAGTGAGATATGCCACCTGTGATTTCATTGTGCTGTCGGCCTCATAATCCTTTACAGCTAGGACCCGTTTACCCCCTCTTCTTGCTGTCGGGAACTGCTCTTCGTTCTTCGCCAGATTTTTCAATACTTCCATTGCCTCATCTAGGTCTTTGTCCAGCAGTAATCCATTTGCTGGTGAATCAATTCTAATACGAGTTTGTAAATCGGAAGCATTATAAAACTTTGTTACCTGGTTCCAAACGGGGAATCCATGCATCGGGCAGTTCCTTAGAAGAGTGGTAAATCTGTCCCAGGCCTCGTGCATTGGCTCGTCATCTTCCTGTTGAAAAGTAACAATTTCGTTACGTAATCGCTTAGATAAGTGTGAAGGATTAAAACGAGATAAGAATTCATGAGTTAAATCTGCTCAAGTTCTAATTGAACCCGGCATAAGTTTATTCCACCAAGTCTTTGCCCTGTCCCTCAACGAATGATGAAATAACCGAAGCCTCAGTATCTCCGGATTAACTCCTGGTAGTCTAAACGAACCACAGATTTCCTAGAACGTTTTCAGATGCTCCCTAGCATCCTCTGTAGCAGCACCACTAAATTAACCGGCGTTGTTGATCATGCTGAACATAACAGGTTTTAGCTCAAAGTTGTCAACATCTACGTCCAGGAGGGTGGTTTATAGTTCTACATGATCATTGAGCATGTAGTCTCGGCATGACCGACGTGCTGCAGCGATAGGAAGGTCGACGACAGGAGGGTCGATTCCTCCCTCTCTGGCAGGATTATTGTTATCCTGGGGATTCCCTGGGTTGTTCATAGTTGTTAACTGTTCTTCAAGGTATTCGTTTCTGGCTAGTAAGTGGCGAAGTCGGTTCCTAAGATTGCACGAACGTTCTATTTTAGGATCTAATGGATACTCAGGTTCCTTTCCTCGTCTCGATCTGCGCATAAACAAGAAACCTTGTGAAAAGCACAGGTTGAACAAACCAAAATAAAACAGAAAAATAAAAAGAGTGCAGTAAAAGGTATGGTAAAGTTATGTTGCCAGTCCCCGGCAACGACGCCAAAAACTTGTTGTGTGTAAAAGTGTCTATCGCAATTGTAGTGCAAGTGTACACGACGCAAGTAATAAAGTGATACGGAAGTATCGGATATCGTCTCCACAGGGACTGGGCTAATAGCTTCACCTTGAATTACTGCACGAGAGTAAAAAGAATTGTTTAAGATATTGTCACGAAAATAATAAAGAATACTTAAATAAAAGAGTGATAGAATCAAGATAGAGAGAATGGGCTGGTATTGAATTGCTCAGTAGTCTAGGTATTGCTAAGTTTAGGAAAACCTGCTCTGTCGATGTCCCCGTCGCGGCAGCACCTGTCGCGGCAGCAGTCTGTTGCTTGTCGCGGCAGCGATCATACAACTCAGTACTTCAAGCTTGGCAAGAATCCTTGTTGTGCCTTGGCCTATCCCTAGGTCCAAGTCTGTCGATGAACACGTCTTTGATGATACCTCCCGGCGTGAATCGAAGGATGAACACCGATGTTGTTGAATTCTTCTTTAGCCACTTAACCTCGTCCTATCCCTAGGTCCGAGATAGTTCAACTATAAACTAGAGAACTCGCACTTATTCCTTTCCTATACTTAACTCTCCCGATATTAAGTAAATAGATAACCTCGCAATGTTCTCCCGATACTCTTGCAAGATGTTAATAACCAGAATAAGAGAACTTGAAGTTTATTTTATTGAACTGAAAATTCCTAAAACAAAAGCAACCCTTGTAACTACTTTACAAATTAACCCGTGGCCCTAAGGGGAATTTAGAACATGTTGAGAGGGGGAAAACGGCTAGGGTTTTAGGAAGAAGGCTAGAGATAGGTGATGTCCTCTCCTAGGTCGAATTACATGTCTTTATATAGGCTTTGGGTCCAAGTTTTCTAATATGGCAAGAATACAAGTTTAAATTAAAGTACAACTATAATAAAGACTAAATCTTTAGAGAATATAGCTTTAACTCGTCCTTCCTTCTTGCTTGGAATTTCTCTTCTTGAACTTTGGGCTTGGCCTTCATTCTGATCTAGGGCTTGGAAAAATATAATGGTATTCCACGACAGACGGGCTTAATTTTCTCTTTCTGTCGAGGCCCACTTTGCTTCTTCTCCTCAAAACTGCTGTCGTCCTTGGCTGCCACGGCGACGACCATGTCAGCATCGTCCTCCTCGATTGCTCATCCAGTTCCAGCTCTACTGCATCCTGCCCAGCGCCTGCTTCTCCATCTGCTACAGCAGCAACCTACAAAAGCAACCAATTTCAGTAGAAACTGTGCCTTTTAATATATTTGTGATGTCTAACTGTAATCTAGCCTAAATGCAATGAATTATGCTTGAATGCAGCAGAAATATGGGTTAAATAGGGGGTAAATAATATAACTTTTACACACTCAACAATCATCCTCGACAGAACACAAGAGGAGGCATTGCGGATTCTGAACCAAGCCATCAAGAACGATTATAAGTACCCAACAGCCCACCGAGGCGGCGTTAGGCGGTCAACCACTGTAAACGAGGTAGAAGCCTCATAATCTGTCAATGCTCGCCTTGACAAGCTGACAAAGCTGGTTATGAACATAGTGAAACCCACTGGGAAAGTCTATGAGGCCAAGGCTGTAGAGCCATTTTGAGATGAGTGTGGGGGCAACCATGATTCCTCTGAATGCACCGCATCTGCCAATTTTATGGGAGGATACGGGAGGAACAGCAAGCCCGCCACGAACACGTACAACCCTGAATGGAAAAATCATCCAAACTTCTCCTGGAGCAATTCTAAGACTGCTGCCAATCCATAAAAGCAACAGGGAGGCTACCAGTAAAACCAGTCCAGACAGGAAGCTCAACAACCACAAAACAATAATTCACTAGAAGCAACTTTTCATACTTTTATGTCTAGAACTAGTGATTTTATTGTTCGCACTAATAAGTTTATTGATAAAACTGAGTCTTTCATGGACATGACAGAGATGAGGATGAACAACCAAGAGGTTTCGATAAAGAACTTGGAGACCCAATTTAGGGAGTTCACTGAGATCTTTAGCAGCAGGACAATGAGAGCAACATCCAGTAGTACAGAGGCAACAGCCAATCCCACATATGTGTAGTGCAAAGCCATATCAACCAGAAGTGGGAAACAATTGAATAACCTCAGAGTGGAAAAGCCAAAAGAGAAACAACCAGCACATAAAGAACTACCTGCCACGATTACATCAACACCAGCCGCCTCGGCAGCTGAACCTGACAGCAGTCCTGAAGCAGATGATCCTCCACAAATAAATTTCCCATGCAAAGAACGAATAGAGGACATCCGCCTGCCAGCACCTTTCCCCTAGAGGCTTAAGCAACAGAAACAAGAGCACCAGTTCAGGAAATTCTTGGATATTCTGAAGCAGGTACACATAAATATCCCTCTCATAGAAGTCATTCAGAACATGCCCAACTATGTCAAATACCTTAGGGACATGGTTTCTAAGAGGAAGAGAATTGGGGAGTTCGAAACAGTTGCTGTAATAAAGGAGTGCATGGCTATGCTGCACAACAAACTGCCGCCCAAGCAAACAGATCTAGGCAGCTTTGTTATACCATGCAGAATGGGCAGCAAGTATGAAACAAAAGCCTTATGCGACCTGGGAGCCAACATAAACTTGATGCCTAAGGCAGTCTTCGACAAACTAGGAATTGGGCAAGCCAAACCTACCTCCATCATGCTGAAACTTGCTGATCATTCTTTTGTATAATCGAAGGGCAAGATCGAAGACATTCTAGTTCGAGTGGGAAACCTTAT
Organism: Hibiscus trionum; assembly: GCA_030270665.1. Classification (NCBI taxonomy): domain Eukaryota; kingdom Viridiplantae; phylum Streptophyta; class Magnoliopsida; order Malvales; family Malvaceae; genus Hibiscus; species Hibiscus trionum. The sequence goes on along the minus strand of BSYR01000002.1, from coordinate 6,977,828 downwards.
TCTTCCAACTGATTTCCTCATCTTAGACTGTGAGGCCGATAAAAAAGCCCCTATCATCCTTGGGCGACCATTTTTGGCCACGGGCAAAACTCTAATAGATGTGGAACATGGGGAGCTGACCATGAGGGTAGATAATCAGAGCATCAAGTTAAATGTGTTACAACCCTTAGAAATAGAAAATGAAGGACGCCTAGATGCTCAGGCCGCCAAAATCAACATAGAGGCATGCCAAGACAGTAGCTGTCGCGATAGACCCAAGGGCAGGCTGAAGGACCCAATAACACATCACCTTAAAGAACAAGAGAACCCCCAGGAGGGAAGGACAAGACAATTCACCTCAGGAAGTGGTTATGTCTGGGAGATGCACCCGAATGCACTCGCAACATAACTTAATTTTTATTTTCATATTTTCTTTATTTTTATTTTTATGCATTAGGATTAGAGTTTAACTTATTGCAATTTATTTTTTTAGGATTATATTTTCAATTAGTTTCCACATTTTTATTTTTCAGAACTTATTTTAGTATTTAATTATCTTTATTTTTATTTCAAGAATAAAAGAGTTGGATCAAGAAGAAGGGCGGCCCAGCGCAGATAGCGCGTAACAGCTAGTAGCCCGCTAACGGCTAGCTGCCAACGGCTATAGAAGTAACGGGCAGAAATCCTGTAATGAGCGCGAGACAACTGGACCGTTGGACATTTAATGCCGCCCTCACACCTCTCGACAACCTCTATTTAAACCTTTCTCACCCCATTCATTTACTTTACTTTCATCTTCTAGCTATATTCTTCTTGAATCCATTGCTCTCTCGTCTCACAATATTTTCTTTTAAGTTTCAGAAATATTTCAACAGTCTCACACATGGCATCCGCATCCCAATCCAAACGTACCTTCCAACGATTTTGCTCCAAGGCAGATGAGAAAAGATATAGAGATCAGTTTGCCAAGTAGGCAATTTGGGAGAAGCAAGGTTTCCATTACACGAAGCAAACATGGGACCTTGGTTTAAAGCCCACCTTGTTCGAGACCATCCATAGCAAGGGATGGGAAATGTTTGCACGGCAGCCGAAGATGGCCAACATCACTTTGGTTAGAGAATTCTATGCCCATCACCCCTACCCAGAGCTGTCGTTCGTATATGTCTGAAGGGAGCCTATCAAGCTAAATGTCGCCGTGATCAATAGTTTCTACAGCCTAGAGATGGACGACAACCCTCACGAAAAATGGAGGCAGTCACTGACGACTATGGCAGACTCAAGGCCAGGTTGTGCAAGCCCAATACGTCGTGGTTGGCAGGAAAGCATGGCAGACTCGAGGCAATGTTATGGAATACTTTCATCAAGAGGCGTCTGATGCCCACCTCCCACAACTCCACTGTCGACCGGCCGCGCCTCGCACTAATTCACAGCATCATAGTGAACCGGTCCATCAACGTTTGGGAAATTATATGTAAGGAGATCTACAACTGCTTCCGCAAGACAAAGGACATGTTATACTTCCCGTCACTCATCACCGGCCTTTGTGCCAATTACAACGTCCCGACCGACCCCAAGGATGAGATGACAACAGCAAAGGAGGGGTGGACCAGGAAAGTCTGCCTACAGATGATGCAGGCCCAGGAGACAGAGCCTATTACCCCCAACCAACCCTCTACCGCCCAACAGCAGCAACAGAAGCAGCCATCCCAATGGAGATAGATCCCTCGACAACACCAACAAAGGAAGGAACTAGGAAGAAGAAGCGGCACATCATAGCTGCCGAGCCAGAAGACGATGAAACAGAATCAGAAGAGAGCGAAGCCCCTCATGCCGCTCCTCCTACATAACCTCAAGAAGATCCTCGTCCCACTCCCAAAAGAGTCCAGCCGTCGCGGACAGCAAAGGTCTCACCTGCTAAGTCTGCCACCCGGACATATGCCTGTCGCCGCCTAATCATCCAATCGTCCTTCTCTTAACCAGCAAAGACCCAAGCCTCCTCTCAACCCTCAACTAATTTCTAGTTTTTTTCTTTCTCTTTTCTTCTTCTTTATTTTATTTTTCTGTTTTTCTATTGCTTGTATTTATTTTTATGTTTTTATTTTGTGCATTGAGGGCAATGCCCATCTCGAGTTTGGGGGGATAACTCTCACATTTTTTAAGCATACTTAGTAGCATATAGGTTGCATTGTACTTGCCTTATTATTAATCAGAATAGAAAAAATTGTTATAACTTGTGCCTATGATAGATAGCCGATTAATTATTTTCACACCAATAAATAAATTGAACTTAATTCCAAGAAAAGCGTGAAAAATAACTTAGAATTTTTTATAAAAGCCAAAACTGTTAAACACTATTGTTACTTGCTGAACTTGTTAGAATATCTAATGAACATTGCCTGCTTTATTTTTAGAATTCTTTGCAAAGTTCTAACAATGGTTGCAGGTAGCCGTCGAGGCAAAAACAGAAACAGAAAAAAATAAAGCACTACCACGGCAGAGAGAAAAACAAAGAAAAATTGTTGTTTTACCTTAGAGGTGCCCGAAACAGGCTCTAGGAAGAATCATGTGCGAGGACACTCTGCTGCTATCGAAGTCCATGAATCTGAAAATTTTGCAGTGACGGACAAATTAGCACGAGTGAATGAAAGTCTTCACGAGATGACTCTACTCCATGGGTTCGGGGTTTTGTAGTTTGCTCCTATCTTAATTTCAGACCTAGAAGAGTAATTGTGATGAGATGAATCCCTCATTGCATTGATTAAACAATTGTGCTTCATTGTGATGTCTCGGCAGCAACCTAATATATCATAACATCATATTTGTTTATCTAGTTATTTTGCATATTCAGCCTGTACACAGTTCTGAACACACTACACTAGCATTATAGATTAATTTCGAGTTATTTCTTGCTATTTTCCCTTCACTACTTTAATATAGGGGCCACGGTCTTGAGGTGTGGAATCAAGTTGAAAACATGTTTTTCTTTCTGGTTAATATAAGGGCAAGTATGTTTAGGTTGAATTGCTTGAGGACAAGAAATAGTTCGAGTTTGGGGGTGTGTATAGTGTCCATAAGTTCTATATTTCATGCACATTCCATCTCATATTATTGCTGTTTTGAGTACATTTTAGGCATAATTAGGACCATGCGTTGCATTTTACAGTATTCTTTACTTTGCCATGCTTTTTATTGATTATCTTTTATTTGGTAAGGAAAATGTATTGTTTTAGTTTAGTTTTAGTTTTAGGTACTAGAGGCTGACAGAAGGAGAGAGGAGCTGAGGACATGATACTGAGGCAGCAGACCAAGGAGTTGTACTGATCCAGTTCCAGACAGAGACAACAGCTGCTGAGTAGCTACCGCCGCCCTACTTGCCACCCAAGATAGCAAACTGTGGAATTGGAGAATCAGAGTGCGATGTGAAGAGCAGAAAATCCTGATTCTATCGATGTTGTCCACTCAATTTTTTGATTACTGTAGCAGAAAGCATAATCCCCGAAAGAGGAGCTCGAGATTACTTGCGGAGCAAGGCAACGTGATAAAGTCCACATTCAAATCAAAGAAGTTAGAGTTTAAAGTTGCATTTAATGCAAAAGCTACTTTGAAGTCTTCTACTCCAAGAATGACTAGACATAGCTAATGCCTATATATACCCATTGTAATTTCACTTCAAAAAGAACTTAGGTTTTCCCTTAGGCATAGTTTAGGTTTTCTTGTTGCCATTATGTTCTAAAATTCTCGTTGGGTTTGTGTTATGTTGTAACTAGTGTGAGAACGATTGTTTAGGATTTTAAGTTTGTTTTTGCAATAAAGCTTCAAGGTTTGCTTATTCCATGTTCTTCAAAGTTTTCAATTAAGGCGAAAGATTAGTTGATTACTATCCGTTTGTTCGGTATCGAGAGAGTCGATCTCACAAAAGGAGTAAGTACGATCTCATCTATAGACGGTGTGATCAATCTAGACTAGACATAGGTTAGGGTTTAAGGCGGCTAAAATAGGACGAATCAACATTGATGTCTTTGCATGATTCACGCTGCGACTGGTATTATCTGCAGTGGGCATCAACAGCATTATGACTTAGACATAAGCAGGATCATTTTCGAAGCGTTCTGTCGAGCCTTGTAGTTCTGCCTTATCTACTGCTTGAGTCTTTGAAAACTTCGATTGATTTCTTGATCAAGGTAGTGGAGCGGATACTTCAGGATCGCCGTGGTCATACACCAATGCAAAACCAAAGTTTTATTAGTGCTCAAGAAACAGATAAATAAAAGTGCAAGACAATAAAATTGAAAGTCTCTATTGTCGATCCCCGGCAACGACGCCAAAAACTTGTTGCGTGTAAAAGGTGCTCCGCAATTAGTGCAAGTGTACACGTCTCAAGTAATATAATGATAAGTATTATAGTATCGTCTCCACAGGGATTGAGATGACTTCCTTCGTTTATCTTCTCGCACTGAAAAAGAAAAGTAAAAGTAAAAACACAAGTAGAAGAGATTTGGGTTTTAATTAAACTAAAAATCATAAACTAAAGCAAGTAGGTAAAAGTAGAGAAATCAAGATGAGAGAATGGGCCGAGTTAGATTATGTCATTGTGTGGAAAGCAATTGACTTGTCTCGGTCTTTGAATGCAATGATCACAAAACTACCTCAGCAGAGACCTTCATCCCTGCCGCGGCAATAAGATGTGCTGCCTCGGCAATCCCTTGCAGGTCGGAAGATGTTGTCAAGGTTCGGCAAAGCGTCCTTCGATGGCTCCTCCTTATCTCTAAGTCGCAGCACTATTGATGAATGAGCCTTGATAATTGTAAAGTGTCCATAAGTTCTATATTTCATGCACATTCCATCTCATATTATTGCTGTTTTAAGTACATTTTAGGCATAATTAGGATCATGCATTGTATTTTACAGTATTCTTTACTTTTCCATTATTTTATAGATTATCTGTTATTTGGTAAAGAAAAGGTATTGTTTTAGTTTTAGGTACTAGAGGCTGATAGAAGGAGAGAGGAGCTGAGGACATGATGCTGAGGCAGCAGACCAATGAGCTGTACTGATGCAGTTCCAAACAGAGACAACAGTTGTTGAGTAGCTGTCGTCGCCCTACCTGCCGCCCAAGACAGCAAACTGAGGAATTGGAGAATTGGAGTGCGATCTGTAGAGCAGAAAATCTTGATTTTGATGATGTTGTTCACTCAATTTTTCGGTGACTGTAGCAGCAGGCAGAGCCGCCGAAGGAGGAATTCGAGATTACTTGCGAAGCAAGGAAACGTGAAGAAGTCCACATTCAACTCAAAGAAGTCAGAATTTAATGTTGCATTTAATGCAAAAACTACTTTGACTTCTACTCCAAGAAGGACTAGACCTAGCTAATGCCTATATATACCCATTGTATTTTTACTTCAAAACAACTTAGGTTTTCCCTTAGGCATAGTTTAGGTTTTCTTGCCGCCATTATGTTCTAAAATTCTCCTTGGGTTTGGGTTATGTTGTAACTAGTGTGAGAACAGTTGTTTAGGATTTTAAGTTTGTTTTTGCAATAAAGCTTCAAGGTTTGCTTATTCCATGTTCTTCAAAGTTTTCAATTAAGGAGAAAGATTAGTTGATTACTATCCATTTGTTCGGTATCGAGAGAGTCGAACTCACGAAAGGAGTAAGTACGATCTCATCTATAGACGATGTGATCAATCTAGCCTAGACATGGTTTAGGGTTTAAGGCGGCTAAAAGAGGTCAAATCAACATTAATGTCTTTGCACGATTCATGCTGCGACTGGTATTATCTGCAGTGGGCATCAACAGCATTCTGACTTAGACATAAGCAAGATCACTTTCGAAGCGTTCTGCCGAGCCATGTAGTTCTGCCGAGTTTGCCGCAAAGACACAAGTCCATTCCCCTGCCGAGGCAGCGAAAGCGTCTCAGCAGCATAACTGTCATCCCTCGTCGAGGCAGCAGAGTCTGGCAGCGCAAAACGACTTGTCCTATTCAACGTAGTTTCACACTAAACAGTAGCATAACCCGACCCATTCTATAAATATGATCTCTTCCCCTTTAATTTACTTGTGTGTTTATTTTATTTTCCTTTCACTCAACCAATTTATTTATGCATTTACTTTTCTTGTGCATGAACTACGAATCGAGTCAAGCTGTCCAATCCTTGTGGGAGAGGATATCTTTTATACTATAACTTGACAGGAGTGTGCACTTGCGCTCATATTTAGAGAACACTAAAACACTATACACCCATCCATGCAATTTATTGATTCCGGAAACAGCGGACAAAGCCGCCAAAGGAGAAGATCAAGGCTTGCTTGAAGCACAAGGCAATGACAAGAGAAGTCCAAATTAAAGTCAAAGAAGTCAGATTTAAAGGTTACATTTAATGCAAAAGCTACTTTATCATGAGGAAGATTTCTACTCCAAGGAGGACTTAACCTAGGTCATGCCCTATATATACTTGATCATATTTTGAATCTTAGAAGCACCATAGTCGGCATAGCTTAGTTTCTCTTGTGTTTTCTTGCTGCCGATATTTTCTAAATTCTCTAGGGTTTGGGTTGTGTTGTAAAGTAGTTGTGAGAATGGTTGTTTAGGTTCAAGTTTGTTACTACAATAAATTCAAGGTTTTCTCATTTCATGTTCTTCATTGTTTTCAATTGAATTCGAAAGATGATTGTGAGCAATCCATTTGTTTGGAATCGAGAGAGTCAAACTCATGAAAGAAGTAAGCACAACCTCATCCATACCAGGTGTTGATCAATCTATCCTAGACATAGGTTAGGGTTTAAGGTGGCTAAAATAGGACGAACCAAAGGTTGTTGTTCATTGCAAGATTCACACAGATGGGTATTATCTGCAGTGAGCATCAACAATATTCTGACTTAGACATAAGCTGAATCAATCTCGAAGAGTTTTGCCGATCCTTGAAGGCCTGTCGAGTTTGCCGCCGAGCCAATCATTCGTTCCACCTGCCGAGGCAACAAAAGTTGTTGAAGCACCAATTTTCCATCTTCCGCCGAGGCAGCAAAGTCTGGCAGCGCAATACAATTTGACTTATTCAACGCAGTTTCACAGTACGAAGCAACATAACCTGACCCATTCCATCAATCTGATCTCTTCTCGTAATTTACTTGTGTTTATTTACTTTTCTTTTAAACAAACTGAAATTTACTTGTGCATTTAAATATTCTCTGTGTGGGAATTTATATTCGAATTAGTTGTCCAATCCTCGTGGGAGATGATATCTTTTATATTATAACTTGACAAGAGTGTGCACTTGTGCTCATAATTAGAGAACGCCCAAACGCTCTACAATTAGCCTTCTCCACAAGGCTGAATTTTCTGTCGCAAACCTCCATCCCCATTTTTCTGGTAATGCTTTATTCTTACCTTGTAAGTTAACCACTCCTGCTCCCCTTATATCGAGGTAAGCAAACTCTTGACAAGCTTACCTGCGTCATTTTCCTCTTGTCCTTTAAGCAGCCACACAAGAAATCCCTTCTTATTCTCTCAAGTTTCTGTAACACATTCTTCAAGATTTCAAACAGTGACAAATAATAAAGAGGGAGGGAAGAAAGAATCGAGTTAATAAGTGTAACCCTCCCTGCAAAGGAAGAAAAGATGCTCTTCCATCTTGAAAGTTTTACAAAAGAGCGATTGACACGCGTCGTTTTCGCGTAAAAAAATAATTCCTTCTTCCATGATAATAAATAAAGGAAATAATACGTAGTAAAAGAGAAGTAAGGGTTGATCCCACAGGGACTCAGAAAACTTCCAGATTAATGTATGTTCAATCGTTGAGCCAAGAAGAGAGTTGAATGATATTTCAGTAAAAGGGGGTTTGCGAAATAACAAGAATACAAAGAAATTAAAGCGAGGTTTTAAAAGAAATAGATTCAATATTTATGAATAAGCCTTAGGCATTGGCTCTGACTCAGTTTCCTCAGATCATCGGAAAATAATTTTTACTTCAAGATTCACGTCGGCTAATTGCCTACAAGGGTCAATCCTTGAGACTACTTTTTTGTAGCCGAATACCCAAGTTCTATCTTTGATATTGATTTATGAAGTTGATCTAGTCAACAACAATGTTATAGATCAGAATCGTTTAAGTTCAGTAAAAACTGACTCGGATTATGTTGTTTCAATAACAACGGTTCCGATATCAATTTTATTCTTAGTAATCAATTTACTAAGTGCGTTCCCAGGAAGTTGAATGTGCTTCAATAGCCGATCCTTCCTCCCACATATTTAACCAAAAACATCATTCTGACCAAAGTCAATCTTTAGTTTCAAAATCGTTTTGGTTTAGAAATCAAACCTTAGAAAACTGAAAGAGATTCCCAAAATTTTGAAAGTGCTTTTCAATCTTCTCGTTGAAATTGAGTCATTGTTGTAGCCCTCGGCTTTAAAGAAAAATAGCTAAGCATGATTATGGAATAAATCATGCTTAGCATATTTTAAAATAAAAAAAACTTTAAAAAGAAATAAAGAACAAAGAAGAAAAAGAAAATTAATAAATTCAAAGTAAAAATGAAACAATGAACAAGAGATGGTTTGAGTCTCACCCCAAAGGGGGTATTTATAGCATCCTAAAACCCTAAAAATATTCTTAAAAAGATAAGAGATAATCCTAAAATATTTAAAATACAAAAGATAAATGCTAAGTGATAATAATTAAATCCCAAAATGTTTAAAATTCAAAACTAAAAGATAAATCCCAATCTTTGATCCTAACGCCGACTGATAAGTGCTCGGACGCGGCTGATAGCTTATCACGCGTTGCTAACATCATCTCCTAAAAGCCTGATGGCGTGGCGTCGATTCAGCGCATTCATGCCCCAATTCATGCCCACTAATCCAACCAAGAATTCAGAAAACTTGCAAAATTCAGCCTTTTCTAGTCTGTTTTCCAGCCATGAAGTTATGCACAGAAAAACACACAATAGACCACGATTCTACACCACAAAGCAACCATTTAAGCATAATTAGCACTAAAATATTGACCAAACTAGCTACTCATCAGCGATCCACTACCGGTTCCCAAGTTGAATTTTTTCTCGGAACAGCCCCTAGATGTATACCCAAATACATGAACGGTAAGACCCCAACCTTGCAGCCACACACTTGAGCCAATCTAGTTATCTTGTTGGATTCCACACCAATCCCTACAAGGCAAGATTTGCTAAAATTTATGCTTAAACCCGAGCACAACTCGAAACATCGAAGAATCCTTTTGATATTGATTAAGTAATCTTCCACTGGTTGCAAGAAGATCATCGTATTATCAGCAAACTGCAAAGGAGTGAACAATTGGCCAAGAATGACATCCCTAATTCCACCAATATCCTTAGAAGACTCTGCCTCTTCAAGTAGTAAATTAAGCACTTTCGTTACCATGATAAACAATAATGATGAGAGAAGGTCACCTTGCCTCAACCTTTTCCTCATCTAGAATTCACTAGTTGGTGAACCTTTAACCAAAATTGAGACTCTCACCGACAATACACACTCCAAAATCCAATTGCTCCATTTAACTTTGAATCCCATTTTGAATAGAACCGTATCCATAAACATCCACCTGACACAATTATATGCTTTCAAAAAATCGAGCTTAAGTACCACCCCTCCCGAATTACCTCACCCCCTGTCCATCGAATGAATTATTTCATTTGTTATGAGGATACTATAAAAAATCTGCCTTCCACTCAAGAATGCACATTGAGTATCGCTTATTAATTTTTACTTCAACTTCTGTAGCCTTCTCGATAATACCTTAGTTATAATTTTGTAGATCGAACCGACCAAGCTAATAGGTCTGAAATCTGGAATTTCCACTGGACTATTGACTTTAGGAATCTATACTACGAAGGATAAATTGATCCGCAGAGCTAATTTTCTAGACTTATGAAATTTCTCCAACAGCTTCATAAGATCACCCTTAACATCTTCCCAACATGTCTGGTAAAATCTCATGTTATACCCGTTCGGGCCTGGGGCTTTTGAGTCGTCACAACTCCAAATTGCTTCCTTAACTTCCTCCGTCAAGAAAGGTCCCTCTAATGAAGCAGCCTCCTTGCCTGACAACCTCTTGAATTTAAGATTCAACACTACATTCCAGTCCCAGTCCCTGCAGCTGAAATGCATGTTAAAAAAGTTAAAAACAAATTACCTTAACCCCTTAGGTTTCTCACAGATTCTATCTTCAAACTTAAGACCATGTATTAAAATTCTCTTTGCCCTAACTTTGACTGCCTTATGGAAAAATGCAATGTTTGAGTCACCTAACTTTAGCTAAATTTTCTCGGACTTTTGTTTCCATAACACTTCCTGCAGTCTCTAAGTCTCTCATAACTCTAGCCTGCACAGTTTTAAATCGTCCTGAACATCCCCCATGCTTTCCTCGATGTTCAAGTCCTCCAAGCTGCTAATATGTTCCTCGAGCTCCTTCACCCTAATATCAAAGTTTCTACAGGACTCTAGATTCTATTTCTTCAATCTCGACTTCAATTTACGTATCTTTGAGGGGAGGTCAACAAAATTCGCATCCTCTTGGTCGACATTCCAATAAAGGAGCAAAAGAGAAATGACAAGACTTACCATAGGCAAAAGAGAAGTGGCAAGACTTAGAAATAATTTTAGCAAAAACAACATTCCAATACCCTGTTAAAAACAAAGATGCAAACCAAGTACCCTCACAAGGAATTGCTCATGTCACTCAAAGTGTTTAAGGGTAGAAAAATCACTCGAGCCAAAACTAATTAGAGCATTACCATAGGCTTGTAGTTAAATCTAATCTCCACTACTTAGTATGAACATGATGAAAAAAGCAAGAGGTTTGAAAAGGGGTTGTAACGGGGCTAAGGTTAGGGTAGGATAAAGGCTAAAAAATAGGGGTTAAAATTTAAGACAAAATCCTCCCAAAATTCTTATTCGAATCTGTTTTTTCATTAGAATCAAAACTGTGAAACTGCACTGCTTATTCCCTTTTTTTCTGCTGTGCATATTCGAATAAATTCTGCACCGTATTTTTCTACAGTGTATTTTCTGCACTACTCAATTCGAATCTGATTTTTCTACAGTGTTGATTCGAATATGTTTTTTAGACAATTTTGTCTTGAAAAAGGGTGACAAAAATAGTGGAAATAAAAGAAATGGTTTAGGCTAAAAATACAGTTAAGAAAGGAAAAGGTCATGGCTCAAAATTGGATATCTAAGGGATAAATATACAAAGGGTATGCTAGTTTTTGGGAAGAGAAATGGGGTTATATCCTAGTGCCTCCATCACATTTAAGCATCATACTCAAAAAATGTAATCTCGAAAAGTATTTAAACCACAAGTTCTAGAATGCAACTAATTAGCTAGACACATTCAATGAAACAAAGAGCAAAAATAAGTATACATGCTCATTAGGCTCAAATCTGACATGAATTGTCTTGTGTACATAGGTAAGCACCATGTCAATTAACAAAGTAAGGAATGTCATGACAAGGGTTATATGAAATATTCCAAGCACGCCATAATCTATTATGCAACCTAAAATTTATAATAAGAAAAATACCAAAGTCATACGAAAACAAGGGGACTAGGTGAAATAAAGGATAACAAGTAACTTAAATTAAATTAAATCAAGAGAACAATCAATCCAACAAGCAATTACGAGAATTTGACATGGATTCCCACTCCCCCTCACTGTAAGCATGATGTACCATTATGAAAATAAAAATGAAAGAGAGGGAATGAGGAAACTCCCTAAACTAGTTACAGCCACGACCGTGCCCACGCCCTTGACGAGACGTGCCCGACCGAAGATAAGAGAGGATCTCGGCAATGTTTGTTTAAATGGAATTAAGCCTCTCATTCACGTCCTGTTGTTGGTTGTCATCTTGTGGTGGCCGAGGTATGGACCTACGAAGGAAAACACGCAAGTTGCGGGGCGTATTGGTTCCCGGAGGAACAATGTAAGGCGCATCTGGAGTACCTACAAGCAACCCCATTGAGTCCAAGCACCTAGCATCCAATGCATCCATCAAAAAAGGGTAAGTAAAACGCGAGGTATCAAATGTCGAGGGAAACAATCGTGAAGCAATGATAGTGATATAAGGTCCGAGAATAAGAGGGCGATTAGTTAGTGCTACACGATCAAACATGTAGGCAACCCAATAACCGAGATTTACCTTTACTCCGATGTGCATACACCATAAAAAGAAAAGCTCAACCTTACTTAATTTTGAAGATGTGTCGTTGCGACCAGAATAATTGTAGGCGAGGAATCTATGGATGTAGCGAAGAGCCGGGCTATGAATTTATCGGTCCTTTGTCAAGGTAGGTTTATACTCTGAACCTGCTTCTCCAGTCAAGGTCTCGTAGGAGAGGTTATTATCGAAATCCTGCGGAATCTCGAGTAAAGATGTTAGATACCCGGGATCCGTGACATCAGTCACGAAGCCCATATAAAAATTAAATTACGTAAGAGACGTTCGAAAATATTGACCTAACAAGCGAAATGAGATCACACCAGGATTATGAATAGATACAACACGATTCCTACAAAATGCAAACGTAGCATAAAACTCAAATAATAATTCGTAGTATGTGTTGCATTGAATTTTAGGATATGTACTCCAACCTATAGCATCGAACATATGCATGACAGATTCACGTAAATGCAAACTATCTAGTGTATTAGTTGGAATGTACTTACATACTTTGAACTCGCAATGTCAAATTTGGTTGAAACAGGCCAGCTCATCACCCTCGAAATCCAAGTACCCTTGTAAAACTTCCTCGAGTGGAACCGAAAAACGACGTCCACGGCAATAACGCTCCGGTTGTTCCTGCATGTTTGGACGATCGTCGGGTATGGCACTATCACCTGAGCTTGCTCCATGTGGTGGAGACTCCGATCGACTAGCATGCGAAAAAGTGGGGTGCTCTGTCCCCGTATGGAATCCCGTAGTGAAATTCTCTACAAAACCAAGGTCTGATGATATATTAGCAACGGTTGGACATTATAAACTGAATTTACCTCATCTGATGGGTACTCGACTACCGATGGCATCAAGTAGGAGGAAAAGGCGTCCGACATGGATTGGTTGGAAGGTGTAGCTCAGTCTCTGGTTCTAACCATGGTGGTGCTGGTTGGTTGCTGTCAAACGTGTAGGAGATGTGAGCAGAGGAGTGGTACGACTAGCTGTAGAAAAAGGCAAAAAATAATAAAAGTAGGGTGAGAGATTCTCAGGTGATATTTAAAAAAATATTAAAAGAAAAATAAAAAAGAGGGTGATTTGATATTATAGGCCCATGAAATATGTAACGCCCCGGTTTTGGGCTTAGAAGTTTTGGGCGTTGACCGGTTTGGTCAAAGTGCTGTTCGAATCTAAAAGGGTGAATTTAGGAAAGCCTAGTTCGGGTTGCATTAAAATTATGGAAAAATGTTCTAAAATCATCTTTTAATATATATAAGTGAACTGTGAAATCAATTTTGGAAAATGAGTTTTGGAAGGGTGACATTTTGGCTAGTGACCAAAATGTAATTTTTGAAAGTTTTGTGACTGTTTTAGAAAGGGTTGAAACTTTGAATCTTTAAGGAGCTATTATTCCAAAAGTAGTTTCTCCAGATTTTTCTAAGATATTTTAAGCTATATTCTGATTTTAAAACATATCAAAAGAGGAGGGAAAGCCATTTTGGCCATTTTGATAACTAACTTCCTATTTTCTTTTCTCTCATTTTCTCTCAACCCAAACACTTTCTTTCCAGAGAATTGTTTCTGATTTTCTCACCTAAATCTCTCCTTTCAACTCTCTTTTGATTCCTAATCATCATATCTACAAAACCTCATCATTTGCTACTTGATTCATCAAGGTTTTTGATTCCAAAAAGAGGAGAAACTCAAGTTTGGAGGTAAGAACGTCCTTCTCCTCTAAACTATCAGTTCTTTACTGAAATTCCTAAGTTTTCAATCCTTAATTGATGTTTTATTAAAGGCTTTTAAGTTGTGAAATGGATCTTGGCTTATAATGCAAGATTTGGTGATTTTTGATGATTTTTGTTTGATCTGTTAAATCTGTGATTGGAGATGTGTTTTTGATGTTATTTGAACTTTAAATTGATAAGGAATTGAGTTTTGATTGATGCAATCCCGGATATGTTGGGTTTCCTAAGTTTAGCTTGTGATTCTTGATTGTTTTTGAGGTGATCTTGTGGATCTGGTGTTGCTGGAGGTATAAGGATGTTATTAGGTTCTTAAATGATGTTAAAGGATGTTAGGTTTTGATGGTTAATGGCTGGGCTTTGTTGAGAAGTGGTTTGGATGCATTTTCGGTTGTGTTTGGTGGCCGAAAATGGAGTGGGGATGAGAGCAGCGAGTTTAGGTGCTTTCATTGAGGATATTAATGCATGATGATGCATTAATCTACTGTTTTGATGTGTTAAAACAGGGGAGTCATCTTTGGATCCAAGTGGTGGTGATCTGGAGGCTTGATTGGTGCTTCGACAAGAGGCGAAGTGGAATCGGTGAGTGAAATTGGGTTTTCGGCTTTGAAACCAATGTCTTGGGAGCTTAGTTTAAGTCTAAACAACTTTGCTAAGCTCAAGTGTAAGTTTTCGGAAATACTCTCTAGTGGTGGCCATGGTTTGGTTGTTGTGCAATGTGGTTTATTGCATGTTTTAAATTCTGTTTTGAAAGCATGATTTAGCATGGTTATTGCTGATTTTGTAAGCCATATGTTGAAGGAAGCTCAAGGTAAGAGTTCCTTGTTTTTGAACATTGATTAAATGTAGTTTGATGCTTTGAAATGCATGATGAATATGGCTTGGTTTAATGCTTTAAAACAGTGGATTTAATGATGAAATGATGTGTATTGGCAAGTGATGTTTTGAAAAAGGTTAAGGTCACCAAGGTGGTTAAAAGTCCTTGAGTGAGCCATGTTACTTAAGAACATCAAGGTGGTTAAAAGTCCTTGGATGATTCTTGCTAAGGTCACTAAGGTGGTTAAAAGTCCTTGAGTGAGCCTTGTTACTTAAGAACATCAAGGTGGTTAAAAGTCCTTAGATGGTTCTTGTTAAGGACACAAAGGTGGTTAAAAGTCCTTGTGTGGTCCTTGCCATGGTGTTTAAAAGTCCATGGGCCAAGGTGTTTAAAAGTCCTTGGGGCCAAGGTGTTTAAAAGTCCTTGGGAAGAACACAAAGGTGGTTAAAAGTCCTTGTGTGGTTCTTGGAAATTATAAGATCACAATGGTGTTTAAAAGTCCATGTGTGAGTCTTATGTTGATCTTGTTTTTTTAAAAGATGAAATGTATCACTTGTGGCCAATATGACATGTAATGATATGAAGCATGAGATGCTTGTTTAAAGTTTTCTTGTGAGCATGTTAAAGTGTATCTTGAAGCATGATTTATGAATGAGTTTTATAAATGCATTATTGTGTGGTTTTAAGGAGCTTTCCTCACTAAGCTTTTGCTTACGCTCTCTTTCGTTTTCTTAAACCAATAATGCAGAACATTAAGGTGATTTGAGGGCAGCAAGGAAGGCAAGCAACCAAGGGAAAACTAAGCTCAAGTATGGAAAGGTTTTATCGAACACATTTAGCTTTTGGTGTATGGCAATGGGGGACCTTTGTGAATGTTGGTTGGAGATGTTTTGAACTCCTTGAGTATGTTTAATGTCGCTGATAATGCTGGTTTTGTAATTGGCCTTTACATGTATGGATTGGAGGTTTTATGCTTGAATAGTTGCTTGTGTAGGAAGCATGCCATTAGATTTGGGGCTTTTCATATGTGATGCTAATATGTTGATTGGTTGATGCAAACATGTCTCTTGTATGATGAATTGCATGCTGGTAAAGTTTGGTGGCATTTGGAGCATGATTGGTTGGTCAATTGCATGTTAAAGTAGGTAAAATTCTGCATTTTGTGCAGGCCGTTTCGGAACAGTGCCTGCCGTTTCGGAACGGGTGCCTCGAAGCAGCCCAGGCGTTCGAAACGGGCAACACCGTTCCGGAACGGATATGCTACTGCCCGACCCCGTTCCGGTACGCATTGCGGAACGGCCCCGAGTTTCGAAACGGGCTGTCCCCCGTTTCGGAACGGCTGACCGTTGGGGGCTGACAGTGGCAGTTATATGTTTCGGATTGTTTACATTTTGGTCCTGAATCTTGTATGTGCAATTGTATGAGTTTGGAATGTCCTTTTGAGCTGAAATTTGGCTGAGATGCATGAGACACGATTAATTTCAAGATGGTAACTTTAATTTGGGCTAAGTCCTCATATTTATCAGAATTTACAATTTGGTCCCTAAAGTTGTAAATTGTTCAATTGGGTCCTTGTTTGATCTCTGATGTTTATGATCTTTTAGTATGTCGTTTGTATGATCATTTTTAGGGTTAATGTGCATCTAGATAAGTTTTTAAAAGAAAAAAAAAGGGTCGATAATCAAGGTTGACTTTCGGGTTGACTTTGGTTTTCCCCGTGTGACTTTCTTAATTCGGGTCAACCGTCTAGGCCGGGTTAAGGGGGTTACATTTGGTGGTATCAGAGCTGAGTTCTCGAGTAATTGGGAATGTGTATGTGAATGTTTGATGTATGTCTGCTATATATGCTTGTTGAGTGAAAGCATGTTGAGTAGTATGTGAGTTTGATGCAATTGAGTTGTATGTTGTGATGAAGCATGTTGTGGGTACCCATTGCCATATCAAAGCTAAGAAATGATGTTGCTTTTAAATGAAATTGAGCTTGAGTACTTGGATTGTTTACCTTGCTGGGCCTGACTTTGTTTATTTGCATTGTGATTGCATGGTTAAAGTATGGCACCACGTAGAGAGTTGAGAAGTAATGTGCGAGCTACGGCTCCGAATGAGAATGAAAATGAAGAGAATGCGGGTAGTGCGGTGTTACCTCCTCCTCCACCTGGTGGTGGTGGTGCTGGGGCTGAGGAAGCTGGGGCTGCAGCTGGTGCTGGAGCTGCTGGACCTGAGGTTGGTCAGGGGCAAGCTATGCCTGACATGACGATGTTGGTACAAGCTATTGCGGGTGCTTTCCGAGCAGCAGTAGCCGGAGCTCAAGGAGCTGGGCATCAGGGAGATGCTGGTGTTAGACTACCTTTGGAGCGCTGACGCAGTCTTGGTGGGACTGAGTTTAGGGGTATGTCTGCGGAAGGTTCTGAAGCTTGGTTAGAGAGTACCAAGAGGATTTTGGGCCAGATGAGTTGCACTGATGTGCAGAAGCTGGGGTGTGTTGTATCCTTGCTGCAGGATGATGCATATACGTGGTGGACAACCACTATAGCTGGGATGGCTGAAGCTGACATAACTTGGACATTCTTTCTGAATGTGTTCAAGAGGAGGTATCTTGGTGTGAGGTACCTGGATGAAAAGAAGCGAGAGTTCATGTCTCTTACCCAGGGGAGCATGAATGTGGCTGAGTATGAAGTACAGTTTGTGCGACTCAGTCAGTATGCACCTGAGCTGGTACCTGATGAGCGGGCAAGGTGCGAAAGATTTCGTTATGTTTAGTGACGGATGTGAAGATGTATGTGTTGGCCACCGAATATGATGATTTTGATGTGTTGGTGGGTCGAGCCAAGGACATTGAGATGAACTTGGGTTTATCTGCGAAAGGTGCTGGAGCAAGTTCGGGTAAGAGAGCTGCTGAGTATAGTTCCGGAGGTGGACGGAACAAGAGGGGACGTGACCTGAAGTATCAGTCCTCAGCTAAGAGGGGTGGTGGTGCACCTGCTCGGGGAGGCAATGCTAGAGCTGATCCGAGTGCTTGTTGGATTTGTGGTTCACGGGGTCACATGAAGCGTGACTGTCCTCGTGCTGTGAGGGAGGTGCAAGCTCCTGTTGCGACAGCTGGTAATGGTTGCTGGAATTGTTGATCTGCAGACCATTTGAGGCGAGATTGTCCTAGGTTGGCTGGTGATCAAGTGCGTGCTCCTGTTGTTGCTGCACCGCAGAGAGGTCGTGGGCGCGGCCGTGGTAATTTCCAGAGGAGAGAGGAAGGTGGTCGTGGAGTGGCCCATGTTGTGGCTATTCAGCCTGAAGGTGGAGGCCAAGCGAGGGTGTATGCTCAGCGTGAGGGAAGGAATGATGCGGATGTGATTGCAGGTACCTTTACTTTGCAATCCTTGTCATTGCTTTCTTTGATAGATTCTAGATCTACGCATTCATACATTTTGCGTGAGCATGCTGAATTGCTTGGTTTGCCTGTTGAGTCTTTGGATGTTGGTGTTCGTGTCACTAGTTCTTTTGGTGAGACTGTTGTGACTCGAAAGCTTTATAGAAGGTGTCCCTTGGTTGTTCAAGAACATGTTTTTCATGTTGATCTTATGGAGTTGCCCTTTTATGGTTTTGATGTAATCATTGGTATGGATTGGCTTGCTGAGCATCGTGCTGTTGTGGATTGTGAAAACAAGCGAGTTTCGCTTAAGCTTGCGGATGATTATGAAGTTGTTGTGGTTGGTGAGAATGTGAAGTTTCTTGCCAATGTGGTGTCTACCTTGGAGGTGAGCAGGATGCTGAGGCAAGGTTGCGAAGCCTATCTAGCTTTTGTGATGAATCCTAGCTCTAAAGAGTTGAGGGTGCAAGATATCAGAGTTGTGAAGGAGTTTCCTGGTGTTTTTCCTGAGGAGTTGCCTGGTTTACCTCCTAACCGCGAGGTGGAGTTTGGAATTGAGCTGTATGAGAATACAACTCCTGTGTCCATTAGTCCTTATAGAATGGCACCTAAGGAGCTGAAGGAGCTAAAGACGCAGTTGCAAGAGTTGCTTGATCGTGGTTTCATCCGGCCGAGTGTGTCACCTTGGGGAGCACCGGTCTTGTTTGTGAAGAAGAAGGATGGCACTATGAGAATGTGCATTGATTACCGTCAGTTGAACAAGTTGACTATCAAGAATCGGTATCCTTTGCCGAGAATTGATGATCTCTTTGATCAATTTCGGGGAGCTACTGTGTTCTCTAAGATTGACTTGAGGTCAGGGTATTATCAGTTGAAGGTGAAGGATGTGGATGTGCCTAAGACAGCTTTCAGGACAAGGTATAGGCATTATGAGTTCCTTGTGATGCCGTTTGGTTTGACAAATGCTCCTGCTGCTTTCATGGACATGATGAATCGTGTGTTTCATGAATACCTGGACAAGTTTGTTGTGGTGTTCATCGATGATATCCTCGTGTACTCGCGTACTGAGGAGGAGCATGAAGAGCATTTGAGGATTGTGCTGCAGGCTTTGTTGGAGAATCAGCTCTATGCTAAGCTGAGCAAGTGTGAGTTCTGGCTTAAGGAGGTGGTGTTTCTTGGGCATGTGGTTTCTGCTGAGGGGATTCGTGTCGATCCTCAGAAGATTGAGGCTGTGATGAACTGGAAGGTTCCTAAGTCTGTTCATGAGGTCCGTAGTTTCCTTGGTTTGGCGGGATACTACCGAAGGTTTGTGGATGGTTTTTCCAAGATTGCTGCTCCTTTGACGAAGCTGTTGCAAAAGGATGTTAAGTATGAGTGGACGGAAGCGAGACAGCAGGCTTTTGAGAAGCTTAAGGCGGCTTTGACGCAAGCTCCTATCTTGATTCAGCCTGAATCAGGGAAAGAGTTTGTGGTTTACAGTGATGCATCCTATGTTGGTTTGGGGTGTGTGCTGATGCAGGAGGGTAAGGTGGTGGCTTATGCATCGCGGCAGTTGAAAGTGCATGAACGCAATTACCCTACGCATGATATTGAGCTGGCTGCAGTGGTTTTTGCTCTGAAGATCTGGAGACATTATCTGTATGGTGAGAAGTGTACTGTGTACACAGATCACAAGAGTTTGAGGTATCTGATGTCTCAAAAGGAGTTGAATCTTAGGCAGCGGCGTTGGTTGGAGTTGCTCAAGGATTATGATCTGACGGTTGAGTATCATCCTGGAAAAGCTAATGTTGTTGCGGATGCCTTGAGTAGGAAAGTAGCTGTTGAGCTGAGGGCTATGTTTGCTAGCTTGAGCATATCGCAAGATGGTGGTCTTGTTGCTGAGTTGCAAGTGAAACCATCTTTGGTTCAGTTGATCAAGGATAAGCAGTTGCTGGATGATTCCTTGGTGTCTCATGTTCAGGATATCGCGAAGGGTGGACCTTCGAATTTCTGCTTTAATGATGATGGTGTGTTGTGTTTTGGGAGTCGGATAGTAGTGCCTGCTGATGCTGAGTTGAGGCGTGCTATTCTGACTGAAGGTCATAGTAGTCCTTTTGCTATGCACCCTGGTAGTACCAAGATGTATCGTGATCTACGTGATGAGTACTATTGGGTGGGTTTGAAGAAGGATGTTGCGGAGTTTGTGAGCAAGTGTTTGGTGTGTCAGCGAGTTAAGGCTGAGCATCAGGTTCCTTCAGGGTTGTTGCAACCGTTGAAAATCCCTGAATGGAAGTGGGAAAGGGTTACCATGGATTTTGTATCTGGTTTACCTTTGTCTCCCTCGAAGAAGAATTCTGTTTGGGTGATTGTGGATCGCCTAACGAAGTGTGCGCATTTCTTGCCTGTGCATACCACGTTTTCTTTGGATAAGTTGGCAGAGCTGTACATTGCTGAGATTGTGCGGCTGCATGGTGTGCCTAAGTCGATTGTGTCGGATAGGGATCCGAGGTTCACATCGCGTTTCTGGCAGTGTTTGCATCAAGCTCTGGGTACAAGGTTGCATTTCAGTACATCCTATCATCCTCAGTCGGATGGTCAGTCTGAGCGTGTTATCCAGATTTTGGAGGATATGTTGAGGTGCTGCGTGATTGAGTTTCAGGGTTCTTGGGAGAAGCATCTGCCTTTGGTTGAGTTTGCTTATAACAACAGTTATCAGGCAAGTATACAGATGGCACCTTATGAGGCTTTGTACGGGAGGAAGTGTAGGACTCCTCTTTGTTGGGCTGAAACTGGTCAAAAGTTGGTTTCGATGCCGGCTTTGTTGAAAGGGACCACAGAGAAGGTAAAGCTCATTTGTGAGCGGTTGAAGGCTGCCTCTGATCGGCAAAAGTCTTACGCGGATTTGAAGCGTAAGGAGATTGAGTATGCGGTGGGTGACCGTGTGTTCTTGAAGGTTTCGCCTTGGAAGAAGGTGATGAGGTTTGGCCGGAAGGGTAAGTTGAGCCCTAGGTACATTGGACCATACGAGGTGGTTGAGCGTGTGGGTCCTGTTGCGTACAAGCTGAGGTTACCTCAGGAGTTGGAGAAGATTCATGATGTGTTTCATGTTTCTATGCTCCGGAAGTATAGATCTGATCCTTCGCACGTGATGCCTGTGGAGGAAGTGGAATTGAATCCGGATTTGACCTATGATGAGGAACCGGTGAAGGTTCTGGATTCGGATAGCAAGGTTCTTCGTGGCAAGACCATTGAGTTGGTGAAGGTGCTGTGGAAGTATCGAGGTGTTGAGGAAGCCACGTGGGAGCGGAAGGAAGACATGCTGAAGCAGTTTCCTTATCTCTTTCCTTCAGGTAAATTTCGGGGACGAAATTTCTTAAGGGGGGGAGAGTTGTAACGCCCCGGTTTTGGGCTTAGAAGTTTTGGGCGTTGACCGGTTTGGTCAAAGTGCTGTTCGAATCTAAAAGGGTGAATTTAGGAAAGCCTAGTTCGGGTTGCATTAAAATTATGGAAAAATGTTCTAAAATCATCTTTTAATATATATAAGTGAACTGTGAAATCAATTTTGGAAAATGAGTTTTGGAAGGGTGACATTTTGGCTAGTGACCAAAATGTAATTTTTGAAAGTTTTGTGACTGTTTTAGAAAGGGTTGAAACTTTGAATCTTTAAGGAGCTATTATTCCAAAAGTAGTTTCTCCAGATTTTTCTAAGATATTTTAAGCTATATTCTGATTTTAAAACATATCAAAAGAGGAGGGAAAGCCATTTTGGCCATTTTGATAACTAACTTCCTATTTTCTTTTCTCTCATTTTCTCTCAACCCAAACACTTTCTTTCCAGAGAATTGTTTCTGATTTTCTCACCTAAATCTCTCCTTTCAACTCTCTTTTGATTCCTAATCATCATATCTACAAAACCTCATCATTTGCTACTTGATTCATCAAGGTTTTTGATTCCAAAAAGAGGAGAAACTCAAGTTTGGAGGTAAGAACGTCCTTCTCCTCTAAACTATCAGTTCTTTACTGAAATTCCTAAGTTTTCAATCCTTAATTGATGTTTTATTAAAGGCTTTTAAGTTGTGAAATGGATCTTGGCTTATAATGCAAGATTTGGTGATTTTTGATGATTTTCGTTTGATCTGTTAAATCTGTGATTGGAGATGTGTTTTTGATGTTATTTGAACTTTAAATTGATAAGGAATTGAGTTTTGATTGATGCAATCCCGGATAGGTTGGGTTTCCTAAGTTTAGCTTGTGATTCTTGATTGTTTTTGAGGTGATCTTGTGGATCTGGTGTTGCTGGAGGTATAAGGATGTTATTAGGTTCTTTTTCGATGTTAAATGATGTTAAAGGATGTTAGGTTTTGATGGTTAATGGCTGGGCTTTGTTGAGAAGTGGTTTGGATGCATTTTCGGTTGTGTTTGGTGGCCGAAAATGGAGTGGGGATGAGAGCAGCGAGTTTAGGTGCTTTCATTGAGGATATTAATGCATGATGATGCATTAATCTACTGTTTTGATGTGTTAAAACAGGGGAGTCATCTTTGGATCCAAGTGGTGGTGATCCGGAGGCTTGATTGGTGCTTCGACAAGAGGCGAAGTGGAATCGGTGAGTGAAATTGGGTTTTCGGCTTTGAAACCAATGTCTTGGGAGCTTAGTTTAAGTCTAAACAACTTTGCTAAGCTCAAGTGTAAGTTTTCGGAAATACTCTCTAGTGGTGGCCATGGTTTGGTTGTTGTGCAATGTGGTTTATTGCATGTTTTAAATTCTGTTTTGAAAGCATGATTTAGCATGGTTATTGCTGATTTTGTAAGCCATATGTTGAAGGAAGCTCAAGGTAAGAGTTCCTTGTTTTTGAACATTGATTAAATGTAGTTTGATGCTTTGAAATGCATGATGAATATGGCTTGGTTTAATGCTTTAAAACAGTGGATTTAATGATGAAATGATGTATATTGGCAAGTGATGTTTTGAAAAAGGTTAAGGTCACCAAGGTGGTTAAAAGTCCTTGAGTGAGCCATGTTACTTAAGAACATCAAGGTGGTTAAAAGTCCTTGGATGATTCTTGCTAAGGTCACTAAGGTGGTTAAAAGTCCTTGAGTGAGCCTTGTTACTTAAGAACATCAAGGTGGTTAAAAGTCCTTGGATGGTTCTTGTTAAGGACACAAAGGTGGTTAAAAGTCCTTGTGTGGTCCTTGCCATGGTGTTTAAAAGTCCATGGGCCAAGGTGTTTAAAAGTCCTTGGGGCCAAGGTGTTTAAAAGTCCTTGGGAAGAACACAAAGGTGGTTAAAAGTCCTTGTGTGGTTCTTGGAAATTATAAGATCACAATGGTGTTTAAAAGTCCATGTGTGAGTCTTATGTTGATCTTGTTTTTTTTTAAAGATGAAATGTATCACTTGTGGCCAATATGACATGTAATGATATGAAGCATGAGATGCTTGTTTAAAGTTTGCTTGTGAGCATGTTAAAGTGTATCTTGAAGCATGATTTATGAATGAGTTTTATAAATGCATTATTGTGTGGTTTTAAGGAGCTTTCCTCACTAAGCTTTTGCTTACGCTCTCTTTCGTTTTCTTAAACCAATAATGCAGAACATTAAGGTGATTTGAGGGCAGCAAGGAAGGCAAGCAACCAAGGGAAAACTAAGCTCAAGTATGGAAAGGTTTTATCGAACACATTTAGCTTTTGGTGTATGGCAATGGGGGACCTTTGTGAATGTTGTTTGGAGATGTTTTGAACTCCTTGAGTATGTTTAATGTCGCTGATAATGCTGGTTTTGTAATTGGCCTTTACATGTATGGATTGGAGGTTTTATGCTTGAATAGTTGCTTGTGTAGGAAGCATGCCATTAGATTTGGGGCTTTTCATATGTGATGCTAATATGTTGATTGGTTGATGCAAACATGTCTCTTGTATGATGAATTGCATGCTGGTAAAGTTTGGTGGCATTTGGAGCATGATTGGTTGGTCAATTGCATGTTAAAGTAGGTAAAATTCTGCATTTTGTGCAGGCCGTTTCGGAACAGTGCCTGCCGTTTCGGAACGGGTGCCTCGAAGCAGCCCAGGCGTTCGAAACGGGCAACACCGTTCCGGAACGGATATGCTACTGCCCGACCCCGTTCCGGTACGCGTTGCGGAACGACACCGAGTTTCGAAACGGGCTGTCCCCCGTTTCGGAACGGCTGACCGTTGGGGGCTGACAGTGGCAGTTATATGTTTCGGATTGTTTACATTTTGGTCCTGAATCTTGTATGTGCAATTGTATGAGTTTGGAATGTCCTTTTGAGCTGAAATTTGGCTGATATGCATGAGACACGATTAATTTCAAGATGGTAACTTTAATTTGGGCTAAGTCCTCATATTTATCAGAATTTACAATTTTGTCCCTAAAGTTGTAAATTGTTCAATTGGGTCCTTGTTTGATCTCTGATGTTTATGATCTTTTAGTATGTCGTTTGTATGATCATTTTTAGGGTTAATGTGCATCTAGATAAGTTTTTAAAAGAAAAAAAAGGGTCGATAATCAAGGTTGACTTTCGGGTTGACTTTGGTTTTCCCCGTGTGACTTTCTTAATTCGGGTCAACCGTCTAGGCCGGGTTAAGAGGGTTACAAAATATTTTAATGGGGAGTGGTGATGGGAATAAATCACGTGAAATATGGGGGGAGAAGTTTCTAGACCTGGCAAACTTGACCCGAGACCCGAAACTCGAACCGAATTACCCGAACCGAAACCCGATTTTGACCCGAATATGATGATTCGAAGTTAACCCGAAACCCGAACCGAACCGAACCGAATGTTGAACCGAAATGGACCCGAACCGAAATGGACCCGAACCGAATAGACCCGAACCGAATGGACCCAAACCGAATGCTACCCGAACCGAAAGCTGAACCGAATATCGACCCGATTTTAACCCGATTTTGACCCGATTTTAACCCGAATATCTATTTTTAACAATATAATAAATAATAAAATGAAGTATAGAAATTTGAGATCTTGGTGACCAATTTTATAATTTCATCATAAAATATAGCATAAAATTGAAATTGTAGACTAAATTGACAATTTGAAAGTGGAGAAATTTAAGAGTCCAATGACCAATTTTGTAATTATACCATATAAATAAATAGGGGTCAATTTTGGCTAAAAATTAAATCTTTGAAATTAAAATGAACGAAAATATCAATATATTAAATTACTAGACTAAATTACAATGATTAGTTAATTTCAACTAAAAGTAAATTTTTAAAGACTAAATATCACTACGGGGAGGGGATTTCTATATCCGAAGTCTAAACCGTGGGAATACTTGTAACTAAATTAAATTAAAACTTGAAGTTGACTAAAATGTAACATTTTAAATGCAACATGACCTAAAAAGTAATTAATCTCTAGCTTAAAAAATTGTTGGCTTATTTCCCTCCAAAATTTTGTCTTTTCTCTCTCTATTTTTTCCAATTGTCTTTTTCTTTTTTTTTCAATCTAGTTTAAAAAATTGGTGGCTTATTTCCCTCCAAAATTTTGTTTTTTCCTCTCTATTTTTATCAATTGTCTTTCTCTTTTTCTTAATTTAATTGAGCTTCAATTTAGATTAATTTAATTGAAATTTCACATTTAGTTTTAAAATTATTTTAATTATGTCCGTGATTTATGCTTTTAGATTTTAGTTAGTTCAATTAGATCCTAAGTTTAATAAATTAATTCATTTCAGGCATTATTATTATTATTATTATTATTATTATTATTATTATTATTATTATTATTATTATTATAAACTTTGATTTAATATAATTATACAAAAAAAAATTATATGGATACATGAAGCTTTGATTTAAATATTTAATCAAATTCAAATGCATAGATTAACAAGTTGAATCAGAATTAATCTCATACACCAATAACTCTAAACTAAACCATAAATACTAAACCTCAAACCTTTAACCCAACTCAAATCGAATTGACCCGAAAATTTAAATGTTGACCCGACCCGAAATTGACTCGATTTTAATCCGAACCGAAATTGACCCGAAATTGGCTCGATTTTAACCCGAACCGAAAGCGACCCGAACGACCCGATTTTGACCCGAACCGAAAGCGACCGATCCGATATTGACCCAACCCGAAAACAACCGATCCGATTTTGACCCGATCCAATACCCGAACCGAATCCGACTCATCACAGACTCGAATTAGACCCGAACCCGAACCGAACTGACCCGAACCGAATCTAAACCGATTCTAGATAGACCCAAAATGACCCGAACCGAAACGACCTGAACCGAACCCGAACCGAATGACTCAATTGCCACCTCTAGAAGTTTCTATTAGGTGGGAGTGTAGGGATTTAAAAAAAGGTAATGTGATCATGGAATTAAAAATAAAATAATAAGAAAAGGGAATATGATAAAAACGGTGGAGATGATATTATTATTTTATTATGATTATTTATTATTTATTTATATATATTTTTAAATATAGGATAAAGGATGGAAAATGATAAGATGGTGGGAAAGGTTGACCGATTATAATCTAAATGGGTTTGGGTTTACTAAAATCACCACTCTTCCAAGGAATTGCTAACGTGCTCCATGCTTAAAAATCTTGCACATGTTCGATGCAAAACAGGTAAGCAAGGGGTTTATCAGTCTAAACAAAAAAATTAACAAAAGAAATTAAAATGAGTGAAATTAATTTTTTTTGAAAGAAGCCAAATAAAATAAATAAATAAAAATTATCGATTAAAGGAAAATAAATGGGTTGTCTCCCATTAAGCAATTTTTAATGTCATTAGCTTGACGACCTTATTCATGCGATTGGCATTTCTAAGCGAATTTCTTCAATTATACCAACCGGGGCACTCTCATAAAAATATTTTAACCGTTGCCCGTTTACTTTAAAGAAATTCCCCGAATCATCTTGAATTTCAACTGTGCCATGTAGAAATACTTGAGTCACCTTATAGGGTCCGAGCCATTTTGACTTCAGTTTTCATGCAAAAAGTTTAAGCTTCGAATTAAATAATAAAACTTTTTGAACAACAGAAAATGACTTGAATGAAATTTTTTGTCATGAAACGCTTTTGTTTTTTCTTGAAAGGTCTGTGCGCTATCATAAGCATTTCTACGAATTTCTTCCAGCTCTTGGATGTGCAACCGTCGTGCTTCCTATACCGCATCAATTTCCATGTTACACTCTTTAACGGCCCAATACGCCTTGTGCTTTAGCTCGACTGGAAAGTGGCATGGCTTGCCGTACACAAGTCGATACGACGACATTCCTATAGGTCCTTTGTAAGTTGTGCGGTATGCCCACAATGCATCGACTAACTTCAAGCTCTAATCTTTTCGGTTTGGTTTGACAATTTTTCAAGGATGGATTTAATCTCTCGATTCAACACCTCCGCTTGTCCATTCGTTTGCGGATGATAGGATGTGGCTATCCGCTGAGTAACACCATATTTTTTCATTAATGCTTCCACAACCCGATTGATAAGGTGTTTCCCTCTATCGCATATGATTGCTCTAGGAGTGCCAAACCTAGAAAAAATAAAATCAAGAAGGAAATTAGTCATTGTTTTAGCATCATTGTTTCGGGTAGCCTTTGCGTCTACCCATTTAGAGACGTAATCGACTGCAAATATAATATAAAAATTTCCAAAAGAAGAGGTAAACAGCCCCATGTAATCGAGTCCCCAAACGTCGAAGACTTCGCAAACATGGATTGGATTGAGCGGCATTTCACTCCTTCGGCTTAAATTGCCAACAGTTGGCACCTATCACATGCTTTACTAAAAATGTAAGCATCTCTAAATAAATTAGGCCAATAAAATCCGCACTCAAGAATTTTGTGCGTAGTCCGTTTAGGCCCAAAATGACCTCCGCATGAATGAGAATGACATAATTTTAAAATCGAATTTACCTCATCCTCGGAGATGTATCGCCTAATTACCTGATCTAAACATTGTTTCCAAAGATACGGATCATCCCAAATATAAAATCGGGACTCTCACTTTAGTCGATTGATTTCAGCTATAGGCAAATCGTGAGGTAACTTACCCGTGGCCAAATAATCCACCATATCAGCGTACCATGGTGTCAATCCTTGTGCCAACATTAGTCGTTTTTTCGGGAACTCATCATTAATCGGCGGATCGGATGTAGACAGGGGTATGCGACTCAAATGGTTCGCGACGAGGTTTTCGCATCCTTTTTTATCTTTAATTTCTAGATCGGACTCTTGGAGGAGTAAAATCCACCGGATAAGCCTCGACTTTGTTTCCTTTTTGCTCATAAGGTACTTTAAAGCTGCGTGATCAGAAAACACAACAATTTTAGTACCGAGTAAATAGGTCGAAATTTTTCTAAAGCAAAAATAATGGCAAAAAGCTTTTTTCTGTTGTTGAGTAATTCTTTTGAGCTGAATCCAACGTGCGAGATGTGTAAGCTATAACGTGAGGTTCTTTTCCGATCTTTTGGCCAAGGACTGCTCCAACGCTCGTGTCTGACACATCGCACATCAGTTCAAACGGATAATCCCAGTTCGGTGGTTGAACGATTGGTACTGTCACGAGCTTCTCTTTAAGTAAATCGAAGGAAGTCTTGCATTTCTCATCAAAATTAAATGCTTGATCTTTTTGGAGCAACTTGCACAACGGTTGTGCTATCTTTAAAAAATCTTTAATGAACCTGCGGTAAAATCTTGCATGACCCAGAAAAGAACGAACATCCCTCACAGTTGTGGGGTAAGGAAGTGAGCGTATGATATCAGTTTTAGCTTTATCCACAACAATTCCACTAGATGAAACGATATGTCCTAATATTAAAACTATATTAACCATAAAATGAAATTTCTCATAATTTAATACAAGATTAAACTCAAGGCATCGTCGCAAAACGTTTGTTAAATTTAACAAACACTCACCAAATGAATTATCGTAAACAATAAAATAATCCATTAATACCTCAATTCCCTTTTCAATATAGTCGGAGAACATGTTTACCGTACACCGTTGAAAAGTAGCCGGAGCGTTACAAAGCCCAAATGGCATTCGACGATAGGCAATTGTTCCGAATGGACATGTGAAAGTCATTTTTTCTTGATCTTCAGATGCCACAAGGATTTGGAAGAATCCTGAAAAGCCATCAAGACAGAAATAATGAGTTTTACCGGTTAAACGTTCTATCATTTGATCTACAAACAGTAATGGAAAATGATCTTTTCGGGTTAAAGAGATCAACTTCCTATAGTCGATACAAACCTGCCAACCATTCTGAACTCGCGTTGGAACTAACTCACCTTCCGAGTTTTGGGTTACCGTTATTCTAGTCTTTTTAGGGACCACGTGGATGAGACTTACCCAATAACTATCAGAAATCAGATAAATTATATCTGCATCAAGGAGTTTTTGTATCTCCTTTTGCACTACCTCCATCATTGGTTAGTTTAGTCGGCGTTGCCTTTGTCATGAAGGACTCGCCCCTTCTTCGATCTTAATCTTGTGCATACATGTCGAGGAACTTAAGCCCTTTATATCAGCTATTGTCCATCAAATGGCCTCCTTATGAGCATGCAACACAGTCATAAGATCAGCTTCATCCTCTTTCGAGAGTTTATTCGATATAATTACATGTAAGGATTTGTTCTCTCCCAAGAACACATATTTGAGGTGTTTCAGCAACTCTTTGAGTTCGATAACTGGTGCCTGCAAAACCGATGGTAACATTTTAGTTTTTGATGGAAGTAAAGAAAAACTAGAATTAATTGAAAAAATATTTTCTAACTCACTTATCTCCTCTTTGCGGCAAAGTTCAAGATCCCTGAAAAAATTATTGAAAAAAATTAGTTTTAACGAATTCATTAATTAAGGGATCAATAATATCAATGAAATTAACTCTTTCTACTTGAGCTGGGCATTTCAATGCTTTATACACATCAAATTCTACTACCTCACCATCAAATTCCATCGTTAAAATATTGCTTCTTACATCAATTTTGGTATGGGCGGTGCTTAGGAAAGGTCGACCCAACAGTACTTTTGAGTACGTGTTTTTTCTATTGTTCTCCATGTCAATGACATAGAAATCGGCAGGAAAAATTAGAACTTCGACTTTCACGAAGACATTCTCAAGCACTCCTTCTGGATAGATGATTGAACGATCGACCAACTGAATAGTAACATGTGTTTCCTTCAAAGGTTCGTTAGTAATCATTTTATAAACGGAAAGAGGCATAACATTAATTCAAGCTCCCAAGTCACGCATTGCTCGGTTAATTAAAATGTTACCTATTTTTCATAGTATAGCGAACATACCTTGGTCTTTCATTTTTGGTGGTAGTTTTCTTTGAAATACTGTAGATACATTCTCTCCCAAATTTACCTTCTCATGTCATGCCAGCTTTCTCTTCGTTGTACAAAGTTCTTTTAAAAATCTAGCATACCTTGGTACTTGCTGAATTATTTCTAGAAGAGGTATGTTGACTTGTACTTTTTGGAATACCTCTATTATTTCCTTTTCTTCGGCTCGTTTATCTCGCTTCACCAATCTTGATGGGAAAGGTGGTGCGATTTCATGAGAAGAAGGTGGAGGAGGCGTATGTGATGAAGTTGTACCTTCGGAGTTTTGAAGGTTGTCGTTTCATTGTCTTCCTTGGTTTGTTCGATTTCCTTCGTTGGAACTTCAAGGTTGACTATGGTTCCGCTTCTGAGGGTGATAGCACTGACGTTCTCCTTCGGATTTGGTTCCGTTTTAGATGGAAGTCTTCCTTGTGACTCCTATCTTCCCATTGCTTGAGCTAACTGGCTCACTTGTTTATCTAAGTTTTGAAGATGTGTCTCAGTACGGTTCTGGAACTTCTCATGGGATATATCCAACCGCTCAACAATGGATTCTAAATTTGTCTTATGTTGTTGATAAGGTTGTTTCTGCTGGTATGACTGATTTCGCCTTTGGTTCTGCGCATAACTGAAGTTCAGACGATCTTTCCATCCAAGGTTATATGAGTTGGCATTGGGGTTATATTGCCTTTGAGGAGGTCCTGGAAAATTCCACACTGCATTCACTTGCGCAACGTCCTCTTCTTGCACCATCGGACATCAGTCCGTCGGATGTTCTGGGATTGTACATATTCCGCAAAGCCTAGCTGCAATTCTTTTTTCTGCAATAAGAGATTGAACTATGTCAGCCAACTTATCAATTTTATTTTCCAAAACACTTACCTCATTGACTTGTCGAGATGGTTTAGTTGAATGGTGAAACCGTTGCGAGTTGGATGCCATAGTCGTTATTAAGGTTCGAGCTGCAGTTGGGGTCATGGTGACAAGTGCTCCTCCACTTGCTGCATCAACTACCTTCATGTCCATAGGCGTCAACCCCTTGTAAAAATACTGGAGAAGTGTTTTTTCGGACAAACTGTGTTGGGGACAGCTGGCGGATAGCTTCTTGAAGCGTTCCCAGTAGTCGTACAGCGATTCGGTATCCTTTTGTCGGATACTTAAGATACTTCACCTAAGTTTGCTTGCCTTGGCTGCTGGAAAGAACCTGTCAAGAAATAAACGAGCCATATCAGTCCAGGTCGTAACAGAGTTAGAAGGAAGATCAAATAGCCAGTCTTTGTCAATATCAGATAAAGGAAAAGGAAAGGCTCGAAGTTTAATTTGATCTTCGAAAACTCCATGGGTTTTGTACTTAGACAAACCATATGAAACTCCTTAAGGTGCTTGTGGGGGTTCTTAGAGGGAAAGCCGTGAAATTTTGGTAGAAGATGGATCAAATCAGTCTTCAATTGGAACGACATTGTACCATTCAGGAAGGTTATGCACAAGGGTTGATTGTCATCTGGTACCCTAGTCAGTTGCTGGATTATTTGTTTTGTGTCTCCCATTGGATTTTGTACTTCGTTGGTATTCTCAAAGTGTGTTACGGTTTGAGATGCTAGCTCAAGATCTCGTTGTAATATTTGTTGGTGCGGTCTATTTTGTTTTTCTTGGTTTGTTTGTGCGTTCTAACGTCATGTGAATGCTTCGATTCTGGGATGTAGTCTGCTAATTCTCTCAGATTCTTCCTGGTCATAAACAAACAAAAATAATCAGTAAATTTTTGTCGAAGTCCCAGGCAACGACGCCAATTTGAAAACGCATCGTTTTCGCGTCAAAAATAATTCCTTCTTCCCTGATAATAAATAAAAGGAATAATATGTAGTAAAACAAAAGTAAGGGTTGATCCCACAGGGACACAGAAAACTTCTTGATTAATGTATGTTCAATCGTTGAGCCAAGAAGAGAGTTGAATGATATTTCAGTAAAAGGGGGGTTTGCGAAATAATAAGAACACAAAAAATTAAGGCGAGGTTTTAAAAGAAATAGATTCAGTATTTATGAATAAGCCTTAGGTATTGGCTCTGACTCAGTTTCCTCGGATCATCAGAAAAGAATTTTAACTTTAGGATTCACGTCGATTAATTGCCTACAAGGTCAATCCTTGAGACTACGCTTTTGTAACCGAATACCCAAGTTCTATCTTTGATATCGATTTACGAAGTTGATCTAGTCAACAACAATGTTATAGATCAGAATCGTTTAAGTTCAGTAAAAACCGACTCGGATTATGTTGTTTCAATAACAACGGTTCAGATCTCAATTTTCTTCTTAGTAATCAATTTACTAAGTGTGTTCCCAGGAAGTCGAATGTGCTTCAATTGTCGATACTTCCTCCCACCTATTTAACCAAAAACATCATTCTGACCAAAGTCAATCTTTAGTTTCGAAATTGTTTTGGTTTAGAAATCAAACCTTAGAAAACTGAAAGAGATTCCCAAGATTTTGAAAGCACTTTTCAATCCTCCCGTTGGAATTGAGTCATTGATGTAGCCCTCAGCTTTAAAGAAAATTAGCTAAGCATGATTATGGAAGAAATCATGCTTAGCATATTTTAAAATAAAATAAAATAACTTTAAAAAGAAAGTAAGAACGAAGAAGAGAAAGGAAATTAATGAATTCAAAGTAAAAATGAAACAATAAACAAGAGATGGTTTGAGTGTCACCCCAAATGGAGTATTTATAGCAACTTAAAACCCTAAAAATACTCTTAAAATGATAAGAGACAATCTTAAAATATTTAAAATACATAAGATAAATACTAAGTGATAATAATTAAATCTGAAAATGTTTTAAATTCAAAAATAAAAGATAAATCTCAAGCTTTGATCCTAATCTCGGCTGATAAGTGCTCGGACGCGGCTGATAGCTTATCACACGCTGCTGACTTCATCTTCTAAAAGCATGCTGGCGTGGCGTCGAGTCAGCGCATTCATGCCCCAATTCATGCCCACCAATCCAGCCATGAATCCAGAAAACTTGCAAAATCTAGCCTTTTCTAGTCTGTTTTCCAGCCATGAAGTCCTGCACAAAAAAGCACACAATAGACCACGATTCAGCACCACAAAGCAACCATTTAAGCGTAATTAGTACTAAAATATTGACCAAACTAGATACTCATCAGCGATCCACTACCGGTTCCCAAGTTAAATTTTTTCTCGGATCAGCCCCTAGAGATATACCCAAATACACGAACGGTAAGACCCCAACCTTACAGCCACACACTTGAGCCAAAGTAGTTACCTTGTTGGATTCCACACCAATCCCTACAAGGCAAGATTTTCTAAAATTTATGCTTAAACCCGAGCACAACTAGAAACATCAAAGAATCCTTTTGATATTGATTAAGTAATATTCCACTGGTTGCAAGAAGAGCATCGTATTATCAGCAAACTGCAAATGAGTGAAAGATTGGCCAAGAATGACATCCCTAATTCCACCAATATCCTCATAAGACTATGCCTTTCAAGTAGTAAATTAAGCACTTTCGTTACCATGATAAAGAAGAATGGTGAGAGAAGGTCACCTTGCCTCAACCTTCTTCTCATCTGAAATTCACTAGTAGGTGAACCTTTAACAAAAATTGAGATTCTCGCCGACAATACACACTCCAAAATCCAATTCCTCCATTTAACTTCGAGTCCCATTTTGAATAGAACCATATCCATAAACACCCATCTCACACAATCATATGCTTTCAAAAAATCGAGCTTAAGTACCACCACTCCCGAATTACCTCACCCCTTGTCCATCGAATGAATTATTTCATTTGCTATGAGGATACCATAAAAATATGCCTTCCACTCAAGAACGCACATTGAGTGTCGCTTATTAATTTTTCCATCATCTTCTGCAGCCTTCTCGATAAGACCTTAGCTATAATTTTGTAGATCGAACCGACCAAGCTAATAGGTCTAAAATCTAGAATTTCTACTAGAATATTGACTTTAGGAATCAATACTATGAATGATAAATTGATTCGCAGAGCTAATTTTCTAGACTTATGAAATTTCTCCAACAACTTCATAAGATCACCCTTAACATCTTCCCAACATGTCTTGTAAAATCTCATGTTATATCCGTCCGAGCCTGAGGCTTTAAAGTCATCGCAACTCCAAATTGCTTCCTTAACTTCCTCCATCAAGAATGGTCCCTCTAATGAAGCAGCCTCCTTGCTCGACAGCCTTTTGAATTTAAGATTCAACACTACATTCCAGTCTCAGTCCTTGCAACTGAAATGCATGCTAAAAAAGTTAAAAACCAATTACCTCAACCTCTTAGGTTTCTCACAGATTCTATCTTCAAACTGAAGACCATGTATTAAACTTCTTTTTTCCCTAACTTTGACCGCCTTATGGAAAAATGCAGTGTTTGAGTCACCCAACTTTAGCCAATTTGTCTCAGACTTTTGTTTCAATAACACTTCATGCAGTCTCTAAGTCTCCCATAACTCTAGCCTACACAGTTTTAAATCTTCCTGAACATCCCCCATGTTTTCCTCAATGTTCAAGTCCTCCAAGCTGCTAATATGTTCCTCGAGCTCTTTCACCCTAACATCAAAGTTTTTGTAGGACTCTAGATTCTATTTCTTCAATCTCGACTTCAATTTACGTAGCTTTATGGGGAGGTCAACAAAATTCGCATCCTCTTGGTCGAAAGTCTCCTTAATAATTTCTTGACACTCATTTTTCCGTAACCATCCAGTGATGAATTTAAATGGTCTCAAACCCTAATCAACTGAATCCGTCGATAATAGAACTGGCACATGATCTGATACATCTTGTTTCAATCTCGTTTGCACCAAGTCCCTAAAAACCTATCTAACCTGCTTTTCCTATTTTTGTGTACCAAACCAGGTGAATTTCCTCCCAACTATAGGCATGTCGACCAAATTGCACTGGGAAATAAAATTGTTAAACTCAAAGCAACCAATAGTTGCTCCTACACACCCACTCCTTTCATTCTTGCATCTTGTTGCGTTAAAATCTCCTCCCATAATCTAATTATTAGTATCGAATGACTTCAAATTTTCTAGTTTATTCCACAATGAAATTTGTTCAGACAACGAGCAAGGAGCATAGACATTTACAATAATAGATTCCTTTCCTAACTGTAACCATTTACCTTTTAAAAGAATGTACATTGAGTTTGACACACTGAAGTCTGCCCTGAAAATAATCTTGTCCCAAATAGTAAGTAACCCTCATGACTGCCCTATCGCAGCCGCATAGCAAAACCTGAAGTCATCGTCATACCATAACCTCCTAACATCATCCTCAACTAGAATGTCCTTCTTTGTCTATTCTGACAAAGCTATCTCCTGTTAGAACCAAAACATAATAGATATGAAACCTAAAACCCAGGATCTATCATGTCAAATCATCGAGAATAATAAACTGAATAAACTGAATGTGGAAGCGTACCTGAATTAATCGATAAACCAAAAAAAACCCTTGAATCTTGATGTTGAAATCCCATATCTTTGGTATTGATCATCCAAGAAGATAGGTTATCTCTTGAAGTAAAACTCTCTGACGAAGAAGAAGAGAAAAACAAGTTAACCTATTTATTGGGGGCCACTACCACTTTATATAGTTGATTTATTAAATCAACTATTAAATATTTATAACTCTTCCCCTCATTGAATTATAAATATATCTTACGATATCTACACTTTTATTTCCATGACATTTTAATACCTATGACACACTTAACTTAATTGGTCACTTTATTTTGTGTCATACTTTATAATAGCAACATACATTTTACATATGTGCCCACAATTGTGGATTTTAATCCAACAATCTCCCACTTGGGCAACATATGTTTCCTGATAAATGTACAACCTTATGAGCTCAAAATTTTGCTATTATATAATAGGTATTCTATAACAATCTCGTCCATTAACTATATCCAAATAGGATCAAAGCGGTCTTCGCCATATCAATCATGACTGGACCCATCAATGGTCACGTATACAAACATAGTCAAATGACATAGATCAATCATAGATGTGTAGCATGGAAAATTACATGAAATGTGAACCGTACATGTCTATTTCCAACTGGTCCTCCTAAACCTTAGTGAGATCAACTTTACTGAATTCAGAGTGTGCATAAACCAAAAGAACTTTATTTCTGTAGAAAATAATCTTAAATAACTTTAAACTGAAGTAACTGAAATTGTGTCTAAACCAAATGAGCATTTTTCAAAATTACAAACTCCCACTATAACTGAATATCCTTAAATAACATTACATCCACATGAGTAGTGTGCTCATGAAAGACCTAGGGTGACAATTTCTTAATATACGCACAATTATGGAGTTTGTACCAACATGCTCTATAGACACACAACCACTCTGAATTTTCTTTAACAACTAGGAACGTAATATTTATGTGCTTTAAATTTGAAGTGTTCCTATTGTTTATAGAATAAATGAATGCATATTTATTGTCAAAAAATAACTAAAGTGGTCTTTCTATTCAATCTACAATTAGCAGCTCAAATGACAAAATTCTTTTGCATCAATATTCTATTAGAATCGAAGTCTGTAAACCTGATGATCTCTAACTTACCAGAACTCCGACATGTGAGCATGTATTTTTTGTTCTCTGAAGATATCTCATTACTCTATTGGCTGCTATCCAATAGTCCATAATACGATTCATCAAATATTTGTCTAACATTCCAACAATGTACACAATTTCCGAACGCATACATACATAAGCATAAATTAGATTCTCAATAGCTTATGCATAGATAATCTTTTGGATTTTCTAAATTTCAAGGTTACTTTAAGGGCATTGAGTAAGACTAAATTTGTCTTCTTTAGCAATATGAGTATCACTTGGTTTTACTCCCACTGAACTTGTAGTATATACAATTTTCAACCAAATTTATCTCAAAACCGAATGAGATAATCAACATAAATTTATAATTTCATTAATGAGAGCCCTACTTAAACTCATAGATAAATTTCTTTAATTTACATATCACTGATATTGTATCATAAGACACAACTCTATGATTGTACCATATAAATAGTTTCTTCAATGTCGCCATTGAAAAAAAAACAAGCTTAACATATATCTAATGTAGCTTAAAACTAAAACAAGCAACAAGTGTAATAATTATCTTGAAAGAGTCTTTCAATAAAACTTTGAAAGAAAGTCTCAACAAAATCAATGTCTTCTTTTAGAGTATATATTTTAAATACAAGACGTGCTTTATACTTATTCACATTACCATTTTCATCCCTATTGGTTTTAAATATTCATTTACAACCAATTGGTTTGCACCTTTAGGTAATGAGACAAGTTCCTTAAATTTATTGTCTTGCATAAAATTATGCTATTCTTGAATGACATCAATCCACTTTTGAGAGTTCAAACTTTTATGGCCTGATAAAAAAATGATTGAACATTTTCTATCATTCCATTGTTACCTTATTTTCTTGAAGAAATACAATATAATAATCTGGAATAGTATTTCATCTTCCTCTCGTGGACCTCTTTAATGACACTTGATTTTTTTAAGGTTGTTGAGTTTGTTCTTCTAAAAGAATTACCTTATCTTGAATGGGAGCTGTTCAACATTGTTTTGCTGAGGTACTTGATTCACTTCTTGATTAATGATAGGTGTGAAAACCTAAACATCATCAAAAGTGACAGTATGAATTATAATTCAATTCCTCCTCAATAACAACTTTATATCTCCCTCCAAACTCAACATCCTAAAAAAGTTATAAATATCTCCTTAAAATAATCTTAATTGTGGGATCATAAAATTTACAGCTCATGGATCCCTCAAAATAACCGAAGTAGTTGCTCTCTTTTGAAGTTTAATTTCTTTACATGTGTCCTAACTTATACAAAAGAATCAACACTTAAAAAAACTTATTGTCGTTTCTTTTGGGTAGAACCCTTAGCAACTTTATTCTAATATTTTCTTTTATTGCCCTTATTCTTAGAGACACTAACTAAATGAGCACCAACCAAATGAGTACTTGTACACTTATAATGCTTCAACTTTTCTTTTTCTTGAACACAATGAGAAATGAGCCTAAATAGAGTCTATTTCTCCCTTTCACAATTGTAAGTTGAATTGCATTAAATTGTATAGAAAGCAGTACCAAAATCATAAGAACAAACAATTGTTAAATAGTTTGATCTTACGTGCCTTAAATTTTGAAGCAATATTAAACATTTTTATAATGTACTCCCTCATATTTCCTTGAGCCTTATACTTCATAGACATCAAAGAAAGCATAAGTGATGTCATCTTAACCTTAATGTTTTGGGTAAAATATTTCTTAATTTCGTCAAGAAAACCTTTAATATGAGTAATCTCTTTAGATTTGTGCTCCATAAGACATCTAGAGTGTTGTACTTTATGATCATTAAACTCATGCAATTCGAACGATCTCACCTCTCAAAATATCTTTTATGGGCTGTGAGAGGTGCAAAATGTTCTTTCCTTAGTGCAAAGTCTAAGTTTATACAACCAAATACTATATATTAAGTGACTTTTCTTATTCCTTGAAATTAATTTCACTAAGCATGAGTGTAGAATTTATTTAACAGATATTTGTGATAACAAAGATAAATTACCCAAACATAGAACAAAAATAAAATAAAATAAAACAAGCTCACATAAATATTCATAAATAAACAAATAAATTCAAAATAATGGCTAGTTCCCCTCAAGATACCAAGCACAACATTAATATCAAATCTTTGGACAATAATATTAACTGTAAGTGGTACTCTTGTTGTAGCAATCAAACATTGACAATAAACTATGCCAAACAATAGGCTAATCTTTGGACTAACGTATTGCTCACATAAAATACCTTATAATTGCCACACATTTATCGCCACCGTTGTCGTTGTAATTCTGCCAAATATTAACTTTCCTTTGGGCCAATTAATAAATGCATGAATTACAAAAACACATAATTATCTTAATATTTTAAATAAACTAATCTACACAAAAGCGGTCACTTTGGTGACATTATGTTTCAATTAATTCATTAAAATATTAGACATCCGAAGCCAAAATATGAATTTAATTGTTTCAAAATATTTTTTTCTTAATTTATCTTTCAATCAAATTAAAAGATAACCAAAATAATAATAAATTTGAATAAAGGTAAACCTCATATCAAGATACCGAACATTCCATTAATGTTTCATCTTTGGACAAAACCTTCCTTTGGGCCGATTAATACTAACATAATCCAACTTACATGCACAAAACCTTCTATATTTTAAAATAAAATAATTTCCACAATAGAGGTTACTTTGGTGACTTAATGATTCAATTAAATTATTTTAAATATATACAATAAATATACTAATATCCAAATTTAAAATTTTGTAACAGTCAAAACTGAAATTTCTAATAACACTTAAGTTTCTAAAATAATCTAAAATAAGGTTGTTTGAATGGGGGCTATCAGAAATCGAATAAACCAAAATCTTTGACTGTTTGTCAACAAAAAATTCCTTAAGCATGCATTTGCCGAAATTAAAGTCGAATTCAAAACATTCAATCTTTAAATAAAAAGCCAAAATCAGAAGTATCATATAAATGAGCCTTAAAATATACTCATAATAACCTAACAAGAAATTTTTTGATCAAACTAAATAAAATATGAGTTAAATCACATATTTTCCCAGAACCAAAACCAAATGCATATATCAATTCAATACCAAATAAAAAACAAGATAGCGGTTCAAAACAAACTAATCGCATATTGTAATTCGCACAATTAATCAAACTAAATTTTATTCCAAATTTGAATAAAACCTTCAACATCAATTTGTACCCATAAAACAGGAGTTACTTTCTAAACCATATTATGACCTTACTATATTATATATGATAGTAGAATATATATATATGCCCATAGTTTAGAAGAAACATAAGTACTGATATTAATAATTTTTCTAACTATCCTCTATTAAAGCACGAATATAAATTGGTTTTAGAAACCAAAACCCAATGGCAATAAGCATAATAGCAAAATCAATATGCAATTAAAAGATAACTTGAAGGCCTTTACCACCAGATAGCGTGAACTTCAAAACTTAAAAAAAATGATTTCCGCCTCAATCAACATAGGTTTAGTAGGGTTTTAAGGGCGCCTTCCATGTTCAACAATACTCATCCAATCACATAAGGAACGAACAATGATCAATTGATCACCAAATTTTAGAGGCCAAGGAAACATTAACTTAAAAGACTAACTAATTGCAGTATGATAGTCACTTGAATTTAGCAATACAGAGATGATCGACAAGAGAATAAGATCAATAAACCAAGTTGGATTGAACAACGCTTAGAAACCCACGAGAAGAAAAAAACCCTAAAAACCCTAGAAATTTTAAGGATGAATCAATCCGAAAAAAAACGATCAATTGATTCTCAACGATTCAACATGACGAGGCCCTGATGCTACTTATTAGAACCAAAACATAATAGATATAAAACCTAAAAACCAGGATCTATCATGTCAAATCATCGAGAATAATAAACTGAATAAACTGAATGCGGAAGCGTACATGAATTAATCGATAAACCAAAAAAAAAACGTTGAATCTTGATGTTGAAATCTCATATCTTTGGTATTGATCTTCCAAGAAGATAAGTTATCTCTTGAAGTAAAACTCTCTGACGGGGAATGAGAAAAAACAAGTTAACATATTTCTTGGGACTACTGCCTCTTTATATAGTTGATTTATTAAATCAACTATTAAATATTTATAACTCTGCCCCTTATTGAATTATAAATATATCTTACGGTATCTACACTTTTATTTTCATGACATTTTAATACTTATGACACGCTTAACTTAATTGGTCACTTTATTTTGTGTCATACTTTATAATAGCAACATACATTTTACATATGTGCCCACAATTGCGGATTTTAATCCAACATCTCCACCCTTTGTTGTCTTAGAAATTTAACCACACTCGAGACCTTGATGTTCTTACCCAGACCACCCACGTTACATGTCACAAGCTTCATCCTTTCACCTTAAAACCGATTTGCCCAAAAGAAAATTTTCAATTCAGCTCCTCCTTTTGCCTACAGACTTTAAATTTTCCAGAGCCACCATGCTTGCTCATTTCCTTAAATCTGAATCTCTAAAGTTTTTCCTAACTTTAAGGCCTTCCTCGCTTCCCTTATCTGAATATCCCACCTTGCTGTGAGGTCAGAGTTAGAAAGAGACCTCCATGAAAGCCCCGATGATTCCACAATCTTCGAATCGCTTTGTCTCTCTTCTTTTTCTCAAGCTCAGTCAGAGCTTGTATTGATACTCCCATAAGGATCCAAATCTCTTTTCCTTCTTGTTTTTCTACTCCACGATCAATTCAGAGAAGAACGATGAAGGTGCTTCACCATCAGAATGGTTAGTGTCCCTTTATCTTCCAAAGCAGTCTGGGAATCAATCTTGAGCCCATTCCCCATCAAATTTAGATCTCATAACTGTCTACCCATAAAACGGTTATCCATGAGGCAACTATCATTATACTCTTTTCCAATGCATATCACATTAATTGCTTGCCTCTCAACTGTTTGGTTCCTACAAGAGTTTTTCGGCGGTTGTTCTTTTAAGTCTTCTGTTGCCGATTTCGACTGGCTTTCTTCATCCTGATTTGATCTTTCATTTTCGTTGGTCTGTTTCTTCACACTCTCGCGATGAGTCCAATCCTTGCACCCAACCTTCTCCACTCTTACTACATAAACCAAGTTGCCAACCTCTATCTCAATCACCTCATCAATCTTTTTCTTATAATATTGGAATATATACATGTTAGTTGAATTGGTTAGATGTTAGTTAGGAGGTTAGTTAGTTTGTTTCTTCTCTGTGTAACATTGTATAAATAAGAACCTTAGCTTCCTAAGGTTCTTCAGAAAGCTTTATTCATTTCTGTATCAATAAAGAAAAGATTACAAACTTCATCTTGTAACATGGTATCAGTTGAAATTTAACGCTTCTTGCGTTTTTCAAGCTTTCAGTTTCTTTTCTTTTCTTCTCTCGTTTCTTCATCTTCTTCAGCTTGATCATGGTGAATCTCAATGACCAGTTTGACGATGGAGGCAATCCGTATTACCTGCATCAGTCCGACAATCCAGGGATGGTTCTTGTTTTGCAACCTTTGACAAATGATAATTACAACAGTTGGAAACGTTCCATGGTGATGGCTCTCTCGGCCAAGAACAAATTAGGCTTTGTTGATGGCTCTATTTCAGCTCCACCATTGCTTCCTGCCGAAAAGTATAATGCATGGACGAGGGCCAACAATCTTGTCAACTCGTGGCTCCTTAATGTTGTTTCTAAAGAGATTGCTGCTAGTCTTTTATATCATTCGACTGCAGCTGAGATTTGGAAAGATCTTGAAGATCGTTTCCAGCAAATGAATGGTCCTCGATTATTTCACCTCAAGAAGAAAATTAGTGAGCTTGTTCAAGGTTCTTCCTCAGTCACTGTTTACTATACTCAACTCAAAGTTCTCTGGGATGAGTTGATGTCAGCAAGATCGATTTGTTCTTGTTCTACTTGCACTTGTGGAGGCGTTCGTAAAATGGTGGATGATTCTCAAAAAGAGCAGACCATACAGTTTTTAATGGGTCTTAATGAGTCTTTTTCTCATATCCTGGGTCAGATTTTGCTAGTTGATCCTTTCCCCTCTCTTTCTAAAGTTTTTTCATGGGTTGTGCAAGAAGAGAATCAACGTTCGATCTTGACAACTAGACCAATTGAAACTGCCTTTGCTGTCAAGACTATAGCCAAGAAGAATCGTCCTCAATGCAGTCATTGCAATATGATGGGGCATACTAAAGATAAGTGTTACATGCTTCATGGATTTCCCCCTGGCTATGGTGCAAGGTCCAAATCTTCTTTTCAGAATGTTGCTCATTCGAATGCTGTTAAAGACTCAGATTCTTTACCTGGTGTTTCTGGTGATTCGTTGACTCCTCAGCAATGTCAACAATTGATTGCTATGTTGACAAATCAATTGCAAGCTGCTTCGAATCCAGATATTCCTTCTACTTCAATTAACCTCACGATGCAAGGCAAGATTCTAGCTTACATTAATAGTCTGAGTTTTTCTTATTCTAAGCCTCCTTGGGTCATTGATTCTGGTGCTTCGCGTCACATTTGTTATGAAAAGAATTTATTTGAATCTCTAACACCTATTGAAGGAGGGAATATTCTTCTTCCTGATAAGTCTCTTATTTCAGTTGGTTTTGCTGGGACTGTTCGATTATCTCCTAGCTTGGTCCTTGAATCGGTTCTTTTTGTTCCGGAATTCAGTTTCAACTTATTGGCAGTCAGTCCCTTGACCAAAGATTCTGATTTTCGTGTTTTGTTTTGTCATTCTGATTGTGTGTTTCAGGATCTTCAGCAAGTGGTTGGGAGGGGTGAGCTTTTTCAAGGCTTGTATTTGCTACGATTGCCAGATGTGAACTCTAGTTGTGTTCAAGCTAATGCTCCTTGTATGAATTCCATTTTTGTAGCTTCTTGGCATGACAGATTAATTAGGTCATCCAAGTACGAATGTATTACATTTGATGAAGGATGTTATCCCTTCTATGAATAAGATTGAATCTCCTTGTTCCATATGTCCTCTTTCTAAACAACATCGTTTGCCTTTTCCTTCTTCTGCTTCTCGAGCTACTTCTCCTTTTGCTTTAGTGCATTGTGACATTTGGGGTCCTTTTAAGACTCCAACATATAACAAACAGAGATTTTTCTTGACTTTGGTCGATGATTTCTCTAGATGTACCTGGACTTTCCTATTGCAACACAAATCTGATGCTACTTAGATTGTTCCTTCTTTCATTAATATGGTTA
Organism: Hibiscus trionum; assembly: GCA_030270665.1. Taxonomy (NCBI): domain Eukaryota; kingdom Viridiplantae; phylum Streptophyta; class Magnoliopsida; order Malvales; family Malvaceae; genus Hibiscus; species Hibiscus trionum. The sequence goes on along the minus strand of BSYR01000002.1, from coordinate 6,933,513 downwards.
AGAGGCAGTATGGATATGATTTAAAGGTGTTTCGGTCGGATAATGCTTTGGAGTTATGTTTCACTGACTTATTTGTTTCCCTTGGTATTGTGCATCAGTTTTCCTGTGTGGAGACTCCTCAATAGAATGCTGTTGTTGAACGTAAACATCAGCACCTATTGGCCATTGCTCGAGCTTTATTCTTTCAATCACGAGTTCCAGAAAAATTTTGGGGTGATTGTTTGTTAACTGCTACGTATTTGATCAATAGGTTACCCTCTCCTTTGTTAGCTGCCAAGTCTCCTTATGAAATGTTGCATAGCCATCTTCCTGACTATGGATTCCTTCGAGTGTTTGGAAGCCTTTGTTTCGTTTCTACATTGAAAGCTCATCGAGGTAAGTTCAGTGAGAGAGCTTTACCTGGTGTGTTTGTTGGATATGCTCATGGCATGAAGGGGTATAAGGTTTATATCATCAAGAGTCGATCTATTGTGGTTTCTCGTGATGTGATTTTTCATGAAGGAATCTTTCCCTTTCATAGTGTTCATGATTCTGAGGTCTATAGATTTTTTTCCTGACATTTGTTTGCCTCGTGGTTCTTTTGTTCCTACACATGATCAATCAGCTCAATTCGATGTGTTTCAAATTCCTTCAAGGATGCAGGGTAATGAACCAACTGTTGGGATAGATGTGCCTATTGAACCGGTCGTTGAAACTGTCATGGACCCGGTTCTCGAGCCAATTCATGAATTACCAACTGAAGTTGTTGCACCCACTGTTGAACCTGATGTTGGCCCTACTGATGAACTGGACATTAGGCCTACTGATGAGCCTGTTGCTGACTTGATCATCTTGTGTCAACAGTTGAGTCTATTTCTCTCGATGATTCCTTAGTCGTGCATGGTCTATCCATTGAACCTGAGCCACGCAGATCCACTAGGGTTGCCAAGAAGCCCTCATATTTGCATCAGTATTATTGTAATATTGCTTCTTCATCGTGTTCATATCCCATTGAAAATCAGATTGTGTCATTATCAGTTTCTCCTTCTCATGTGGCTTTTCTTGCAAATTTGTCTTCTACAACCGAGCCATCATTTTATCACCAAGCTGTTAGGTTTCCTGAATGGCGTGCTGCCATGCAGGATGAGTTACGTGCTATGGAAAACCTTAATACATGGACTGTTGTTTCTCTTCCTCCAGGCAAGCAACCGATTGACTGCAAGTGGGTGTACCGGATTAAGCACAATTCAGATGGAACAGTTGATCGTTACAAAGCAAGGTTGGTGGCTAAGGGTTTCACTCAGGTTGAGGGAATCGATTACACTGACACCTTCTCTCCCGTGGCCAAAATGACATCTTTCAAGATCTTGCTCTCTTTAGCTGTTGTTCATGATTGGCATTTTTTACAATTGGATGTCAATAACGCCTTTCTCAACGGCACCCTTGATGAGGAAGTGTATATGAAGCTCCCTCTTGGATACAAGACCAATGTGCAGGGAGCTGACTTGGTGTGCAAGCTTCAGAAGTCGATTTATGGACTGAAACAAGCCTCTCGACAGTGGTTTCAAACCTTTCATGCTGTGGTTCTGAAATTTGGTTTTGTTCAGTCTCCATCTGAACATTCTCTTTTCATTAAAGGATATGGTGATGATTTAGTTGCCCTGCTTGTTTATGTTGACGATGTGGTACTTGCTGGTAAACATTTGGAGTCGTTGCTAGCTGTTCAAAACTTTGTCAAAGACCATTTCAAGCTCAAGGAGTTGGGACCTCTGAAATATTTCCTTGGCTTCGAAATTTCTCGTCAACCTGATGGCATATCCTTATGTCAGCGTCACTATGCTTTACAGTTGCTTGAAGAAACTGGTTCTCTCGGTAAGAAACCTGCTGATTTACCGATTGTTGCAAATCATAAGCTCAGCATGAATGATGAAGAGTTATTGTCTGATCCTCAAGTTTATCGAAGGTTGATTGGGCGTCTTCTCTATCTCACACATACTCGTCCCGACATCACCTATGCAGTTCATCAGTTGAGTCAGTTTGTCTCCACTCCACGTCTTCCTCATCTTCATGCAGCACATCATCTTCTTTCTTATATAAAGAAGGCTCCTGGTTTAGGTCTCTTTTTTAACTCCAAAGCTAATCTTCAACTTAGCTGTTTTGTGGATTCCGATTACAGTGTATGTCCGGACACGAGACGTTCTATCACAGGTTTTTGTACATATCTTGGCACCAACCTTGTTTCATGGAAATCGAAGAAACAACATACTGTGAGTCGATCTTCATGCGAGGCAGAATACAGGGCCATGGCCTCCGCCACTTGTGAACTTGTTTGGTTGGCTGCACTTCTTTCTTCCTTCCATATTGATACATCACCAGTTTTTATTTACTGTGATAATCAGGCTGCACTTCATCTTGCATCGAATCAAGTTTTTCATGAGCGAACGAAGCATATCGAAGTCGATTGCCATTTTGTACGAGAGAAGTTGAATTCTGGGTTTCTTAAATTGTTTCACATTCGATCTAAAGGCCAGCTTGCTGACATCTTCACCAAAGCTCTACATTTTCCTTCCTTTTCTGATTTTGTGCTCAAGATGGGTCTGATCAATGTTCATCCCAGTCCATCTTGAGGGGGGCTATTGGAATATATACATGTTAGTTGAATTGGTTAGATGTTAGTTAGGAGGTTAGTTAGTTTGTTTCTTCTCTGTGTAACATTGTATAAATAAGAACCTTAGCTTCCTAAGGTTCTTCAGAAAGCTTTATTCATTTCTGTATCAATAAAGAAAAGATTACAAACTTCATCTTGTAACATATAACTCGTAGAAACCAGTACTATGACCTTTGCACAATCTAATGTATGATTGACATTTTCATCAAAAGCTTCGAATTTTCCCCACAGCTCTGCAACTTTTTAATGGTTACGTGATTCCAACAATGTAATGGTATACATGGCAATTCTAACCATGTTACTCAATCCAAGCCTATCAGTTTCTCCGACCATGGTTCCACCTTGAAGAAGATTTCTTTCAAATATGACCAATCCAAATCTTCTAGCATCATGAACATCTCGTCGTCCTCAAAAGTGAGTAAAAACAGTTTACCACCCATGCTCTGGACTTTAATCTCACCTGGACCCAAATTGTGGAACCTAACGCTTATGTTGCTCGTAGAGCTTACTGTGCTCATTTCTCCCAGAAGGCATCGCTTCATCTTCCACAGATCCGAAATACGCTTCACTCCTTTATCCTTATTTCTGTGCTCCACTCCCTCCTCCTTTCACTTTCTTTTCGGTTCCTTATAACTATCTTCCTTTTCCAGAATACTTGTACTTGCACGATTTTTTTCCACCTTTCTATTACGAGCCCCCCGTTCTTAACGCTCAGTATTACCCTTGGTAATCGCCCTGCGCATCGGATTCCTTACCTTGAATTTTGCCATGGCTACTGATAGGGCAAAAACATTCAGTCTCTCAATAGCTCTTAAAGTATCTTCCCTACTCCCAAATCTCACGAAACCGAACTTTCTTCCACTTCTGCTAAGCTTCCCCGCTATGTATGGGTCAATTACTTCCCCATGTCTTGCAAAGGCATGCCACAGTCCCTTCCATTGCATGGTTTTTGGGATGTTTTCCACGTACTGGGTGACAACCTTCTTTCCTTCGGCAGTAGTCTTGTTCTCTCCGTTCTCCATGTTTTTTTTTTAAAAATTGAACAATTTTACCTATCACCAGATTGTCTACAGTATCAAGTAACAAAAACGGACGCCTACAACCATCTAAAGCAATTTCAACACACCCATTAAAGCATCAGAAACTATAAAGTAGATGACTGAGATTAACAGTGGATTATAAAAAAATTATCACTTGAAAAAAATGGAAAGAAGAACGTGTTAACCTAAAACTTTTAATCAAAATTGTCAAATTTAGTTTGGATATGACTTTCTGTATAATTCCAAGTAATTAACTGAGACATTAAACGCATAATAGAGTTTTTTTTTTTTGGTTTGACAAGGAAATTAAAATGAAAAGACATTGTTGATTTAGCCAACACGCTAATGAAGTACACACACTTGCTAATTAATTATTTTAATCCTGCCAATCATCTAATCATAAATATAATAAAATGTATATATAGTTGAAGAGATCATATTTTTACCGAATATTGATTCAATTAAAACCCCTTTTTCATTTCGTAGAAATTTACTTCTTTGTAATAAATATATATCAGCCGTGTATAGTTGCACTAACAGAAATTTTCTACTCTTTTCGGTGCTTCTATTTATGCTTTACATTAGGAATTAGATTTAGAGTTTAAGGTTTAGAATTTATAAAATTTAGAGTATGATGTATTTTCTAAGGTGTAGGTTTTAAGATATAGAATTTAAAAATATAACTTAAAATTTAATTTTTTACTGTTGGCATAGAAAATGACACGAAAAAGTTCAATGATTTTTATACATAGTTGCAGTTAATGTATAGCAGTTGTGTATGGTTGTAATAAATATACATTTAGTACACTTTGACATGGCAAAGGGCAGGGAAAGTTGTATCCGAATAGAAATTCTCTACAATTTGTTGGTCTCATTATTTACATCTCACACTAAAAAAATTAGTTTAGAGTTTATGATTAAGGTTTAAAGTTAGGGTTTAGGGTAGAGTATATTTTTTAAAATTTAAAATTAGATCTTATAATTTAAATTTTTTTAGTGTTGAGACATTAAAAAGGTACAGAAAAGGGGCTGAACATTTATGTTCAATCTGATGAGGTTATCCATACGTAGAGCCCTAGAGCTTCCAATAACATTGTTTTAAACCTAGTTGTTCAGCTAAGCAATCAAAACACAGCTATAAGTTGAACATATGCTGTTATGCTGCAGTAATCAGCTGGTTGTATTAAGCAACATTCTGTTAGTAATGCAGAAAGAAAGAATCACACATTGAGTGGGAAATTAACATGTGAAGGGTATTTATACTCTTCATATCCCTTTTTTTGTTGAGTGGTAGAAAACAAGGGCTAGTCTTGCGCGTTGCTGCTGCCGTCCGTCTTGGCACAAGCTTGTGGCTCGTAAAGTATTGTTCTGAAAATGGATCTATTTATAGGCTGATGTTTAAAATTCTGTTTTTACATAGGATAACAGTTGTTTTAGCTGTTTCGAATTATGTATTAATCAGAATTAAAACAGTCCGATTTTAATCTGAATTTTGAGATTGTATTTGGACAGAATTACAGCTTAATTCAACTGTTTAATTCTGCCAGTTACGGGGCATAATTACAACATTTAAACAGTGTTATAACTGAGTTATAACTGTTGTTATAACAACTGATTAATGGTAATTATTCAGATTAAATTTGTAGCTGTTGAAATAATGAAAGGACAATTTTGTCCTTCATTTTCAGCCTATAGCATGCATCATTTTCATCCTATTCCAGAATCAGTTTTCATATACACTCTCATAAGCTTTCTTCCCTTTTTTTCACCGTTCTCCACTTCAAGTTTGGGTGTACGAACTTTGAAGAGACCGTGTTAATCTCAGGGGACGTTTTCGCCCGTAGCAGCGATTACACACATCGGGGCAAATTCCTTTCTAAGGCAGTGGCAGCTTCCACGACACGGTTCAGTTCGTTCTTCGATTTTTTTGTTTTTCCCAGTCAGTGCTAACGCCCTGTTTTGCAGATTATTTTACCAACAATTTAGAAACGAATTTCAATCTGCAAATATATCGCACTCTCTCGGCAAGCTAATTCCTTATTTGTCCAAACTCGATGCACTTGATGGCAACAACTGCCGAAGGTGGTCCCAGCGTATTCTCATCTTTTTCGAGCAACTCGACCTCGACTACGTTTTGCTCGAGCAACCACCTTCCGTGCCACCTTCCGCTAGTGCAACCGTCACTAATGGTGTTGGTGATGATACCACCGACCAAGTCTCCGATGAAGCAGTTGCTATCCTTCGCAAATATGAGAAGGATAACAAGACCGTTCGTGGACATCTCCTTAGTCACATGTCCAACAAGCTCTTTGACATGTATCTTAAGGAAAGGAGTGCAAAAGTGATTTGGGACTCGTTGGAAAAGAAGTATGGTTCCGATGATGCGTGTATCAAAAAGTACGTGGTGGGCGAGTGGTTAAAATTTCAAATGACCGATGCCAAGCCGGTCATGGATCAAGTGCACGGCTATGAGAATCTTGTGTCCGACATCATAGCCGAAGGGATGCAAATGTGTGAAGTTTTGCAAGAAAACGTCTTAATTGAAAAACTTCCAAAGTCGTGGTCCGATTACCGAAATTCTCTCAAGCATAAGAAGAGAGACATTTCACTTCAAGAGTTGGTGGGGCACATGAAAATTGAAGAAGCCAACCGTTTGAAAGATAAGGTTACTAATAACTTTAGTCAATTATCTTTTAATTCTAACTTGGTTGAATCTAGTGGTGCTTCAGGGCCTAAATTCAAAAAGACCATGAAAAATGGTGTTCAGAATCAAAAGACGAAACCTCAGAAAAGCACCAACTTCAAGAAGCAGCCACCAAAAACTAAGCCGGACAAGAAATCTCTCAAGTGTTATGTTTGTGGACAAGTTGGTCACAAAGCATACCAGTGCCAACATCGCCTAGACCGCCAGAATGAGCACAAACCACATCTACACGTGGCCGAGGACATGGATGATGACACCATTGCCGCGGTGGTTTCTAAAACAGATTTGGTGGAAAACAATTCAGAATGGGTGGTGGACACTGGTGCATCCCGACATTTCTGTGCAAGGAAGGAGTTTTTCACTGAGTTCGAGGATGGGAGCAACGGTGAACGTGTGTACATGGAGAACTCTAGCAGCTCTCAAGTGCTAGGCAAAGGCAATGTTTTACTCAAGTTGACATCCGGTAAAACTTTAGCTTTGAATAATGTTATGTATGTACCTGCCTTGCGTAGAAATTTGATAAGTGATGGGCTTCTGAATAAGGCATGCATTAAGTTAGTTTTTGAGGCAGATAAACTTGTACTTCCGCTTATGTTGGGAATAATGTTTTACTCAAATTGTGATTATGTTGGGAAAGGGTTTTTAAATGAGGGTTTATTTGTCATAGAAACTCAATTTAATGAGAATAAAGCTACCACTTCCGCTTATATTGTTGAATCTGTTGATATGTGGCATGCTAGATTAGGACACGTAAATATTCAATCTCTAAAGAAAATGATGACTATGAATATTCTGCCTAAACTAGACATAACAAACTTTAAAAAATGTGAAGTTTGCGTAGAAGTCAAGCATGCTAAACCTACCTTTAAAATTGTTTCTAAAAGAAAGAATGAACTGTTAAAGCTTATACATACTGATCTAGCAGACTTTAGAAACTCTGAAAGTAAAGGTGGAAAATACTACTACATAACTTTTGTAGATGATTACTCTAGATATACAAAAGTTTATCTCCTAAGAACTAAAGATGAAGCTGAAAACTTTTTTCTTATTTATAAGGCAGAAGTAGAAAATCAGTTAGATATGAGAATAAACCGTCGCAGAGAACAGGGACGGAGCCACAACTCCCATGGGAGGGGCTGTGGCCCCCCGGTAGGGGGAAATTTTTTTTTACCCTTTGAATCCTTATATTTTTCTTGAAAAAATTGGGATAATTGTAAATTTGCCCCCCCACCTTTCAAAATTTATGTTTTGCCCCTCCTAACTTCAAATCCTGGCTCCGTCCCTGGCAGAGAACTTTAAAAAAGTAAAACATTTTTTTAAAAAAAAATAATTAAAGATAATGTTGAATACACGTGTGAAGCTAGTTCAAGACTTCAAGTTTCAACCTTATTTTGGTTAAACTATGAATATTTTTCCTACAATTAACTCCCTCTCAAGTAAATAAAATGTAGTATTTACTCAATACTGCAAGTTGTCTAATTGTGTTGAATCCTGATGGCTGACAATGATTCGAGTAAATACAAAACCAGCCGTCCCCACTTTCCATTACTCATCAAGGATGAAAATCATCTGCCCCCAAAGTATGCCCCTATTTGTGCCCCACTTTAAAATAGTGGGTTTAGGGTTTAGGGTTTGAGGTTTAAGGTTGGGGCTTAGGGTTAGGGTGTAGGGAATTAGGGATAGGGTGTATTTTTTAGGGTTTAGAGTTTAGGATTTAGGATATGAAAATTAGGGTTATAAGGTAAGATTTAATTTTTAAGTATTTTTAGACAAGGGGCATAGAAGGAGGCATGGTTAGGGGGCAGAAGATTTTTACTCATCAAGGATGAAAATCATCTGCCCCCAAAGTATGCCCCCATTTGTGCCCCACTTTAAAATAGTGGGTTTAGGGTTTAGGGTTTGAGGTTTAAGGTTGGGGGGTTAGGGTGTAGGGAATTAGGGATAGGGTGTATTTTTTTAGGGTTTAGAGTTTAGGATTTAGGATATGAAAATTATGGTTATAAGGTAAGATTTAATTTTTAAGTATTTTTAGACAATAGGCATAGAAGGAGGCATGGTTAGGGGGCAGAAGATTTTTACTCTTAAATCAACCGTACCTACTTTCCATTATTTATTAGAAGTAATTTTTCCTTTCTTTTCTCTCTAAGTTAGAATTGTTCAAAAAAAATTCTATCAATTTAATTTTCTTTTGAGCTTATCTTTGTAATTGCATCATGTCATAAAGCAACAATGAATCAATGTTGAGTCGTTATTATACCCATGGCAAACCAATTTCAAGATATGGAATTGGTGAAGATTGCCACTAAGAACATTAGAAGGAGAGATTTAAGGGTTATGGGAAAACTTAGCTCACTCAAAAGGATTAACCTTTCTCACAACAAGTCCTCAGTGCCAGTGGTAACATTCCCACATCGAGACCAGAATTTGAGTAATCTTGAATGGCTAGATCTCTCTTCAAACACGTTGGTCGGAAAGATTCCAAGACAAGTTCTAGATCTAACATCTCGTTCTGTCTTAAACCTTGGGAAGAATGAACTTGTTGGATGCATACCTCAAGACAAACAGTTCAACACTTCCTACGAACCTATGGTTTGATGTAATTTATTTGTGCACATATTTCCGTTGAAGTTTTATTGCAATTCGTCTGCTGCTGTTTCTATGGACCCTGCATGTTTTCTCCATTTCGATTTCAAAAATATTTCCACACACACCATGAAATATTATATTTCATATTCTACTGATACAAATACAGAAATCAAGAACCAAAGAAATACAGTGCCACCACAATCTTAAAACTCTGAATCTAATGCTCAGAGTACTGAGTAGAAGTAAATGAATGAAAAGATTGAATCCATAACATCAACACTTTGCAATCCCTGAAACTAAAGCTCACTCATTAGAATTACAACTCATCTTGGATCTGAAGCAACTTTTTACCCATTAATAAACTATAGATGCCTAATGAATTCTATCCACTCCATTCCCTCCGGTAGAGTTGGCATCTTAATTTGGGCAATCAAGAATCTCAAGTTCATCAACTGAACTGAGCTTTTCTAGCCACTTTGGTAGTACTTCAAAGTTGTCGCGATTTTCGATTCTTATTCACCGCATTGTGGAAGAAGATCTTTCTAGAAGCAATCGTGGCAAATTTTTCAACTCACCTAAATCCCAGATGAGAGAGTTCTGAGGCTCGATCGAAGGTTGCCATCTTCCTCTCCTGGTTCCATTTGTAAATTGATTCTCTTGCATGAAGATATGCTGGCCTTCTAATTTGGTTAGAAATTTCATGCTTTGTGGCAACGAGACGAGATTAGAACAGCCCAAGAGATCAAGTCTTCGAAGTGATGTAAGATGCTTCAATCCTTGAGGTAAACATTCTAAATTGTCACACTCAATCAACCCCAAGTATTGAAGACACGGCCAACAGCCTTCTCGAATTTCTGTCATATGCTTAGCTTTAACAGTTATCTCTAGATATCTCAGCTCAATCAAGCATGTCATGCTCTCAGATAATTGCTTCAAAGCAATTCCCGAAATTCTTAACTTTTTCAAGCACCGGAGCTTATAGAAGGAACTTGGGAGTTCCCTTATACCATGACAGCCGGCCAAGTCAGGGTCTCTCAAGTGCTTCAACTCACCAATGTCCTTATGTAAAGCTGTCAACGATGATTGAGAGCGTAGACAAAGTATTCGTAGTTTCTTAAACTTGGAGACACAAAGATCTATAAGAGATTCATCAATGGTATTTGATTCCTTTGAAACCTCCTGGATGATCACTGTTCTAACCTTTTCCAATTTCTTCAAGTGTTCTGGAACTACTTTGAGCTCATCATCGGAGAATGATAAATGTCGAACCGCTTCGTCAACGGTTGTTTGGCAACTCACCGTTTTGCAGTCCTTTTGGGACACTTCCAATGCAAGATCATGGACCAGATCGTGCATTCGAAAGGCAAAATAATTGTTATAATCCTTCTCCTTCTCGATGAGGCACCTTGATCGTAATTCATTCAAATACCGGTCCCCAACATCCTCATACTCATCCATGCCCTTTGGCTGCTCAAGCAGTCCATTTGCCATCCAAAGTTGGATGACTTCATGACTACGAAAAATCTCATCCTTTTTGTACAATGACAACAAAGCAAGACATCGTTTCAAACGATACGTCAGATTATCGTAGCTCAACCTCAACATGGGTAAAATACCATGTTCACTCTGCTGAAGTCTCCGTGTTTAGCCATCTCTTATTGTAATCACCTATTTTGTCCGGGTGTTAACTCAATTTTATATTTTATAATTATGGGTTTTGTTCATTTACTAAATAATATGATAGTATTAATTATAAATAAGTAATGTATGTAGTATTATCTATTATTATATATAGTCATTATCATTACATTATTACCCATTTGAAAAATTAAACATTATTACATGTTAGGCTATTTTATTATATTATCCACAATTACTACTATTATTATTATTACCTATTATTATTATTTATTATTCTTATTCTTATTACTATTATCTACTATCCATACTATAATGTTATTATTATTATTATTATTATTATTATTATTATTATTATTATTATTATTATTGCTATTGCTATTTATTGTTATTATTAATATTATTATCGTATATTATTATTATTATTATTATTATTATTATTATTATTATTATTATTATTTTGAAATAAATCTATGAAAACAAAAAAGACTAATATATATGTATATATATATGCCCATTAAATAAACAAAGCCCATAATAATAATAAAAACTCAAACCGTTTATTTATATTAAAGAGTTAAAGAAAAAGAAAAGCGCAAAAAAATTTATTACATATATAACATAAGGCCCGTTTGGCCCAGAAATAAGCCCTAATCTGATAAAAACCCTAATTGCCTATTTTTGTCTTGCACAACCAATGCACAACCGTCAGATCAAGGATAATCTGAGGGTCTAGATCGCACAGACACAAGAAGCCCTAGCTTCTCCCCCTTTTGCCCTAGCGTCGCATCCCTCTAAGCTGTTGGATCGAGAGCGCATCGAACGGATGAGATCGAAGCGGGGAAGTCTCCGAATCCCCACGCGCCCACGCGTGGTTCCTCGCCTCCCAAATCGCGTCTGCCCATGTCCCTCACTCGCGCGTGCATCGCACGCCCGAGCCTCTCCAACTCCCACGAACGATTCGGATCCCCAATGACGGCACAGATCGGCTCCACATCCACCAAGCTCTCCTCTGGTCCCCTCGTACGAGAGCCCTCGCATGCAAACAAAAATGTCAGAAAATGCAAGAATTACAGAGAGGACAAGAAACGAAATGCAACGGATTTCAGAGGCAAAAACCAACAATTCCACAGACGAATACAAACAAGAATAGCAGAGCAGTAAGGATCGCAAAAAAATTATTATTATCAGCGTTATAAAACCCGAAAACACACAATGTAACCCCAAGCAAGTTTGAAAGGGGAATTCTCAGAAATCAATACAAGCATAACAGAGCTTTCAGAGGTATCATATCATCTTTCATCTTCATCTCATTTCGATACAAAAAAATAAAAGGTTAAGGGTTTCTAGTTTTTTTACCTTTGTGACGCCTCGTCTTCCCCGGTTGCCCATCTCACCGCCGATAAGCCTCCTAGCCTCTTTGAGGCCTTGTATGGTGAGCCGGTGAGGGTGGTAACACAAAAAAGGGGGATCGTTCTGAAATTTTGGGTTTTGGTTTTGGGTTTTAAAACGAAAAACAGTTTCGAAAGGTTTTTTTGGGGTTTTGATTTCGTGAACGAAAGAGGTTTTCTGGTTTTGGGGTTTCAAAAAGTTTTTTTAGATCTCCAGCGCCGGCTAGCGGCGGCCGGAGCGGCGTTGGGCTTCTCAGACATCGACAGAGAGGACGAGGAGTGTTTTTACGGTTAGGTTTTGGCTAAAAAGAGGCCAAATGTTTTTAGGCCGGTTTTTATAATGATTTTTTGTTTTAAAATTGGTTTAAATGCATTTTAAGTCCCTCCGCGTCGTTGTTATTACGTGCTTGAGGGTATCCGCTTTTTAAAACTCCACACCATGTCCTTGAATATTTTTGAAAGACTTTAATTTCGTCCTTGTTCTGATTTAAATTAATTTTCGAATGGTTTAATCACCATCTCGGTCCCTTTTAGTTGTTGCGATCTTTTAATTGAGTTCTTTTTTTTGTGATTCAATGTTTTGTTTAGTGGTTTTATTACTATTTGGGTCCCTAGAGTCTGTCCCGATTTCATTTTCACTCTTTTTTAGTGCGGTGTTTTCATATTTCATGCATTTAATTATTTTTGCCTCATGTTTATATTTCTTTGATTTTGGGTCTGTTTTTTTATGCATCCTTTCATGTTAATACATGCTTAGCAAATGTATGTTTTAGCCATGTTGATACATATATTTGCTTTTATCTTTTTTATATAGTTTCTTAAATGATATATAGTTTTATTATGTATGTAGTATATGTTTTTAATATGGGCATAGCTAGTTTTTATGTCGTTCGAATATATGTGACATGCATTTTAAATGGCCATCATGGACTTTTGATATTTCGATGTGCATAATAATTAATTCGCGTACTCGGGTCAAAATATCCTAGCTTATTAGATATTCCTCGAATATTCGAATTAATTCACATTTTCTAAAGGTAAATTTCGTAATTAAAATGAACAAGACCATGACACCATATTTTATCTGCTTGCATCATGCATAAAGGTGACGTACGGGATCCGAACCCTAAACTAACACGGCAGTCAGGCTTATATGATGTCAGTTTAGTCTTTGGTCCGGTGTACCGTCATCCTTTTTAATTAAATGTCTAATTAATTTGAAACCGTCAATTTGGATAAACTCGTATAATTAAAGTTTAATTTTCGATTAAGAATCCATAATTAAATTCATTTTAAATTCTAGACAATTTCCATCGATTTAAAACCAACAATTGTTTTGGTACAGATTTACGGGCGTGATGGGGGTGCTAACCCTTCCCCACACGTAACCAACTCACGAACCCTTTCAAATGAATCTCTGGTTTTGTTTTTATGGTGTCCGGCCTACCTCAGTGGCCGGTGGAGACTCCAAAAAGATTTTTTAAGGTTTTTTCCGAAACTTGAAGTTTTCAAAAAGAAGTTTCCCCTTTTTAATTGAATTTTCTAAAAATGTGCGACACTTCAAGGTGTGTCTAAAAAAACCTTATCACAGCGTGGCGACTACGCTGGGGACCAATTTTGTTTTACAAAACAAAAAGAGAGTTAAGCCAAAAAATAACAATTGTTGCTTTTAATGATGGAAATTTTTTGAAATTTAATTTGATTTTAATGAGGCGGTTCTTCTTTGAAAATGGGACTTGAATTATACGAGCTTTGACAATTAGTGGTCTTTGAATTTATTTCTCATTTATTTTCTAAAGAAATCACCGACATGTGTTGCATCAGGATCATTAAGCTCTATACCCGAGCTTCGTCTCTTAAGTGGGAGTGAAACGCCCATACCCATGTGAGCATCCCTCCATGTGTCGGTAATTCACTTCCGAAATCCACGCCTTTGACACATGAGCAGCCCTCCACATCACTGGGTCATGCTTTCTCTCGAACCGAAACCAATTCGCAAGCTTATAATGGGCCAGAATTGGGGCTCTTGTCACCTTAGTAGGTGATAAGATAGGTTCGGGTACCCTTGTTAGAACCGAACCCACATGTGTGAGAATTTAAGAAGCCCACCCCGAGTAGAGCCATGCGGATAAACGTAGAATTAGAATTCATGTTAATAGATCTTGCATTGTTAATCTGCTTTGATGTGTTTCCTTTCGTTTATTGTATTCAATATTCATTATTGTTGTTACTAATCCAGTTGCCTTTTTTGTTTTGCTTAATTATTTTTGCATATTCATGGCATTTTCATACGAAGTGTTGATTCGAGAACAGTCTAAAGTTGAAAACTTTCATAACGAGAGAAAGAGTCAATGGCAACGTTGTTTCCGAAACGCACTAGTTTAAAGGGAGGGGACAAGCAAAACTTATTGAAAATCGTACCCTATGTATTTATTTTCTTGCCTCGTTGTAACAAGACTTGATCTCCGTTATGAAAAGTTGTTTAATGAGGATGTTCGTCGAATCAACATTTTCATGCATTCGATTCTGTTTTTTAATTCATTGCCTTCAATCATCTGTTTCTGTAATGCATACGATATTGCATGCATTACACCATTAAGTCATGAGATTAATTGTTGCGGGGTCATGACAGTATTTTTTACTACCGAAGATTATGCACCCACACTTTACTCGCCATCAAAGGAAGCAAATGGAGGAGAGTTTTGCTAAGTTGGAAGAAGATTTAAGGGGTTAGTTGGAGCGGGCTCAGCAAGAATTGAGGGACACCACCATCAAGTCCCAACAAGATATGATGAAAGAGATATCTCAGTTGCTACAAGTTAATCTAAGAGGAAAGGGTGATGTTGGAAACCCTAGTCATGAAAGAGATATCTCAGTTGCTAAGTTCACTATATCTTTAATTGAAAATAGGAACGGTTTAGCTTTTGTTAATCGATGCATTATGAGTGTAATAAACCCTTAGTCTCAATGCACAACCGTTTTGATTTTTTTAAAACTTTTATTAACGTGTATATTTATATTATTATTTTACTAATTATATATGACACGTCATAACGGTGTTAAGCATTTAATGGTGTAGTGATGAAAAAGTATAATGTTGAAAGTTGAGTGATTAAATTGTACTTTTTTAAAGTTGAGTGACCAAAATATGTCACAGAGCAAAGTTGAGTGATGGTTTAGGTATTTTACCCAAAAAAATATAAAGGGATTTCATAGAGAGATAAAATAATTCTACTCAAACTGAATTTTCTACTTTAAACTGAAATATATTTTAGAAATATAGACCATAAACGGACAAAACTACATAGACATGTCACGACTTTTAAAAGTGAACTTGACGATGGTGGAGGATGATTCTACAATAAACGTCATCTACCGCTATGTACCACTAATCATGTGTATTGCTATGTATCATTAATTGTTTTAATTATTTTGAAATCATAAGGACTAAAAGCGTTATTATCTCATTTTAGAATAAAATCTGAAAAAATAAATTTTATATTTTTTTTCAGCTTTTTATTCTTATTGCGTAAAGTAAAAAAATAGTAATTGAACTTTGGTAAATTATTCAATTTGGTAGTCAAATTTTTATTTACTTTAATGTTACCATTAAACTTTTAGTTTTGCTCTAAATTGGTCATTGATTCGTTAACAGTTGTTTAACGAGCGATGTGGTAGTTAAAACATTTTGTATGGTAACACATTTAGTCCTCCACATTTGTATTTTGTCCTAATTCGAAAAAAAAATATTAACCCTCATTATTTACACATTAATTCAGTTTGGCCATATTTTAATTAAAAATAATTTAATCACAAATCCTAAATCTTAATCTCTAAACTTAAAACATTAAACCCTTAAATTCTTAAGGTTTAAGATTACATTCGTTATAGCATAATTGTTTTGTCTAAGGAAAAAAGAAAATAGGTGTGCCAAAAAAATGGACAATTCATTGATGCAGGAACGCCGGGCAGATGAAGGTAAGATGTGTGGATATTAATAGGATGGGAGGGGACTATTTCGGGGAAAATGGTGAATAAAAAAATTAGGGAAATAAGTTGAGTAAAAAATTATTTAGGAACTTTTATCATTTGTTACGGTGAGTGATGAAGTGTCTACAAACAAACTGTTTCTTTTTGTGCTCAACATGCTAATTTCTAACATGCTACTCGAATTTTTATCATTTGTTACGGTGAGTGATGAAGTGTCTACAAACAAACTGTTTCTTTTTGTGGGTTTAGGATTTAAGAGTTTATAGTTTTAATTTTTGTACTTTAAAGTTTAGGGTTTTGGTTACAAGGTTTAGGGTTAAATTATTTTTAATTAAAATATGGCTAAATTGAAAAAAATGTGTAAATAATGAGAGTTATTTTTTTTGAATTAGGACAAAATTGTTTGAATGTGAAAATGTGAATGACTAAATGTGTTATCATACAAAATATTTTACTGCTATGTCACCCTTTAACGGCTGTTAACAAGTCAATGACCAATTTGGAGCAAAACTAAAAGTTTACTGGTAACATTGAAGCAATTGAAAGTTTGATTATCAAATTGAATAATTTGTTAAAGTTTAGTTACTAGTTGTGTACTTTACCCAAAGAGAAAAAAACTTAAAAAGTAATATAAAAATTGTTTTTTTAATTTTATTTTAAAAAGAGATAATAATGATTTCAGTCTCTATGGTTTTAAAAGTAATTAAAATAGTTAATGATACATAACGATATACATTATTAGTAGTACATAACGGTATATGATTTTTATTGTAGAATCATTCTAATAGTGATAAATGATTTTTAGTTTAGTATTTGTTTATAAATTTAATATGGAAATGTGATGGGTCTTGCTTATATGTCAACTTTGGTTCGGATATGACTTTCTTTATAAATTTCAAGTAATTAACTGAAGCATTAAACGCAGAATAGAGTTCGACAATAACAAAAAGGAAATTATTTTTTTAGGATGTGTTGATTTAGGCAACACGCTTATGTAGTACACATACTTGTTGATTAATTTACTGATATGCATACATGTTGGGTTTCATTATTTTACTCCTGCCAATAATCTAATCATAAATATAAATATAGTAAATGTATTTATAGTTGAAGAGATCATATTTTACCAAATATTGATTGAATCAAAACCCCTTTTTCCATTTCCTAGAGAATGTACTTCTTTGTAATAAATATATATCAGCTGTGCGTAGTGCAATTAATATAGAATGATTCTGCCACGCTCGATGAGTATCGAAAAATACTATTAATTCAATTTATAAAGATTAAAAATCTAAAAAACTGACCATATAATTATAAATTAATTAAAAATTAAAAAGTAAATTAATTAAAATATATTATTTTATTTTTAATTTTCTTTTAAACATAGATCAAAATACCTATCTACCCCTAAATTACAAAATCCTAATTTTTGTTATTTAAAATTCAAACCGTCACAGCTGTTGTTGCCACCGCAGCCGCTACCACTGTTGTCGCCATTGCTACCTTATCGCTGTTTCAGTGAATGAATTCTAGTGATGACAAATCCAATTCAAAACATTGTTCGAATGCTATTCAAATGCCATATTCAAAGACTTGAATTTCTTTTACAGCAAGGGTAGGGTTAAAATCCAATTGAAAACATTGTAAATTTACATGAACGCCATATTCAAAGACTTGAATATGTCCGGCGGCCATGAAACTTCATTGTTCAAGTTCTTATCAATGGCGACAAATCCAATTCAAAACATTGCAAATCCTAATAGATTAGGGTTTTAAATTTCTTTTACGCTATTTGAATGTTGTTAATCGGTATGGAACGGCGACCATGCAGGAGGCAGCGGCGACAACAGCAGTGGCGGCAACAATTTGAATTTCAAATGAACAAAAATTAGGGTTTTGTAATTTAGGAGTAGATAGGTATTTTGATCTATGTTTAAAAGAAAATTAAAACTAAAATAATATATTTTAATTAATTTACATTTTAATTTTTAAATAATTTATAATTATACGGTGAATCCTTTAAATTTTAATCTTTATAAATTGAATAAATGGTGCTCATCGGTGCTCGTCGAGCGTCGCAGAAATTTATAAATATTGAAGAGATCATATTTTACCAAATATAAATATAATAAATGTATATATAGTTGAAGAGATCATATTTTACCAAATATTGATTCAATTAAAATCCCTTTTTCATTTCGTAGAGAATGTACTTCTTTGAAATAAATATATCAGCTGTGCGTGGTTGCAATCAATATATATCAGTTGTGTATGGCTCATATATATATATATATAGTACGGGTATCTTTGTAATTGTATCGGATATAGTTATTTATATGAGTAAAAATTTATTTTAAATAGGAGATTTTATTGAATAAAGTTTCTTAGTGACTATGTATTCATGTCTATAAATATATGTGTTATTTGTAACCTAAGGACCATCGATTGAATAAAAGAAAATAGCCGCTCTTTGTTCCTCGAAGACGTAAGCACACTGCTGAACCTCGTTAAATCTCTTGTGTTCTTGTTTGTTTGATTTTTTTTTTCGTTTGTCGTGTGCACAACAGTTACATCTCAATAGAAATTCTTTACTATTTTTTAGTGTTACTATTGTTTTTGACAAAATCATTCGATGATCAAAATAGAAAAACAGGACTAATAGTCTTGTTTACCTTACTTTTTAATATAAAAAAACGATCCCCATATAAGTATAGATCCGTCCCACAATTTGAAGAAAACGAATAACAGTGGCGATACGAAAGCGGAAACCTCGTTGTCAATGTGGTATACCAGTGAGAATTTTGTTAAGAACTCAAGTAATAATGGTATGAACTCAAGTACTGAACCGGAATTTCATTGAAGAGCAAGAAAATTAGAAAAGAAGAATATATAAGAGAGAATAGAAGAGATGGTTAGAATTAAGAGAGGATAAGGGATTTCTAATAACTTTGTGACGCCTATATAAAATCATCTTCTCACGTGTACTCTTTCTCACCCCTGTTGCTGATCTGACAATGGTTAATGTGTGTGCTGAGTTGGCATGAGCTGCATTTGGATCCAGAAATATATTAGAGGGTGGGCACACATAAAATCTTAAAATTTTAGGGTAAGTACAAGTCATAAATATTTTTAAAAAATAGGATTAACTCATAAAAATAAAAAAATTGAAAATAATTAGGTAAACTTTAAAAAAATTCAGGGTGGGGCCCACCCCCACACAACATATAAATCCGCCGTTGAGTCGTAACACAACATCCGTAGCTATTTCTTTTGACTCTCAATGAAAGCACAAAATATTAAGAAATCAAGTAATCAATGGTATGAACTAAGTACGCAGGCGGGATTTCATTGAAGAACTAGAAAAATAGATAAGAGAGTATTAGAATTAGGAGAGTATAAGAGATTTCCATGAATGAAAAGATTGAATCCATAACATCAACAGTTTGCAATCTGTGAAACAAAAGCTCAGTTGTTAGAATCACAACTCAACTTGAAATCAAAATGCAAATAAAGTGGTACAAGTTTTCAATGGAGCTTTTTCCCCATCAATAAATTGTAGATGCCTAATAGTCCAGTCCAGTCCCTTCCATCATTGGGCAATCAAGAATCTCAAGTTTATGAAGTGAACTGAGCCTTTCTAGCCACACTGGCAGTACTTCAAAGTTGTTGCAATTTTTTATTCGTATTCGCCGCAGTGTGGAAGAAGATCTTTCGAGAAGCAATTGTGGCAAATCTCTTAACTCGCCTAAATCCCAGAGTGAGAGAGTTTTGAGGCCCAACTGAAGGTTGTTATCTTCCTCTCCTGGTACCATTTGTAAATTGATTTTTTGGCATGAAGATATGCTGAGGCCTTCTAATTTGGTTAGAAATTTCATGCTTCGTGGCAACGAAACCAGATTAGAACAGCCCAAGAGATCAAGTCTTCGAAGTGATGTAAGATGCTTCAATCCTTGAGGTAAACATTCTAAATTGTCACACTCAATCAACCCCAAGTATTGAAGACACGGCCAACAGCCTTCTCGAATCTCTGTCATATGCTTAGCTTTAACAGTTATTTCTAGATATCTCAGCTCAATCAAGCATGTCATGCTCTCAGATAATTGCTTCAAAGGAATTCCCGAAAATCTTAACTTTTGCAGGCACCGGAGCTTATAGAAGGAACTCGGGAGTTCCCTTATACCATGACAGCCGGCCAAGTCAAGGTCTCTCAAGTGCTTCAACTCACCAATGTCCTTATGTAAAGCTGTCAACGATGATTGAGAGCGTAGACGAAGTACTCGTAGTTTCTTAAACTTGGAGACACAAAGATCTATAAGAGATTTATCAATGTTATTTGATTCTTTTGAAACCTCTTGGATGATCACTGTTCTAACCCTTTCCAATTTCTTCAAGTCTTCTGGAATGACTTTGAGCTTGTCATCAGAAAATGATAAATGTCGAACAGCTTCGTCAACCGTTGTTTGGCTACTCACTGTTTTGCAGTCCTTTTGGGTCACTTCCAATGCAAGATCATGGACCAGATCGTGCATTCTAAAGGTAAAATAATTGTCATAATCCTTCTCCTTCTTGATGAGGCAACTTGACAGTAATTCATTCAGATACCGATCACCAACATCCTCCCACTCATCCATGCCCTTTGGCTGCTCAAGCAGTCCATTTGCCATCCAAAGTTGGATCACTTCATGACTACGAAAAATCTCCTCCTTTTTGTACAATGACAACAAAGTAAGACATCTTTGCAAACGAGATGGCAGATGATCGTAACTCAACCTCAACATGGGTAAAATACCATGTTCACTCTGCTCAAGTCTCCGTGTTTCGCCATCTCTTACAGAGATCCAAATAGATTCATCTGTTTTTCAATACAGTAGGTTTCCGAATGTCCTCACTGCAAAAGGAACCCCTTTGCATCCTTTCACAATGTCCTCTCCAATTATCATGAGATTTGGATGTTGTTGCTCATCACCATCATCAAAAGCCAATTTTTTAAACAACTTCAAACAATCTTCATGAGGGAGATCTTTCAATTCAATAGGGTCAATTGAACTCATGATCGAGGCAACCGTCAAACTCCGAGCGGTCACGATAATCTTGCTTTCAAACCAGCCGCCCATTGAGCTCAATATATCTCTGAACTCAGCCCATCTTTCTGGATTATGATTCCAGACATCGTCTAGCACAAGCAGAAACCTCTTGTTCTTCAAAAGACCCCGTAAACAGTTTTGCAAGGTATCAAGTGCGGCACGATCACATCTTTCCTCCGGATTAATAGATCGAATCATCAGCTTGAGCAGCTTTGGAAGATCAAATTCTTTTGAAACACAGACCCACATCTTCTTTCGGAAACGACGAGTAACTTGAGTATCATTGTACACCAATTGAGCGAGTGTAGTTTTACCTAAACCGCCCATTCCGACAATGGGAATGACAGGGTCACCTGGTCTCATCAAAAGATCAATAATCTTCCTTTTCTCCTCACATCGACCAATGACATCCCGAGAGTTAACAAAAGAGTGAGTGTCTCGGTGAAAAACATGCCGGCTGTCGTCGCTAGTACACTCTCTCAGACCAAAGTTGTTCCACTCAGTTTTAAGGTCGCTTAGCCTCTGATTGATCCCTTTGATTTTACGGGCCATTTTGATAGAGAACGTACCGTGAAAGCGTCGAGCAGACCTTTTGTTCCAGAGGCTGAGATCGGAATTACGGGATACCTGTTTGCGGAGATCTTCACACTTAAAACCATCGATAACATCTTCTGCATCGTAAAAGATGTCTCTGAGCTTCCACATGCAGAGGCGCAAGTTTTGGTTTTGGTGCTGCTGCCGCTCGGCATCCGAAAGCACAGCTTGAATGCGCCTCACGCTCTCCCTGAGCTTCCCCAAATCGTCTTTGACAGACGAGGCCGAGCGAACTTCGTTTACTATGAGGGGGGCTAGTTTCTCCAGAACCGCTGTTGCGATAGATGCCAAAAACGATTCTGCCATAATTGAACTGTATGAGCAAAGAGAGAAGCAACTGTTTTAGGACAAGAAGGGCAATGAAATGAAGCTGTCAAAAAATGGTTTTTCTTTCTCAGCAATTTGTCGACATTGCCTTTGAGCAAATGATGCTGTGCTTCAACGACTATTTTATATTCCACAGTTGAATCACGTGGAGAGTATTTTATAAGAAAATTGGATCCTCATAAGTCATACCCTCTTTCCGAAAGAACCATTCCCAAGTCTTTGACCAGTCTCCAATGGCAACGTGTGGGGGAAGAGATGCAGAAGGTGCTTTAAATTATTATTGTGGTGGAAGAAAAGTAAGCCAGCTCTTGAGTCTTGCTTGACTCGGTTAACGTCTCTGAAAGTTTACGGTACAATTCAATCGGTGAAAATATTAAATCAGTATCAGTTTGGACACATCCAGTCGGTATATAATTTCTTTCTCATTGAGTAATCTGTCCTTTAAATGGATAATAGGGTTTTAAGTTATAGATCCAAGTCAAAAGATGTTAAACTTAAAGATAACGATAAATATGTGATCGTATAATAAAAAAAATATTAAAATTAATGTGGAATTTTTTTCGGAGAAAAAATCACCTGTAGATGAGAAGAAAATCATTAATGTTAAAAAAAATACAAGAGGATTGTGACTTAACACGGTTTGTCGATTATTCGACTATATTCTAAGCCTAATTCAAATTATCTATTTATAGAGATAAATATTTGATTACAAAATAATTTTACTCAAAATAAATTTTCTGCGCTAAACTAAAATATAATTATTGAAGTATAGACATGTACGGCCAAAACTTTAAATATGTGTTGCAACTTTTAACGGTGGACTTTTTGACAGTGGTGCATAAACGGATTTTTTTGTCTTTTAAGTATGTTATTTTCTATATCGGTAATATTATTTTATACATATTTTTAATCTTTTGACAATGCACACATAATTCGTAGACAAATCAATTGAATCCAAGTCTCCTAAAATAAACATCATCCGTTTTTCTATTGAGATCACTTGTCATGTTCAAATATGATAGATATAGAATCTTACTAACACCGATAAAAATTCTCTGCCCCTTTTCGGTGCTCTTATATATACCCCAACACTAAAAAATTAAACTCTAAGCCCTAACCCTAAATTCTAAATACTAAACCCTACCCCTATATTTAAAAAATATACCCTATCATAAGTAGAGGCTGGGGATTTCCATCCACTAATACTAATGAAAGAAAATTGTCAACTTCAGTTTGGATATGACTTTCTTTTTTCAATTCCAAGTAATTGACTGAGGCATTAAACGCAGAATAGAGTTTGACAATAACAAAAAGGAAATCAAAATGGAAAACCTTTGTTGATTTAGCCAACACGCTTATGAAGTACACACACTTGTTAATTAATTTACTGATATGCATACATGTTGTGTTTCATTATTTTATTCCTGCTAATCATGTAATCATAAATATAATCAAATGTATATATACTTGAAGAGATCATATTTTTTTACCAAATATTGATTCAATAAAATAAAACCTTTTTCCATTTCACAGAGTGTACATCGGTGTAATATATATATATAGTTGCAATCAATATATATCAATTGTGACCCGCTGTTGTTTTAAGTTGTAAGCAATTTGATATCGCTTAAATAGATTTTAAATTCAAAGCCTTGTGTTTGTAAAAAATTTCTGCAGGAAGTCTCACGCACCAAAACCAGGTGTTTGGTATGAGTCGATTCGAATTAGCTAGAGTAAAGCCCTAAAGAACCGAGATAGCAACTATATATATCAATGGTGTATAGTTGTAATAAATATATTACTTAGTACACTTTGACATGGCAAAGGTATAGGTAAGGTTGGATCCAGGGGCGGATGTATATGTGACCCACCATTAATTATTAGGATAAACTACGACGGAGATCACTCAATTATGTGTAATGTTATATTTGGGTCAATTAATTTTTAAAAGTTACATTTGAGTCACTCAAATATGTGTAATGTTACATTTGAGTCACTCAAATATGGGTAAGATACATTTCGGTCACTCAATTATGGGTAATGTTACTTTTCGGTCAACCTTCATACTTAAAAAAATACTGCTACAAAAATTACATTTGGGTCAATCCTCAAATGCTCGAACTCTTGATAACATTTGTCTTTGAAACTCGGAAGAACTTTCACGATATCACACTTATCTCTTTAAACGTTCTGTTTGACAAGAAAAAAATAGTTGACCCTCCCTTTATCAATTCAACTTTCTTGTGACTTTGTTCAATTGTGGATTGTTATTACTTTTTTTAAATTCTTTTTTCAAGTAAAGAGATTTCTTTAACAAAATGTAGTTTTTGATGCTTATTTAGTATGTTGTAGTCAAATTAATTATCTAGAGGGATTCAAAGTCTTAAACCTCTAAATAAGGTAAATAGTTGAACCACCAAATTTAAATTCTTAGATCCGCCCTTGATTGGATCTTTGATGAGGTTATCCATACGCAGGGCCGGCTGTGAGGGGGAGCACCCCGAGCGACCGCTCAGGGCCCCCAACCAGCCTAGGGCCCCTAAATTTTATTTTATTTTTCATATTTTTTAATTGATCAAATAATTAATTTAATAGTAAAAATTAATTTTTTCCTAGATAAATAAATTAATTAATCTAACAATGAAAATAATGTGTTTGATAAAAATTTAATCATATTTTTATGATTTATTAAAGAAATGCTTAACTACAAAATAAGTGTACAAACTATACTTTTATTTTTATTTTTAGACACTAAAATGTTTTTTGGGTCAAAATAAGTGTCTAAAGTTTACTCTGTGGCCATTTCTAGATAACGACCGTTAAAAAATTAAAAACAAGTGCTCAAATTATGCTACTTTTTGTTTTAGGTGTCTATTTTTTAAAAAAATTAGTGTCCAAATTATGTCTTTTTTTTGTTTTAGGTGTCTAAAGTTTCATTTTTTATATAAAAAATAATGATCGATACCTCAAAATGATAACAAAATAAACTTTAGGCACCTAAAGCAAAAAAAACGTGTATAGTTTGGACACTTAATTTGTAATTAAGACTTAAAAAATTATTACTTTGATTGTTCAAACTAATAAGATATGTTTTTGTTATATAGAGGTCAATTTTCTAATTTTCGCTCAGGGACCCGAAAATCTCCGAGACGGCCCTGTCCATACGTAGAAGCCTTAGAGCTTCCAATCACATTGTTTTAACCTACTTGTTCAGCTAAGCAATCAAAACGCAGCTATAAGTTGAACATTTGCTGCAATGTTGCAGTAATCAGCTGATTGTTCAAAGCAACATTCTTTTCTGTGCTGGAGAATATGAAGGTGAGCAGTTTGTTTTCTTGTAATGAAAAACAACATTTTAGGGTTTGATGAAGAAGAAGAAATCTGATTGTTTAGTTTTTGTTTCATACATGCAGCAGAAGATTGTTATCAAAGTGTCGATGCATTCCAGCAAACGCCGGACCGAGGCATTGCAGGTAGCCGCTACTGCGAACGGTATGTTTAACATCGATCTTTTTGAAATCCAGTTGGTATAACATTAGTGGTAAGATCGATTTAACAAAGCATAAACATGATTAATGATTGTGACGGATTGGCAGGGGTGACATCGGCGGTGGCATTGCATGGACCGGAAAAGGATAACCTAATAATTGTAGGAGATGGAGTTGATGCGGTGTGCTTGACTAAGGCACTGAGGAAGAAGCTTTGTCATGCAAGCATTGACATCGTTGAGGAGGTGAAAGATTCCCCGCCGTGTAAGAAGCCGGTGCCGGAGCTGATCATATACTATCAGCCACCGCAAGTTGAATATTACATAGTGGTGCCGGTGCCTGATCCTGATCCCGATTCTGCTCCTTGTACTATCATGTGAAACTAAGTTTAGCATTACTCTTGAAAAGTGATTTTAAAAAGTTGGTTGTAAGATTTTAGTGTTTATCATTACTGTCAAAAACTGCTTTTAAGAAGATAATAACCATTTTGGACATGATATTGTAAGTTATATATATTTGTATATATATATATATATATATATATAAATGGTATTCAAATTCTCTAATATTATAATATATGAAATATATCAGCTTAAATTATTATAAAAAATATAAAAATATTTTTATTAATATATATTTTTAACAATTATACGTGTTCCATGAAAATATAACAAATTTGAAATATTTCATTTAAAAAACTTGACATAGATAAATAAATATCATTTTAAAATTAAAAAATAATTATTAATTAGTAATTATATAATTATATCTTCGTAAAGAATTATAAATTTATAAATAAACACAATAGCAAATGAAGGTTAAAATTGTAATTTGACTCTCAAAATCACTTTTACAACCGCAAAAGCTAAAAATTTTAACTTTTGCGTTTGGGTTGAAAATTACTTTTCAAAAGCAGTTTTTTCTACAAAAGCTAGCTGTTTAGCACAACTTTTGGTCTCAAACCAGCTTTTGGTTCCAAAAGCTGATTTGAAAAGCAATGCTAAACAAAGCCTAAGTGTCGCCAATAAAGTTATGTTATGCGGTTGTAACTCTAAAATAGGCCTACTTTCTTCAAAATTTTAGCTCATTTTTGGATTACTAATAGAGAATAATTGTTGCTATAAACTAGGGAACAAAATTCGATTAGAAAAAGATTGATTTCTTTAGTTTTGAGTTGTTTGAGTTAATTTAAATTAATGGTCTGTTTTGAAGTACTAGTCGAGTTTGAATTTTACCAACTCGAATAATTGAAAACTCGAACAAAAGTTCACGCTTTACAATTCGAACATTAATTTCCTTATATCTTCAGTTCTTCGTCAGTTTTAAGTTCATTTTTGTTTACCAAATTTAAATTACATGCTCCCAACCAATATAGAATATCTATGTTACTTCAATTTCTCCTTTTGAAAATATTTTTTTGCCTTTTCAATTTAGTCACTCGACTTTGCATGATTTCTTTTATTATTCAACTCTTTGCAAGTTATTTCTTCCATCAATTTTGTTCATCAATCAATGGAAAGATTGTATGATCCTTTCCAAACCCCACATTTTTTCTTGATGAAGCTGAAATTACCAACAAAACTTCTCAAAGGTTACTCATTTAAATCTAGAAATATTATAATTTATAGGTCAAATTATGATGTTTGTCTATATTTTTTTGATCGAATAACGAGTATGATTTTATTGATACAAAATCATACAAGCATCACCGAAGGCCTAGTTAAAAACCTCCCTAGCCTAAGATGGAGGAAAAGAGTACCCTCGATGATGATTACAAAAGACTTAATCAAACGCCACACACAAATCATTCCCAACCTCAGACAAATTACCATGCCCACTAATCACACAATTGAAAGCAAAACCTCAATCCCAATACACTACACCCAAAGATGACGTAGCCACACCAACACAACACATCAAAAAGCTACTTTAAACCATGATATGCGATCCACACCTCCTTTCACCAATGCATCCTTGTAACGCCCTGATTTTGGGCCTAGAAGAATTTGAGGTCAATTCGTGGTTCGTAGGGCGTTGACTAGATATTCGAGTTTTCGGGAGCGGTTCAGGGAAAGCAAGGTTCGTGTTAAGATAAAAATATGAGAAATTGCTTTAAATAATTATTAATTATATAAATGATTTTGGTAAAATCAATTTTAAGAAAAAGATTTTGGAAGTGAGACATTTTGAATTAGTGACCAAAATGCGATTTTTACAAAGTTGTTTTAGTGACTGTTTTCTAAAGGGATTGGAACTTTGAATCTTTAAGGAGCTATTTTACCTATTTTTTTTTTATCAGATTTCTCTCTTCATTAGAAGAATTTTAAAAGATTTTAATTAAGGATTAAAAGGGTTTAATAAAAGGAGAGTTAGTTATTTCATTAAAGCACATTTTACGTCATTTTCTCTCAAAGTTTTTTCTCAGCCAAACATTCTCCATTTTAAAGAAACTTGAGGTGATGCTCTCGATTTGCTGAGTTATTTATTTCTTAAAGATTATTTAATCTTGATTTACAAAACCTTATTGTTGTTCCTATGATTTTTTTAAGAAAAACACATCCAATTGAGAGAGATTTCATCCATTAGAGGTAAGGTTCGTTCTCCTCCTCTAATGATCAGTTCTTTACTAGAATTCCCAAGTTATGAATCATTTACATATGTTTTCTAAGTTGTTTTGATGGATTAATCATGGAAATTGGGTTAAATTGAAGATTATTTATTGAAATCTATGGTTTTCGTAATGCTACTATTTTACTTGATCTAAGGCTGATATTAATCATGATTTGGATGTTAAATGATGTTGAAATAAAGATTTTATCATAATAATCCCGAATTGGTTTGGATCTCTAGTTGCTGATGGTTAGATTTGGGTTTTTTGTGAAGTTAATGTGGTTCTGGTGTTGCTGGAGGTATATGGATGAAATTAGATGTTTTTTAGATGTTATTTGATGATTAAATTGGATGGAAGTGTTAGGTTTTGGCTGGGTTGAGTTTGAAGAGTAATCAAAGGTGTTTTCGGTTGTTTCAGATAGCTGTTTTGGTGTTTTTGGGCAGAGTAGCGAGGTAGCTTTGTTTTCTGGTGGTTTTAATGCATTGAGATGCATTAATTCTCTGTTCTTGTGTGTTATAAACATGAGAGAATATATCGTACGATATTGGTGAAGTTCCGGGAGCTCCAGAAGCTTTAATACGCTTCAGCAAAGCGAGCATGGCGTCGTCGGTGAGTAGAATTGGTTTTAAAAGCCTTCCAAAGACTTGAAAGTAAGGTTTGGGGGTTTAGGTTGAGTTTGAAACACTAACCTAAATCTAGAAGTAAGTTTGAGATGTTTTGCTCTCGTTTCTCGATTTATTATCTCATTGGTTTTATGATCATGCTCTTGTTTTAAAGATAGAACTACACCTGCTATCTTATGCATGTTTTGAGAAATGATATGATGATTTCCATGATCCCATGAGATAGAATTGATATTTCAATGAGATAGAACTATTTGAGAAAATGCTATGCATCGTATATGCTTTTGAAATGAGATGAGAATGATTTAAAATAATGCATTGAAAAAAGTAGGTAATGATGTTTAAAATGAGTATATTGGTATAAGATGAGATTGTTGTTACCGGATATAATTGGTCGACCAATACGAAGAGAAGTGCACTATAATATACAAAATCCGTACGTGCTCTTTGGTTCGGGCAATGGGGGTAGTGCCATCCCGTTCCAAAGTGAGAGTGTGGTGATGAGAGAATCCACCACGGTAGGTCTTGATGATGAGAGATTCCATCAAGGTTTGTGGCGATAATAGATGCCACCATGAGAGATCAGTGATGTGAGATTCCACCGGGGTAAGACTTGACATCATATTCAAGCTATAAGCATATACGAGTAATGTTGCTAAATGCAAATATATGAGATTCACATGTACCTTGTTTATAAATGAATTTATGTATTGTGTTTTGCATATGAGAATATGATTTGGGAAATGCTTTATGAGATTTAAGCATGTAAGGCTTTGCCTTGAGATTTTGCATTTTGATGAATGCATGATATAGATGGTACACGTGGTTTAAATGATGTGAGTTTGCTTTGAAAATGATTTCAAGCATGAGATAGAAAGAGCATGATGAGATTAAGATTTCTAAATGAGAAATAGTTTAAAAATACATTGTTGTGTTGGTTTGTTTTGAGCATCACTCACTAAGCAATTGTGCTTACGCTATCTTTTTCCAACAATGTAGAGAATTAGCATATTTGGGCAGCAAATAGGCAAGAAGGATTCCTAAGGAGGGGATTTTAGCTCAAGTATGATTTTACATTTGCTTATTAATTATAATATGCAATGAGACGATAACTTGTTGTTTTGGGAGATGCGTTTTGAAACTCCCTAGTTTGTGGCAAGTTTGAAATGCCCTTAATGACTTGTAAATGAACTTTAATTTTTGGTTTATGCTTTGTTTTGTGTAGAACTAATGTTTTGATATAATAATTGAAAAATATTTTGGACTGATTTAAAAAGTATTTAAAACATTTCCAAAGTCCAAACAACATGAAATTATGTTTAGGGAAGTTTTTAAAAGGGTTTTACATGTTTTTCAAAGCCAAACTTCACAAAACCGTCCAGGCGTTTCGAAACGCCCTAAGGTGTTTCGAAACAGGGGATTCCAGTAGCAAAAACGTTTCGATACGAGTATCGAAACAGGAATTCCGTGGATGAGGATTTTGCCCAGCGTTTCGAAACGGGCTCTGCCGTTTCGATACGCCTACGTGGCATTGACCACAACGGTCATAAACCCCAACGACTATTTCCCAACTAACATTTAAATGCAGGGCGTTTCGATACAGGTCTTAGCATTTCGATACGTGTTTCGAAACGGCCAGGGGCATTTCGAAATGGGTGCCTTGTCAGACTGCAACGACTCTTTCTACTGAAAGAGTGTTTCGAAACGGGGAGCTGCAGAACTGCATTTATGGTGGGAATTAAAGTCCTCAACGGCTCCAAACTAATCCCAACGGCTAGCAACGGCTATAAACTCATCAAGGAGTATAAAAGGGACCTCCAAGCATCAAGTAAAGGCTAATGCTCATATTGTCAAACATCAAATGATCAAGAATTGTCTTAGAGCTTAAATTGTCATTTATTGTATAGACAAACACTAGTGAGCCAAAATTGTCAAATTTGCTCAAGTGTTTTAGGTTTTGGGTGAGTGCTTAATTGTGCAAACAAACACCTATTAGAGGGTTTTAAGTTTGCTTCTTGTTTCTCTTTGTAAGAGAGGGTTTCAATCAAGGCTTTGGGTAGAAAGCTTGATTGTGTATAAGGGTTACCTCCTAAGCCTAGAAAAGGGGACGAATCAATAGTGGATTGATTGGAAATCCTTAGTGGGGAGCTAAGGTAGTGGATGTAGACCTTGGTTAGAAGGTTGAACCACTATAAATCATTGTGTCAATTTACATTTTAGCTTCCACAACCCCTCCACCCAAAAATCCACCTCTCCACCACTTGGTGAGCCTTATCGGTTGAACGAATCGAGCCCCACACAACTCAACAATTGATATCAGAGCTTGGCTCAATCGAAGAGGATTCACATCCCATTGAGAAGATTCGGCAAGCTCGATCACTATTTCATCAACCGGCTCAAATGGCACAATCTATCGACAAACCGCCTTTCTTTGACGGAACCTACTATGCCCATTGGAAGACAACGATGAAGTTCTTCATCAAATCTAGAGATTACAAGCTATGGGATATAGTTGAATATGGTCCATTCGTACCTTAAAGAAGCAAAGCGGAATGGAGTGCCGAAGATCGCAAGAAGATAGAGCTAAATTGCAAAGCCTTGCATATCTTGTTTTGTGCTTTTGGCCCAACCATCTATGAGAAGATGTCTTATTGTGAGAGTGCCAATGAGGTATGAGACAAGCTTGAAGTCACATACGAGGGGACCGATGAAGTCAAGGAGAACAAGATTGGGATCCTAACCTTAGAGTATGAGAACTTCAAAATGGACCCGGAAAAGAACATCGAGAAGATGTTTGATAGGTTCTCCACTATCACAAATGGTCTCAAAGGCTATGGAGAAGCCATCCCGGAGGAAAAGCTTGTTCGAAAGCTCATCTACTCACTTCCCGAGTCTTGGGACTCAAAGAGGACCGCCATCATCGAAGCCAAAAATTTGAAGACTTTGAAGCTTGATGAACTCATGGGGTCACTCCTAACTCATCAAATCATGAAGAAGAACAATGAGGATGAGAAGAAGAGGGAAGAAATTAGAGCTATGAGAGAGAAGAAAATCAAAGGGCTAGGCATCAATGCTAGTGCCATGGCTCTCAAGTCCTCCACTTGCCATCATGTCTATTCTAGTGAAGAGGAGGATGAAGATGAAGAGATAGTTCATCTCTTCAAGAAGTGTGCCCCGTTCATAAAGAAAGCCTTGAGAGAGCTTGAACGAGAATCCAAGAAAAAAGAGAGGACAAACACTTCAAGCCATAAGAAGAAGGCACATGTGACTACTTAGATTGATGAGGACTCCACCGACGATGAACAAGCCAACCTTTGCCTTATGGCCATCGAAGAAGATTCAAGGGTAACTTCTAATTCATCTACTTCATGTTCTTATTCTTTTGATGAATTACAAGATGCCTATGGTGATTTGGTTTTAGACTTTAAAAATCACATTTTGAAAAACAATAAATTGATTTCTAAGTTGAAAATTCAAAATGATTTGCTTTCTAAAACCAAACTTGAACTTGAAGCAAAACTCGAAGAGTTTGAATTAAAATGTTTTGATTTACAAAATTTGCTTCAAAAAGTTCAAGAAGAAAAATATTTGATTTCTAAAGAACTTGAAAAGAAAAATAATTTTGGAAAATCAAATTTTTATGTTAGACAATCTAGTGCCCCTAGATTTGTAAAAGGAAAATGTTTTAGAAGTGTTTAGGTCCCAAAAGGACTAACCACTTCAACTAAAAAGGATGACATTGAAAAATGGATTCCAAAGGGGACTAAAATTTGTGCTACTAACGTTCAAGGATCCAAAGCAATTTGGATACCAAAAGTCACATGATTGTCTTTTGCTAGGTGTGATGGAGATGTTCAATAAGTCAAACATTAAGGGGGAGCTCCATGCACACAAGGAAGAACACTTGAAGAAGGAAGGCTTCACATCCTTCCTTGAGTTCAAGTGTGGTAAAATCTAGTTGTTTTTGTGTTTATTTGTTTTACTTTTATTTATTTCAACTAGATGATCATATATGTTGGACTAACATCTTTGATGATGCTTTGAGTAATGAGGAGCCATTTTAAAACCAAATTCTTACTTTTGTCAAATTTTTACCTCTATTGCTATTTTTGAACTTAATGTTTTAAATTCTTTTTGATATAACAAAAAGGGGGAGAAATGGTTTGAAAAATTGAATTTTCAAATGAATAAGAGGGAGCTTTATTTGATTTCATATCTTCAATCTCTTATTCACATTTTTAAAGTTAAAGGGGGAGAATCCCAAACAGTTTTTCAAGATAGTTTTATTATATCAAAAAGGGGGAGATTGTATAACTAATGTTTTGATATAATAATTGAAAAATGTTTTGGACTGATTTAAAAAGTATTTAAAACATTTCCAAAGTCCAAACAACTTGAAATTATGTTTAGGGAAGTTCTTAAAAGGTTTTTACATGTTTTTCAAAGCCAAACTTCACAAAATCGTCCAGGCTGTTCGAAACGCCCTAAGGTGTTTCGAAACAGGGGATTCCAGTAGCAAAAACGTTTTGATACGAGTATCGAAACAGGCTTTCCCTGGATGAGGATTTTGCCTAGCGTTTCGAAATGGGCTCTGCCGTTTCGATACGCCTACGTGGCATTGACCACAACGGTCATAAACCCCAACGACTATTTCCCAACTAACATTTAAATGCAGGGCGTTTCGATACAGGTCTTAGCGTTTCAATACGTGTTCCGAAACGACCAGGGGTGTTCCGAAATGGGTGCCTTTTCAGACTGCAACAACTCTTTCTACTTAAAGAGTGTTTCGAAATGGGTTCGAGCGTTTCGAAACGGGGAGCTGCAGAACTATATTTATGGTGGGAATTAAAGTCCTCAACGGCTCCAAACTAATTCCAATGGCTAGCAACGGTTATAAACTCATCAAGGAGTATAAAAGGGACCTCCAAGCATCAAGTAAAGGTTAATGCTCATATTGTCAAACATCAAATGATCAAGAATTGTCTTAGAGCTTAAATTGTCATTTATTGTATAGACAAACACTAGTGAGCCAAAATTGTCAAATTTGCTCAAGTGTTTTAGGTTTTGGGTGAGTGCTTAATTGTGCAAACAAACACCTATTAGAGGGTTTTAAGTTTGCTTCTTGTTTCTCTTTGTAAGAGAGGGTTTCAATCAAGGCTTTGGGTAGAAAGCTTGATTGTGTATAAGGGTTACCTCCTAAGCCTAGAAAAGGGGACGAATCAATAGTGGATTGATTGGAAATCCTTAGTGGGGAGCTAAGGTAGTGGATGTAGACCTTGGTTTGAAGGTTGAACCACTATAAATCATTGTGTCAATTTACATTTTAGCTTCCACAACCCCTCTACCCAAAAATCTACCTCTCCACCACTTGGTGAGCCTTATCGGTTGAACGAATCGAGCCCCACACAACTCAACAGTTTGTGTTTTAACTTTTAAGTGGCTATATTTTTTTGCATAGGTTGCATGCCTTTAGATTCCTTTGATGCTTATGGACATGTTATGATGTTGTTCCCGCTATGTATGATTGTGGTTTCATGGTGTAAATATGTTGTATGCATGTTGGTATGGTTTCATATGGATTAAAGTGTGAAAAACCAGCAAAAAGTGTCATTACAGGCCCATGTGTTTCGGTACACTCAAGCATGTACCGAAATGGTGAGCCTAAAATGGCTTAGGAGTTTTGAAACAGGGAGGTCTGTTTATTGAGGTAAACCTTCTGGTTTACTTTAATATTCCCAGTGTGATCTGTTCGGTTCGGTCTTCCACCCAGACCGGGTCGAAGATGTTACATTTGATGGTATTAGAGCCAGGTTTCGAAAGAATTGAGAGGTAAGGTTGATGTGATATTATTGTTTGGTTGATTTCTTGATGAATGCTATGCACGGTGGGTGATTATGCCATGTTTTGATCATTATTTGATCTATGTGAGATGCACAGTGTTTGATAACATGATGTGTGATTGTTATATACTGTTGGGGAAGAGGTTAAGGGTACCTATTGCCATATTATTACTATTGAGAAGAGAATTTTGTTTTTGAAAAGTAAAAACTTGAGCACCTTAGATTCTTATTTTGGCTAGCCTGATTGTTTTTATTGTTGCAATCTATTTAGCTATATCATTTTTTATAATGGGACCAAGACGAGAGCTTAGAAACAATGTACGTAACGTGGTTGAGAATGAGATTCATGAGAATATTGAGAATTTGCTGTCTCCTCCTCCTCCTCCTGGTTGTGAGGGAGCTGGAGCAGGAGCTGGTGTTGGAGGTGTTGGACCTCAGGCGGCGCAAGGGCAAGCTACTGCTGATATGACACCATTGATTCATGCTATAGTTGGGGCTTTTCAGGCAGCGATAGCGGCGATGCATGTGGTCGCACCTCAGCCTGATGCTAATGTTGGATTACCTTTGGAACGTTTGGGCAGTTTGGCTGGAACTGAGTTCCGAGGTCTATCTCATGAGGGTTCTGAAGCTTGGTTTGAAAGCACCCGAAAGATTCTTGGTCAGATGAGTTGCAATGATGTGCAAAAGTTAGGTTGTGTTGTCTCTTTGCTTTACGGAGATGCTTATACGCAGTGGATGACCATCACTGTGGGTATGGAACCTACCGAGGTTACTTGGGCATTCTTTGGAAATGCTTTCAAGAAGAAGTATCTGGGTGCTCACTATCTTGACGAGAAGAAGCGAGATTTTATGTCATTGGTACAAGGAAACATGATTGTTTCCAAATATGAGGTTCAGTTTGTTCGGTTAATCCAGTAAGCTCATGAGCTGGTTCTCGATGAACAAAATAGATGCGATCGTTTTCACTATGGGATTGTGAAGGATGTCAAGACATACATGTTGGCTTCGGACTACACCGACTTTGATGTCTTAGTCACTCGAGCTAAGGACATCGAGCAGAATTTATGTTTGGCTGCTCGTTCGGGTGATTCTAGCTCTGGAAAGAGGGCAGCTGAGTATGATGGTAGAAAGGATCGTTATAAGAAGAATAAGGATCAAAGGTATCAACCAGATCCTAGGCGGGGTGGTGGTAACCCTGGACGTAGTCATCAAGGCCAGAATGCCTTCATTCTTACTCCAGAATGTAACCGGTGTGATAGGAGGCACACGGAAGAGTGTTGGGGTAATCTGGGTACGTGTTGGAATTATGGGTCACGTGGACATATAAAGTGTGATTGTCCACAACCGATTGGAGATGGACATACTTCGGTGCGAGCTGCTGAGCCACAGAGAGGCCGTGAGCACGTTCGTGGTAACTTTCAACGAAGAGATGATGGGCAGAGGAATGTCGCTCATGTTGTTGCTGTTCAGCCTGAGAGAGGTGGACAGGCTAGGGTGTATGCACACCGAGAGGGAAGGAATGACACGGATGTGATTGCAGGTTCCTTTACTTTGCAATCCTTGTCATTACTTTCTTTGATTGATTCTGGTTCTACTCATTCAGACATTTTGCGTGAGCATGCACACGTGTTTAGTTTGCATGTTGAATTGTTAGATATTGGTATGCGTGTAACCAATTCTTTTGGTGAAACAATTGTTACAAGAAAATTGTATAAGAGATGTCCTTTGTCTGTTCAAGGATATGTGTTTGAGGTTGATCTTATGAAGTTGCCTTTCTATGGTTTCGATGTAATCCTTGGTATGAATTGGCTAACTGAGCATAGGGCTATGGTTGATTTAAAGACCAAGTGAGATTCGTTGAAACTTGCCGATGATTATGAGGTAGTCATCGTATGTGAGAATGTGAAATTCTTATCCAATGTGGTTTCGGCTCTTGAAGCAAGTCGGTTGATGCGTATGGGATGTGAAGCTTTCTTGGCTTATGTGATGAATCCAAGTACAAAGGAGGTGCGATGTAGGACATTCGTACAATATGTGAGTTTCCAGGTGTATTTCCAAAAGAGTTGCCTAGTTTGCTACCGAACAAAGAAGTTGATTTTGGTATTGAGTTGTATGAAAATACGACTCCAGTGTCTATTGCTCCCTATCAAATGACACCTAAGGAGTTGAAGATGCAACTTTAGGAATTTCTTGATCGAGGTTTCATTAGGCCTAGTGTTTCACCTTGGGGTACGCCCGTCTTGTTTGTAAAGAAGAAAGAAGAAAGATGGCACGATGCATATGTGTATAGATTATCGTTAATCGAACAAATTAGCAATCAAGAACAAGTTTCCTTTGCCAAGGATTGATGATCTCTTTGATCAATTTTGAGGTGCTTCGGTGTCTTCCAAGATTGATCCGAGATCCAAATATTACCAGTTGAAGGTAAAGGATGTAGATATGCCTAAGACTGCTTTTTGCACAATGTACGAGAATTATGAGTTTTTGGTGTTGCCTTTTGGTTTGACTAAAGCCCCTGTTGCGTTTATGGATATGATGAATTGGGTGTTCCATAAGTTTTTGGATAGATTTTTGGTTGTGTTTATTGATGATATTCTCGTGTACTCCCGTACCAAGGAGGATCATGGTAAGAATTTGTGGATGGTGTTGCAAGTTTTGTTGGAAAATTAGCTTTATGCTAAGTTGAGCAAGTGTGAGTTTTGGCTTAAAGAAGTTGTTTTTTTTTTGTCATGTGGTATTGGCCGAAGGGATTAGAGTTGATCCTTAAAAGGTTGAAGTGGTGATGAATTGGAAGTCACCTAAGTCAGTTCATGAGGTGCGTAGTTTCCTTGGTTTGGCGGGATACTACCGTAGGTTTGTGGATGGTTTTTCAAGGATTGATGTTGTTTTGACAAAGTTGTTACAAAAGGATGTTAATTTTGAGTGGACAGAGGTTAGACAACGAGCTTTCGAGAAAGAGAAGGAAGTATTGACTCAAGCTCCTATCTTGATTCAACCTAAATCGGGAAAAGAGTTTGTGGTTTATAGTGATGCATCCTATGTTAGTTTGGGATGTGTGTTGATGCAAGAAGGTAGGGTGGTAGCTTATGCATCTCGACATTTGAAGGTGCACGAGCCTAATTACCCTACGCGCGACATCGAGTTGGCTGCGGTGGTATTTCCCTTGAAAATCTGGAGGCATTACCTTTATTGTGAAAAGTGTACGGTGTACACAGACCACAAAAGTTTGAAGTACTTGATGTCCCAAAAAGAGTTGAATCTCAGGCAACGAAGGTGGCTTGAGTTGCTTAAAGATTACGATTTGAAGATCGAGTACCATCCGGGGAAGGGTAACGTTGTAGCCGATGCCTTGAGTAGGAAGGTGGATGTAGAGTTAAGGGAGATGTTTGCTCGGTTGAGTATATCAAGAGATGGTGGTTTAGTGGCTGAGTTACAAGTGAAACCCTCGTTGGTGGAGTTGATTAAGGAGAAGTAGTTGTCGGATGATTCATTGGTACCACATGTTCAGGACGTTGCAGAAGGAAATCCAACAGGCTTTTGTTTCAATAAAGATGGTGTTTTGTGTTTTAAGAGTCGAATAATTGTGCCGGATGATGTAGAGCTGAGGCGCACTATTCTCAATGAGGCTCATAACAGCCCTTTCACTATGCATCCTAGTAGTACAAAGATGTGTCGTGGGTTGAAGGATGAGTACTATTGGGTTGGTTTGAAGAAGGACATTGCTGATTTTGCTAGCAAGTGTATGGTTTGTCAACGTGTTAAAGCTGAGCATCAATTTCCTTCTGGA
Source organism: Hibiscus trionum (assembly GCA_030270665.1). Taxonomy (NCBI): domain Eukaryota; kingdom Viridiplantae; phylum Streptophyta; class Magnoliopsida; order Malvales; family Malvaceae; genus Hibiscus; species Hibiscus trionum. The sequence continues at coordinate 6,895,163 of BSYR01000002.1, read as the reverse complement.
TTGTTGCAGGCTTTGAAGATTTTAGAATAGAAATGTGAGAGAATCACCATGGATTTTATGACGGGTTTGCCCTTGACATCGTCTAAAAAGAATTCCATTTAGGTGATTGTTGATCGTTTTACGAAGTGTGCACATTTTTTGGTAGTGTATACTACGTATACATTAGACAAGTTGGCGGATTTGTACATCTATGATATTTTAAGGTTGCATGTAGTGCCTAAGTCCATTGCTTCGGATCGAGATTCATGTTTCACATCAAGGTTTTGGGAGTGCCTTCATTAAGCGTTGGGTACGCGTTTGAATTTCAGTACTTCGTATCATCCTCAGACGAATGGTCAATCTGAGCGAGTTATCCAAGTGTTGGAGGATATGTTGAGATGTTGTATCATTGATTTCCAAGGTTCTTGGGAGAAATAGTTGCTTTTGGCTGAGTTTGCTTACAATAATAGTTATCAAGCGAGTATTCAAATGGCTTCTTATGAGGCCTTGTATGGTAGGAAGTGTAGAACGCATTTTTGTTGGGCGGAAGCAGGGCAGAAGTTGGTTTCTTTGCCTAATGTGCTTAAGGGCACTACAAAAAAGTGAAGCTTATTAGTGAGAGGTTGAAAGTGGCTTCGAATCGGCAAAAGTCTTACGCGGATTTGAAGCGTAAGGAGATTAAGTATGTTGTAGGTCATAAGGTGTTTTTGAAGGTTTCACCTTGGAAGAAGGTGATGAGATTTGGCCGAAAGGGCAAGTTAAGTCCGAGGTTTATTGGACCTTATGAGGATCTTGAGCGTGTTGGACCTGTTGCTTATAGGTTGAGGTTGCCTTCCGTGTTGGAGAAGATACATGATGTTTTCCATGTATCCATGCTTCAGAAGTATAGATCAGATCCGTCTCATGTTATGCCTATAGAGGAGAATGAGTTGAATCCGGATTTGTCATATAATGAAGAACCAGTTGAGATTTTGGATTCGTACAACAGTGTTCTTCGTGGTAAGACCATTGAGTTGGTCAAGGTCTTGTGGCGACATCGTGGGGTTGATGAAGGCACGTGGGAAATGAATGATGACATGAAGAAGCAGTTTCCTTATCTTTTTCCATCAGGTTAAATTTCGAGTACGAAATTTCCTAAGTGGGGAAGAGTTGTAACGCACCGATTTTGGGCCTAGATGAATTTGAGGTCAATTCGTGGTTCATAGGGCGTTGACTAGAGATTTGAGTTTTCGGGAGCGGTTCAGTGAGAGAAAGGTTCGAGTTAAGGTAAAAATATGAGAAGATGCTTAAAAATCATTATTAAGTATATAAGTGATTTTGGTAAAAGCAATTTTAAGAAAAGGATTTCGGAAGTGGGACATTTTGAGTTAGTGGCCAAAATGCGATTTTTACAAAGTTGTTTTAGTGAATGTTTTGTAAAGGGATTAGAACTTTGAATATTTAAGGAGCTATTTTACCTATTTGTTTTTAGTAGATTTCTCTCTTCATTAGGAGCATTTTAAAAGGTTTTAATTAAGGATTAAAATGGTTTAATAAAAGGAGAGTTAGTTATTTCATTAAAACGCATTTTACGTCATTTTCTCTCATTCTATTTTCTCTCAAAGTTTTCTCTCACCTAAACACTCTCCATTTTAAAGAAACTTGAGGTAATGCTCTTGATTTGCTGAGTCTTTTTTTATTTCTAAAGGATTTTTTAATCTTTATTTACAAAACCTTATTGTTTTTCCTTTGATTTTTCAAGAAAAACACATCGAATTGAGAGATATTTCATCCATTAGAGGTAAGGTTCGTTCTCCTCCTCCAATGATCAGTTCTTTACTGGAATTCCTAAGTTATCAATCCTTTACATATGTTTTCTAAGTTGTTTTGATGGATTAATCATGGAAATTGGGTTAAATTGAAGATTATTTATTGAAATCTATAATTTTTGTAATGATACTGTTTTACTTGATTTGAGAATGATATTAATCATGATTTGGATGTTAAATGATGTTGAATTAAAGATTTTATCATAATAATCCTGAATTGGTTTGGATCTCTATTTCCTAGATGGTTAGATTTGGTGTTTTTGTGAAGTTAATGTGGTTATGGTGTTGCTGGAGGTATATGGATGAAATTAGATGGTTTTTAGATGTTATTTGATGATTAAAATTGGATGGAAGTGTTAGGTTTTGGCTGGTTTAAGTTTGGAGAGTAATCGAAGGTGTTTTCGGTTGTTTCAGATAGCCGTTTTGGTGTTTTTGGGAAGAGTAGCGAGGTAGCTTTGTTTGCTGGTGGTTTTAATGCATTGAGATGCATTAATTCTCTGTTCTTGTGTGTTATAAACATGGGAGAATATATCGTACGAGATTGGTGAAGTTTCGGGAGCTCCGGAAGCTTGATTACGCTTCAGCAAAGCGAGCGTGGCGTTGTCGGTGAGTAGAATTGGTTTTAAAAGCCTTTCAAAGACTTGAAAGCAAGGTTTGGGGGTTTAGGTTGAGTTTGAAACACTAACCTAAATCCAGAAGTAAGTTTGAGATGTTCCGCTCTCGTTTCTCGGTTTATTATCCCATTGGTTTTATGATCATGCTCTTGTTTTAAAGATAGAATTACACCTACTGTTTTATGCATGTTTTGAGAAATGATATGATGATTTTCATGATCCCATGAGATAGAATTGATATTTCAATGAGATAGAACTATTTGAGAAAATGCTATGCATTGTATATGGTTTTGAAATGGGATGAGATTGATTTTAAATGATGCATTGAAAACAGTAGGTAATGATGTTTAAAATGAGTATATTGGCATAAGATGAGATTGTTGTTACCGAATATAATTGGTCGACCAATACGAAGAGAAGTGCACTATAATATACAAAATTCGTACGTGCTCTTTGGTTCGGGCAATGGGGGTAGTGCCATCCCGTTCCAATGTGAGAGTGTGGTGATGAGAGATTCCACCACGATATGTCTTGATGATGAGAGATTTCATCAAGGTTTGTGGAGATAATAGATGCCGCCATGAGAGATCGGTGATGTGAGATTCCACCGGGGTAAGACTTGACATTATAGTCAAGCTATAAGCATATCCGAGTAATGTTGCTAAATGTCAATATATGAGATTCACATGTACCTTGTTTATAAATGAATTTATGCATTGTATTTTGCATATGAGAATATGGTTTGAGAAATGCTTTATGAGATTTATGCATGTAAAGCTTTGCCTTGAGATTTTGCATTTTGATGAATGCATGAGATAAATGGCACATGTGGTTTAAATGACGTGGTTTTGCTTTGAAAATGATTTCAAGCATGAGATAGAAAGAGCATGATGAGATAAAAATTTCTAAATGAGAAATATTTAAAAATGCATTATTGTGTTGGTTTGTTTTGAGCATCCCTCACTAAGCAATTGTGCTTACGCTCTCTTTTTCCAACAATGTAGAGAATTAGCATATTTGGGCAGCAAAGAGGCAAGAAGGATTCCCAAGGAGGGCATTTTAGCTCAAGTATGATTTTACATTTGCTTATTAGTAATAATTATTGGCAATGGGAGGATAACTTGTTGTTTTGGGAGATGTGTTTTGAAACTCCTTTGTTAGTGACAAGTTTGAAATCCCTTAATGACTTGTAAATGGCCTTTAATTGTTGGTTTATGCTTTGGTTTGTGTTTTGATTCTTAAGTAGCTATTTTTTTACATAGGTTGCATGCCTATAGATTCCTTTGATGCTTATGGACATGCTATGATGTTGTTCCTACCCTGTATGATTGTGGGTTTGATGCTTTAAATATGTTGTATGCATGTTGGAAGCATGTTGGTATGGTTTCATATGGATTAAAGTGTAAAACACCAGCAAAAAGTGTCATTACAGGCCCAAGTGTTTCGGTACACTCGAGTCTGTACCAAAACGGTGAGCCTGAAATGGCTTAGGGGTTTCGAAATAGGGAGGTTTGTTTTGGTACGATTTGTTACTGGAAACCTCTGTTCCGAAACACCTCAAGGGGTGTTCCGATACATGCCCGAGTTTTGAGCCACTTGAATCTATTTTGGTACGTCTGTTTCGATATAGGGCAACCTGTACCGAAACAGCAAGCTGTTAAGTTAGTTAATGGAATATTATGAAGTTCTACTTCTTTACGTTCTAGTCCCTGAATGTTGTGAATGCAATTAAATGAGCATGAGTGATTGTTTTTAGCTAAGATTTGACAGAGATGCATGTAATGTGACTAATTAAAGGTTGATAACTTAAAAGGTGGAGAAGTCCACGTATTTTGTATAAATTACAAAATGGTCCCTAAAATGTAATTGAATGTAATTGAGTCCCAAATCGATGTCTAATCGAGTTATTAATTGTCTCGCTGCGATGTTAAACACTTAAGATCATAAAGAGCATCTAGTTAAGATAAAAATGAAAAAAATAGGGTTTTTTTATTAAGGTAAACCTCCCAGTTTACTTTAATATTCCCCGAGTGATCCGTTCGGTTCGGTCTTTCACGCAGACCAGGTCGAGGGGGGTTACAATCTGCCATACTATTGGCCTCCCAAAAAACATGATGAAAACACACACTAGGCAACACCCAACATGCCTAATCAATCTGGTTGAACCAAAACCACATACGCCATGGTCATTTCGAAGAATGAAGTACCCAAGCAAGTGCTATTTGAGAGTCGGATTCAATAACAATCGACATCTCTCACCAAGACGATTGAAGCGGTCATTGCAACGCATAGTCAATTGCTTGTAATTCGGCTAAATTCGAGTCTATGATGCCTAAGGGCCCTGAGAAAAGCGCCAGCACCGTCCCCTTCGCATCTCGCAACACCTCCCAACACCATGTCGCCCTCGGTTTACCCCTTGCAGAGCCGTCCGCCTTAAATTTCAACGTGCCTGGAAATGGTGGAATCCAAGCAACCCCAACCCTCGGCATTCCATCCTGATTCAAGAATCATATGTGTTGACTTATAAGCTTTAACCCAATAGAATGTACGAAGCTTAACCAGGAAGAAAATTTCCTCGACGCCCAAACGTTTCTAGTTGAAAATCAGCTCATTCCTTGCCAACCAAGTGGACCAAAGCACTGTCGCACATACCGACAACCACCATCCACGTTCCTTACCCGATAAACTCCCATGATAACATTGCCATAACATCTCAGCAAGGGTACGCGGTCTAACAAACGCATAGTCCCACCAACTAAAGAAAAAAGTCCAAAGCTCGCCCATCACACGATAAGAGTATAGTATGTGATCCACATCATCCTCCCTTTCCCCACACCAAACACAAGCAAGTGATATTCCATACAACGCAACTCCGCGGTCCCTCAACACACATAGTATCGACAACCTTTGTAAATGAACAAACCATAGGAAACATTGAATCTTAGGCGGTACGGCTAATCTCCATACCACAAAGGCATCAATACCCTCACTCTCTATACCAAAGGATGACATGAGCCGTGTAAGCTCCTTAACCGAGAACTCCCCGTGCTGGCTCAAACACGATACCAATTTGTCCGCACACCCCACCTATAAGGGATAGCTCGACGCCAGTAGTTGCACCTCGCGCAGCTAATGCATTTCTTGCAATCGCAATGTGCGACTGAAGTGCGCTAGCCAAACATCATGGTCCCAATCCCCGTCCTTTTATTTAATCAACCACCTAAGCCAATTTGTTCCTCGCAAAGCGATATAGTCTCAGAAATAACACACATAGTGGTTCCATGGAACACCATAAATCGTGCCAAAACAACACCGTATCACCCTCACCCACTAGCCACTTAAACTTATTAAATCCTATGAAGCGTATTACCCGATCATCCTCTTGTACCTCAAGAATTCGCCTCCATACCACCGACATGTATCGCTTCCTCCCACTATTAATTTGCCAAGAACAACTATGTTCGCCATATTTGGAAATAATTAGAGAACACCATAGAGAATCTGTCTCCTTTGCATATCACCATGCCCACTTTTCCAAAAATGCTAAATTCTGATAGCGTAAATCCATAACGCCCAAACCACCCAACTACTTTGGTCGACACATCGTTTCCTAATTCACGCGACTATTCTTCCTTTTCAAATCAGAGTCACCCTATAGGAATGCTCAGCGAATGCGATCAAGCTTCACAATCACTTCTTTAGGAACTACAAACACCCCCATATAGTAAATTGAGAGCAAAGATAACACTGATGATATGCTCTCGATTGAGAGTTCCAAATCATATATGTTGTTGCTCGATCGTTAGTCGAGTAAGAACTTGAATGTCGTTTTTCGTGGCAACTGAGGTTGTGAAGTTTTCCGTGGTAACTTGGTTTAAGATATGAATTATAACCCCCTCGTTCCGGGCTAGCCGACAGACCGGTTCGAACAAGTTACACGGGGAAAATCGGGGCGAAACCTGTTAAGGCTCCACTCCGATTAGCAACCCTAGGATATTTCTTTTAATGTTATCTTGTCTAAATGCTTTAATATATCCTATGTGAAAGGACACGCAGCGGAAAGGACACGCGGGTACCAAACACACAAACATACAATTAAACAAGCCTTTTTAAGCCTTTGCAAGAGGCCGTATCGATACGCTAGAAGACCGTATCGATACGATTGGACTAGGTCAACAACCCAAAGTCAACCTAGGGAGACCGTATCGATACACTAGAAGATCGTATCGATACACCCTCAACGGTCAACTTCTCCCGGTCAAACTACAAAGACCATACCGATACACCTAAGACCCGTATCGATACGCCAAAATCTCCTCAATTTCTCAGATTTTCAGAGAGCTTTTAGCGTATCGATACACCCCCGTGTACCGATACGCAAAGCCTAAAACAAGGTTCAAAGTATAGGCCTGTATCGATACGCCCTGCACTGCAAACCTTATTTTGGCTGCTAAAAACACAAGGACTCCATTCCAAAGGCATTTAACGACTCGACGAGTAACATACAAACACTCATACAACACAAGGTAAACATTCAACGAAGCAACATGTCATACGACCAAACTAGTGGCATCGCTTCCTACAAAAGAGTATGATCAACCATACAAGCATGCATAACAAGACCATTTAGATATAAGAAACATGCAGCAACATAAGCATCACATAAACAAGGTTTACATGCCTTCACCAAAAAAACATAAGCATCCATAAAACATGAGTTACGAATCTTCAACAAAAAAGCATAGGCATTTAACAACATTAAAGGCAACACATAGAAGTCTAACATACGCTCCTAAAACACATAGCATCCCCATTGCTATCTATTACATTATTTAAGATAAACCATACTTGAGCAGCAACACACGCTCTTGGTTGCCCCTTCCTTGCTCATTGCTAACTTCCACACTAATGATCTGCATTGTCGAAAATGAGAGCGTAATGTCACGACCCACCTGTTTTCTCCCACAAGTCCAAGCTGAGGTTCAAGACATCCCTTGGGCCATCTTGACGCCAACTAGCACCAAGGAGGATGTCACAAGGGACATGGACGGCCAAGCCTCTTAGGGAGCAAGCCACAACGTTCTAGAAAGGTCCAGGACGTTCTATCCAAGTCTAGACAAACCCGGGATGCACCAGAAGGCCCCAAAAGGCTCGGGAAAGCTCGGGAAGGATCGAGACCACTCTGGATGACCCTGGAGTTCTCTAAAACATGTTGGATAGTTGTAGATATCTATAGACATGTATAGATATGTATAGAACACTCTAGAATAGTGTAGATAAAGGCTAGATATTTTTGGAGGCAAAACCATGACCGTCGGATCAAATCGATCCTAGCCGTCCATTAGGGAGGAGGGTGCCTATAAATAGGGCCACCCCCTCATTTTGTACTCAACTTAGAAAACCAAGCATTGTAAGCATTCAAGCTCTCTTGTAAGCTTCCTTTCTTAAGCTAATACAAGTTTTCTTACTTGTAAATCTCCTAGCCTTCTCTTGTGTTTGCTTAGCCAAGTGTTGCGAGGGATTTCAAGGCTTGTTAGCATTGTCGAGAGTTGCTAACGCCGCACGGATCGGGTTTAAGAGAATACGTCCGTGACAGTTGGTATCAGAGTGTGTTACGAGACCCGGGATAATGGCCAAGACAGGAAAGAACCAAAGTGTTAGCTCAACCGAGGCAGAAGTCGTGCATGATCGAGGGCGAGAAGAGGAGGTGGCCGACCCTAATGTGACGAAGCCAAGGGGCAAGTCGAGGGACGTGATCTCTAGCTTTGAGAACCGTCTAACCCACGTAGAGGAGAACGTGGGGGGCATCAGTGCCAATGTGGACGACCTTACCCAAAGGGTGGAAGGCCTTGAGGGAGAAGACGCCGAGCTCCACACCGCCATGAAGGCCATGATGGTGAAGCTAGAAGAGGCCCTGAGAGCAGAGATGGGACAAGTTCGCGACCTTCTCATGGAGGAGCTCTCCAAGGTACGTGCTTCCCTTCAAGAAGAGCTAGACCACACCCGTGCCCAAGTCGAGGCACTACAAGGAGATGTGGCCTTGTGTAAGCGTGCTATGGTTGCCGGGCCAAGCACCTCTTATGAGTCTAGGAAGGTTGAGGTGCCCAAACCAAAGACCTTCTCAGGAACCCGCAACGCTAAGGAAGTCGACAACTTCCTATATGGCTTGGAGCAATACCTTGGGGCCGTTGGCATTGTGGACGAGGCCTCCAAGATCCAAACCGCTACTTTGTACCTCACCGACACCGCCATGCTATGGTGGAGGAGAAGGCGCCAAGACATTGAGAAAGGTACGTGTACTATCTCTACTCTCGATGATTTCATAAAGGAGCTTAAGAAACAATTCTACCCCGAGAATGCCGAGGAAGAAGCACGAGGCCGCTTGCGAAGGCTAAAGCACTCAGGGAGCATCCGAGATTATATCAAGGAGTTTACCAATCTAGTGCTCGAGATTCCCGACATGTCCGATAAAGACTCCCTCTTCCACTTCATGGATGGACTCCAACAGTGGGCCAAAACAGAGCTAAGGCGTAGAGGAGTACAAACCCTTGCCGACGCCATAGCCGTAGCCGAGAGTCTTGTTGATTATTCAAGCCACAAAGAGTCGACCGCCAAGACGAAGGACAAGAAGGGTGGTCATGCTAAAGGTGGGGGAGACAAGGGCCATCGCAAGGAGAGCCACCAAGAGACAAGCTCGCCCAAGCACAAAGATTCATCCTCTTGGAAGAACAAAGACAAAGGCAAAGCCAAGGACACTCGAGGCACGAGGCGTCCCCCATCCAACAAATGCTTCATCTGTGATGGCGATCATTGGGCCCGAGAGTGCCCACAAAGACAAGCACTTAACTCGCTCCTAGCCAAGCATCGAGAGGGAAGCGACACCGACAAGGATGAAGAGGGTGTCCAAATGGGTTCCCTACAACTTATCAATGTCCTTCAATCCGCCCCAAAGACAGAAGCTAAAGGCTTGCTTTACGTGGACGTGACCATCAATGGGAAGGCGACTAGAGCCATGCTAGACACAGGTGCATCCCACAACTTTGTTTCCATTGAAGAGGCCAAGAGGTTAGGGCTCAAGGCATCAGGAGGGGGAGGCTCTATCAAAGCAGTTAACTCTGCCGCTCGACCCATCCATGGCATAGCTCGTGGAGTCAAGACCAACGTGGGGGCTTGGTCGGGTCAGATCGATTACTCAGTCGTGCCCATGGACGACTTCAAGGTTGTTCTAGGACTTGAATTCCTAGATCAAGTCAAAGCCTTCCCCGTGCCATTTGCCAACTCTATGTGCATCATGGATGGCAACCGAGCTTGTGTGGTCCCGACGACTAGGGCAACCAAACAAGATGCCAAGGTGCTCTCAACACTCCAGTTCAAGAAGGGCATCAAAAGGAACGAGGAAAGCTACCTAGCAATCCTTCGAGAGTACGATGACGAGGAACTCTTTCCCGGTGAAGATCTACCAAGGGAGGTAGCCCAGGTGCTCGAAGAATTCAAGGATGTTGCACCACCAGAACTACCCAAGAGGCTACCACCAAGGAGAGAGGTGGACCATGCTATCGAGTTGGAACCAGGGACCAAGCCACCAGCCATGAGCGCTTATCGCATGGCACCCCCTGAGTTGGAAGAGTTAAGGAAGCAACTCAAGGGTCTACTCGATGCAGGCCTCATCCGACCATCCAAGGCACCATATGGGGCACCCGTTCTTTTCCAAAAGAAGAAGGATGGTTCTCTCAGAATGTGAATCGATTATCGAGCGCTCAACAAGGTCACAATTAAGAATAAGTATCCTATTCCTTTGATCTCAGACTTGTTCAATCAACTTGGGCATGCACGTTATTTCACCAAGCTCGATCTTCGCTCGGGGTACTATCAGGTGCGCATAGCAGAAGGTGATGAGCCGAAGACCACATGCATCACCAGGTATGGCTCTTACGAGTTCTTAGTCATGCCCTTTGGTTTGACAAATGCCCCAGCCACATTTTGCACCTTGATGAACAAACTGTTCCATCCCTATCTCGATCGTTTCGTGGTAGTATACCTCGATGACATAGTGGTATACAGCAACACCTTAGAGGAACATGTGGAACATCTAAGGGTGGTGCTCAAGGTTCTCAGGGAGAACCAGTTATACATTAAGAAGGAGAAGTGCTCCTTTGCGAAGCCCGAGGTAATGTTCTTGGGGCATAAGATCAGGGATGGGCAACTCATGATGGAGGATGTCAAGGTGCGTGCCATCCAAGAGTGGGAGCCACCCACTAAGGTGACCGAACTAAGGTCTTTCCTTGGGTTGGTGAACTACTACCGCCGCTTCATCAAAGGCTACTCCGCTAGAGCTACACCACTCACCGAGCTACTAAAGAAGAACAAGCCGTGGGTGTGGACACCTAAGTGCCAAGAAGCCTTTGAAGACTTGAAGAAGGCCGTGAGCGAGGAGCCAGTGCTTAGCCTACCCGACCACACAAAGCTTTATGAGGTACACACAGATGCCTCAGACTTTGCTATTGGAGGAGTACTTTTGCAAGAGGGGCATCCGATTGCTTACGAGAGTCGAAAGCTCAACGACACGGAAATGCGCTACACAGTCCAAGAAAAGGAGATGACAGCCATCATCCATTGCTTGAGAGTGTGGCGACACTATCTTCTTGGGTCCAAGTTCTTGATTCTCACCGACAACATCGCTACAAGCTACTTCCAGACCCAGAAGAAGCTAAGTCCAAAGCAAGCCCGATGGCAGGACTTTTCAGCCGAGTTCGACTATGTGATGCAGTACAAGCCGGGCAAGGCAAACGTGGTCGCGGATGCATTGAGTCGCAAGGCGGAGCTTGCATCTTTAAGTCAAGTCACCAGCCCTATCCTCGAGAGGATCAAGGAAGGTCTCCAACACGAGCCTCTTGCCCAAAGCATTATAGACTTGGTGAACGAAGGCAAGACCCGTCGATTTTGGATGAGTGATGACCTACTTTACACCAAGGGCAACAGGCTCTACGTGCCCAAGTGGGGCAACTTGCGCAAGGAACTCATCAAGGAGTGCCATGATTCCTTATGGGCAGGCCACCCAGGTATGCGACGTACCTTAGCACTCCTTCAGTCCACCTACTATTGGCCTCGCATGCAGGATGCCATCGAGGAGTATGTGAGGACTTGTCTCATATGCCAGCAAGACAAGGTGGTTCAGCACCAACCAGGTGGACTCTTAGACCCTTTGCCCATTCCAGAGAGGCCTTGGGAGAGTGTCTCGATGGACTTCATTACTTGCCTACCCAAGTCCGAGGGGTTTGGAAGTATCATGGTCGTGGTGGACCGCTTCGGCAAGTACGCTACCTTCATTGCCGCCCCAGCCGATTGCACCGCCGAGGAAGCAGCCAAGCTTTTCCTACGCAATGTAGTCAAGCTTTAGGGAGTCCCGACAAGCATTGTGAGTGATCGTGACCCTCGATTCACAGGAAGGTTCTGGACAGAGTTATTCAAGATGCTTGGGTCCGATCTAAACTTTTCCACCAGCTTCCACCCTCAGAGTGATGGGCAGACCGAAAGGGTCAATGCTTTGCTAGAGCTATACTTGAGGCACTATGTAAGTGCTAACCAAAGGGATTGGGCCAAGCTCCTAGATGTGGCACAATTCTCATATAACTTGCAAAAGAGTGAGGCCACTCAACAAAGTCCCTTTAAAGTTGTCTTAGGACAACAACCATCCACCCCGCTCTCCCTTGCCACACGCTACGAAGGGAAGAGCCCTGCTGCCTTCAAGTTTGCCAAGTCTTGGCATGAACAAAACGAGTTAGCCCGAGCCGCACTCCACAAGGCTAGCAAGAGAATGAAGAAGTGGGCTGACTCCAAGCGAAGGCATTTGGAGTTCAAAGAAGGTGATCTTGTCATGCTCAAACTCTTGCCCCAACAGTTCAAGGTCTTTCGAAAGGTGCACAAGGGACTTGTTCGCAGGTACGAGGGACCTTTCCAAGTAATCAAGCGAGTGGGCAAGGTGTCTTACAAGCTCCATTTGCCTCCGAGGCTCAAGATTCATCCCGTCTTCCATGTGAGTTTGTTGAAGCCCTATCATGAGGACATGGAAGACCCAACACGAGGGGTGTCCAATCGAGCACCCACAGCCGTGGTCACTTCCTTCGATAAGGAAGTGGAGGAGGTACTAGCCGATCGAGTTGTTCGAAGGAGGGGCGTTCCAAGCTACAAAGAGTACTTCATCAAGTGGAAAGGACTGCCCATTGCCGAAGCAAGTTGGGAGACCGAAGAAGCTCTTTGGCAATTCAAAGACCAACTCGATCAATTCAACCAAGGCGCGACGAGGGCGTCGCGAGCTTAGGTGGGGGAGGATGTCACGACCCACCTGTTTTCTCCCACAAGTCCAAGCTGAGGTTCAAGACATCCCTTGGGCCATCTTGACGCCAACTAGCACCAAGGAGGATGTCACAAGGGACATGGACGGCCAAGCCTCTTAGGGAGCAAGCCACAACGTTCTAGAAAGGTCCAGGACGTTCTATCCAAGTTTAGACAAACCCGGGATGCACCAGAAGGCCCCAGAAGGCTCGGGAAAGCTCGGGAAGGATCGAGACCACTCTGGATGACCCTGGAGTTCTCTAGAACATGTTGGATAGTTGTAGATATCTATAGACATGTATAGATATGTATAGAACACTCTAGAATAGTGTAGATAAAGGCTAGATATTTTTGGAGGCAAAACCATGACCGTCGGATCAAATCGATCCTAGCCGTCCATTAGGGAGGAGGGTGCCTATAAATAGGGCCACCCCCTCATTTTGTACTCAACTTAGAAAACCAAGCATTGTAAGCATTCAAGCTCTCTTGTAAGCTTCCTTTCTTAAGCTAATACAAGTTTTCTTACTTGTAAATCTCCTAGCCTTCTCTTGTGTTTGCTTAGCCAAGTGTTACGAGGGATTTCAAGGCTTGTTAGCATTGTCGAGAGTTGCTAACGCCGCACGGATCGGGTTTAAGAGAATACGTCCGTGACAGTAAGCTTGAAAGCTTAGTAAGGGAGATCCAAAACAAAACATCGACAATGCAGGGTCCAAGGCATGGTATCCATAACATCAACGAGACATACATTTACACCAACATAGTAACATAACCAAACGCTACAAGAATGCATGAACATGGCATCTTACCTCATGTTATGCTTAGCATAGATGTATGGAACATCTTATCACAACAACCACACATAAACAATTATATTGGCAACTATATAGCTTACTCGGATATGCAGATAACTTCCGTTGGGATTTTCGCCCCAACGTACTCAAACAACAATATTACCTTCTAGTGGGATTTCACACATCACCGTTTTCTTTACGAATGGGATTCCACTCATAATCACACACAAACACTTTCTAGTGGAATGTTACTTCACCGTACTCCTCCTTGGTGACTGCACATCACCAAGGCCACGTGCGAATTTGACTCTTACCGTGTGCACACTCATCCTAATGATCGATCATTTATACCCGATAATTATAGCTAGTGCCAACATACTAAACAAGTCTCACCATGATTTCACTACCATGCAACACAACATATAAACCACCATCATTCAACATAAATATATCGCAACATGCATAACGAACATATATCACACAAGTCCACATATGCGCATTTAATAAGGAATATATAGAGCTAAACAAAGGATTAAGCTACCAACTTAATCCGCACATTTGATTGGCCTACCAAGTACAATCTAATACCTCAACCATAAACTTTGAACCAATTTAAAACCATTAAAAACAGTCCACTCATCGAACACCTCAAAACAAGCCAAGAATGTCGATCATGCCTCCAAATTTCCCGAAATCGAGCCCGAAGCTTCTCCAACGGTTTCCCTTGTTTCTAATCAATCAAAAACAACGTATTACTCAATAAATCATCCACAAAACCACTGCCACAAATCAGATTACAATCTCAAGACCATTTCACTACATTTCCAAGCCAAGAACTAACCCACAATCCTCATTTTCGGACGAATAAGACCCAGCAAAAACCCATCGATTCCATCACCCAAATCACAACTAAACACGCTCAAAACAACCCTCAAGCATAACCATATCACCAGCCCAACTTTCCCTCACAAAACAACCTCAAAAACTCAAGTTTTCTACCCCTTAACACACCCACAAATAATTATTTCGGGATTTCAACAAAACACCACCATTTTAAGATATAATACACTTAAGAGCAAGATTAAAACATATATTATCTTTACAAATCAAAAACCAAATGAAAAACTATTAAAGCTTCCACCTTTTTCTTGAAACTTGAACATTTGAAATATCACAAAAATGGGGTTTATGAAAAACTAAAACCATAGAAATGTTTAGAATGATGAGGGGAAGTCAAAAACATGTTTACCTTGATGAAAACACTTGAAAACGTGAAGGGAGGAGATGGAACAATGACTTGGGTTGAAGGGGGTTTTGGTCGTGAGTTTAGAGGAAGAAGAAGATGATAGCTTTTTCAAAGCATTTTACTTGTTTTGTTTTTTTTCTCATTTAGAAAAATCCTTATTTGCCCTTAATGAAATCTAATGGCCCTTTTAATTAAAACCAAGACCATTTTGATTTAAAACAAGCCCAACAAATCGAACCCGTTTTACACACTTAACACCCGACCCCTAAACTTGGGTGTTACAACTCTCCCCCACTTAAGGAATTTCGTCCTCGAAATTATCTGACTGAAAGAGATACAGAAACTGCCTCTCCATATCCTCCTTTCTCTCCTAAGTGGCCTCTTCCACACCTCGGCGTTGCCACTTTACTTTGACAAACTCAATCTGTCTACCACGCAACACTTTGCTATCCGATGCCAAGATCTCAACTGGTTCTTCATCGTACGTCAAGTCTGGGTTTAACTCAACCTCTTCCACAGGCATAACGTGCGACGAATCTGATCTATACTTACGAAGCATCGAAACATGGAACACATTGTGAATCTTCTCTAAATCGGATGACAAACGTAACTGATAAGAAACCGGACCGATTCGCTTTACAATCTCATACGGCCCAATGTATCTCGGACTCAATTTCCCTTTTCTGTCAAATCTCATAACTTTCTTCCATGGAGAGACTTTCAAGAACACTCTATCTCCCACAGCATACTCAACTTCTTTCCTCTTCAAGTCGGCATAGGATTTCTATCTATTCGAAGCTGCCTTCAAACGATCACAGATTAACTTCACCTTATCGGTTGTCCCCTTAAGCAAATCTGGCATCAGTAACAACTTCTGACCTGCTTCGGCCCAACAAATCGGAGTTCTACATTTCCTACCATATAGTGCCTCATACGGAGCCATCTGAATGCTCGACTGAAAACTATTATTGTACGCGAACTCGACCAACGACAAGTGTTTCTCCCAAGTACCTTGAAAGTCAAATAATGCAACAACGTAACATGTCCTCTAGAATCTGTATAACCCTATCTGACTGACCATCTGACTGAGGATGATACGACGTACTGAAATTCAATCGGGTACCCAAAGCAGTATGCAAACACTCCCAAAATCGGGCTGTAAACCTCGGATCTCTGTCAGACACAATCGACTTCGGCACACCATGCAGTCTCACAATCTCACTGATGTACAAATCGGCCAACTTATCTAAGGAGTAAGTCGTATGAACAACTATAAAGTGAGCACACTTTGTGAAGTAGTCAACTATAACCCAAACTGAGTTCTTCTTTGAAGAAGTCATAGGCAAACCTGAAACGAAGTCCATGGTGATATTTTCCCACTTCCATTCCGGAATCCTCAACGGTTGCAACAAACCTGATGGAACTTGATGTTCGGCCTTAACTCTCTGGCATACCATACACTTGCTCACGAAATCGGATACGTCTCTCTTCAAACCAACCCAGTAGTATTCATTCTTCAGATCAAGATACATCTTTGTACTACCAGGATGCATAGCAAACGGGCTACTGTGCGCTTCAGTCAAGATAGTACGTCTCAAATCATTGTAATCCGGCACAACTATTATGTCTCTGAAATACAAGACCCCATCAACACTGAAACTGTAGTCTGATGGTTTACCCTCGGATATATCTTGCACGTGAGGTGCCAAAGATCTATCTAACAACTGTTTTCTCTAATCAACTGGCCTAAGGTAGGTCTAACCTAAAGCTCAGACACTAGACCACCATCACCGGACAAGCCCAAACTAGCAAACATGGCTCTCAACGCAACATCTACCTTCGTACTCAAAGCATCTGCCACTACATTGGCTTTACCCGGATGGTACTCAATCGTAAGATTATAGTCCTTAAGCAACTCTAGCCACCTACGTTGTCTAAGGTTCAACTCTCTTTGTGTCATTAAATACTTCAGACTCTTGTGATCCGTATACACTGTGTATTTCTCACCATACAAGTAATGTCTCCAGATCTTCAAGGCAAACACAATTGCGGCTAGCTCTATGTCGTGTGTTGGATAATTACTCTCGTGATTCTTTAACTGTCTCGAGGCATAAGCTACAACTCTTCCGTCTTGCATGAGCACGCAACCTAATCCTACATATGAAGCATCATTGTAGATCACATAATCTTTCCCCGACTCTGGCTGAATCAAAATCGGTGCACCTGTCAAAGCTTCTTTCAGTTTCTCAAAGGCTTGTTGTCTTGCATCTGACCACTCAAACTGAACATTCTTTTGAAGCAATTTTGTCAAAGGAGCGGCTATCTTCGAGAATCCATCCACAAACCTCCTATAATAACCTGCTAAGCCTAGGAAACTACGAATCTCTGTCACAGACTTTGGTTGCTTCCACTCAACAATGGCTTCTATCTTCTTCGGATCAACTCTAATCCCCTCAGCTGACACTACATGTCCTAGAAAGACTACCTCTCTGATCCAGAACTCACACTTACTCAACTTAGCGTACAACTGGTTGTGTAACACCCTCTTCCCGGTTTGGTCGAGAACCGGGTCGGAGTGTGTTACTGAAAAACATAACGGAGATCAGAGAAATAAATCTTAAACCGTTTTAATCAATATTTTAGTGTCAAATATGTAAATTTTATTACTAACTCAAAAGTCATTATAGCTTTAAAAACTTTATACAAACATAGGCAACATATACACAATAGTAGGGCCACAAGCGACTATTTTAATTACTTTGCCACCATTCTAAGACTTTATAAGGACAAAATACATTACTCTTTACTTGTAGTGACTTGCCGATCTTCCAACTAATCCCGATCTCGATCCGTTATTTTCCTAACCTGAAATGTTATGCAAATGAATGCATTAGACTTATATAGTCTAAGTGAGGTAGCCAATAACAATGAATGAACATGGTATGCCATTTATCATGCTTTGGTGACAATCATAATATCAATTATGCAATAAACATGACATGCTCCTTATTCATAATAAAAACATAGTATAATGTCATTAATGGTAATATCATGATTTCATAGCAAACAATATCAATAACCAATAGTCCCCTTGGATCGATTCATGGTATATGGATACACGAATTCCACCTCATCGCCAAATCAATAAATGGTCAACCCACCGACATCGCCAAAGACCAATACACAATACATCCCTCCGCCTCGCCAAATCAGATAAGCCGTAGCCCTAGGACCGTAGTCCACTCGTACACTGAGCTCATGAATTCTATGGCATGCCAATTATATCCAATACTTCGAATCCAAGGTCCAATAACAATGTTTCATCATTCATGATTCACAAACAACATTTCATAACAATAACAATGATTCATGGCAAGCTTCTTATATGTGAATGCTTTCAAAATGATAACCATGCTATGAACGAGAAATCAATGCAACACTTACCGTATACTTACCAACATACAAGCAATGATGTATAACTTCTAACTCAAAGGTCAGTATTAACAAATATAATAACAAATTCGAGTAGGCCCTTGCCTAACTCGAGACGCTACTACATTCACCTTGACAGACCGGTGCTTTATTTTTATTTCTTGGGCTTGACGGTTGTTCTGAATCGACTTCGTGTACCCGACGTCGGCATAAATTTGATATTATTATATCCAAAATACCGGACCACCAATCCAATACTGAACCACCTAATTATTTTTCTATCTTCCCTTCACTAATCCCTTAATCTCGATATGTCTCTAACTTCATTTCCTAATTTTCCTTATGCTTTGGTTCGTCTTCCTCCCCCTATTTATAGTACTGATCGAATCCCCCTTCATTATCTTGATTTCACGTGGCTTATGCCTTAAAATAAAGGCACACATGGCTTAACTTGGCTTAGTGTTGTTTAAGGAAATTGCCACAATTTACTTAAAGTGGCCGCGTGGCCTGGGCAATTTGAATTCGTGGATTTGCCTAGTGCAATTCCTTCAAAATGAAGGAATTACACGGCAGGTCCACCATTTTCTTACTTTATGTCTCTTTTAATAATAATAATAATAATAATAATAATAATAATAATAATAATAAACTATAAATTAACTCGAATAATTTAAATAAGATCAAATAAATTATTTTATCGATACAAAATATTTAGTCATCGGAACCTAATTTCGACTAGACCGGTTTTCGGGATGTGACAAGTTGTCTAGCAAAGTTTGCAAAACTAATCTCAAATGTCTGTCATGGTCTTCCTCGGTACGCGAATACACCAAACTGTCATATATGAATACAACCACAAACTGATCTAAGTACTGATGAAAGATTCTGTTCATCATGTCCATGAAAGCAGCTGGTGCATTCGTCAACCCAAACGGCATAACCAAGAACTCGTAGTGACCATATCTAGTCCTGAAAGCTGTCTTCGGTATATCAAT
The DNA here is from genome assembly GCA_030270665.1 of Hibiscus trionum. Taxonomy (NCBI): domain Eukaryota; kingdom Viridiplantae; phylum Streptophyta; class Magnoliopsida; order Malvales; family Malvaceae; genus Hibiscus; species Hibiscus trionum. The sequence continues at coordinate 6,875,966 of BSYR01000002.1, read as the reverse complement.
CTCTTTTACCTTCAGTTGGTAATAACCGGATCTCAAATCAATCTTCGAAAAGACTGATGCCCCTCTTAACTGATCAAACAAATCATCGATACGCAGCAAGGGATACTTGTTTTTCATTGTCAATTGATTCAACTGTCTATAATCGATGCACATCCTCTTACTACCATCTTTCTTCTTCACAAATAATATCGGAGCACCCCAAGGCGAAGAACTTGGACGGATAAAACCTCTATCTGACAACTCTTGTAACCGAGTCTTCAACTCTTTCGGTTCTTTCGGTGCCATACGGCACGGAGCAATCAAAACGGGAGCAGAATCTGAGTATGTCTATATAGCAAACTCTACCTCTCTGTCAGGCAGCAAACCAGACAATTCTTCCAGAAACACACTCGAGAAATCACACACTGTTCTGATATCCTGTGGTCTAACTTCATTCATGCTCGGGTTCATAACGTAGGCCAAATACGCCTCACAACCCAACTCAACTAATCTCTGAGCCTCTAAGGCTGAAACAACATTCGATAAGAATTTTACATTCTCACCTACTACCACAATCTCATAGTCATCTGCAAGCTTCAAGTAGACTCTCTTTGTTTCGAAATCTATCCTAGCCCTATGCTCTGTAAGCCAGTCCATACCCAAAATCACATCGAAGCCATAGAACGATAACTCCATCATGTCCACTGGAAATATGTGCCCCTGAACCATTAACGGACACCTTCTGTACATCTTCCTAACCACTACTGTATTCCCGAAGGAACTAATAACAATAATACCTACCTCTAGTACCTCACAAGGTATATTTAACATCTTTGCATGCTCACTCAGTATGTATGAATGCGTAGACCCGAAGCCAATCAAGAAAAGCAAACTCAAAGACTGTATCGAGAAATTACCTGCAATCACATCCGTGTCGTTCTGTCCCTCTCGCTGAGCATAAACTCTAGCCTGACCTCCGCCCTCCGGCTGAACCGCAACTACATGAGCTACATTCCTCTGGCCGTCATCCCTTGGCTGAAAGTTACCTCGACCGCGCCCATGGCCTCTCGGGTACTCAATAGCTCTACCAGGAGCCTGAACCTGAACTGGTGCAACCCCAGCCTGATATGGACAATCACGCCTAAGGTGATCTCTAGCTCCACAGTTCCAACACACATGAAAGTTTTCCCAACACTCTCCAGTGTGATTCCTCTCGCACCTAGCACACTCGGGCAAACGCCCACCAGCTCTCTGGCCCTGGTGGCCTCTCCTGTGGTTACCACCCCCATGTCTGTGATCAAAATGATGCTTATTGTCCCTGTTCCTTTTGGCATCACCTCTATCAAAGTCAGTAGACCTCTTCCCTGAACCAGAACCACCTGAACGTTTGGTCAGACCCAAACTGTGCTCTATGTCCTTGGCCCTAGCGACAAAGACACCGAAGTCCGTGTAATACGTAGCCAAAGTATACCTCTTCACTTCCTCACTCAACCCGTAACAGAAACGGTCGCATCGTTCCCTCTCAGTAGAAACTAGCTCAGACGCATACTGACTCAATCTGACAAACCGTACCTCATACTCGGTCACTGTCATGCTACCCTGAAGCAAGGCCATGAACTCTCTCTTCTTCTCATCAAGATAGCGGGGACCCAGATACTTCTTGCAGAAAGTGGACTCAAAGAACTCCCAAGTAACCTCAGCATCTGACATGCCTGTAGTAATGGTGACCTACCAAGTGTAGGCATCACCCTGATGCAAAGAAACAACACATCCCAACCTGCGTGCTCCAGTACAACTCATCTAAGACAAAATACGAACAGTCTTGTAAAACCAAGCCTCTGATCTCTCGGGCGCCAACCCTCAGAATTCTTCTCCACCCAAACTGCGAAGCCTCTCAAGTGGAAAACCGGTGCCCTCACCCTGAGATTGTGCCACAGCCTGTCCCCCGGCCACAGCTGCTTGAAAAGCCCCAACTATAGCCTGAACCAACGAAGCTAGATCTATACCGGGCGGACCTTGGCCAAGCTGAGGTCCTACACCCTCAGCGCTCGCCTCACCTCCCTCTTGATGAGGATGAGAATGAGGAGGTGGAGGAGCCTCCGCCTCTACAACCGGCTCAACTTCAGGAGCTGCTGCCCGTGGTTCCGGATGAACCACCCTAGGCCTGCTTCTAGGTCTCATCTTACAGCTAGCAAGATATCAACTACAACAAAATAAACACACAAGGATTAAGTTAGCAAAGGCAAGGGTCCAACGTGCTCAAGTATTCCTTTACAAAATCTTTTTCCAATAAAGTAATAGTAGCAATGGGAACCCGACAACTATGCCTCAACACAACAACCATACTAACACATGCTTTCAAACACCATGCAAGCAGCCAAACAACAAGCATACATAGCAAAAGCATTCACCGTACAACATCACCAAGATATTGAAACATAACACTTCAAGCTTACCTTACTTACCTTCCCGAGTTCGCGGAAAAATCAGGCTCTGATACCAACAAATGTAACCCCCTCGTCCCGGGCTAGCCGACAGACCGGTTCGAATAGGTTACACGGGGAAAATCAGGGCGAAACCCGTTAAGGCTCCATTCTGATTACCAACCCTAGGAGATTTCTTTTAATGTTATCTTGTCTAAATGCTTTAATATATCCTATGTTAAAGGACACGCAGCGGAAAGGACACGCGGATACCAAACACACAAACATACAGTTAAACAAGCCTTTTTAAGCCTTTACAACATGTCGTATCAATATGCTAGAAGACCGTATCGATACGCCTGGACTTGGTCAACAACTCAAAGTCAACCTAGAGAGACCGTATCGATACGCCCTCAACGGTCAACTTCTCACGGTCAAACTACGAAGACCGTACTGATACACCTAAGACCCATATCGATACGCTAAAATCTCGTCAATTTCTCATATTTCCAGAGAACTTTTGGCGTAGATACATCCCCGTGTACCGATACGCAAAACCTAAAACAAGGTTCAAAGTATAGGACCGTATCAATACGGCCCTTACGCGTATCAATACGCCATGCATTGCATATCTTATTTTGGCTGCTAAAAACACAAGGACTCCATTCCAAAGGCATTTAACGACTCGACGAGTAACATAAAAAGAGTCATACATCACAAGGTAAACATGGATAGACCTACGGAGCGATTTAAACATTCAACGAAGCAACAGGTCATACGACCAAACTAGAGGCATCGCTTTCTACAAAAGAACATGATCAACCATACAAGCATGCATAACAAGACCATTTACATATAAGAAACATGCAGCAACATAAGCATCACATAAACAAGGTTTACATGCCTTCACCATAAAAACATAAGCATCCATAAAATATGAGTTACAAATCTTCAGCACAAAAGCATAGACATTTAACAACAGTAAAGGCAATACATAGGAGTCTAACATACGCTTCTAAAACACATAGCATCTCCATTGCTATCTATTACATTATTTAAGATAAACCATACTTGAGCAGCAACACACACTCTTGGGTGCCCCTTCCTTGCTCCTTGCTAACTTCCACACTAATGATCTGCATTGTCGAAAATGAGAGCGTAAGCTTGAAAGCTTAGTGAGGGAGCCCGAAAACAAAACATCGACAATGCAGGGTCCAATGCATGATATCCATAACATCAACGAGGCATACATTTAGACCAACATAGCAACATAACCAAACGCTACAAGAATGCATGAACATGACATCTTACCTCATGTTATGCTTAACATAGATGTATGGAACATCTTATCACAACAACCACACATAAAAAGTATATTGGCAACTATATAGCTTACTCGGATATGCGGATAACTTCCGTTGGGATTTTCGCCCCAACGTACTCAAACAACAATATTACCTTCTGGTGGGATTTCACACATCACCGTTTTCTTTACGGATGGGATTCCGCTCATCATCACACACAAACACTTTCCGGTGGAATGTTACTTCACCGTACTCCTCCTTGGTGGCTACACATCACCAAGGCCACGTGCGAATTTGACTCTTACCGTGTGCACACTCATCCTAATGATCGATCATTTATACCCGGTAATTATAGCTAGTGCCAACATACTAAACAAGTCTCACCATGATTTCACTACCATGCAACACAACATATAAACCACCATCATTCAAAATAAATATATCGCAACATGCATAACGAACACATATCACACAAGTCCACATATGCGCATTTAACAAGGAATATATAGAGCTAAACAAGGGATTAAGCTACCAACTTAATCCACACATTAGATTGGCCTACCAAGCACAATCTAATACCTCAGCCACACACTTTGAACCAATTTAAAACCATTGAAAACAGCCCACTCACTGAACACCTCAAAACAAGCCAAGAATGCCGATCAAGCCTCCAAATTTCTTGGAATCGAGCCTGAAGCTTCTCCAATGGTTTCCCTTGTTTCTAATCAATCAAAAACAACGTATTACTCAACAAATCATCCACAAAACCACTGCCACAAATCAGATTACAATCTCAAGACCATTTCACTACATTTCCATGCCAAGAACTAACCCAAAATCCTCATTTTCGGACTTGAATACAACCCAACAATAACCCATCGATTCCAACACCCAAATCACAACTAAACACGCTCAAAACAACCCTCAAGCATAATCATACCATCAGCCCAACTTTCCCTCACAAAACAACCTCAAAAACTCAAGTTTTCTACCCTTTAACACACCCACAAATACCCATTTCGGGATTTCAACAAAACACCACCATTTTAAGATATAATACACTTAAGAGAAAGATTAAAACATATATTATCTTTACAAATCAAAAACCAAATGAAAAACCATTAAAGCTTCCACCTTTTTTCTTGAAACTTGAACATTTGAAATATCACAAAACGGGGTTTATGAAAAACTAAAACCATAGAAACGTTTAGAATCATGAGGAGAAGTCAAAAGCATGTTTACCTTGATGAAAACACTTGAAAACGTGAAGGGAGGAGATGGAACAGTGACTTGGGTTGAAGGGGGTTTTGGTCGTGAGTTTAGAGGAAGAAGAAGATGATAGCTTTTTCAAAGTATTTTACTTGTTTTTTTTCTCTTTTAGAAAATTCATCATTTGCACTTAATGAAATCTAATGGCCCTTTTAATTAAAACCAAGCTCATTTTGATTTAAAACAAGCCCAATGACTCGAACCCGATTTACACACTTAACACCCGACCCCTAAACCTGGGTGTTACATGAATGGATTGTATTGGAAGTTATGGTAGAAGGAAATATAAATATGGAAGATAGTGGTAGTGGCGTGGGATTTGTAGGTTTGAAAAGGATGACGAATTGTGACCCTCTAGCTATAAAGAGCTAGGAACCAACAATATAAAGTGATGGAATTGAAGTGATAGAGGGTGGAACGTAACCCGCTAGCTACAGAAGAGCTTGGAACCAATGCTATAAACAAATGGATGGATGAAGACCACAAGAATAACTTGAAGCCGATAATGTTCTTCAAAAGAACTAGAATGAAAGGAATTTTCAATAAGTATTTTTATAAATCAAAAGGTGTGTAAAAATGATCCTAGATTTCCTATTTATAGTATTTCTAGGCAGCATATAAAAAGTCATACAAAGATAAAACATTCTCATCAATTCAAAAATAAAATGCACTTGAATGCTTAGTATTTTCATCTTCAAAGTGTGCCGGATATCATAGATCATTTGGGGATGAATCTAGACAATTTGAAGCTAAATATGTCCTTAATATCAGCCAATGGATGAATGACTCTTGGACTTCCTTGTCTTGCTTTCCTATGAAAAGAAAAGGGAATGTATGTAGACATTGGGTGAATGTAAACACCCTTGTCGTCCACTAGGAGGTGACTCTTCCTATTCGATGCTGATCTTCATCACTTGATTGTCTTAATAAGTGGATTAAATCAGCCTTCATTGCTTGCTCCCTTGAAGAATTTGAACAACCACTTGAATTGGATGATAAGAATTAGCTTTGAATGCCTTAAATAGGTAAATAAAGAAGGCCTTCGATGGCTTGTCTCTTGGCTGAAGTTGAAAAGACTCCTCTTTGGTTCAAGCTTCATCCACACGTCTATGCACCTAGTCACAAAGATAAACCTTATTCAAACTTTAAGTAAAAACATGCATGAATGAACTACTTTCCTAAATGAACACTAAGGTTAAATGCAATGCTTGCTTTAATGATCAGCATGCTTATTGAATGCAATGAGTATTTATGCAAACTTTAATTTCTAATGCAAATTCATGCATAAGTAAAATAAAGTGTTCCTTCCTCGTCGTTGTTCTTTCCCTTTACGTTCCAAGCTTGACATAAACAAACTTTCCATGGCCGCTTGGAACTTCTTGGCCCTTGCACGTGTAATGGGCCCACGTGGGTATTCTTCCGTGTCTTTACTGCTAGGAATCGCATCAACTGAGTTCACCAGTGTAACCCTCTAGACCCGTCTATGCATTACCACAGATCTTAGGATGTCACATTAGGGTCACAAGAGCGACCCACAATAAAAATACACATAAAAATATTTTTTCCTCAAAACACTTATTAAACTGTAAAATCAACTTCTGTTTAAAATACCATTTTAGGAAATCATTTAAACATATAATAGAAATTTCAGAAAGTGTTTTACAAACACTATCATAAAACAATACATGACATACATGCCCACTAACTGTACAGTATCGTACTCCAAAAGCGGCACCAAGAGAACTCCGAACACTGATGTCAAACATTATACATGATATATTCTTTTAACATGCGATGGTAAAAAAACGTGAGCTTGGAAAAGCTCAATAATATAGACCTACCAAAAGATGCTATAATCTCATGCAGATATATGGTAGGCATAACATTTTCATGATGTTCCATTAAGTAACAGTCTCAATTTTTTGTTCCGCTATTTCAGGGTAGCGTTATACTTGAGAGTAACGGTATTTGTTCTTTATTTAATCATCGAGTATCAAATGGGAATTATATAAGCTGATAAATTATGGAGGTGGAGTCAAAGAGTTTGGTGTCTAGTGTGTTCCAACAGTGCAACGTTAATGCATGAAATGTAACAATACAATAAACCTTTTTATTTCAAAGACATTTGCTTCAAATAGCAGTAAAGTTCATTTTAATTCTTTATTTACCCTCCAACCATACTTCAGTATATAGTTTCCCCAGTGCAGTATCATGTACAGGCATTAACCCGAGCCCATTGGCCTAGGTACCATCCTAAGGGAATACCTTAGAATACGGGCGGCCCTAGCCGAAGCGTAGGAACCAAATACGGGCGGACCTAATCAAATCATAGGAACCCAAAATGGGCAGAATTAGCCTAGGCACATTGCGCGTAGGTGCCTTCCTAAGGGAGTACCTTAGAATACGGGCGGCCCTAGCCGAAGCATAGAGACCGAATATGGGCAGACTTACCAGCTGGATTAGGGCTGAGCCATTAGTAACTTCATATCATATCCCAAGTACCCCAGTGAATGAGTTCATCAGTAGCTCATTAATCATTAGTAGTATTTTCAGTAATACATTATTAATATAATATGTTTGTCATATCGAGTACTAGGGTCTATATCAAACATACAATACGATCATGCTTAAATTATAAAACATGTCATGTTCATGCGAAAACTACATATCAGTCATGTACACATGATCAATATGATAAAACATGTAAAACAATATGCAAAAACATTCGTGTAGCACACATGGAACACACTAGATGGAACATTTTATTTCTTGAAGATACTTGGTATTTACGGAAAGGGACACATTGAAATTTTGACAATTTGAACAAATTTCAGAAATGAGATCCCTATTAAAAAGGGTTCGTACTAATGGTTAAAACCATATATTCAGGAGTTGATACCTCAAGATCTTTGAGAGTTTAGATATATCATGAGTGATTTAGTCATTTAAGCCTACAAGGGTATTGTGGTCATTTTGTTATACATGTGCATTTTGGAAATTTATATCATCAAGGCATAAACAGTGACTCAGGAATTCTATTTGGTCAACAGATTTCCAACCAAGCATTCAAGTATTTCTAAATCAAGATCTTTCACTATATCTGATACATTTAGGGCCCTTCTGATCATTTTGGTCAACGGGGGCATTTTGGTCATTTGACTGCCAGAGGTGATTCCACAATTCTACATAATAAAGGCAAATTGGTAATCTATATTAATGAAGATCTCTACGGTTTATCAGGTTTCCAAATTTAGTCGAACTTACATATCCTAATATTGCAGTATATACCAAGTATTTGAACAAATGTTCCTCACACTTATGCATTTCTCAATACTAACTCCATTGCATAGTTGAATGAGTCACTTCCTTAAGACAACACTGAACTTATCCCGAGCAGTCAAACATGCATTCGAGCGGTATTCTTTCAATGTTGTAGCATTATCAGGAGTGACTTATATACATGAGTCATGCTTCAAACTCACAGGGGCGTTACAGTCATTTGCAATATATCATCAATTTTAGGATTTTCCAAGTTTCCAATTATCTCAAGTCGCGTGGGTATTTACTTATTTAAGTGTTTGATAGTAGTTCAAACATTCTGATCCTCACGGTCCTCACAACAATTCATTCATTTCAGAACTCAAGAGTATATCCATCATTTCAGTAAATTTGGAAAATTTCAGTGCTTGAGGTTATTTTGGTCATTTCAATCATTCAATCAATTCATTCATTACTGCCATTTAGATCAGTTAAGGAATTCGAGTAACTTTCAAAAAATTTATCTTCAGTTGTTTATCCAGAATTCGAGAAAAATCCAAGTGTATTGTTATCACACATATTTGCATCTTGCTATCAAATTCTTTCCTAATAGATTAAGGATTTTAGATGAAGTAATTATTTTATCATATCGAGTGTACATTCCAGGTCATTTCCTTTGTTAGGGGTATTTTAGGTATTCTTACATCTCAAGGGTATTATCGTTATTTCTTAACTAAATATTTCAGATATCAAATCCTTTAATACTATTAATCGGATTGGGAGATCAACTATCTTATTATTCCCTTACCGAACTCAGTATCCTTTCGGTCTATCAAACTTCTCTTTTGAATAGTTCGATTTTATCCATATTACTATTCTTTTATTTCGTAATCGAATTGATTCTAGCATGGTTGAAAGTATTTTTAATCATAATCATGCATACCTTAACCGAATACCAACATGTTTAATAAAGCATGCAAGTGGTAGTAATGTATTACCTTGAATCCTTGCTATATCGGTCTACCCCTTGAAACGATATTTGAACTTTCTCGAACCCAAATTTGATATCCTCAACATCTCGAATACGAAAATGCAAGAATACATTAAATTAAACATGATCCATAATCAATCCTTAATCACATTGCCTTTAAACTAAATAATGAAACACACAAGCATATTTATGTCCAATATCAAATTTTGAGGCTTTCGGGTTAGAATTTCATAAAACGGGATTCAAAATCGGACTCAGGACATAGAAAAACATAAAGTATGGCTTTTCGGAAAAAAAGTTGACTTTTTGATTAAAGTTAGTGCTAATGTCATAATGACGTTATCGATCAAAGTCAATGCTGACATCAGCGGTCAAGTCAATGCTGACGTCATGCTGACATCATTAATCCACTGGTTGACTCGAGCGGGTTGACTCGCTGGGTTGACTTAGTCAACGGGTCAAACTTAGGTCGGGTTTGGGTAAACTCGGGTCAAATGAGCTGGCTCAGTTCGGGTGGCTCAGTCTACGGGTCAGGCTGGGTCTTAGTCGGCCGGTTCAACAACCACTGTCCAGGGCGGCTGGAAATCGCCCCGAATGGTGCGTGAAGCCCACGCGCAGCTGAAACGGGTAGAAAAATACTTTCGATCAAGACAAAACACCGATTTCTTACCCAATAACTAAAATAGCCGAGATTAAAAATCGAATTCCTTATCGAACTTACCAATCAGAGCAAAGAAAATTCTTGAGGAGGAGGAAGCTCCAGCGAGGCTTCAACGGACGATGATTCAACGATCGACTGTAGGGGTTCTACTCGACTCGGGACGTGGGGTTTAACGGTGGTGCTGGTACCTTGATTAGACGACCATGGTGGCTGGAAAGCTAAAAAACCTGAAAGGGTTTATCCCTAGGTTCGACGAATCCCTTTCCTTCGATTGCCGGCGATTAACACGATGGTTGTGCGTGTGGCTTGAGGGGTTTTGGTCGGAACGCTGCAGCGGTTTCGGTAAGGTTGGCGGTGCACGGCACGACGCGGTAGTGAGGGAGATCAATACAATGGTTGAGGTTGGGTTTAGGGATGGTGAAGGGTGATGAAGGGTCAGTTACCCTTTTGGGGTGTAGATGGTCTCTAATTAAATTTCATTACAAGGGTAGGTGGGATATTTTGTATATTTTATTATTTTAGACCTTGAAGGACCACTTAATAATAATTGGGTGTAGATTATAACCAAGAGCTTGTATAGCTCAATTGGTTGGGCACTTGGTACATAAAGCTTAAGGTTGTGGGTTTAATTCCCCTTGGTAACAACTTCCATTCTTTTTTCATTTTATTTTCTATTTTCAAATTAAATTTCATTCATTTTTAATATATATATATATATATATATATATATATTTATATTTACTAGGGGTGTTACAACCAGAACCAACCTCGCAACGAAATAGAGTGATCCATGCTTCCACCCTGCTAAACGTGTACGGAAGCGCTGAAATATAGGTTCCCACATAGCATGGCATCAAGGATTAACCCCCACTAGTAAGCCTAAATAACTCGGTTCCTTTGCACACTTACAGTCATCATCGACACCAGTTGCATACAAGCATGACTTTGCAAAGTTAATTTCAAGTCCCAAGCAGTATTGGAAACATGCCAACATTCTTTTAGCATTACGCGCAATGCCAACGTCCCCTCGTAAAAATAACAATGTATCATCCGCAAACTGTAGATGTGGGATAGAAAAACCAAGTGCAAACAATATCCCTTAGACCAAACCTGCTTGCTCAGCCGATACCATGAATTTATGTAACACTTCAGCTACCACCACAAAAAGCAAAGGGGACAATGGATCTCCCTGACGTACTCCCCGTTGCATGTTAAACTCCTTTGTTGTGCTACCATTCAACAAAATAGCCAATCGCACAATCCCCATACACAATCATATCCACCCTCGCCAAAGTTCCCCACACCCTATTCAGACCAACACAAGTTCAAGAAAATCCCAATTCAGACAGTCATAAGCCTTTGCGAAGTCGAGCTTCAGTAAAACACCACCATCCCCATGCACTTTACTTTTCAATGAATGTACAACCTCGTTAACCAAGAGAATTTGTCGACAATTTGGCAACCCCCAATAAAAGCTGATTGTGTTTCATTGATCACCTCACCCAACACTGCTTGAAAACGTGCGGCAAGCACCTTCGACACAATTTTATATGCAAAATTGAGTAAGGAAAATGGCATGAAATCACCAATGACTCTCGGTTGATCCTTCTTGGGTATAAGGACCACAAATCTAGAATTTAAGCCTCACGGTAACTGCCTAGACTCATAGAAATATCAGAACAAATGCAGCAACTCATCCTTGAAATGCCCATACCTTTATTATAGAATTTGAAGCAAAACTCGTTCGGTACCGGGACTTTTGCACCATCACTTTTCCAAAATGTTGTTTGCACCTCTTCCTCTGTCAAAGGCGCTTCCAAAAGTTGAACTTGTGTTGCACTAATAGAACTGAAACCATATTCAACATCAAACGATCCAGCCGAATGCAATTGGGATAATGCTTACGGAATTCCACCAAAACATGGTGTTTTAGTTGCACAGGATCCGTAACCCATCTGCACCCTTTATATTTATCCCTAAAATCAAATTGCGCATCCCTTAAATTTTAGCCGTCTACTGGAAAAAACTTTTATTGCAGTCACCCGCCTTTATCCATAGTGCGCAAGATTGTTGTCACCATATGGTCTCTCGAAACCTATTCAATTTCTATAATTACCCATGCAAACGACATCTCCCCACACAATCTTCATCTTATGCCCCCTCACGGCTCATACGATCATCAATATCCCCAATTAACAAAGAGATCACCTAAATTTGGTGATCCACATTACCAAAAGTAGTACGATTCCAGACCCACATGAACTTTACAAGCTTCCTTAGCTTGTACGTGATGCCACTGTCTGCCACTTCCCCTTTCTCGGATAAATCCTTCCATTTCCTCTCCATGGAAAATACATATCCCTTTCTTTCTAGCCAACAATTCAAGAATCTAAAGGGGTGAGATTCCCAATCACCCTCACCATCTGTGAGCATCAAGGGCGTGTGATCCGACAAGCCTCACTGCAACGCACGTTGAGACAAACGAGGGAATTTCTCTACCCGTTTAGTCCACACCATGAGACAATCTAACCAACTGCTTTTATTTCCCGATCCGTACCAAGTAAACCTTTTTTCGATCAATGAAAGGTTAATCAAACTAGCATGCTCTATAAATGCATTAAAATTCACGATCCTTCTAGGCTCACCCATGTATCACCTTACCTCTTGAAGTGATCGAGCCGTATTGAAATCACCCCAACACACCACGATCCCGAGTGATGTGTTGGCGCTCAAAAATTACTAATTTTTATGCTTATTTCACACGCTCTTTCTTGTCTTTTAAGTACAATTGCATGCATTTAGGTTGTAAAATCATGCATAGCATAAAGAGTTAGGATTCAATGTTATGCTAGTGAGAAGGGTTGTTTTGGCACCTTTTTGCAGGTTGGCATAATTGATGGCACATCAGCTGGAAGAGGAGGAGCATGTTAGCCCAGGAAGGAGACGACACCAAGGAGGATGACGAGTAGTTGTTGGCACAGAAGGACCTTTAATTCCAAGCACTGGTCGGTAGAGAAGAACATTTGATGCCATGCCAAGAAGATGTTGACTCCGAAAAAATAGGGACATATCAGGCAACGAGAAAATAGGGATTGAATCAATCTTTGAAAAAATAGCAGACAAACAATGCTAAGCGCGATCGGCAGTACCATGCCGAGTTGCGATGCAAGAAGAGGAATGGCACGATGACGTCAACCCTAATCTGATCAGCTTTAGGATTCAAGCGCTGGAAAAGATGATCACCTTTCTTATTCCTACACGTTCAAATTCAAATCCAAGATAATCCTAGGCTATCCATGGAGTCATATTTAAACCCGATCAAAGCAAAATGGAGAGTGCGAAAAAAAATAAGGAGAGTGATCGGAGATAAGGTGCAACATTTGGGAGCCTGGCAGTGAAGAGCTGCATCGAGAGACCCTCTTCTAGCCCATCCTCTTTGTTGTTATTTTTATTAGTTTTGATGATGATGGATGTTAAAAACGATTATAGTTGTTTGGTTGATACCCTCACCATGAACTAATTTCATAGTTGGCGAGGGGTGTTTGCGTTTGAACGCTATGTTTTTGCTTAGTTTTTAATAAATCAACACCGCCTCAGCACAATTTTTCCTATCTGGCATGTTTACTATTTTTAAGTGTGCTGCCAAGCGACAATTGGCGCTCTCTTTTTAAAATAATATGCCAAGCGACGACTGACATAGTTAGCCTATTGCAACTCAATATCATAACTGACTTGGGTGGCAACGATCAGTTGCTAGATACTAAGGAGAGATGCTTCAAAAGTAGACGTTCAAGTAGATGAACTTAATTCGGGAGTGAAATCTACCCCTTATGAGTAAAGATTGACACTTAATCGAAATGATTTATGAAAAAACATTCACTATAGACATATAAGGGTTTTCCATGATTAATTTAGGGCAATGCTATCGATCGAGGCATTGCTACCTTTGAATTTGCTCGACAAACAATGCCATGATAGGATTTATTAAAGGTTGGCATGGCACAAATAGCGTGAAAACCAGGCACTCCTTGCCAACGCCCGTCATTTGCTAAGACACATTCCTTCATAACGTTTTAATATAATTTCGTACTTTCATTATCTTTCCATTTTTCAAAAACCACTCTACATCAGAAACATCTTTTTCAAAACACAAGTAATTAGCAAAGAAATTGAATCCCAAACGCACTCTCTGTGGGATCGACACTCAACTTAACTATTGTATTACTTGCGGGCCGTGTATACTTGAACACAATAGATTTTCTTGGCATTGTGTTAACACTTTTCCAATATCTTTTACGCACTATTTCTAGTAAATAATCATTCACGCTAAGAGTTTACAAGTTTTTGGCGCCGTTGCCGGGAATTGCAATGGATTTGATTGTTTTTAGTTTTTTAATTGTTTTGTTTTGTTTTTGTTTTGTTTTCATCAGTGTATGACCAGGAAACGTGCTGAGAGGGAAGTTAGAGCATTAGACCTTGATATTGAATGTACCTTGCTTAGATTGAGAAAGAAGATTCGAAAGATGAACCACAGAAATCAAGAAAATAGAGGAGTAAATGGCGTTCAAAACAATCAAGAGAATTAACTAGACAATGGAGGAATACCAATACACAATAATAATGCCGTCAACAATGCCAAAGAAGAGAGACCCATTCGAGAGCAACCAGCACATGACATCACATGCTTAATGCCAGGAGTCATTGGCAATGAGGTAAATGCATCAAATTTTAAACTCAAACCCATAATGATCTCAACTGTCTTGAATGTAGGACAATTCGATGGAGCATTGACTTGAGATCCAAGGTAGCATCTAAAGCAATTCATGGAGATATGCCAATTGTTCCAGCAACTTAGAGTATCTGAGGATACTGTGAAGCTGAAACTATTTACTTTTTCTTTTAGAGATAGAGCAAAAACGTGGCTCAATTCCTTGCCACCTAGCTCAGTCACTTCATGGGCAGATCTATGCCAAAAATTTATAACGCGATTTCAACAGCTGACACTCACTGCCAAGCTGCATGGTGAGATCATTACCTTCAGGAAGGCTGAGGACGAGACCCTACATGATGCCTGAGAAAGATTTAAAGACTTGTTGAGAAGGTTTCCTATGCACGGGTTCCCAAATTGGACCCAAATACAAACCTTCTACAATGGATTGAACGTACAGACAAAGACTGTTATTGATGTTTCAGCAGCCGGATCATTGCTTGACAATAATTGTACAAAAGTCGTTGGCATCCTTGAAAGGATAGCCATAAATGATTTTGAATATCATGTTGCTAGACTTGGGGCTGGAACAAAATCCAGTGGGAAACTACAATTGGTTGATCTAATGTCCATCCATGCCAAGATTTCCAACCTCACCAGCATGGTGAGAACTTTACAAAAAAGCAACGAGTCCCATGCAGTTAAAGCATTGGAGCCATTTTGCACTATCTGTGTAGAGAACTACCATGTGGATGAATGCCCTGCCAATCCTGTGTCGGTAAATTTCATTGGCAATTCTGGACGTTATTATAATTCTAACTCCAACTTTTATAATACAGGTTGAGGCAGCACCCTAACTTAGCTTAGGGAAATCAAGGGGAAAACCAGTATAATGCACAACGCCAGAATACCCAGAGGCAAAACCAGAATGCCATGCCAGCATTCTATCAAAATACCATGCCACAGAGAGTTCAAAATAATTTCTAGCAAGGGCAATGACTCAATCAAGAAGGCAGCCTTACAGAGTACACAGAGCAGATTGATGTCACAGTTCATAGTCTGGCAGCTTCAATACGAAATTTAGAGATTCAGATGGGACAACTTGCGAATGCACTCAATAATTGTCCATAAGGAGCTTTGCCAAGTGACACTAAAGATGCTTGACACCAAGGTAATGAGCAGTGCAAGGCCATAATCCTTCGAAGTGGTAAACATTGTAAGGCAGAAACGGCTACCAAGTAGCAGATCGACTGCCAAGTTGGGAAACCAGTGCCAGCAAACGAGCCCATGGAATCAGAGAAGGAGAAAGCCAAAGAAAATGATGCAAGTGGTGATGCCCACAATGATGCCAACACTCATGCCAGTTTTAGTGCTCAACATGATGCTAGTACTAGTGCCAACGATGATGTTAACAAAGACGACAAGCATACTGAGGCCAAAAAGCACATTGATGCCAAAGTTAATGCCAATGTTGCCTCGACAAAGCCGACAATGCCAGCATATGTGTAACCACCGCCACCATTTCCGGCCAGACTTCAAAAGTACAAGCAGGACCAACAATTTAAGTGCTTCTTGGAAGTGCTTAAGCAATTGCAAATTAACATTCCATTGGTAGAGGCTCTTGAGAAAATGCCCAACTATGTAAAATTCATGAAAGACATCTTGTCCAAAAATAGGAAGTTGGGAGAATTTGAGATTGTTGCCCTCACACAAGAATGTAGCGCTATGATCTTGAATCGATTACCACCAAAGCTTAAAGATCCATGAAGTTTTTCTATCTATTGTACAATTGGCAATAAATTCATTGGTAAGGAATTGTGTGATTTAGGAGCCAACATCAATTTGACGCCACTATCTATTTTCAAGAAGCTTGACATATAAGCAAGACCTGCCACGGTGACACTCTAGTTGGAAGACCGATCCTATGCACATACCAAGAGTAAGATTGAGGATGTGTTGGTAAAAGTAGACAAATTTATATTTCCAACTGATTTTATCATTTTAGATTATGAAGCTGACACTAATGTGCCAATTATTTTGGGTAGGCCATTCCTTGCCACATGAAGGGTGCTTCTTGATGTTCATAAAGGGGAACTAACCATGAGAATGAATGACCAACATGTTACTTTTAACGTGTTTCAAGCTTTGAAATATGCAGATGAATCGGATGAATGTCAAGCCGAGGAGATGACGGAAGCCGTTTATACTTTGAATATGGCACAATTGTTCTAGGATGCAGAATTTGATGCCAACATGCTTGACGACATAGCTTAACTGTTTAAGGAACCCGAGGAACCATCATTGGTTGATGAAGATGTGAGTTACTTTGTGCCACTCCAGTTGGATGGCAGAGAGATAAAAAAACCGAAACCATCAATTGAGGAACCACCAGAGTTAGAGCTTAAGGCACTACCAAAACACTTGAAGTATGCCTATCTAGATGAGCACTCAACTCTGCCAGTGATTATTGCCACTAATCTCACTAATGATCATGAGGCAAGATTGCTGGCAATATTAAAAACCTATAAGCAAGCGTTGGGTTGGACCTTGGCAGATATCCGAGGTGTAAGCCCAACCATTTGTTTGCACAAGATTGTTTTGAAGGAATACCATGACAAGACTATTGAAGGTCAAAGGAGGCCGAACCCGAGCATGAAAGAAGTTGTAAAAAAAGAGATTATCAAATGGATTGATGTCGGAATAATATATCCCATATCCGATAGATCTTGGGTTAGCCCGGTGTAGTACATGCCAAAGAAGGGTGGCATGACTGTTGTCAAGAATAGCAAAGATGAGTTAATCCCCTCCAGAATAATCACACGATGAAGAGTGTGAATGGATTATAGGAGGTTGAATAAAGTCACGAGGAAGGACCACTTCCCTTTGCCTTTCATCGATCAGATGTTAGACAAATTGCCAGGTAAAGCTTTGAATTGTTTTCTAGATGGTTATTCAGGTTATAATCTGATTGCAATAGCCCCTGATGACCAAGAGAAGACCACATTCACCTGTCCATATGGGATATTTTCCTTCAGAAGGATGTCATTTAATTTTTGCAATGCGCTGGCAACGTTTCAACATTGTATGATGTCTATTTTTCTGATTTGATTAAGCACAACATGGAAGTGTTTATGGACGATTTCTCAGTGTTTGGTAACACATTTGAGGAATACATTCTAAGTTTGGAGCAAGTTTTGAGGAGATGCATTGAGAAAAATCTAGTCTTGAATTGGGAAAAATGCAACTTCATGGTGAAAGATTGCATTTTTCTCGGGCACATGGTAACCAAGAATGGGCTAGAGGTTGATCCAGCAAAAGTCGAAGTAATCAAGCAATTACCACCCCCACAAGTGTTAAAGGTGTAAGAAGTTTTTTAGGTCATGCAGGTTTTTAACGACGATTCATTAAGGACTTTTCTAAAATTTCTAAACCTTTATGCTTGTTATTAGAAAAAGATGTCGCTTTTGCATTTGATGATTCTTGTTTGAGAGCATTTTAGGTCCTTAAAGAGAAGCTGGTTAATGCCCCCATAGTCGTGGCACCAGACTGGAATGAGCCTTTCGAGCTCATATGCGATGTCAGAAACTATGCCATCGGAGTAGTGCTTGGACAGTGACGTGGCAGACTTTTTCATGCCATATACTATGCTAGCAGAACACTTAATGAAGCACAACTTAATTACACCACAACTAAGAAAGAATTTCTTGCAGTTGTATTTGCTTTTGATAAATTTAGACCTTATTCGACAGGTAATAAAGTTGTTGTTTTTACAGATCACTCAACATTGAAATACCTTTTGGCAAAAAAAAGATGTCAAGCCAAGCTTGATCCGATGGACGCTCTTACTACAAGAATTTGATCTCGAGATCCGGGATAAGAAGGCAGCGAAAACTTAGTAGTTGGCCACCTATCACGACTAGAGCATCACCATGAGGATGACAAGGTTAATGCTATCAAAGATGAGTTCCCAAATGAGTATTTGCTCGCAGTGGATGTCGTTTCACGGTATGCCGACATCGTCAATTATTTGGTGAGCAATGTTATGCCACCAGATTTAGACTACAATGCCAGAAAGCATTTTTTGCGTTATGTTCGGCAGTACTATTGGGATGAGCCTTTCTTATTTAAGCAATGTGTCGATCAAGTGATCCGTCGTTGTGTGATAGAGGATGAGCAGCATGCTATTTTGCAATCATGACATGCCGCGCCGTATGGTGGACACTTTGCCGGACTAAAGACTGTTGCCAAGGTGTTGCAGTCGGGGTTTTATTGGCCTACACTGTATACGGATACTCATGACTACACCAAGGCATGTGATCCATGCCAACGAATTGGGAATATCTCTGGCAGACATCAACTTCCGCTATAGAACATCATGCCAGTGGATATTTTCGATGTTTGGGGGATAGACTTTATGGGTCCATTTCCCCTATCTTTTGGCAATATATATATCCTTGTGGCAGTCGATTATGTTTCTAAATGGGTAGAGGCTATTTCCTTGCCAACAAATGATGCCAAGGTCGTTGCCAAGTTTTTGCACAAACATATCTTTACCCATTTTGACGCTCCTCGAGTGATCATTCATGATGATGGCACCCATTTTAAATGCAATCTAATTTCTAAAGCTTTGTGCAGGTATGGGATACAACAAAGGATAGTCACGACCTACCATCCACAGAGAAATGGGCAAGCTGAGATTTCTAACAAACAGATCAAGAATATCCTAGAAAAGAATGTGAATCCTTTGAGAAATGATTGATCTTTGAGACTAGATGAGGCTTTGTGAGCCTATAGAACTGCTTTCAAAACTCCGTTGGGCACTTCACCTTTCAAGCTTGTATATGGTAAACCATTCCATTTGCTAGTAAAGCTTGAACATAAAGCCTATTGGGCAATCAGAACACTTGACATGGCATGGGCCACAGCGGGAGAAAAAAGGGTGCTAGACCTCAATGAGTTGGAAGAATTTCGAGCACTCGCCTATGAGAATGCCAAGCTATATAAGAAAAGAACCAAACATTGGCATGACAAGAAAATTCTGCCAAGACATTTTGAGGTAGGTCAACTTGTTCTTCTTTTCAACTCATGTCTTAAATTGTTTCCATGCAAGCTTAAGTCGAGATGGTCGGGCCCTTTTGAAGTAGTTCAGCCCTATGCCCATGGTGCTGTGGACATCAAGGATTTGAAAACCGAAGAAATTTTTAAGGTAAATGGTCAACGTTTAAAGAACTATTTTGAGGGACAACAGAGAAATTCCAAGGAGACTATTCTCTTAGCAGAAATACCATGACACCAATGACAGGTTTGGAACTTTGTAACTATTAGATTAGTTGTTTCTCTTTGTTTTTTTAGGATTTTTCATCTGTTTTTATTTTTCTTTTAGTCTTTATTTTTTATATTTTCTTTTGTTGGGTTGAAAGGTTTCATTTGAGTGGATGCAAATTTGGTGCCAAATAGATATATTAAATTTTCAATGAGTGGCAGGATTGAATGATGTTGCGCCTAGAAGTGGTGCCAGCATATGAGCTTGGCAAGCGCCGAGAGTAACTTGAGGAAAAATAATAAACCCTAGCCGCCCAAAAATAAGGTTATTTAAATTCAATTTAATTACCTTATCACTCCATATCCTACCACTTTAAATTTATGCTTATCACTTATCCTTTCCATAAACTATCACACCATCCCCTTTTCCTCTCCCCAAAACATGCCAACTTTCATCATTACCTTCTTTAAACCCGCCATAATTACTTTTACCCTAACACTCAACCTTTCCTTCTTTCAACCCATTCATTTTCTTTCCTTTTCTTTTTCACTTCACTTTCTTTACCTAGCCGGTTAATTCTCTCTCCTTTTCTACCCAAGAAACTCAAGCTTTTGTTTCTTTTCTTTTCAAACCCTTCCATGGCTTCTTCATCTAAAACCTTCAAGACCTTTTTCAACGAGGCAATCAAAAAGAAGTATGGAGATCACTTTGCTTAGAGAGAAACTTCAGCTACGAGCCTAAGAAAGATCAGGTTTTTCCCTCTGAGTTCATGGATATCGTCGTCAAACACAAGTGAAAGACGTTTTTCCAACAAAATGGGGAGTGTGTGTGTTTTGATGAAGGGTCTATCAATATATTGCTCAAGTTGGATGGGGGGAATGAGCATGCCGAGTTTGCCACCAACATGACCGCTGCAAAGCGTAAGATGCTTTTGGAAGATTTGTGTGAACCGAGCACATAGTGGATCGTATCCTCCAAAGAACACCAAACGATCAAAAGAATGACCCTTAAACCACAAGCAAAGGGCTAGAAACATTTTCTCAAGGCAAGTTTGATGCCGACAACCAACAATGAGACTATCTCGGAGGACCGGCTGATTTTGTTGCATTCTATAATGTCGGGCCGAAAAATTAATGTTGGTCGGATTATAATCGATGAGATATACAAGTGTACCGTCAAGAGAACTTGAGGTTTGTTCTTCCCACTTTTCATTTGTAATATTTTTAAGCGATATAATGTGCCTGCGACAAAGGAAGACATTGCCCTCGAGGTAAAGGGCTATACAATTACGCCAGCCGGCTGGAGGAACCTCATTGGCATTACTGTGAAAGATACGGGCAAAGCTGCCACGTCAACACCCAAGGCCAAGGAACCAAAGACAAAGCCAACAACCTCAATTCCAGAAGAGGCAACGACTTTGCTCGCTCAGGTATATCATCATCAGGAAATAATTCTTAGAAAGTTAGAGGAGGCTGAGGAGCGGTGGAGGAAGCTCTAGCAATATGAACACGCCAGAGACGCTGTCATCAAAGAAAACTTGGTGAGCCTCTCTCTAGGAGTCATGCCAGCCTTCCCTACCTTCATAGTGGAAATATTTGCCGATGACAATGCAATGCCAGCTAGCCCAGTGCCTAGTCCAGTTTGCACTTTCGTACCCAGTCCAGTACCGTTTACTGCCACAGAACCTATTTCCCCTATCAAAGATCAAAATGAGAAGAAACATGCTGCCCCTGTTGAGTCAACTGCCACACCAACCTCTTCTGAGCCGGTGAAGGTTGTGAGAGAGACTCCAGCCTCCACTACCACTCAAGGATGGAGCAGAAAGAAGATGATGGCTTCTGACCATGGAAGCCTATCCCAAAGAAAGACTCGAGCCAAGATAGCAGCTGAAGCCCGTGCTGCCCAAGGATGAGTCTCTTCTGAAAGGAAATTCTTCTTCCTAACTCTTTGCATCTTATTTGCATTCACATGTTCATGCATTTTTATTTTTCTGTTTTTGTTGTATATGTGTTACTTCATGAATTGAGGAAAATGCACATCTTGGGTTTAGGGGTGCGCGTTTCCTCACTTTTGTGCCATGCCATTTATGCTTATTTTTTTGTACTGCATTCTATTTTCATGTCATGCGATATAAGTTAGATTAGGATTAATGTCATGCATACCGAACCACTAAAAAAAGTGAAAAAGAAAATTTTGTCTCGGGCAATTTTTGAGGCATGTTAACATTTGTTAGGCAAGCTTAATTAGACCTAGGTGTCTCTCCAATGAGGAAATTTAAAAATCTTTAGATGCTTATGCTAGCAGGATAGTATGCCAGGATTGCTTGCCAATTGATCTGTAGTTTAGGGAATTGGGTTTACACTTAACACATGATATGTATCTAGTTCCCTGGCAAACTTAGACTGTTTGAAACTATGCTTAGATTCTAAAAAAATGCCAAGGTAAAAAGGGATAGTGCACCAATGTGTGCCAAATGTTGAAGAACTTTAGAACACTCATCTACCTAGGAAAAATTATTAACTTGGGGCTTTGTGGTTTGCTCCCTCTTAGTTCTCAAGCCAACATGACTTAAGGTACGAGTGTAATAGGTTAGCAAGTGATGTAATCTAGACTAACGTTTGTTGTTGCGTGTAAAAGTGTCTATCGCAATGTAGTGCAAGTGTACATGAAGCAAGTAGTAAAGTGATACGGAAGTATCGGATATCGTCTCCACAGGGACTGGGCTAATAGCTTCACCTTGAATTAAATAATCAAGATAGAGAGAATGGGCTGGTATTGAATTGCTTAGTAGTGCTGGTATTGCTAAGTCTAGGAAAATCTGCTCTGTCGATGTCCCCGTCGCGGCGGCAGTCTGTTGGTTATCGCGGCAGCGATTACTCAACTCAGTACTTCAAGTTTGGCAAGAATCCCTGTTGTGCCTTGGCCTATCCCTAGGTCCAAGTCTGTCGATGAACACGTCTTTGATGATACCTCCCGGCGTGAATCGAAGGATGAACACCGATGTTGTTGAATTCTTCTTTAGCCACTTAACCTCGTCCTATCCCTAGGTCCGAGATAGTTCAACTATAAACTAGAGAACTCGCACTTATCCCTTTCGTATACTTAACTCTCCCGATATTAAGTAAATAGATAACCTCACAATGCTCTCCTGATGCTCTTGCAAGATGTTAATAACCAGAATAAGAGAACTTGAAGTTTATTTTATTGAACAAAGAAAATCCTAAAACAAAAGCAACCCTTGCAACTACTTTACAAATCAACCTGTGGCCCTAGGGGAATTTAGAACATGTTGAGGGAAGGAAAACGGCTAGGGTTTGGGAAGAAGGCTAGAGATAGGTGATGTCCCCTCCTAGGTCAAATTACATGCCTTTATATAGGCCTTGGGTTCAAGTTTTCTAATATGGAAGGAATACAACTTTAAATTAAAGTACAACTCTAATAAAGACTAAATCTTCAGAACAACTGTCTTTACTTCGTCCTTCCTTCTTTCTTGGGATATCTTCCTTGAACCTTGGGCTTGGCCTTCATTCTGATCTATGGCTCAAAAAAATATAGGAGTACTCCACGACAGATGGGCTTAATTTTCTCTTTCTGTCGAGGCCCACTTTACTTCTTCTCCTCAAAACTGCTGTCGTTCTTTGTTGTCACGGCGGCAACCATGGCAGCATCATCCTCTTCGACTGCTCATCCAGTTCCAGCTTTTTTGCATCTCTGCCCAGATCCTGCTTCTCCATCCGCTACGACAGCAACCTGCAAAAGCAACCAATTTCGGTAGAAACTGTGCCATTTAATATATTTGTGATGTGAAACTGAAATCTAACCTAAATGCAATGAATTATGCTTGAATGCAGCAGAAATATGTGTTAAATATGGGGTACAATATAGAACTTTTACACACTCAACACACCCCCAAACTCAAGTTCTTGCTTGCCCTCAAGAAATTCAGACCTAACAAAGAAAATAAAATTTTTATTTGGCTTAAAACAATGAACTTTCCCTTACCTACCACTTCGTTCCCTATTGCAAGCAACACCTTGTCGGATAATTCAGAATTAATTCGGAACCATGCTATAATTCTCGTGTAGTGTGTGCATGCTTTGTGAACAATTATATGCCTAGACTTACTTAGCTTACTAGAATAGCTGAAAATTCCAACTTGAATTTTTATGCCAAAGTTCATCTTTTTGGAGGAAATTTTTAGGTTCCTTTAGTTCGGACTCTATTCTATTTTTCAAGCTTTAAGTTTGACTAGAGCCGGTTTCGGGCACCTCTAGCTAACTTCCTAGAGCCGGTTTCGGGCACCTCTAGGGCTATTGAGTCTATTTTTCTTAACTTCTTTCCTAGAGCCAGTGTTAGGCACCTCTAGGGGCTATTCAAGTACTAAGCTTTTCCCTATTCTAGTTTACCAGTAAAGTTCTAGACAGTATAAGAGTCACAAATGGTGTTTACGTTTCAGAACTATAGCAAGGCTCTAAACTGTTCCTAAAACTATCCTAAAAGTGCTGTCGCGACAAAGGCTGTCATGGCAGGTAAGTTCGTTTCAAAAGACTTAAGCCAGAAAAAAAAATTCATCCTCATTTTTTTAAGACAAAAAATAACTAAGTAAAAGACACAAATTTAAAACTAAATAAGACTCCATTAATTGAGGGATGCAACCCCCAAACTCAAGGGTTGCATTGCCCTCAATGCAAAATGACAGATAAAAAATAAAGTGAAAAGTACATCACAAAATATATAAAGGCAGACAGCAAAATAAGTTAAGAAACTCAAATTTTATGCGCTGTCGTCACTGCTGCTGCTGACTCGGATAGGTCGGCGGGCCTTCTTAACTGGCTGGCGGCTGGGGGAGGCTGATGTGTTCTTGGTTTTGGTATCCCTCGGGGGTTGAATTCTGGTAGGAGATATGTGAGGAGGTTTCTCCACTACCTGAATATCAGAGCTGCTGCTGCTCTCATCGCCGCTGTCGCTGCCGCTGCCGATGATGCTGCCGCTATCCTTCTTATTCTTATCAGAGGGTTCGTTGTCACTTTCCTCCCAAATAGAAGAAGAAGAAAAATCGGCGATGTATGCATCGAGTTCTTCCGAGGTCATTCTTCTCTTAGTTCCACGGGCAGAGGTATCAGCTGCACGGTTGCTGCCTGCAGCTATCGTGGCAGGGGTAGTGTGGATTCTGCAGACGGTGTCTTGGGTGTGGCAGCAGGTGTAGGGGTATGGGCAGGGGTGGTAGCAGCAAAATAGTGGGAAGGAAAGGTAGGAAAGACGGCATCAGAGAAATTTAAAGAGTTTTGGATGAAGGTTACCGTAGCTGTGGTGAAATCCCTGATGAAGGTCATAAGACCTAGCTGTCGTTCCTCTATTTTCTGTATGGCAGCGAGAATCTGGGAGGAGGAGTCAGTCGGGGCTGCTGCTGCTGTTTGCTGCCTGGCTTCCGTAGCAGCAGGTTCAGTGTCTGTTTGTTCTGTCGTCTCTGCTGTCGTGGCAGTGGGGTCGAAGGATGACAGCGGGGTGGCAGCAGTCAGTTCCATCAAGCTGAGCACATTTTTGTCGGTCCATCCCTTCCCTTGGACTCTTAGATCAGTGGTAACTTCAGGCACATTATGACCGCGGCAAAGGGCTGTGATGAGGTAGGGAAGGTAGAGTGGTCCCGTCGGCTGGTGTGCACACTCCAAAATGCTTTCCCGGATGAAGCTGCCTACATTAATAGGCCTCTCATGTAAAATGGAATGAATGAGGGCTAACCTGGGCTGATTGACAGTGGTATTGTGCGAGGTTGGCAAGATTCGTTTTTTAATAAAAGCGTTCCACAGTTTGGCCTCCGGCAGCAGTTGAGTTCTCTTTACCGTCCTCGGGTTCTTTGGATTTGTATTCCAGTGAGTACCTTCCTCCGTGAGCTCTGCCATGACATCATCGTAGGTAGCAGGGTCTAGGCTATTCAGAAATAGTTGATGACCATCCTCGTTGCTGCCCACGTAAAATTCGTACAAGGTGTTGATGTATTCTGGCTCGAAGGGCACCTCTCGCCCTCTCACGGTGACTGCTGTTGCGGTTCTGCTGTTGATGGCAGCATAGAAATCGCGAACCAAAGAGACGTTCATCTCCTCTGGTTGTTCTGCAAAGATCTACCATTGTAGGGCCCTGATTTTTGTAGCAATGAACGGCTGCAGGCCAAAATTTCCCTCATTGGAAGTGTAGATGAATCCCTTTTCCTCCCACATATCTCGTATTTGGAACGATCGTGGGGTTGCTGCTGTCGGGGTGGAGCCTGAGGCAGCACTCCTACGGGTGTTTCTGGAAGACATTGTTGCAAGGGTTGTAAGAAGAAAAAAATGAAAGCAAATAAATATTACGAGAGAAAGCAAGTGAGAAGAGTAGAAGTGGGTGAAAAATGAAAAAATGAAACGGGGTTTATATAGGGAAGGGTTTGCTGCCCGTTGGAGCTGTAACGGCATACGGGAATAATGGGGCCAGCTGTTACGCGGTTTCTGACGCGTCTGTCACGCGTTTCCATGTCTGCTGCGCGTCTGTTACGCGTTTGCGTGTCTGTCGCGACAGCGTGTCGATAGCCTGTATTTTCCGCGTTTTTCGCGGCAGCTGTAACGGCAGCGACCAAATGTTGGGCTTTTTGGGCTGATGGAAAATGGTGGGCTAGATTCACTTCTCCTCTTTTCCTTTTCTCCTCTATTTCCTGAAAATAATAAAAATAAAAATTTTAATTCCTAAAGATAAAATAAATCTAATTACCTAATAAATATATAAATAATAAAAATAATAAAAAGAAAATTAGGTTAAATTAGGGATGCCAGGAGGGGCATCTCCTAATGTAACCACTTCCTGCATTCTTGGGGCTTCAGTCCCCTGATAATGCTTCAATCGATGTCCATTGACTTTGAATTGGTGCCCGTCTTTTAGAGATCTGATCGTGATGGCACCATGGGGAAAAACTTGAACTACTTGGAATGGGCCAAACCATCTAGATTTCAGCTTCCTTGGGAAGAGTTTCAACCTAGAGTTAAAAAGCAACACAAGCTGCCCTGGGCAGAACTGTCGTGGCAGCAACTTTTTGTCATGCCACTTCTTGGTTTTGTCCTTGTAGATTCTTGCGTTGTCATAGGCTATTGTCCGAATTTCTTCAATTTCGTTAAGATCAAGTAGCCTCTTCTGTCCTGCCTTTTCCAAGTCCAAATTAACTGCCTTGATTGCCCAGTATGCTCTGTGGTCTATCTCGACAGGTAAATGGCACGTTTTCCCATAAATCAGCCGATAAGGAGACATTCCCAATGGAGTTTTGAATGATGTCCTGTAAGCCCATAACGCATCATTGAGGTGTAAAAACCAATCGTTCCGAGTTGGCTTAACCATCTTTTCGAGAATGTTCTTAACCTCTCTGTTGGATATTTCAGCTTGCCCATTGGTCTGAGGGTGGTATGTTGTTGCAATCCGATGCTTGACACCATACTTTTTCAAGGCGGCAGCTATAACCCTATTGTCAAAATGCCTCCCTTCATCACTGATAATTGCCTTAGGGATGCCGAATCTGGAAAAAAAATGTTTTTATGTAAAAACCTTTGAACCGTCTTGGCATCATTCTTTTGAGTGGCGATAGCTTCAACCCACTTGGACACATAATCTACTGCCAGGAGGATGTATAAATTCCCACATGAAGATGGGAATGGTCCCATGAAATTGATCCCCCATATGTCGAAGATCTCGACTTCAAGAATGTTCTGCAGCGGCATCTCGTGCCTTCTTGAGATGTTTCCCGTCTGTTGAAACTTGTCACAATTCTTGTAGAAGATTTGAGCATCTTTATACAGTGACGGCCAAAAGAATCCTGACTGCAAAACCTTGGCAGCAGTTTTGTTGCCTCCCAAGTGTCCTCCATACTGTGAAGTATGACAGTGATGAAGTATATCTTCTTGTTCGTCCTGTGGTACGCATCTCCTTATAACCTGATCTGCACAAATTTTAAAAAGAAGAGGTTCGTCTCAATAATAATGCTTAACATCATTTTGGAACCTCTTCCTAGCTTGATAATTAAGGTCAGGAGGAATTATTCCGCTAACTAAAAAATTAACGAAATCAGCGTACCAGGGGAGTTTAGAAAACTTACCTGCCGCCATGGCTGTCGCGGCAGTGATTGTGGCAGCAAACAGCTGCTCATCAGGGAAGGTCTCCAATATGTTTGTCTCATCTGCCGGTAGACTCTTTCCCTTCTCCAACCTTGACAAGTGATATGCCACTTGATTCTCTGTCCCCTTTTTGTCCTTGATTTCAAGGTCGAATTCTTGCAATAGCAGAATCCAACGTATCAGTCGAGGCTTTGCATCCTTCTTCGTAAACAGATACTTCAATGCAGAGTGGTCTGTATGGACTATGACCTTCGTTCCAAGTATATAAGAACGAAACTTGTCAATGGATAATACCACAAGTAATAGTTCCTTCTCTGTGGTGGTGTAGTTCACTTGGGCGTCATTCAGTGTTTTGCTGGCATAGTATATGACATGAAAAAGTTTGTCTCTTCGCTGCCCAAGTGCTACCCCGACAGCATAGTCACTAGCATCACACATGATCTCAAACGGCAGTGTCCAATCTAGTGGCTGTACTATTGGGGCTGTTACCAGCTTTTCTTTCAGAACCTTGAATGCCTCAGTACATTCAGTGTTGAAATCGAAGGGTCGGTTCTGCTCCAGAAGATGGCATAGGGGCTTGGTGATTTTTGAAAAATTCGCAATGAACCTCCGATAAAAACCAACATGTCCTAAGAAACTTCTGATTCCCTTGACTGTGGTGGGGGGCGGAAGCTTTTCGATCACTTCTATCTTCGCCATGTCGACTTCTATGCCACGACAGCTAATCTTATGGTCGTGGACTATCCCTTTATCCACCATGAAGTGACACTTTTCCCAGTTCAATACTAGGTTTGCTTTTTCACATCTCTCGAGTACCTTCTGTAGGTTGCCTAGGCAGCTTTCAAAGTTGTCTCCAAAGACTGAAAAAGCATCCATAAGGATTTCTAGGAAATCCTCCACCATATCGGAGAATATGGCCATCATGCACCTTTAGAAAGTGGCTGGTGCATTACAAAGTCCAAACGGCATTCTCCTAAAAGCATATGTTCCGTATGGGCATGTGAACGTCGTCTTTTCTTGATCTTCCGGTGCGATGGCTATTTGATTGTAACCTGAGTAACCATCAAGAAAACAATAGTAAGGTTTACCCGCTAGTCTATCAAGCATTTGATCAATAAAGGGTAAAGGAAAGTGGTCCTTCCGGGTAACTTTGTTAAGCTTCCGGTAGTCCAGACAAACCCTCCAACCGGTCACAGTCCTGGTTGGGATTAGCTCATTGTCTTCATTGGTCACCACGGTCATTCCTCCTTTCTTGGGAACGCATTGCACCGGGCTCACCCATTTGCTATCTGAGATGGCGTAGATTATTCCAGCATCTAGCCATTTGATTATCTCCTTACACACCACCTCTCGCATAGCATCATTCAGACGTCTCTGTGCATCAATGGTCGACTTATGATCATCCTCTAGGAGGATTTTATGCATGCATAGTGCCGGACTGATGCCTTGGATATCAGCTATTGTCCATCCAATCACATTTTTTTGCTGCTGCAGCATTCCTATTAGATGTTGTTCCTGTTCCTGCATCAACTTGGAAGAGATGATTACGGGCAACATATCATTTAAACCAAGGAAAGCATATTTTAACTGCCCTGGCAGGGGCTTAAGATCTAGAACAGGGGGCTCAACAGTTGATGGCTTTTGAATTATATGGTTATCCGAGGTATAATTTAAAGGCTCGAACAACTTACCTGGACGATTACCGATCCAGTTTACCTCCTCTTCATCTTCAGTATCAGATTCTGAGGAGCTGTTGTCGTCAGTGCTGTCGTGACAGTCTTCTAAATGGCTGCCGAGGCAGTGGCCAATTTTGATGTCGTAGCAGCCCGACCTGATGCAGGGTTGGTCAAAGGTGATTGCAGTGATGGCCTTGCACTCTTCTCCTGCATCAGCATGATTCATTGCTTGGAGAACGTTTAGCTTGATCTCTTGATCGTTCACTCTCATAATGAGTTCTCCTCTTTCCACATCAATCAGTGATCTTCCTGTGGCTAAGAAGGGTCGCCCCAGGATGATTGGCGCGTTCTCATCTGCTTCACAATCTAAGATAAGAAAACCAGCAGGAAAAATAAACTTATCCACTCTTACCAGAATATCTTCAATTTTTCCTTCTGAGTGTACGTAAGAGCGGTCTGCCAGCTGCAGTACTACTGTTGTGGGCCGAGCTTTTCCAATACCTAATTTCTGAAAAACATATTTGGGCATTAAATTTATGCTAGCACCAAGATCACAAAGTGCCTTAACCACAAATTTGTCTCCGATTACGCATGGTATGATGAAGCTCCCAGGATCCTTCTTCTTCTGGGGTGGATACTTGTGCAAAATACTCATGCATCCATGTGTCATATTTACCGTTTCAAATTCCCCAAGTTTGGACTTTTTCGACATGGCATCCTTGAGAAATTTGGCATAACCAGGTATTTTCCTTACAACATCTAACAGCAGAATGCTGATATGAACCTGCTTAAAAATATCATAAATCTTCTTAAGCTGTGATTCCTGTTTTAATTTCTGTAGCCGCTGAGGGAAAGGTGGTGGGGGACGATAATCAGCAATGCGTCCTTCCCACTGCATACGGATCTGAGGAGGTTTGGGTTCATCATATTTCTCCTCTGTCCCTTCTGCTGTCGTGACAGGCTCATTGGCAGCAAGTTGCTTGTTACCTGCCGGGGCAGCTTCCTCGACAGTCGACTCCAAGGCTGGTTTCTTAACTATTTCAGCTTCTTTCTTTGGCCCTAGTAATTTCTTCCCACTCCTAGTAGTGATGGCTTTACACTGCTCATGTGTGGGCTGTCTAGCATTTTCAGTATTGCTAGGAAATCTGCCATTCTGCCTTGGTTTAACATGCTGGGAAATCTGACCCATCTGTGTCTCCAATGATTTCAGAGTAGCTTCATGATTGGTCATCCGCATCTCTGTTTTGTCCATAAAAGTTTCTGTCTTCTTGACAAAGTGATTCATGTTCTCAATGTAGGTACTTGTTTGAGACATAAATGTAACCAGAGTCTGTTCCAGTATACTATTTGAGGCAGCTGGTGGCTGTTGTTGTTGCTGCTGCGGTTGCTGCCAAGTCAGCAATCTAGGTCCTCCATGGTTTTGATTATTATGTGCTTGAGGATTCAGAGCATTATTAGGATTGCTCCAAGAAAACTTGGGATCCTTTCTCCAGTTGGGATTATAGTTGTTGGAATTATAATTATGCTTATTATAGTTTCCAACATACTTTCCCTCTTCTAACTGTATTGGACATTCCTCCGAACTGTGATTTCCTTCACAAATTTCGCATACCTCTTCAGCAGCGTATATAGGCTGTGAATCTTCATTCAAGAGCTTTTTCATTGCCTTAGTGAGATATGCCACCTGTGATTTCATTGTGCTGTCGGCCTCATAATCCTTTACAGCTAGAACCCGTTTACCCCCTCTTCTTGCTGTCGGAAATTGCTCCTCATTCTTCGCCGGATTTTTTAATACTGTCATTCCCTCATCTGGGTCTTTGTCCAGCAGTAATCCGTTTGCTGCTGAATCAATTCTAATACGAGTTTGTAAATTGGCAGCATTATAGAATTTTGTTACCTGGTTCCAAATAGGGAATCCATGCATTGGGCAGTTCCGTAGAAGAGTGGTAAATCTGTCCCAAGCCTCGTGCATCGGCTCGTCTTCTTCCTGTTGAAAAGTAGCAATTTCGTTACGTAATCGCTCAGATAAATGTGAAGGATTAAAACGAGATAAGAATTCACGAGTTAAATCTGCCCAAGTTCTAATTGAACCCGGCGTAAGTTTATTCCACCAAGTCTTTGCCCTGTCCCTCAATGAATGAGGAAATAACCGAAGCCTCAGTATCTCCAGATTAACTCCTGGTAGTCTAAACGAACCACAGATTTCCTGGAACGTTTTCAGATGCTCTCTAGCATCCTCAGTAGCAGCACCACTAAATTGACCAACGTTGTTGATCATGCTGAACGTGACAGGTTTCAGCTCAAAGTTGTCAACGTCTACATCCGGCAGCGTGGTTTCTAGTTCTACATGGTCATTAAGCATGTAGTCTCGGCATGACCGGCGTGCGGCAGCGACAGCAAGATCGGCAGCTTGGTCGTTCACTCCATCTCCGACAGGATTGTTATTATCCTGGGGATTCCCTTGGTTGTCCCTTCTTTCTTCATTTCTTTCGTTCACCATTGCTTCGAGTTCTTCCTCTAGGTATTCGTTCCTTTCAACGAGGTAACAGACTCTTTTCTTGAGATTGAACGTTCGTTCGGGTTTAGGGTCTAACTGGCACTCCGGTTCCTTCCCCCGTTGAGATCTGCGCATACGAAAACAAAAGACCTTGTGAAAGGTATAGGTTGAACAATCCAAGTAAAATAGAGAAATAAAACGAATGCAGTAAAAGGTAGGGTAAAGATATGTTGCCAGTCCTCGGCAACGGCGCCAAAAACTTGTAGTGTGTAAAAGTGTCTATCGTAATGTAGTGCAAGTGTACACGACGCAAGTAGTAAAGTGATACGGAAGTATCGGATATCGTCTCCACAGGGACTGGGCTAACAGCTTCACCTTGAATTAAATAATCAAGATAGAGAGAATGGGTTGGTATTGAATTGCTCAGTAGTGCAGGTATTGCTAAGTCTAGGAAAATCTGCTCTGTCGATGTCCCCATCGCGGCGGCAGTCCGTTGGTTATCGCGGCAGCGATTACTCAACTCAGTAATTCAAGTTTGGCAAGAATCCCTGCTGTGCCTTGGCCTATCCCTAGGTCCAAGTCTGTCGATGAACACGTCTTTGATGATACCTCCCGGCGTGAATCGAAGGATGAACACCGATGTTGTTGAATTCTTCTTTAGCCACTTAACCTCGTCCTATCCCTAGGTCCGAGATAGTTCAACTATAAACTAGAGAACTCGCACTTATCCCTTTCGTATACTTAACTCTCCCGATATTAAGTAAATAGATAACCTCACAATGCTCTCCCGATGCTCTTGCAAGATGTTAATAACCAGAATAAGAGAACTTGAAGTTTATTTTATTGAACAAAGAAAATCCTAAAACAAAAGCAACCCTTGCAACTACTTTACAAATCAACCTGTGGCCCTAGGGGAAATTTAGAACATGTTGAGGGAAGGAAAACGGCTAGGGTTTGGGAAGAAGGCTAGAGATAGTTGATGTCCCCTCCTAGGTCGAATTACATGCCTTTATATAGGCCATGGGTTCAAGTTTTCTAATATGGAAGGAATACAACTTTAAATTAAAGTACAACTCTAATAAAGACTAAATCTTCAGAACAGTTGTCTTTACTGCGTTCTTCCTTCTTTCTTGGGATATCTTCCTTGAACCTTGGGCTTGGCCTTTATTCTGATCTAGGGCTCGGAAAAATATAGGAGTACTCCACGAAAGATGGGCTTAATTTTCTCTTTCTGTCGAGGCCCACTTTACTTCTTCTACTCAAAACTACTGTCGTCCTTTGCTGTCACGGCGGCAACCATGGCAGCGTCGTCCTCTTCGACTGCTCATCTAGTTCCAGCTTTTCTGCATCTCTGCCCAGATCCTGCTTCTCCATCCGCTACGACAGCAACCTGCAAAAGCAACCAATTTCAGTAGAAACTGTGCCATTTGATATATTTGTGATGTGAAACTGAAACCTAACCTAAATGCAATGAATTATGCTTGAATGCAGCAGAAATATGTGTTAAATAGGGGGTACAATATAGAACTTTTACACACTCAACATGTGTATTCGTAGTATGCTCCCTCTTATGTCTCACGCCAAACAATGCATGACGCTACCCTAATTTAATGCCAGCAATTAAAAATAAATATAATAAAATAAAATAATCTAAGTTTTGGAAGTAAAATTGGCTAAGGGAGTGAAAGGATATTTGATGAATATTGCCCGCACTTTATGCACTCTTCATGATCATAGACTAGATTTATATTGCTGCTCTTGAATTACTATCTGCTTGGCATTACTACATTGAGATAACTGAGGACAAACCTATGCCAACTTTTACTTGCCAGCATTAGTTGACATGCCAACCAAAACTTTGTCGAGGTATCATTTTCATCGTTTTAATGTTAATTTTATTTTTCATTACTTGAGGATAAGCAATGAGCTAGGTGTGGGGGAGTGTTGGCGCTCCAAAAGTACTAATTTTTATGCTTATTTCACATGCTCTTTCTTGTCTTTTAAGTACATTTAGTTGCATTTAGGTTGTAAAATCATGAATTACATCAAGAGTTAGGATTCAGTGTTATGCCAGTGTGAAGGGTTGTTTTTGGCACCTTTTTGCAGGTTGGCATAGTTGATGGCACAACAGCTGGCAGAGCAAGAGCAGGTTAGCCCAGGAAGGAGACGACACCAAGGAGGATGTCGAGTAGTTGTTGGCACAGAAGGAGCTTTAATGCCAAGCACCAGTCGGCAGAGAAGAACATTTGATGCCAGGCCAAGAAGATGTTGACCCCGAAAAAATAAGACCAGATTAGGCTACGAGAAAATAAGGATTTGATCAATCTCTAAAAATTTAGCAGACACGCAGTGCCAAGCGCAGTTTGCAGTACCATACCAAGCTGCAACGCCAGAAGAGCAATGGCACGATGACGTCAGCCCTAATCTGATCAGCCTTAGGATTCAAATGATGGATAAGATGATCACCTTCCTTATCCATGCACGTTCAAATTCAAATCCAAGATAATCCTAGGCTATCCATGGAGTCATATTCAAACCCGATAAAAGAAAAATGGAGATCACAGAAAAAAACAAGGAGAATGATCGGAGATAAGGTGCAACATTTGGGAGCCTAGTCGTGAAGAGCTGCATGGAGAGACCCTCTTCCCATCCTCTTTGTTGTTATTTTTCTTAGTTTTGATGATGATGGATGTTAAAAACGATTATGGTTTTTTGGTTGTTACCCTCACCATGAACTAATTTCATAGTTGGTGAGGGGTGTTTCCGTTTGAACGCTATGTTTTTGCTTAGTTTTTAATAAATTAACACTACCTCGGCACTATTTTTCCTATTTGGCATATTTACCATTTTTAAGTGTGCTACCAAGCGAAAGCTGGCACTCCTTTTTTAAAATATTATGCCTAGCGACGGCTGGCATAGTTAGCCTATTGCAACTCAATATAATAACAGACTTGGGTGGCAACGATCAGTTGCTGGATATTAAGGAGAGATGCTTCGAAAGAAGACGTTCAAGTAGATGAACTTACTTCGGGAGTGAACTACCCCTTAGGAGTAAATATTGATACTTAATCGAATTGATTTATGAAAAAATATTCACTATAGACATATATGGGTTTTTTCATGATTAATTTAGGGCAATGCTATCGACACAGCTTTGCAACTTTTGAATCTGCTCGGCAAACAATGCCAAGACAGAATTTATTAAAGGCTGACATGGCATAAATAGCATGAAAATCAGGCACTCCTTGCCAATGCTCATCATTTGCTAAGACACCTTCCTTGTCAACGTTTTAATTTACTTTTCGTACTTTCATTATCTTTCCACTTTTCAAAAACCACTCTACATCAGAAATATCTTTTTCACAAGACAAGTAATTAGCAAAGCAATTGAATCCCAAACGCAATCTCTGTGGGATCGACACTCAGCTTAACTGATGTATTACTTGTAGACCGTGTATACTTGCACACAATAGATTTTTTTGGCACTGTGTTAACACTTTTCAAATATATTTTACGCACTATTGCCAGCAAATAATCATTCACGCCGAGAGTCTACATGATGCAAGATAATATCAGTAATTGCCTCCCAAACAACAGCTTGTTCTTCCCGTATGCACAGAGCATAAACAAATATCATTCCAAAATCCCACCCCTCACTCACCCAAGTGCCCTTAATTGCAACAAAGTTCCTTTCAACCCAAGATGATGAGACTCGAAAATGTGCTTCTCATATAAGAACAATTCCACCCGACTAACCTACGAATGGCGAAAAAAGGAATTCAAAATTGTTTGTACGCCATACCTTCCTAATCACATGAACCGATATGTATTCTAATTTAGATTCCTATAATAGGGCCAACTTGCATTGGTGCTACATCAATAAACTCTGGACCGATTTTCTCTTCACCGATGATCCAAGACCCCGTAAATTGCACGACAGCACCCACATCGCTCTCCTAAGCCTAATGCTCTCTTTGTTCGATTAGCCTTGCAATATCATTCACAATTTCTTCCTCATTGCCAATTGTTTTTTACCCCTAACAGCCTGCCCAGATTCACTGTTTCTCTAGCCTCCTGGAAGATCGCTTGTTGTTTCTCAATGTGATCCCGTCGCTCCTCTTTGTGGGCAAAATTTAGAATTAATTATGTTACCTGATTGTTTGTTCTATTAGAGTCCCTATTGTTCACAACTTCCACTTCTAATTCGATAGGCCCAAACCTTTACTTAGCTTCCTTGATCGATAATTTTCCCACAGGGCAATCAACCAGATTGTCATCAAAGAGTATCAACTGATCGGATTGAACCTCATCCACACCATTGACCAAGCCTATGTCCTCATCTGTCATCCAATCACCAGAGTCCAACAAACTCTCTCGTATTTGATTATTCCTTGTCCATCCCATCATGTTGTTCCACATCTCATATCTGCTTATCATAACATTACAACCCATCATGTTCATTCAAATTTTCCTCTTTCACCCAACTTTGCTTTGTTTCACTTCTATTGCAATATCCTTATTTTCCGCAGCTTCCCTCGTATTTGATTATTCCTTGTCCACCTGATCCTCATCTTCTCTTGAAACAAAACTTTCAATACCAAACATTCTTCACACCTTTCCCATCTCACAAACTTGAATACGAAAAACTAATCCTCCTATATCAAGCTCAAGAATTTCATCTGTCTCCACCAACATTCAACCCCGATGAAATGATACTGATTCTAAAGTCCCCTCCTCTAATCGGACCAGATTTGCAAACGTTTCTGTAGACCACGCATGTAATGGCAAACCAGACCCATCTATTGCCCCAATTCCCATCCGCTGACCATTCCTCAAATCTATCAAAACAAACATCCCACTGACCCTTCCTGAATGTTGTCTCCCTTAATTCTGAATTAGGAAACATCAGCAACACTCTTGCGCCTGAAATTCGCATTAT
Source organism: Hibiscus trionum (assembly GCA_030270665.1). Lineage (NCBI taxonomy): Eukaryota > Viridiplantae > Streptophyta > Magnoliopsida > Malvales > Malvaceae > Hibiscus > Hibiscus trionum. The sequence continues at coordinate 6,838,869 of BSYR01000002.1, read as the reverse complement.
CGAGCATCCTGTGATTCCCGTCGCATTCAATTTCTTTTCCAATTCAATTATACCCATTGGTTGTCGGCACCAACCCAATGCACAATTCTTTAGAATCGCGAGTTTCTCCACGTCTATCACTCCTTAGACTCTTCTCTTCAACAATGTCGATGTATTTCCCATCTCTCTCGTGATCTTGGACTCAACATATTCCTACGGTCGTACCCAATGCACAATTCTTTCTATTTTGGTACCACCGTTGACTTAACGAAAACAGTGATGTGAACTTGCACATTTTGAACCAAATCGTGTTCGGTATACTAAAACCCTTTGTTTACTTTACCTTTCCTCATAAACCGAATTTAGGGTGGACAGAATATAGTGAAGGGTTGGACGTTGAAGTTGGTGGTGGGAGCTATGGAGAACATGAGGATGACCGAGAGAGATGAAATTAAAATAAAAAAAGTACAATCACATAATAAGTCCCTAAATTTCGACAGTTTTAAAAGTATGCAAAAATCCTTAGAAAAATATTAATAAATTATTTCAAATTAAAGAGGGTTGAATCGATAGAATTTTTAAATATCGGTGATTCATTAAATTATTTTGAATTAAGATCAATTTGATAGAATATGCAAGGTTTGAAGACTAAATAATTATTATATCATGTCAATAGACCTGGCAAACTAGACTCGAGAACCGAGAACCGAAGGTGACACGAAATTGACCAGAACACGATGACTCAAAAACCGAAACAAACAAAACCAAACTGAATTTCAGTTGAACCAAAAATGGACCCGAACTGATTTTCAACCGAATCGAATGGACCCGAACCGGTTTTCAACCGAACTAAACCGATTTCACCTGAACCGAAGGCAACCCAAAATAAAAAATATATATTAAAATAAATAAATAAATAAAGATGAGATGTGAATTATCGCACAACTCACCAAAAAGTCAAATATACATGCTATATAAAGTCATATATGGTGAAAAAACCTAACTTGGCCTGAAAACCCGACTAAAACCAACCAATCTATTAACCCAATATTAACCCAACCCGAAAATAACCGACCCAAATGTCAACCGAACCGAAAATCAACCGACCTGTCGTCCTGACTCGATACCCAAACCAAAAATCTACCCAACAACTCTACTTGCTCCGGCCTTTTACAATTCAGAAGGACCTCCTAGAGCCTTAAATTTGGGATGAGAATGGATAGGATGTATGAAACTTTTATAATATCCAATCTTATTATGTCTAATTATTACAATATTCACAATTATGCACTTTTCATAATGTGCTTTCTCTCAATAATTTATTGTTCTTCTCGAGCATCGATATTTCCAGTACTTTGAGATATAGTACTCACATTTTCCCCTTGCATTTAGATGGGAAAATATATCATATGCTTATGCTAAGCATAAATCGTCACCATAAATTGTATTTGATAAGTAATCATGTTAAACAAAATAAATAAATATCATAATATATAAATATAAATATGAAACGTAAATAGTTAATGTGTAAAGTAAATAAAAATAAAGCAAAATAAATAAAAAGATAAATAATTCTCTTCAAAGTTATGAGAATAATTAGAAGATGATTTATTCCCTTCGAGGGTTATAAGGAAATGAACAACGTCTAAATGAGTTGGACCAACAATGTCCAAATAATCGCATGGAATAAACATTTATGGATATATGTGCCCATATTTCATTCAAATATGCAAGACATGCAGTCTCAACTTTAGTATAAGAACTTCAAGTTCTTTTGGTAAGTGGGATATTAATCATTTCCTTTGAGAACAAGCAACACAAGAACTTCATGTTCTTTCAATAAGTGGAATTTAATCAATTCCTTTGAAAACAAGCACCACAAGATCTTCATGTTCTTTTAATAAATGTGCATATAAATCTCAATAGCTTTCGCATCATTATTGATAAGGATGGTCTAACCGATCATGCGAACTATATACAAGTGTGTATATACATTTCTGAATTTCGTAAACTTTTGGTTTACCATAACATGTGATTCAATCTCACTCGTACATGCCAAGTACGACCATCAAAATTGTTCATTTGAATAGGAATATCTTTAGCTCTTTCAGAGCTTTCAATGGAAATTATCTTTTGGTAGCAATATATAGCTCTTCTAGAGCTTTCAGCTGACTTTTTGGCTACTAGAACTTATATTCACAGTGGCTTATTTTAAATGACAATTGATAACATATGTTATCTATAATTTCTGAAAGATTATTTTGCGAATTCATATTTTTCTTCTTAAAATTTCCACTTCTACTAGTGACGATATTATTACCATCAACGGTAATTATTACAATATTCACAATTCTGCACTTTTCATAATGTGCTTTCTCTCAATAATTTATTGCTCTTCTGGAGCATCGATATTTCAAGTACTTTGAGATAATGTACTCACATTTTCTCCTTGCATTTAGATGAGAAAATATATCATATGCTTCTGCTAAGCATAAATCATCACCATAAATTGTATTTGATAAGTAATCATGTTAAACAAAATAAATAAATATCATAATATATAAATATAAATATAAATATAAATATGAAACGTAAATAATTAATGTGTAAATTAAATAAACATAAAGCAAAATAAATAAAAAGCTAAATAATTCTCTTCAAAGTTATGAGAATAATTAGAAGATGATTTATTCCCTTCGAGGGTTATAAGGAAACGAACAACGTCCAAATGAGTTGGACCAACAATGTTCAAATAAGTTGGACCAATATCATCTTCATCATTTTTCGCAAACAAAATCTGCTTCTATTTTCTTTCATTTATCATTCAATGACTATTGATTTTTTAGCGTACGACAAGTACGAGACCGATGGTTTATAACATCGTATTGGTAATAAAAAAGATTTTACTTCCTTTGAATGACCTTTTATCACTCTTGTCATCCTTATAACCCCACTTCTGATGGATATAAACATTCTTAAAATGATCATATTATTCATGTCTATATTCATGGCCTCGACCACGACCACAACTTCTAATGCCGCTTTTATTTTTTCCATAATATAATATCTCATTCACTTCAGGGAATGGAGTAAAGTCAATGGACCTTTGAAATCTTATTCACGATGTTGTGTTTGAGGACAACATTATTTGTCGTGAAAAGTGGAGTATGTTTTTATTAACATATCCTCATCATAGAGAACAAAGATTTAATCCTCGTACGCGGCATTGTTAAACCAGTTCACAAGGTCATTTGAAAACCTCCTTTGAGACCAGTAGCCTCGCAGAACGGGATGTCCAGCCAATATACTTAGATTATATTGAAGTTATGTTACCAAATTAATAGTGATCTACTATGTTTGCATTCACTTTAAGAAATGAAATGGATCCAATAATCGCATGGAATATACATCATGGTTGCATTTACTTAAGGGAATGCCTCTCATAAATCTTTTTGGATCAAGACGAATTTTCGTAACTTGAACTTGGGAGAAATAGTCGAGTTTTTTAACACATAAGAAATATTGCTTTCGAGCAAAATCACCAAGATTTATCGCACTTTAAAATCATCATTTAAAGAATAAAAATAAAATCAGAATTTACCGATATTGGTTTTCCTCTCGAGGACAATGGAGACGTAGCAAATGACCTAGACAGCTTCTCATAATTTCATGTCTCTTTCCAAGTCATTATATCATGCAAAAACTCAAAACACGATTACAAATATTAACTTTCATAAAATAAGTATTAAGTAACAAATAAATATTAAATAATAAATACAAGTTAATCACTAAAATGTAACTTACTCTAAGCAAGTTGTTTAAAGGGCATTTAAGCACCGTTAACGAAACATAATGTTTTTCTTCCCTATTTTTTAGTCTTAAAATTAAATAAACAATCTCAATTTGCTCGCCTTAAAAGTTCGTTAACATTATACTTTTTTTCTTATTTGGCTTAAACAAGGAGAAACAAAAGCAATTATTTTTATTGGAACAATATAAAACACCAACAAAGTAATTAATTGATATCAAAAATAAAATTAACTGTACCTTGTAAATAATTATAAAAGTAAAGCAACAAAAAGAAAACTTACTAACACTCGCTTTTCACTTACAATTCTTGATATCTTATATTAAATAAAAACAACGAATTGGGTGATTGATGTGTAGTAGATGAATCCGATCTTCGATGTAAATAAATTGTTGCTTTGGAGCAAGTCGTGCTGATAACGTGTTGTGAATAAAATAACGAAGAACGATAACAAGAATAAAGAACACGGAGGCGAGAGAAAGAGGGAGCTTTTTATTATTCATAATATTGACATGGGTATCGAATGCCTTAATCAAATCATCTATTTATAGGTATTAGAAGTACATATTACATTGAACTCTAATTAATGTAGATAATATTCCTAATGATAAAGTAAATCAATATCCTTAGATAAAGTTCTCATCATGATAGACATCCACATAGATAAATATTCATAACAACAAGAAAGATTAGCTAAAACAAGCCATTACAAATATGCAGAGCGTACCGGTACGCGATACATCTGTATCGATGCGGTACTTCGGGTATCGGTACTGAGGCTTGTGTATCGGTACGCGAAGTGCTCTATAAAATCTAGAACACAAAAACGTATCAGTACAGGGCATTTTCGTACCGGTGCGGGCAACTTCTTATCGGGACTATGTGTATTGTACTAGTATGGAAGGCCTGTTTTTAACTTTTAAATCCATGAAAATATTTGTTTGAGTAAAAAAACACTACAAAACAATTTTAAACATATTTTTTTAAGTATTTTAGACTTTGAATTTTTTTGATTTTTTTAAGTCCAAAAACATTTTTCATTGAGTTATATCAAAATAAATATCTTAACACATCTATTGTCTTTGAGTTTTTTCTGACAAAAGAATAATATTAAATTGTAATGAATATTTATCTATGTGAATGTCTATCATGATAAGAACTTTATCATGGAGATTTCACTTACTTTATCATTAGGAATATTATCTACATTAATTAGAGTTTAATGTATTATGCACTTCTTATGCCTATAAATAGATGATTTACTAAAGGCATTGTATACAAAAGTCTATATTTGAGAATAATAAAAATCTTCTTCTTTCTCTCATATCTTTATTTTTCTTGTTCTTCATATTTATTCTTGTTCTTCTTTATTTTATTCACAACACGTTATCAGCACGACTTGCTCCAAAGCAACAATTTATTTACATTGAAGAATATTAGATTCATCTACTATACATCAATCACTCAATTCAGTCTTTTAAGAATATAAGAGATCAAAAACCGTAAGTGAAAAACGAAGGTTAGTAATTTTTTTGCTTTAACTTTATAGTTACGTACAAGGTATGTTAAATTTTAATTTCGATATCAATTGATTACTTGTTATTTTTGTTAGTGCTTTATATTATTTCGATAAAAAAAAGGAGGGGTTGATTTTTCTTTTGCTTGTTTAATTTTAAGCCGAATATAAAAAAAAGTTTAATGTTGAGAAAACTTTTAAAACGAGCAGATTCAATTTAATATTGTTTGTATAATTTTAAGATTAAAAATTAGCTTGAAAAGTCTGGTATGATTAGCTTCTTTATATATATATATATCGATATAGTAGTTGGTTAATTATTTTTAATTTAAAATCAATATATTTCGATTTATTGTTTAGATATTATTTCGTTCTAATAATCCATAAAGGTTGGTCTAATTATTTATGTTTTCATGGCTTATTATCTTTCAACTTAAAGTGGATATATATACTTGCATTAAACTCGTTGATTCTTTACAAAATTACACTAACTCGTTTTTATTTTTGGTTGGCAAGAATTAAGGATACACGCATGTAAATTGAGATGAAGATTATCGCCAATGGTCATTGTTATATTTACATTATATTATAATTAAAAATCAATATATATTCATGTTATTATATTTATGAGAGTTGATTTTTTAACCGTATTTTGAGTTTTACATGATATGGCGCTTCGAAAGAGACGTGACGTAAAAGAATTGTGAGAAGATGTAATTGTCATTTGATATGCCTCCATTATCTTCGAGAGGAAACTCATTATCGGTAAACTTTATTTTTATTTTCATTCTTTAAAATACAATTTTAAAGTGCGATAAATCATGATGGTTTTGAATCTACAAGAAGATTGTTATAAAGTCTATATTTGCCCAAAAGCAATCATTCTTCCTTGTCGAAAAATCGACTATAGACTTCTCCCAAGTTCAAGTTACGAAAAAACCGCCTTGATCCAAAAAAAATTGTGGGAGGCATTCCCTGAAGTGAATGCAAGCACGATGTTTATTCTATGTAATTATTGGATCCGTTTCATTCCATGCAAACATGGTGAATCACTATTTAATTGGTAACATAACTTCGATATAATCCAAGTATATTGGCTGGACATCCCGTTCTGCGAGGCTATTGGTCTCAAAGGAGGTTTTTAAAGGACCTTGTGGACTACTTTAACAATGTCGCATACGAGGATTAAATCTTTCTTCTCTGTGATAAGGATATGTGAAGAAGGTTTCAAAGGCCCATTGGCTCTACTCCATTCCCTGAAGTGAATGTGAGATTATATTATGGAAAGAATAAAAGCCACATTAGAAGTTGTGGTCGTGATTGAAACCATGAATATAGACATGGAAAATATGGTCATTTTAAGGATACTTCTACCCACATGTAGTGAGGTTATAAGGATAACAAGAGTGATACAGATCATTCTAATGAAGTAAAATCTTTTTATTACCAATGTGATGTTATAAACCATTGGTCTCGTATTTGTCGTACGTAGAAAAATCAACAATCACTGAATGATAAAGGGAAGAAAATAGAATCAAATTTTGTTTGCGAAAAATGACGAAAATGATATTGGTCCAACTTTATTTGGACATTGTTGGTCCAACTCATTTGGACGTTGTTGATTTTCTTATAACCCTCGAAGGGAATAAATCATCTTCTAATTATTCTCATAACTTTGAAGAAAATTATCTATCTTTTTATTTATTTTTCTTTATGTTTATTTACTTTACACACATTAATTATTTACGTTTTATATTTATATTTATATATTATGATGTTTATTTATTTTGTTTAACATGATTAGTTATCAAATACAATTTATGGTGATGATTTATGCTTAACAGAAGCATAAGATATATTTTCCCATTTAAATGCAAGGGGAAAATGTGAGTACTATATCTCAAAGTATTGAAAATATTGATGCTTCAGAAGAGCAATAAATTCTTGAGAGAAAGCACATTATGAAAAGTGCATACTTGCGAATAATGCAATAATTACCGCTAATGGTAATAATATCGTCACCACTAGAAGTGAAAATTTTAAAAGAGAAATATGAGTTTGCAAAATATCCCTTTAGAAATTATAGATAACATATGTTATCAATTGGCATTTGAAATAAGCCAATGTAAATATAAGTTCGGTAGCCAAAAGGTCTGTTGAAAGCTCTAGAAGAGCTATATATTGCTACCAAAAGATAATTTCCATTGAAAGCTCTGAAAGAGCTAAAGATATTCTTATTCGAAAGAACAATTTTAATGGTCGTACTTGACATGTATGAGTGAGATTGAATCACATGTTATGGTAAACCATAAGTTTACGAAATTCAGAAATGTATATACTGTAACCCCCTTAACCCGGCCTAGACGGTTGACCCGAATTAAGAAAGTCACACGGGGAAAACCAAAGTCAACCCGAAAGTCAACCTTGATTAACGACCCTTTTTTTTCTTTTTAAACTTGTCTAGATGCACATTAAGCCTAATCATGATCACACAAACATCATACCAAAAGATCACAAACATCAGAGATCAAACAGGGACTCAATTGAACAAGATACAACTTTAGGGACCAAATTGTAAATTCTGATAAATTAAAGGACTTAATCCAAATTGAAGTTACCAACTTGAAATTAATCAGGTTTCATGCTTCTCTGTGAAATTTCAGCTCAAAAGGACTTCCCAAACTCATACAATTGCACAAACAAGTTTCAGGACCAAAACGCAAACAATTCAAAACATATAACTGCCAACGTCAGCCCCCAACGGTCGACCGTTCCGAAACGGGAGACAGCCCGTTCCAAAACGCGGGGACGTTCCGAAACAGGCATAGCCCGTTTCGAAACGGGGGTCTGGCAGAGGCTTTTCCGTTTCGGAACGGCCCCTCCCGTTTCGGACGCCTGGGCACAATTAAGGAACCCGTTCCGAAACGGTAGGTGCTGTTCCGAAACACCCTGCCCAGATTGCTCCAAAACTCCACTTTAAACATGTAATTACACAACCAAACATGCTCCAAATGCTACCAAACTTTGCCAACATGCAGTTCAACATATAGGGAACATATTAGCACTAACAATTCAACCAAACATCATCATATGCAAAAAGCCCCAATTCTAATGGCATGCTTCCTACACAAGCTAGCTATTCAACACCAAACTTCCAAAACAAGCATATAAGGTTCCAATTCAAAAGCCAGCAAACACATCAACATTTAACATACTTAGGGAGTCTCCAACACCTCCCAAAACATACACATTGGTCCCCCATTGCCAAATCACACAAAAGCTAAAATGTACTTATAAAACCTTCATACATTGAGCTTCACTTGAATTTGATTGCTTGCCCTTTCTTGCTGCCCTCAAGGTACTCTAATGCTCTGCATTATTGAATTAAGAAAACGTAGAGAGCGTAAGCAAAAGCTTAGTGAGGCATGCTAAAAAAAAAACAATTCAATAATGCAATTAAAACCATTTATAAATCATGCTTAGAGTCAACCTAAGCACATGCTCAAAGCATACTTTAAAACAAGCAATCTCATGCTTCATATCATATATCAAAACAAGCATCTCATGCTTCTTACATACTTAACATGTCATATTGGCTCAAGTGATACATTTCATTTCTTAAAACAAGTTCATCAACTTCCCAAGGACTTTTAAACACCTTGGCCATGGACTTTTAAACACCATGAAGTATCACATCAAGGACTTTTAAACACCTTGATCCCAAGGACTTTTAAACACCTTGGCCATGGACTTTTAAACACCATGAAGTATCACATCAAGGACTTTTAAACACCTTGATCCCAAGGACTTTTAAACACCTTGGCCTATGGACTTTTAATCACCATAGAAAAGGATCACCTAAGGACTTTTAACCACCTTAGTGTCCACAACATGAACCATCCAAGGACTTTTAACCACCTTGATGTTCATAAGTAACAAGGCTCACTCAAGGACTTTTAACCACCTTAGTGACCTTAACATTTTAAAAACATCACTTGCCAATATACATCATTTTCATCACTTACATCACTGTTTTAAAGCATAAAACCAAGCCATATTCATCATGCATTTAAAAGCATTAAACCACATCATTTCAATGTACAAAAGCAAGGAACTCCTACCTAGAGTTACCTTCAACATATGGCTTACATCATCAGCAAAAACCATGCTAAAACATGCTTCCAAAACAGTATGTAAAACATGCAAATTATCATTTCGCATCACAACAAAATCATGGCCACCACTAGAGAGAAATTCCGAAAACTTACACTCGAGCTTAGCAAAGTTGTTTAGACTTAAACTAAGCTCCCAAGACATTGGTTTCAAAGCCGAAAACCCATTTTCACTCACCGATTCCACTTCGCCACTTGCCGAAGCACGAATTCAAGCTTCCGGATCAACAACTCTTGGATCCAAAGATGCCTCCCCTGATTAAACACATTAAAGCAGAGGTTTAATGCATCATCAAGCATCAAAAGCTTCAATGAAAGCACTCAAACTCGCTGCTCTCACTCAACCTCCATTTTCGGCCACCAAACACAACCGAAAATGCATCCAAACCACTTCTAAACAAAGCCCAGCCATAAACCAGCAAAACCTAACATCCATCATCACCATATAACATCTAAAAACAACCTATTAACATCCTTATACCTCCAGCAACAACAGATCCACAAGATCACCACAAAAACATCCAAGAAACATAAGCTAAACTTAGGAAACTCAACCTATCCGGGATGGCATCAATCAAAACTCATTTCCTTATCATTTTAGAGTTCATTTAACATCAAAAACACCTCTCAAATCACAGATCAATCAGATCTAATGAAAAATCATGAAAAACCATCAAATCTTGCATTATAAGCCAAGATACAATTCCAAACTCAAAAGCCTTTAATTAAACATCAATCAAGAGTTGATAACTTGGGAATTTCAGTAAAGAACTGATAGTTTAGAGGAGAAGGACGTTCTTACCTCCAAACTTGTGATTCTCCACTTTTTGGAATGAAAATCCTTGAAGAATCAAGAAGCAATTGAAGAGGTTTTGAAGATACAATGATTTGGAATCAAATGAGAGTTGAATGGAGGGATTTAGGTGAAGAAATCAGATCCAATTCTCTGGAAAAGTAGTGTTTGGTTTGAGAGAAAATGAGAGAAAGAAAGTTTAGCAAAGTTGGTTACAAAATCCAAAAATAGCCAAAATGGCTTCCCTCCAATTTTAATAACCTTTAAAATCAGATTTTAGACTTAAAATATCTTAGAAAAATCTGGAGAAATCATCTTTGGATTAATAGCTCCTTAAAGATTCAAAGTTTCAACTCTTTATAAAACAGTCACCAAACTTTCGAAAATTACATTTTGGTCACTAGTCAAAATGTCATACTTCCAAAACCCATTTTTCAAAATTGATTTCACAGTTCACCTAATTATATTAAAAGATGATTTTAGAACATTTTTCCATATTTTTAATGCAACCCGAACTAGGCTTTCCTAATTTCCCCTCTTAAGATTCGAACAGGACTTTGACCAAACCGGTCAACGCCCAAAACTTCTAAGCCCAAAACCGGGGCGTTACAACTCTCCCCCCCTTAAGAAATTTCGTCCTCGAAATTTACCTGAAGGAAAGAGATAAGGAAACTGCTTCAGCATGTCTTCCTTCCGCTCCCACGTGGCTTCCTCAACACCGCGATGCTTCCACAGCACCTTCACCAACTCAATGGTCTTGCCACGAAGAACCTTGCTATCCGAATCCAGAACCTTCACCGGTTCCTCATCATAGGTCAAATCCGGATTCAAAACCACTTCCTCCACAGGCATCACATGCGAAGGATCAGATCTATACTTCCGGAGCATAGAAACATGAAACACATCATGAATCTTCTCCAACTCCTGAGGTAACCTCAACCGATACGCAACAGGACCCACACGCTCAACCACCTCATATGGTCCAATGTACCTAGGGCTCAACTTGCCCTTCCGGCCAAACCTCATCACCTTCTTCCAAGGCGAAACTTTCAAGAACACACGGTCACCCACCGCATACTCTATCTCCTTACGCTTCAAATCCGCGTAAGACTTCTGCCGATCAGAAGCAGCCTTTAACCGCTCACAAATGAGCTTCACCTTCTCTGTGGTCCCTTTCAACAAAGCCTGCATCGAAACCAACTTTTGACCAGTTTCAGCCCAACAAAGAGGAGTCCTACACTTCCTCCCGTACAAAGCCTCATAAGGTGCCATCTGTATACTCGCCTGATAACTGTTGTTATAAGAAAACTCAACCAAAGGCAGATGCTTCTCCCAAGAACCTTGGAACTCAATCACGCAACACCTCAACATATCCTCCAAAATCTGAATAACTCGCTCAGACTGACCATCCGACTGAGGATGATAGGATGTACTGAAATGCAACCTTGTACCCAGAGCTTGATGCAAACACTGCCAGAACCGCGATGTGAACCTCGGATCCCTATCCGACACAATCGACTTAGGCACACCATGCAGCCTCACAACCTCAGCAATGTACAGCTCTGCCAGCTTATCCAAAGAGAACGTAGTATGCACAGGCAAGAAATGTGCACACTTCGTCAGGCGATCCACAATCACCCAGACCGAATTCTTCTTTGATGGAGACAAAGGTAAACCAGATACAAAATCCATGGTAACCCTCTCCCACTTCCATTCAGGGATTTTCAACGGTTGCAACAAACCAGAAGGAAACTGATGCTCAGCCTTAACTCGCTGACACACCAAACACTTGCTCACGAACTCCGCAACATCCTTCTTCAAACCAACCCAATAGTACTCATCACGAAGATCACGATACATCTTAGTACTACCAGGGTGCATAGCAAAAGGACTACTATGACCTTCAGTCAGAATAGCACGCCTCAACTCAGCATCATTGGGCACTACTATCCGACTCCCAAAACACAGCACACCATCATCATTGAAACAGAAATCCGAAGGTCTACCCTCCGCGATATCCTGAACATGAGACACCAAGGAATCATCCAACAACTGCTTATCCTTGATCAACTGAACCAAAGATGGCTTCACTTGTAACTCAGCCACAAGACCACCATCATGCGATAAGCTCAAGCTAGCAAACATGGCTCTCAACTCAACAGCTACCTTCCTACTCAAGGCATCAGCAACAACATTAGCTTTTCCAGGATGATACTCAATCGTCAGATCATAATCCTTGAGCAACTCCAACCAACGCCGCTGCCTCAGATTCAACTCCTTCTGAGACATCAGATACCTCAAACTCTTGTGATCTGTGTACACAGTACACTTCTCACCATACAGATAATGCCTCCAGATCTTCAGAGCAAAAACCACTGCAGCCAGCTCAATATCGTGCGTAGGGTAATTGCGCTCATGCACTTTCAACTGCCGCGATGCATAAGCCACCACCTTACCCTCCTGCATTAGCACACACCCCAAACCAACATAGGATGCATCACTGTAAACCACAAACTCTTTCCCTGATTCAGGCTGAATCAAGATAGGAGCTTGCGTCAAAGCCGCCTTCAGCTTCTCAAAAGCCTGCTGTCTCGCTTCTGTCCACTCATACTTAACATCCTTCTGCAACAGCTTTGTCAAAGGAGCAGCAATCTTGGAAAACCCATCCACAAACCTTCGGTAGTATCCCGCCAAACCAAGGAAACTACGGACCTCATGAACAGACTTAGGAACCTTCCAGCTCATCACCGCCTCAATCTTCTGAGGATCAACACGAATCCCCTCAGCTGAAACAACATGCCCAAGAAAAACCACCTCTCTTAGCCAGAACTCACACTTGCTCAGCTTAGCATAAAGCTGATTTTCCAGCAAAGCTTGCAAAACAACCCTCAAATGCTCTTCATGCTCCTCCTCAGTACGCGAGTACACGAGGATATCATCAATGAACACCACGACAAACTTGTCCAGGTATTCATGAAACACACGATTCATCATGTCCATGAAAGCAGCAGGAGCATTTGTCAACCCAAACGGCATCACAAGAAACTCATAATGCCCATACCTTGTCCTGAAAGCTGTCTTAGGCACATCCACATCCTTCACCTTCAACTGATAATACCCTGACCTCAAGTCAATCTTAGAGAACACAGCAGCACCCCGAAATTGATCAAAGAGATCATCAATCCTCGGCAAAGGATACCGATTCTTGATAGTCAACTTGTTCAGCTGACGGTAATCAATGCACATTCTCATAGTGCCATCCTTCTTCTTCACAAACAAGACCGGTGCTCCCCAAGGTGACACACTCGGCCGGATGAAACCACGATCAAGTAACTCTTGCAACTGCATCTTCAGCTCCTTCAGCTCCTTAGGTGCCATTCTATAGGGAGTAATGGACACAGGAGTTGTATTCTCATACAGCTCAATTCCAAACTCCACCTCGCGGTTAGGAGGTAAACCAGGCAACTCCTCAGGAAAAACACCAGGAAACTCCTTTACAACCCTGATATCTTGCACCCTCAACTCCTTAGAGCTAGGATTCATCACAAAAGCTAGGTAAGCTTCGCAACCTTGCCTCAGCATCCTGCTCGCCTCCAAAGAAGACACGACATTGGCAAGAAACTTCACATTCTCACCAACCACCACAACTTCATAATCATCCGCAAGCTTAAGCGAAACACGCTTATTCTCACAATCCACAACAGCACGATGCTCAGCAAGCCAATCCATACCAAGGATCACATCGAAACCGTAGAAGGGCAACTCCATAAGATCAACATGAAAAACATGCTCTTGAACAACCAAAGGACACCTTCTAAACAACTTTCGAGTCACAACAGTCTCACCAAAAGAACTAGTGACCCGAACACCAACATCCAAAGACTCAACAGGCAAACCAAGCAATTCAGCATGCTCACGAAGAATATATGAATGCGTAGATCCAGAATCAATCAAAGAAAGCAATGACAAGGACTGCAAAGTAAAGGTACCTGCAATCACATCTGCATCATTCCTGCCCTCTCTCTGAGCATACACCCTCGCTTGGCCTCCACCTTCAGGCTGAATAGCTACAACATGAGCTACCCCTCGGCCACCTTCCTCTCTCCTCTGAAAATTACCACGGCCGCGCCCACGACCTCTCTGCGGTGCAGCAACAACAGGAGCACGCACCTGCTCACCAGCCATCCTCGGACAATCTCGCCTGATGTGGTCTGCAGAACCACAATTCCAGCACCCGTTACCAGCAGCCGCAACAGGAGCTTGTGCCACTCTCTCAGCACGAGGACAGTCACGCTTCAAGTGACCACGGGAACCACAGATCCAACAAGCACTCGGATCAGCTCTAGCACCGCCACCCCTAGCAGGCACACCACCACCTCTCCTGGCTGAGGACTGATACTTCTGATCTCGTCCCCTCTTGTTCCGTCCACCTCCGGAACTATACTCAGCAGCTCGCTTGCCAGCACCCTTAGCAGACAAACTCAGGTTCATCTCAACGTCCTTTGCTCGGCCCACCAACACATCAAAATCAACATACTCGGTGGCCAACAAATACATCTTAACATCCGTCACAAGACCGTAACGAAACCTCTCGCACCTAGCCCTCTCATCAGGTATCAGCTCCGGTGCATACTGACTGAGCCGTACAAACTGTACCTCGTACTCAGCTACACTCATGCTCCCTTGGGTAAGAGACATGAATTCCCGCTTTTTCTCATCCAGATATCTCACTCCCAGATATCTTCTTTTAAACACATTCTGAAAGAATGTCCAGGTAACATCAGCTTCAGCCATTCCAGCAATGGTAGTCGTCCACCATGTATAAGCATCGTCCTGCAGCAAGGACACAACACAACCCAGCTTTTGCACATCCGTGCAACTCATCTGACCCAAGATACGCTTGGTACTTTCCAGCCAAGCCTCAGAACTCTCAGCTGATAAACCTCTAAACTCAGTCCCTCCAAGACTGCGCAGACGCTCCAAAGGCAATCTGACTCCAGCATCTCCCTGATGCCCAGCTCCCTGAGCTCCAGCTCCAGCTGCTCGAAAAGCACCCGCAATAGCTTGTACCAAAGCAGACATACCAGGCATAGCTTGCCCCTGACCAACCTCTGGTCCAGCAGCTCCAGCACCAGCATCAGCTGCAGCTTCAGCTCTCGCACCTCCAGCACCACCACCAGGCGGAGGAGGGGGTAACACAGCTCTACCAGTGTGCTCTTCATTCTCATTCTCATTCTCATTAGGAGCCGTAGCTCTCGCATTACCTCTTAACTCTCTACGTGGTGCCATACTTTTACCATGCAATCACAACACAAATAAAACAAAATCAGGCCCAGCAAGGTAAGCAATCCAAGTATTCAAGCTCAATTTCATTTCAAAACAACATCTTTCCTTTAGCTTTTGTTTGGCAATGGGTACCCTCAACATGCAACATCAAAGCATACAACTCAACTGCATCAACATTTCAGACCACTGAACATGCTTTCAAACAACAAGCATTCATAGCATACATACTTCAATCATGCATACAAACATTCCCAATTACTCGAGAACTCAGTTCTGATACCACCAAATGTAACCCCCTTAACCCGGCCTAGACGGTTGACCCGAATTAAGAAAGTCACACAGGGAAAACCAAAGTCAACCCGAAAGTCAACCTTGATTAACGACCCTTTTTTTTCTTTTTAAACTTGTCTAGATGCACATTAAGCCTAATCATGATCACACAAACATCATACCAAAAGATCACAAACATCAGAGATCAAACAGGGACTCAATTGAACAAGATACAACTTTAGGGACCAAATTGTAAATTCTGATAAATTAAAGGACTTAATCCAAATTGAAGTTACCAACTTGAAATTAATCAGGTTTCATGCTTCTCTGTGAAATTTTAGCTCAAAAGGACTTCCCAAACTCATACAATTGCACAAACAAGTTTCAGGACCAAAACGCAAACAATTCAAAACATATAACTGCCAATGTCAGCCCCCAACGGTCGACCGTTCCGAAACGGGAGACAGCCCGTTCCAAAACGCGGGGACGTTCCGAAACAGGCATAGCCCGTTTCGAAACGGGGGTCTGGCAGAGGCTTTTCCGTTTCGGAACGGCCCCTCCCGTTTCGGACGCCTGGGCACAATTAAGGCACCCGTTCCGAAACGGTAGGTGCTGTTCCGAAACACCCTGCCCAGATTGCTCCAAAACTCCACTTTAAACATGTAATTACACAACCAAACATGCCCCAAATGCTACCAAACTTTGCCAACATGCAGTTCAACATATAGGGAACATATTAGCACTAACAATTCAACCAAACATCATCATATGCAAAAAGCCCCAATTCTAATGGCATGCTTCCTACACAAGCTAGCTATTCAACACCAAACTTCCAAAACAAGCATATAAGGTTCCAATTCAAAAGCCAGCAAACACATCAACATTTAACATACTTAGGGAGTCTCCAACACCTCCCAAAACATACACATTGGTCCCCCATTGCCAAATCACACAAAAGCTAAAATGTACTTATAAAACCTTCATACATTGAGCTTCACTTGAATTTGATTGCTTGCCCTTTCTTGCTGCCCTCAAGGTACTCTAATGCTCTGCATTATTGAATTAAGAAAACGTAGAGAGCGTAAGCAAAAGCTTAGTGAGGCATGCTCAAAAAAAACAATTCAATAATGCAATTAAAACCATTTATAAATCATGCTTAGAGTCAACCTAAGCACATGCTCAAAGCATACTTTAAAACAAGCAATCTCATGCTTCATATCATATATCAAAACAAGCATCTCATGCTTCTTACATACTTAACATGTCATATTGGCTCAAGTGATACATTTCATTTCTTAAAACAAGTTCATCAACTTCCCAAGGACTTTTAAACACCTTGGCCATGGACTTTTAAACACCATGAAGTATCACATCAAGGACTTTTAAACACCTTGATCCCAAGGACTTTTAAACACCTTGGCCATGGACTTTTAAACACCATGAAGTATCACATCAAGGACTTTTAAACACCTTGATCCCAAGGACTTTTAAACACCTTGGCCTATGGACTTTTAATCACCATAGAAAAGGATCACCTAAGGACTTTTAACCACCTTAGTGTCCACAACATGAACCATCCAAGGACTTTTAACCACCTTGATGTTCATAAGTAACAAGGCTCACTCAAGGACTTTTAACCACCTTAGTGACCTTAACATTTTAAAAACATCACTTGCCAATATACATCATTTTCATCACTTACATCACTGTTTTAAAGCATAAAACCAAGCCATATTCATCATGCATTTAAAAGCATTAAACCACATCATTTCAATGTACAAAAGCAAGGAACTCCTACCTAGAGTTACCTTCAACATATGGCTTACATCATCAGCAAAAACCATGCTAAAACATGCTTCCAAAACAATATGTAAAACATGCAAATTATCATTTCGCATCACAACAAAATCATGGCCACCACTAGAGAGAAATTCCGAAAACTTACACTCGAGCTTAGCAAAGTTGTTTAGACTTAAACTAAGCTCCCAAGACATTGGTTTCAAAGCCGAAAACCCATTTTCACTCACCGATTCCACTTCGCCACTTGCCGAAGCACGAATTCAAGCTTCCGGATCAACAACTCTTGGATCCAAAGATGCCTCCCCTGATTAAACACATTAAAGCAGAGGTTTAATGCATCATCAAGCATCAAAAGCTTCAATGAAAGCACTCAAACTCGCTGCTCTCACTCAACCTCCATTTTCGGCCACCAAACACAACCGAAAATGCATCCAAACCACTTCTAAACAAAGCCCAGCCATAAACCAGCAAAACCTAACATCCATCATCACCATATAACATCTAAAAACAACCTATTAACATCCTTATACCTCCAGCAACAACAGATCCACAAGATCACCACAAAAACATCCAAGAAACATAAGCTAAACTTAGGAAACTCAACCTATCCGGGATGGCATCAATCAAAACTCATTTCCTTATCATTTTAGAGTTTATTTAACATCAAAACACCTCTCAAATCACAGATCAATCAGATCTAACGAAAAATCATGAAAAACCATCAAATCTTGCATTATAAGCCAAGATACAATTCCAAACTCAAAAGCCTTTAATTAAACATCAATCAAGAGTTGATAACTTGGGAATTTCAGTAAAGAACTGATAGTTTAGAGGAGAAGGACGTTCTTACCTCCAAACTTGTGATTCTCCACTTTTTGGAATGAAAATCCTTGAAGAATCAAGAAGCAATTGAAGAGGTTTTGAAGATACAATGATTTGGAATCAAATGAGAGTTGAATGGAGGGATTTAGGTGAAGAAATCAGATCCAATTCTCTGGAAAAGTAGTGTTTGGTTTGAGAGAAAATGAGAGAAAGAAAGTTTAGCAAAGTTGGTTACAAAATCCAAAAATAGCCAAAATGGCTTCCCTCCAATTTTAATAACCTTTAAAATCAGATTTTAGACTTAAAATATCTTAGAAAAATCTGGAGAAATCATCTTTGGATTAATAGCTCCTTAAAGATTCAAAGTTTCAACTCTTTATAAAACAGTCACCAAACTTTCGAAAATTACATTTTGGTCACTAGTCAAAATGTCATACTTCCAAAACCCATTTTTCAAAATTGATTTCACAGTTCACCTAATTATATTAAAAGATGATTTTAGAACATTTTTCCATATTTTTAATGCAACCCGAACTAGGCTTTCCTAATTTCCCCTCTTAAGATTCGAACAGGACTTTGACCAAACCGGTCAACGCCCAAAACTTCTAAGCCCAAAACCGGGGCGTTACATATA
This sequence comes from Hibiscus trionum, assembly GCA_030270665.1. Taxonomy (NCBI): domain Eukaryota; kingdom Viridiplantae; phylum Streptophyta; class Magnoliopsida; order Malvales; family Malvaceae; genus Hibiscus; species Hibiscus trionum. Next base: position 6,819,789 of record BSYR01000002.1, on the reverse strand, counting down.
CACACTTGTATATAGTTGGTATGATCGGTTAGACCATCCTAATCAATAATGATGCGAAAGCTATTAAGATTTATATGCACATTTATTAAATGAACCTAAAGCTCTTGTGGTGCTTGTTCTCAAAGGAATTTATTAAATTCCACTTATTGAAAGAACACGAAGTTTTTGTGTTGCTTGTTCTCAAAGGAAATGATTAAGATCACACTTACCAATAGAACTTGAAGTTCTTGTACTAAAGCTGAGACTGCATGTCTTGCATATCTGAACGAAATATGTGCTCATATATCCACAAATGTGGAAAGTTTTATATAACTTTAGTAGATGCATCTACATTGTTTTATCAACTTACAACCAGAAGTTTGTGAGATTGATTCTAAAAGGATTCAGATTATGCAATTAGACTATCCGTCTTGCAAAAGCTTGTGGGTTTATATTTTAGGCTATATCAGTAGTTACAAAGCCTATTGGTTATAAAAAATACAGTTTAGCAAACTTTTAATTGGATGCCTCCTCTTTAATAGCTAAACTATGAGAACAAAAGAGATATTATTTTTATGGTGTTTCCACATAGCAACACTTATATGCATCAAGCCAACGAGTTATAATAAACTCCTCGTTATGATTGGTTTTTGGTCAGAAGCCATACATTTCCCATTTTATAATTTTTGAATGTGCGATATGAATTGATCCACCACAACGCACAAAATGGGTAAATAAAAAGGGTTGAGAATATATATTGAGTACGAGTCTCATTTTATGTTTAAACTCTTAAACATTAATTGGAGAATCATTTATGAAATGATTTTTCTCAACATCAGGGGGAGAGAATAATCAGTTGGATAAAGAAAGAAATGAATTATCATTATTTAGATCCTCGAATATGAACTACAAGTTCATAAGATAATTCATGTTATTACATGTCAACTGCTAGACATATTTACCGACCCAATGAGAGTAACTAAGTCTCATATACCGGCTGAAATGCTCTAAATTTGAATTACATGTTAGAGCGAATGGATGTAAATCATGCATGAAGCATGATAATTGGTTCTAATGATCAAAATTCTCGTAAATGGAAACTAATATAAGATGGTCATTATTGGAGGAGCGTGCTCTTGATGAGACCCAAGACATAACTAATATAAAACTCTAGAAGAGTTTTAGGTACCTAAAAATAAAGATTGAAATCTTGACTAGATCTCGATGAGTTATGTCACTACGAGAATGGAACCAGAAAATTTGAAAAGTTGTCGACAACGATTTTGCAAACAATTTTACATATATTACTTCTATAAGAGTAAAGAAAGAAGATGAGGATCTTGTATAGAAATCTATCCAAAAGTATAGATATTGAATTGGCCAATGTAGAAAGACGCTTTGAACTTCTAAAAGAGAAATATTTTAACCAACTGTCCAAAACACCTAAAGGTGTAATGCAAGTGAGGCACAAATAAGTAGTCGTAAATACGACGAAATTATAATTTATGAGGAATTCTAAATACTTCATGGTGGATGTAATTACTTTGGCAGTTATGAAATATTTTATATGCATCTAGTCATTTTGTGGATCCCTATAAAAGGAAAGTTATCCTTGACAGATTTAAAATACTAGAAGCATTTGGAAATTTATTTAGACATGTCTCATAAAATGTTTTGGCGTATTTGGTATAATCGCCTTAGTGAGTACTAATTGAGTAAATACTATAAGAATGATCATATTTCCTTATGCATTTTGTAAAGGAGTTTGGATCAAGATTCATTTTATCATTAGAACTCCTGAAGAGCTTCAGATTGGAAACTCGTGAAGTGCTTTCAATGCATTTAATGAAAGTGTTTGGGAAAAAGAATCTTGACATCAAATTTTATCTCGACATGAAGATTGAGCATTTAAATGTCTCTTTGTCTATGAATGGACATCAGCTGAAAGAATTTTAAAGAAGATTCAATATGGATAGAGCATATCTATTGAGTATCCCAATAATTGTAAGATTATTGGATGTGAATAAAGATATCTATATCTTTTCTTGGTCTTGAAGCAATACATATTAGTTTGTCAAGAAATATCCATGGATATACAAAGATCAACCTTTAGATCTTCAAACATTCGTCGATGCCTCCTCAAATCTTGTAGAAATAATTGTTATGCACGAGACAAGACAAAAATGTGTTTGGCTATAACCGTTTGGGCTAACGTAGTATCTGGCTATAATCTACCTCAACTTACTTTTAAGTTTTTCACTTCTGTTATATTGAAAATAATAAAAGTTTGAATCTTTTCCCCCATGTGTGAATTTAGCTCCCACAAAAAGAAATACCAGATCTTAAAACCCTAATCCCTCTCGACCCATCACCTTCCACCCCACTTCGGCCTTGCGCCGATCTCGACCACAGCCGGCTCGTGGCGTGCACTGCCACCACCGGCATGCTCGGCGTCGAGCAGCGAATCTGATGCCACCGACCACTCGTGGAGATCCCCGATTGATCGTCGGGAAAGTGAGATCAAGTTCAGGTGGTAACTCACCGATCGCCTCTGTTTTCAGCGTTTCTAGTGGCCTGAGTTAACCGTTCATACCGCCGACACCTCCAGTGGACTCCCGAAGTTGATGCAACCAAGACCCAGTGAATCGATTGCTCATCCGACTCCGTTAAGGCCTTCGTCAGAGTTACGCTGTTTCTCGACCGCCTTGTGTTTTTGGGGTAAGTTTTGATGTGTTTTCCGGCTTAAATAGATGAAATTTTTGTTTGGTTGATTTTATAAATTTTGGATCTTCATTTTTCAGGCAGATTCGTCGCCAAAGGTTTCTCCGTTGACCACTCCGGCGATCGTCCGACAACCATGTTCATTTAGGGTAAGTGGATCGGTTTTATTGCAGTCTAAGGATTCAAACCGGTCTGAACCGATCCAACCTGCTTTGAATCCAACCCAAGTCTGACCCAACCGTACACAACTCGTGTCCGACCAAACCCGACGCCCAACTCGTCTGTCGAGTCAACTTAGTCCAAGTCAGCCACTGAGTCAACTCAACTCGAGTCAGCATAGTGAGTCAGTCGAGTCAACTCAGTTGACCTCAGCCCGTTGACATGCTGACGTCAGCATTGACTCTGACCCTGTTGACCGTTAACCTGTTAATGTAAGCGTTGACTTTGACCGTTGTCCAAAAAGTCAACTTTTTTTAAAACTCCTATTTTATGTTTTTCGACGTTCTGAGTCCGTTTTTGAAGCATGTTTCCCAAAATTTTGATCTGAAAGCCTCCGAATCTAACCTTGAACTCGAACATCTATATGTACTAATATTGCAATTAGGAGTATTGTAAGGACTGGAATGTGAATTTGTGTAATTGAAGGTACTCATAGCTCCTTGAATACGGATTGATGATGGACGTCGAATTCGAGTTTGAGTGCAATCAAATGGGGTTTCATGAATTGATCGTTATAGCTCGGAGTTAAGGTAATACATTACTACCTCTTGTATACTTTATAAACAAGTTGGAATTCGTTAATGCATGCATAAAAATAATGATGAGTACTGTTAATTCTGCTCAAGTCAAACCGAATATGGAAATGAATATGATAATCTAGATACGATTGCAATGCTCGAATGAGAAGATTAATAAATCAAAAGGATCTAGAGTTCAATAAGTAATTAATAAGGCAACTAATCTCCAAATCCGATTATTAGTGTCAAATGATAAAATGTGAAAAATATTTGGATATGAAATAATTAAAATGCCCTCAAGGTATGAGAATGACTAAAATACCCTTAGAATTGGAAGCGATCTAGAAATCTACGCTAGATATGGTAAAACAACCTGATTCATCAGAAAACCTCGAACTACTTGGAAAGCTTAGTAACAAGATTTAAACCTTCGAGATTGTAAGGTGTTAAGTCTCCTTGGATTTGGAATGATCTTAGACTATAGATTCAGGGGAATCTATCCGTACCCCTGAATTAAGCAAGTGGCTCAAAATTCTGAATTGATTGAAATGACTAAAAGTACTGGAAATACTGATATGGTTAAACTAATTGGAATGATCGTATTGACCAAAAAGGGCTGAAGTATCCTCGGACACCGGGGTTTGCAAATTAACTAGAGCAATGGATAAACCTTGAGTTCTTAAATGAATGAAGTGGTTGGAGGTGCCGAAATTTCTTGAATGGCTGAAACACCCACGAGTACTTAAAATGATTGAAATAATATAAATGGTTGAATTGACATGAATGATAGATATCCCAAGCTTCAAAATGACTGAAAATACCCCCTTGAATGGAAGTAAATTACCTTTGAAAAAATTCTAGAAATGCTAATAAAGCTAAAAATGACTAAAATGCCCTAAGTGTTGAAGCATGACTAATGTATGTCAATCACTCCTAATATTAATATAAGGATAGAAGTTTTTCCGCACAGAATATAAGTTTGACTACTCCATGACAAGTCCTGTGGTGAAATATGAAAGCAATCGTTCAGATATATGATACAGTCGGATACATTAGTAGGGTTGGTTAGTACTGTAAGGTAGAGATACGTTAGTTCAAATGGTTTTGGAGGCTCGATAAACTTCCAGAAATCCTAAATATTTTTAAATGACCAAAATGCTCCCGTTGGCCAAAATGCCCTCGTTAGCCAAAGTAATCAAAATCTCCTCTGATAGTTAAATGACCAAAATGCCCTCGTTGGCCAAAGTAATCAAAATAGCCTCGAATGTATTTTGATATCGTGAAAGATCTTGACATAGAAATCCCCGAATGTCTGGTTAGAAACCTGATGAGCAAATAGAATTCTCGAGCCACTGTTTATGCCTTGTTGGTGTAAATTACCAAAATGCCCATATGTGATAAAATGACCATAATGCTCTTGTAGGCTTAAACGACTAAATCACTCATGATGCGTCTAAACTCCAAAAGATCTTGATGTATCACCTCCTAAATATCTAGGTTAAACCGCTAGTACGAACCTTTTTTTATAGGGGAATCATTTCAAAAATCCGTTCAAATTGTCAAAAGTTATTGTGTCCCCTTCTGTAAATGTCAAGTATCTCCAACAAATGATCTTTCCCACCTAGTGTGTTCCATGCGTGCTACACTCAGTTGAATGTGTTATATGACTATTACATGTTAGTAAACAATCTAATGACTTAATTATGAACGATGATATGCTTGATGAAATGATGAACTGGACATATGATAACATTTTCTACCTACTCGTTGTAAGTCCGCTTGATCTGTATACTTAGTATATGATTGTGCTATGTGGTTACTTGATTTGCGATAATATCGTCTTTCTGCCTAATGTAAGTAATAGAATAATATGTTAGCTTAACCTATGATGGTACACTCTGTTTGCATGATGAATGATGATATCACCTGCTCAATGGTATGCCCATATATGTGTCTAAAGAGCATGAACTTCTGTTTTTGATACCTCGAATGGAATATGTTTGCCATACGTATTCTGTTACTCATGTCTGAAATCTGAATATCGATTGTTATCTAGGGTATATTGTTGGGTTATGTTATGAAGTCTCTGTTGGTACATCCCTTATCAAGCTGGTAAATCCTTATGGACTCAAGGTCTCCCATTGGGTAGGTTCTGATGCTTTAGCATGGGTAAATCCTTATGGACCTAAGGCAGCCTCTTAGGTGGCACCTATGCCCATCGGGCCTAGGGTAAGTCCTTATGGATGCAATTATAGGGGACTGCATATTGGTGTATGGTTGGAGGGTAGTTACTAGTAAACCCTTCTATGTATTTGAACATTTGCATTGGATTTTTACGTGTTCTTATGATTGACTAGTATGTATTTATGTCTATTTGATATGCACTTATTGGAACACATTAGACGCTAAACTCTTTGTTTCCATCCTCGTAATCTATTAGCTTGAATAATTCTCGTTTGTTACTCGATGATTGAATAAAGAATATAGCATGATATAATGTTTGACATCAGTGTTCTGAGTTCCCTCGGCGTTACCTCTGGAGTACGGTACTATATAGTTAGTGGGCATGTATGTCATGTATTGTTTTATGATAGTGTTTGTAAAACATTTTCTGAAATTTTTGTTATGTGTTTAAATGACTTCTTGAAATGGTATTTTAAACAGAAGTTGATTTTACGGTATAATAAATATTCAAAAAATGTTTTTATGTGTATTTTCATTGTGGGTCACTCTTGTGACCCTAATGTTACTTCCTAGGATCCGTTGTAACGCATAGGCGGGTCTAGGGGGTTACTTTTAGTGGTATCAGAGCTTAGAGTTGCTTCTTTCTAGGTAGATCAGCCGATCGTCTCACATAGGGTGTCTAGTATGTGCATGCCCCTAGATCCTGACCGTACTCCACCAAGCCGGGACTCTGATGTCAAATCCTATTTCTGAAATAATTGAATCTAAGTTTTTTGTCCGCTGTAGCTCGAATCGTACTGACAAGGAATGTCTGCCACATTCGTATGTGAATTGGATTAACTTAATTGATCTAAATTTGGATAAAGAACCTGAGATGGTTTATGCATGTGAAATTGAAGATCTGAATCTTATTAAGAATAAATGTTTGATCAAACGAGGAAACTGATATAAGATTACAAGCAAAGTAGCTCGGTGATAATGAGTGTGTTTGAGAATATTCTGACAAAATTTGATAAAAGTATTACGAATTTAGAAGAAAGGTGTCCGTGAGATCGGTGAAAGTATAGATTATGTGGTGACTCTATTATCCACGAAGGAAACAATTATCGGAGTATTAAAATGTAGGTAAGTGATATCCGTTTAAAACCTTTGTTATGCTTGACCGGTATGAAGAAAGATATTTTGGGGAAAAGTGACACAATTACCATCATATGTATCCTACTTACTAAAATTTGATGTTTACATCTTGATTCTGGAGGGCCCTGGTTGAGGCTTTGAGTACTCGCATGAACTTCACGCACAGTTGTTCGTCCGAAAATTGATGGTCAACCTAGTAGAGTAATTCAGATTCTGAAAGATGTACGTTTGGATTGTATGATCGACTTCTGTGGTGGCAAGAATGCTTTGTATTCTTTTGGGGTTGACATGCATCATGGGATGATTTTGGGTCTAATGTCAGTTCGAGTGACCAGAACGATACCAAATTGATCCGTGACCGTCCGAGCATCCTGAGAAACAAGGATACCCTGATAGATAGGTTTTCAGTACAAGAACGGATGAAAGATTACTTCTGCATTTCTCTAACCCTCGAAAATTTCGAGGACAAAATTTCTTTTAAGGGAGGGAGTGTTGTAACACCTCGTTTTTTAAATAAAATAAAACAAAAAAGAAAAGAATGGTGCTTGCATGAGGGTTTGAACCCCCGACCTAGGGTTAGAGAGTGCAAGCCTTAACCGTTTGGGCTAAGGTAGTATCTGGCTATAATCTACCTCAACTTATTTTTAAGTTATTCACTTATGTTATATCGAAAATAATAAAAGTCTGAATCTTTTCCCCCATGTTTGAATTTAGGCCCCTCAAAAAGAAATACCTGATCTTAAAACTATAATCCCTCACGACCCATCACCTTCCACCCCACTTCGGCCTTGCGCCGATCTCGACCACAGCTGGCTCGTGGTGTGCACTGCCACCACCGGCATTCTCGTCTTCGAGCAGCGAATCTGATGCCACTGACCACTCGCGGAGATCCCCGATTGATCGTCAGGAAAGTGAGATCAAGTTCGGGTGGTAACTCACTGATCGCCTCTGTTTTTAGCATTTTTCGGTGAACTGAGTTACCCGTTCGTACCGCCGACACCTCCAGTGGACTCTCGAAGTTGATGCGACCAAAACTCAGTGAACCGATCGCTCATCCGACTTTGTTAAGGCCTTCGTCGGAGCTACGCTGTTTTCCGACCGCCTTGTGTTTTTGGGGTAAGTTTTGATGTGTTTTCCGTCTTAAATGGATGAAATTTTTGTTTGGTTGATTTTATAAATTCCGGATGTTCGTTTTTCAGGTAGATTCGTCGCCAAAGGTTTCTCCGTTGACCGCCCCAGCGATCGTCCGACGACCATGTTCATTTAGGGTAAGTGGATCGATTTTATTGCGGTCTAAGGATTTGAACCGGTCTGAACCAGTCCAACCTGGTTTGAACCCAACTCGTACTCGACCCGTATCCGACCCGAACTTGACACCCAACCCGTCTATCGAGTCAACTCAGTCCGAGTCAGCCACTGAGTCAACTCAGCTCGAGTCAACACAGTGAGTTAATCAAGTCAACTTAGTTGACCTCAGCCCGTTGACCTACTGACATCAACGTTGACTCTGACCCCGTTGACTGTTGACCTGCCGACGTCAGCGTTGACCTGTTGACGTCCGCGTTGACTTTGATCGTTGACCTAAAAGTCAACTGTTCTGAAAACTCCTATTCTATGTTTTTCGACGCCTTGAGTCTGTTTTTGAAGCCTGTTTCGCAAAATTTTGACCTGAAAGCTTCCGAATCTGACCTTGAACTCGAACTTCTATATGTATTAATATTGTAATTAGGAGTACTATAAGGACTGAAATGTGAATTTGTGTAATTGAAAGTACTCATAGCTCCTTGAATAAGAATTGTTGATGGACGTCGAATTCGAGTTCGAGTGCAATCGAATGGGGTTTCATGAATTGACCGTTATAGCTCGGAGTTAAGGTAATACATTAGTACCTCTTGTATGCTTTATGAACATGTTGGTATTTGTTAATGCGTGTATAAAAATGACGATGTGTACTGTTAATTCTGCTCAAGTCAAACCAAATATGGAAATGAGTATGAAAATCTAGATAAGATTGCAATGCTCGAATGAGAAGATTAATAAATCAGAAGGATTTGGAGTTCAATAAGTAATTAATAAGGCAACTAATCTCCAAATCTGATTATTAGTGTCAAATGATAAAATGCGAAAAATATTTGGATATGAAATTACAAAAATGCCCTCAAGGTATGAGAATGACTAAAATACCCTTGGAATTGGAATCGATCTAGAAATCTACGCTAGATATGGTAAAACAACCTGATTCATCTGAAAACCTCGAACTACTTGGAAAGCTATGCTAACAATATTTAAACTTTCGAGATTGTAAGGTGTTAGGTCTCCTTGGATTTGGAATGAATCTCCGACTATAGATTCAGGGGAATCTATCCATACACCTGAATTAAGCAAGTGGCTCAAAATTCTAAATTGATTGAAATGACTAAAAGTACTGGAAATATTGATATGGTTAAACTAATCGGAATGATCGTATTGACCAAAAAGGGCTGAAGTATCCTCGGACATCGGGGTTTGCAAATTAACCAGAGCAATGGATAAACCTTTGAGTTCATAAATGAATGAAGTGGTTGGAGGTGCCGAAATTTCTTGAATGGCTGAAACACCCACGAGTACTTAAATGATTGAAATACTATAAATGGTTTAATTAACATGAATGATGGATATCTCGAGCTTCAAAATGACTGAATATACCCCCTTGACTGGAAGTAAATTACCTTTGAAAAATTCTGGAAATGCCAATAAAGCTAAAAATGACTAAAATGCCCTAAGTGTTGAAGCATGACTCATGTATGTCAATCACTCCTAATATTAATATAAGGATAGAATTTTTTCCGCAAAGAATATAAGTTTGACAACTCCGTGACAAGTCTTGTGGTGAAATATGAAAGCAAGCGTTCAGATATACGATGCAGCCGGATACATTAGTAGGGTTGGTTAGTACTGCAAGGTTGAAATACGTTAGTTCGAATGGTTTTGGAGGCTCGATAAACTTCCGGAAATCTTAAAAATTGTAAATCATCATTTTATCTTTATTGGGCTAAATTACAAATCGCCTCTGATAGTTAAATGACCAAAATGCCCTCGTTAGCCAAAGTAATCAAAATAGCCTCAAATGTATTTTGATATCCTGAAAGATCTTGACATAGAAATTTCTGAATGCCTGGTTGGAAACCTAATGAGCAAATAGAATTCCCGAGCCACTGTTTGTGCCTTGTTGGTATAAATTACCAAAATGCCCATATGTGATAAAATGACAATAATGCCCTTGTAGGCTTAAATGACTAAATCGCTCATGATGCGTCTAAACTCTCAAAGATCTTGATGTATCACCTCCTGAATATCTAGGTTAAACCGTTAGTACGAACCCCCTTTTTATAGGGACATCGTTTCAAAAATCCGTTCAAATTGTCAAAAGTTTAATGTGTCCCCTTACGTAAATGCCAAGTATCTCCAAGAAATGATTTGTCCCACCTAGTGTGTTCCATGCGTGCTACACTCAGTTGAATGTGTTATATGACTATTACATGTTAGTAACAATCTAATGACTTAATTATGAACGATGATATGCTTGATGAACTGAACATATGATAACATTTTTTGCCTACTCGTTGTAAGTCCACTTGATATGTATACACTACAGCAGACTTGTTCTACGGTGGCACTATTCGTGGCGTTTTTGAAACAAACGCCGCCAAATTTTCACTTATAACGGCGTTTACGATACAAACGCCACAAAATGTGGGCATTGGCGGCGTTTTAGTTACAAACGCCGCGATAGGTTGGCATATAGTGGCGTTTTGCACGTCAAACGCCGCCATAGGTTAGATGGTAGTGGCGTTTTAAAAGCCAAACGCCCCCAAAGGTTAAAAGTTAGTGGCGTTTTAAAGCAAAACGCCGCCACAAGTTAATTATTCGTGGCGTTTTAAAGCCAAACGCCGGAAAATGTTAATTATTCGTGGCGTTTCTGTCACCAAACGCCGGCAGAAGTTAAATATTCGTGGCGTTTGTTACGCCAAACGCCGCCAAAAGTTAAATTGTAGTGGCGTTTTTACGCCAAACGTCACTATTGTTTAAACTCACCGTTTTAATTAATAGTCAGATATATCCTCAATCTGCTCAGACAGACTCCATCGTGAATTAAAAAAATCCCCAAATCCTGTGCCCTAGCCGTTCCTGCCCCTCTTGCCGTGTCGCTCCTGGTCGGTCCTCGCCGTCGACCGTCGCGTTTCGCCGTCAGCCGTCGACCTGCGCTCCTCGCCTTCGACCGTCGGCCAAGGTTAGTGATCTCTCGTTTCATCATAAAAGTATTGATTGTTGACCGAAATATGAGCATGTAGGGTTATTATTTTCAAAATAAAAATGAAAGTTAATTAAGATTATTGGATGAGAATCTTGTTGATGGCAATGGTAATGTTGAAAAGCTGTATCTGTCGCAATGCAAAGTATTGGTAAGAGCATCATTTTCACTCTTGACATTCCCTCCTTCCGACTGCTTAACTCCTTAAAAGTGTAGAATTCAGTCATATTGGTACAAATTAGACCACTTATTAATATTTGAATTTTGGCTTTTAAAACTTTTAAAATCTGATTCAAAAGTTTCTCCCCAACTCGTGCCCTTGTACATGTTATAGGTTATAAATTTATGTGAAGTATTGAGAAAGAATGTAATGTGGCTGTCTTCTTGTGTTGCAAGTATCTGTAGTATTTCTCTGGTATGTCTTCAAATTATAACATTTGTACTGACTAGCGTAAATGTTATGCCAGTGCATCATGTAGTTGTTTATGAGCATCTGCATCATTATATGAAAACTTGAGCGCACGAATGAAATCAAGTCATCTGTTAAAAGCATGGTCTGCAGTCTCGTAAGCGCATGCTCGACAGACTCGGCATTAGGTTTGACTTCTATATATGCTTCGACAACACATCGGAATGCAGTTGCATTTTCTTATAATAGGAGACTGCACTTGTTTGCTAAAACCTTGACAACCCCATCATAGCATAGAAAATTGTGGACATGCCTAATTAAGCCAGTCAAATATCTTCTTTGTGTGGTTGCACTTTAGATTACAGCCCTCGTTTTATTTGTCCAGTTCCAGATGTAGAACAACTTATGTGAGAATCATATTTGGAGTTTGAAGCAAAAATGTGAAACAACACTGTTTCATAAGGTTATAAACAACATCATATTAACATGAAAATTAAACATAACAACTGACTCTAAATCGACAACCTTTAAGCTAAAGAAACAAACATCAAACGACCCTGTTTTATTGACTCCTGAAATAGCGCAGATCAGCTTCAAGTGAATATCTCGTAATTGCAATGCAATTCTTATATTCAGAATAAATGACAATATCTTCAAAATATCTTTCTTCGAATCAACCTTTTTCCTTCTTTGTGGATTGCTATGAAAAACTCTAATTTAATATGACATTTTTGCAGCACATCCTCCAAAGGTCACACTAGAAAAGTCAACTCTGATAAGTGAATGGTTGGAGCAATTCCCGAAGGTTTAGAAACCAACTTAGTGATTGCACTGCAGTGATTTGATCAATTTAATAATATAATAAAAATGTATCTGTTGACTACATCTGAAGATAAAGATGTAGTAGCCAACTTGTCTAAGCCATCCATTTAATCATTTTTTATTATAATATATGTTTTTATAATTGGGTGGAAAGTAGAGGAACCAAAATAACACTAATATTCTACGGTATATTCTCATAGGATTTGGAGCAGATTCCTATGCACCCACAAATCAAACTTTCATATTTATCATCATTGAAAGTGATACTAAAATATTTCTTGAATGTTTGACAATTCATATTTTGTTTACTTTATTGTTATGTTGAATAGGTTGAGAGCGATTCCACATATCTGTTCATCCTTCAAAGTTGTGAATCGGTGCTCTTCCCCAACAGGTAACTTTCTCTTGAATTTACATGTTTGGTTGGTAAGTAGTTTATATATTTAACATGTTTGGTTGGTAGTAGTTTATCTAGAATTTCTTCAATATTTCTTTTTATTTGTCTAGGGCTGTTAGATTGTATTTAAATCTTTTATTATTATTACAGAAATACAAAATGAATAGGAGTTTGATGAATTTGCCAAGAGTAAGCGTCGACTATCGAAATGGAGTAGAAACTTTTTTAGATTTTGCTTTTGCGAATGCAAGCCAAGAGGATATGATTCTTTGCCCTTGTAAGAAGTGTGGTAACATTAATTGGCACGTTCGTGAAGTTGTACACGAACATCTAATTGTTTTTGGCTTTGTCCGAGGATATATAAAATGGATATTCCATGGAGAGATTACACCTCATAGAGCTTCATCCACGAGTAACTCGATTGATCCTCTTAATTCTCATCACCGATCTCATAGAGAAGATGACATGGAGGGTATGTTGCGGGATGCATTTAATATGCATGATTATCATCAATCAGTTAGAGAAGATTGTGATATTGGTGTTAATGATTCCTCCGAGATGAGAAGAAGTGGATGTCATGAAGAGCCAAATGGAGAAGCAGCAAAGTTCTATAATTTGCTGAATGAAATGAATGAACAACTTTATGAGGGATCAAAATATTCAAAACTCTCCTTTGCATTCGTCTTTTCCATCTAAAATGATTGGGAGGATGGACCGGTAACTCTTTTACGCAGTAATTAGAGTTTTTGGGAGAAAGTTTCCTTTTGCAAAAATTCCTCAATCCAGCAAAGATATGAAGAAAGTGATAAAGGATTTGGGTCTTGGTTATGAGAAAATTCATAGTTGTCCGAATGATTGCATGTTGTATTGGGGTGATCGAAAAAATCAAGAGTCTTGTCATGTATGCGGTAAATCTCGGTAGATGAATAAAGATGTAGAAAACGTGAGTGAGGACGAAGTTGAAGCACGCTCAAGAAAGAAGCCAGTAAAGATTCTGTGATATTTTCCTCTAATACCTAGGCTTCAAAGACTTTTTATGTCTTCAAAGACTGCGGAGTCTATGAGGTGTCATCATGATGGACGAACAAATGATGGATTTTTGAGGCACCCTGCGGATAGTTTAGCTTGGAAGTCATTTGATCAAAAGTTTCCAAATTTCGCAGGAGATCCTCGAAATGTTAGGCTTGGTCTTGCATCTGATGGGTTTAATCCATTTAAAATCATGAGTACTTCATATAGTACTTGGCCTGTTCTGCTTGTTCCCTACAATTTGCCCCCTGGATTTGCATGAAGCAGTCATCTTTTATTTTATCCATGATAATCCCATGTGAAAAAGGTCCAGGGAATGATATTGACATCTATATGCAGCCTCTCATTGAAGAGTTGAAGCAATTATGGGTGGGTGTCGAAACATATGATGTGTTGAAGAAGGAGAACTTTAATTTGCGTGCAGCTTTATTGTGGACGATAAATGATTTCCCTGCTTATGCAAATTTATCTGGTTGGAGTACCAAAGGTCGTTATGCTTGTCCTTGTTGTGCTGCACAAACATGCTCGAAGTGGTTGTATAATGGAAAGAAATTTTCTTACATGGGACATCGTCGGTGGTTAGATGAAAATCATAGATTTAGATATGAAAAGAATTTATTTGATGGAACTGAAGAATTCAGAAGAGCTCCTGAGCAAACAACGAGATATGATATCTGGTCGATGTTGAAACATATGCAATTTTCTTATGGAAAGACAAACCAACTGCCAAACTCGCGAGCAAAGAAAAAGAATAAGGAAGTGTACGACCATGATGTTGATCAGTTGAGTGATGATGATTCTGATGAAGAGGATGATCCAAATGAGGCCGAGTTATGGAAAAAGAGAAGTATTTTCTTCGAGTTGCCTTATTGGAAGCATAACATTCTGAGACATAATCTTGATGTCATGCACATTGAGAAGAATGTTTGTGAGAATATTATTGGGACCATTCTCAATGTCGATGGAAAATCTAAAGACAATCTAAAGAGTCGACTTGACTTAGTTGACATGGGAATTCGACACGAACTTCATCCTCAGCAACTTGCTAATGGAAAGACTTCGTTGCCGCCTTCTATTTTTACGATGTCGAAGAAAGAAAAAGAAGTGTTTTGCACGGTGTTGAAAGATATAAAGGTCCCAGATGGGTATGCATCAAATATATCTCGATGTGTCAGTGTTAAAGATCGAAGACTTTATTCTCTAAAGTCACATGATTATCACATATTGATGCAAGATTTAATGCCAGTTGCATTACGCAATTGTATGTCAAATGAGGTGACATCTTGTATAATTGAACTTTCCAATATAATGAAAGTAATTTGTGGGAAAGTTCTGATGGTCGAAGAACTTGAGAAATTGCAAGATCGAGTCGCCTTAACCTTATGCAACTTGGAGAAGATATTTCCACCATCATTCTTCACAATTATGGTCCACTTGTTGGTTCATCTTCCTTACGAAGCTAAAGTTGGTGGACCAGTTTTTTATCGGTGGATGTATCCTAATGAGAGGTATGAATTGTCTAATATGTATTCAATCAGTATTGAAAATTTAACTCTTCGATAACTTTATAAAATAATGTTGTGTTTATTTCACGTCCAGGTTCTTGTGCAAGTTAAAGTCTTACTGTCGTAATAAGTGTTATCCAGAAGGATCGATTGTTGAAGGGTATTTAGCAGAGGAGTGTCTGACATTTTACTCTAGATATATGGAAGATGTTGAAACGAGATTTAATAGATCAAATAGAAATGATGTGTGCAGTTCTAATAACTCAGCTGAGACTTACTTGTTTGGAAGTTATGGTGAACCACTCGGCAAAGTTGAAATTGCACAATTAGATGACAAATCTTGGGTCCAAGCACATCGCTATGTTCTTTTCCACCACAATTCATTAGATTCCTTACGCACGTAAGTTTTACAATATAAATGATGATGTATTTACTTTATCTTATATATTTCTCAATCTTTAACCACATAACCTACTTTACAGTGAGTATAAAGAAGAGTTACAATCTCGTGTACGCTCTCGAAGATTACATCAACAAGAGATTCAAAAGTTGTTCACAGAAACTTTTCATGAATGGTTAGGGCGAACGGTGAGTAATTTGTACGGCACGTAACTAATGTATAGTTGTAATACTTTATATAAATGCTAACGTTTTCACCTTTTACGCATAATAGGTTTGGAATAGAAGAGAAGTTAGTGAGGAGGTTAAATGGCTTTCTCAAGGTCCGGATAGAATTGTAAAAAGATATAATGCCTTCCTCATTAATGGGTTCAGGTTCCACACAAAATCTCGTGAAAGATTGCGAAGGACCCAAAATTGTGGAGTAGTTGTTACTTCTTCAATTACAAGTTATGCTAGTGCTAGGGACAATCATCCTGTAGAGGGAGATGTAGAATATTTTGGAGTTCTTACAGATATTATTGAGTTGGATTATTATGGCAGAGGAAAGGTTGTGTTATTTCGTTGTGACTGGGCTGATGTTAATACAACTCGAGGTATTAAAAGAGATCAATTTGGTTTTACAGTGGTGAACTTCTCTCGATTAATTCATACTGGTCAACAATTGATGGACGAACCATATGTATTTTCTTCTCAAGTGAAACAAGTTTTTTACTGCCATGATCCAATGAATAAGGGTTGGTATGTTGTCCTCCGTAACACTCCTAGAGACTTGATAGACATAGGGGATGGAAATTCTGATGACATTGAAAGAAGATCAAAAACTTTACCTTTTGCAGCTCAAAACTTAGATGGAACAAGCACTAGTTCTAGTTCACAATTTCAATGGGCTCGGGAGGACATGGATGTAGATTTTAATGAAAATTGATGTCATAACAATGTAGTAAGATGTTATAACTCTAACTTGCTATCGAATACATATATTGATAGTAATATTGTTATTAGTTACTAGTTACTAAACTTGTTGTTTGTTACAGATATTATGCCTAGAAGGAAATTAAGTGACTTGCGGATCGTTCAAGTTCCTCGAGAAGAGGAAGTTTTAAATAATGAGGGAGTGTCCGGTGTTGGATCTTCAGAAGTTCCGAAAACAGTTGAAGAAACCCAAGAAACCCAAGGTAATGTTCAAAACTATATTTAATTGGTATATGTTGTTTTATTGACTTGATTTTAATAATTTTACCAAATTATTTCTTATATAGTTGAAGTTGGTCAAAGGCGCAAGAGTAGAGGACGCACGATGTTGACGGGGTTGTACAATCTTCCTCCTGGGGAACGTGTACAAGTTTCGAGAAATGATGCTGGTCAACCTATTGGGGCAGAAGCAGGTGTTCAAGCCAATGTCATAGGCATGACTGCACGTAATGGATCACTTTTACCGATCAGTTATGAGTCATGGCGTGAGATGCCGAATGGTAACAAGAACCAGGCTGTGGATCATATTAAGGTACTATAATGTCATTGTAATAGATAATCTATTATAGATTGATATTAATTTATATACTTTGATTGTATAATTTGTAGGAGAGATTTTCTTTAGAAGTCTCAGACGATTATGTGAAGCATGCGTTAGGAAAGAAATGGAGAGACCATAAGAGCTTCTTGAAAAAGAAATATTTCAAGAATAGTCTCAGCCTTCAAGAGAAGATGCAAAATGTCCCACCTGGATTGCTCCGGTATCAATGGGAAGATGCAGTCAGGTTCTGGAGTTCAACGAAAGGAGAGGTATGACCGCTACACTTTTTAAAGAATATTATTATGTCATTACAAATTGGTTATATATGTATATATGCAATTTTAGGAACGAGAGCGTGTTGGCATTGCTAGTAGACAGAAACAAAAGTATACTCACACTACCGGGTCGAAGAGCTTTGCCCGTATTGCTAATGAGGAGGTATTGTTTTTTAGACATTATTCATTATGTTTTCATCTAATACTTTTTTCATAAGTATTTTTATCATTCATTGTAGGAACTTAAGTCCGGAAGTAGTGTTGGACGAGTACAACTCTTCGACATCACGCACACAAAGAAAGATGGCTCTGCTATTACTCCTGAAGCTGCAGAAATTATGGTATATTTATTTGATGCAAAATCTAATATTATGTTATTATTTATATCAACATAATAACATTTTTATATGAAATAGTATTTGAATTTATTTTCTTCATTGATTATTAGGCCAAAATGAAGGACAAAAAGATAGAGTTTGAAGCTACAGCTTCAACTAATGGTTCTGCTAATTTGGATGACATCGACAACCAAGTTATTGCTGATGTTTTGGGTCCTGAACGATATGGTCGAGTTCGATGTCAAGGATCATTCGTTACCCCAACAAAATATTTTGGTGCTCAATCGTCGCAGTACATGCCATCACAGAGCCGGTCTTCCCAGGCAGAAGTTAATCGTTTACAACAACAATTAACTCAATTTAAAGCTGAAGTAGAAGCGAGGGAAGCAGAGAGAGCAGCGATGGAAGCGGAGAGAGCAACGAGAGAGGCAGAGAGAGAAGCATCATATAAGAATCTCGAAAATAAATTTCAAGAATTGATGACCATGTTCAAGCAGAACCCACCGCAGAATCCTCCATCTTAGTTGATTTATTAGGTTTGGTCATGTTTATTCTACTAAACGAAAGTTAAATACATTTTGACTTTGAACTACAATGTTGAATTACATTTGCACTTTAATGTTATAGACTTGAACTTATTTTCTTGTTGTTAAGTATTTGTTTCTTAATTTCTGTAATTATCTTGGATTGGATATGTCACATGTTAAATTTGGGTAATAAATATAATACAAATCGAACTTTCAATGGGCAGTAAGATTTGCGGCGTTTGCACCTAAAAACGCCGCAAATACCTACTCTATTGCGGCGTTTTTATAAAAAACCGCCGCTAAAAGTCACGATCAAATTGCGGCGTTTGACAATAAAACGCCGCCATAGAGGAAGTAATCCCGGCGTTTTTCTTACAAAACGCCGCTAAAAAACAGCATATTGCGGCGTTTTATCAGTCAAACGCCGCTACAGAGTATGACCTTTTCGCGGCGTTTGTAAAACAAAACGCCGCTATAGAACAGGTTTTTTGCGGCGTTTGTAAAACAAAACGCCGGTAGAGAACGAGATCTATGGTGGCGTTTGTTCACAAAAAACGCCGCGAACGTTTGCGGCGCAAGTATCAACGGCGTTTTTGGCGGCGTTTTTCTTAGCGCCGGGAGAGTTTTTAGCGGCGCTCAAAAACGCCGCAATAGGCTAAAAAAAACGCCGCGAAAGAACAAGCCTGGTGTAGTGATACTTAGTATATGACTGTGCTATGTGGTTACTTGATCTGTGATAATATTGTCTGTCTGCCTAATGTAAGTAATATTATAATGGGTAAACTACTGTAGAAGTCACTTATGTTTATACTAAGTACATAGTTAGTCCCCAAATTTGAAAATTGACCAGTAAGGTCCCAAACGTTTTCGGGACGTAAACTTCTAGTCACTCAACCGTTAAATTTAAACGGAAGAGTGATCTGACACAATAAAAAAATGATAAATTACTTAAATAGTCCCTAAACTATTACTTAACTTGTATTTTAACCACTGAAATAAAAATAATTTATATAATTTCACATTTAATGCTCTATATTTACAATTTTTTTTATTTCTTTTCCCTCCACTACTCCGTACCGCTATGAGGCCTTCGATCTTTTCACTAACAGGTTCACTTTTCATGCTTTCAGAAGACGGTGGATTGGTTGAATATCACTGTAATACATGGGATGGTTGGAGCTGGGTGGAACATGGCACTCCATGCAAAGATGTTACCTTGGTTGCTCCTCCTCAAGCTTCCATGAATCCTCAAGCTATGGCTTCTTTCAAGCAAGCCCAGGTCTCTTCATTTTTACACTTGCTTCCATTCTCAGGTTTAAGTTCGGTCTATGAAGACCCAAAGTCACGGTTGCTAGTTTTATGCTCTCTGTTTAATTTGCTGCTCTTTGAATCCATGTGTTTATGGTTGATTGTGTTATTTTAGGTTTGAATTAGGTTCTGAAATGGTGCGGGCTAAATTGAATTTCTTGTTGTTTAGAAAGCATAGATTTTTAGCTAAATTGGGTTTTTTTTCCGAATATTTGATAGATATTTTTACATTGTTTATAGGCCCTATCAGGAGGTCCCTTGGTGCAAGCTCGCAACTTTGCGGTAATGACGGGCGTCAATGCCGGCATATCTTGTGTTATGAAAAGATTGAGAGGGAAGGAGGATGTGCAATCTAGGTGAACCTTTTTTTTTAATCATGGTTTATGTTTGTTTATGGCTAGAGGATATTGTTACTAGTCATAATCAGAATATAAGGTAATAGCATATGCACAATATGCATGATTAACCGGTAAAGATGCGAACATACATGCTACGAGAACTGTTTTTACTCAACATTTGCCATGAGTTGTGTATTGAATCTCAATGTGATCCCTTCTGAGATGCAGAGAAAATCTCAATGTTGTTCTTTAAGGTCGAATCATGCTTTAGGTTTCCAAATGTTATGGTCGAATAGGTTGTTCCAAACCATGGAAATGTTATAGTATACCGTATACATGTGCTGGCCTTTTTCTGAAGACAGTCAGAAAGGAGAGTTTGTTCTTGCTTTGGTCTAAAAGTAGCACGGTTAGATTCTTCAACATAGTATTTGAGAAAGGATGAAGTCTCACTTGTCCCTCTAGTTCGTTGGTGGATTATAATTTGTAGGCAATTTTCTCTTGAATTTCCCTGGAAACTCTCAAGGTTGTCGCGTTTTAGGAATATTTGATTTCCATTCTAGTTTTGCTGGGAAAATAGCTTGTGCCAAGCCATGCTAAGAATAAAGATCATGGGCCCATCAGTATATTTTTTTAATAGAAATAAGCATGCAAACATTTTGACTGGTACAGTTTTGAAGATAGCTTATTTCCCTATCAATTTAGAAGCTTGGAGTGCTTTGTTGATAAAAATACACTGACTGGTAATTTTTTTCCTGCCATTTGCTTTTCTAGATTTTATTTAGAAACTTCGAAGCGCTTTGTTTCACCGGCATGCTTTGTATTGCTGGACCTTTACTTTATGGTTTAGGGTTTAGGGTTTAGTGACCAAAAAGCCGTCTTCTGAAAGCATGAAAAGTGAACCTGTTAGTGAAAAGATCGAAGGCCTCATAGCGGTAGGGAGTAGTGGAGGGAAAAGAAATAAAAAAATTGTAAATGTAGAGGATTAAATGTGAAATTATATAAATTATTTTTATTTCAGTGGTTAAAATACAAGTTAAGTAATAGTTTAGGGACTATTTAAGTAATTTATCATTTTTTTATTGTGTCAGATCACTCTTCCGTTTAAATTTAACGGTTGAGTGACTAGAAGTTTACGTCCCGAAAACGTTTGGGACCTTACTGGTCATTTTTCAAATTTGGGGACTAACTATGTACTTAGTATAAACATAAGTGACTTTTGCAGTAGTTTACCCTATTATAATCTGTTAGCTTGACCTATGATGGTACACTTTGTTTGCATGATGAATGATGATATCGTCTGCTCAATGGAATATTTCTGCCATATGTATTTCTGTTACTCATATCTGAAATCTGAATACCGATTGTTATCTAGGGTATACTGTTGGTTATGTTATGAAGTCTCTGTTGGTACAGCCCTGATCAAGCTGGTAAATCCTTATGACATCAAGGTCTCCCATTGGGTAGGTTCTGATGCTTTAGCATGGGTAAATCCTTATGGACCTAAGGCAACCCCGTAGGTGGCACCTATGCCCATCGGGCCTAGGGTAAGTCCTTATGGATGCAGTTTTGGGGGACTGCATATTGGTGTAAGGTTGGAGGGTAGTTACTAGTAAACCCTTGTATGTACTTGAACATTTACATTGAATTGTTATGTGTTCTTATGATATGACTAGTATGTATTTATGCATGTTTGATATGCACTTATTGGAACGCACTAGACGCTAAACTCTTTGTTTCCATCTTCGTAGTCTATTAGCTTGAATAATCCCGTTTGTTACTCGATGATTGAATAAAGAGCAAGTACTGTTATTCTCAAGTATATCGTTACCCTGAAATAGCAGAAAGGAAATGAAGATTGTTACTACTTAGAACATCATGAAAGCGTTATGCCTACCATGTATCTGCATGAGCTTATAACATCTTTTGGTAGTTCTGTATTACTGAACTTTTCCAAGCTCACGTTGTTTTTACCATCGCAGGTTAAAAGAATATAGCATGGTATAATGTTTGACATCAGTGTTCGGTGTTCCCTCGGCGTTGCCTCTGGAGTACGGTACTGTATAGTTAGTGGGCATGTATGTCATGTATTGTTTTATGATAGTGTCTGTAAAATATTTTCTGAAATTTTTGTTATGTGTTTAAATGACTTCCTAAAATGGTATTTTAAATAGAAGTTGATTTTATGGTATAATAAATGTTCAAAAAATGTTTTTATGTGTATTTTCACCGTGGGTCGCTCTTGTGACCCTAATGTGACTTCCTAGGATCCGTTGTAATGCATAGGCGGGTCTAGGGGGTTACAGGATACATCATGGAAAATATTACTCTAAAGTTTCATCCCTCGCGATCTTTAGAAAAAAGGTATTCAATATTGAATTATGAAGTTTCAAAGATTTTTTGTGGTGTTTTCATGAGGGGGAGTAAATACGCGTTGCACTCTTTTTCCCATAACCGGGGTTTTGTCCCAATGGGTTTTCCTGGTATGGTTTTTAATGAGGCAACATGTTATGCGTATCAAAGATATGTGTACTCTTTTTCATTCACAAAAGAAAATTTTTTCCCACCGGGTTTTTATCTTAGTAAGGTTTTAACGAGGCACATTATCTTCATAGACATTCAAGAGGGAGTGTTATGAATATTTATCTATGTGGATGTCTATCATGATAAGAACTTTATCATGAAGATTTGACTTACTTTATCATTAGGAATATTATCTACATTAATTAAAGTTTAATGTATTATCTACTTCTTATGCTTATAAATAGATGATTTACTGAAGACATTGTATATACAAGTCTATAATTGAGAATAATAAAAATCTCCCTCTTTTTCTCATCTCTTTATTTTTTTTGTTCTTCGTATTTATTCTTGTTCTTCTTTATTTTAATCACAACACAAATATATAATATTAAAATGAAAAAGGCGTATTTCGAGAGGTCCTTGGGAGGAGTTTGGACGTTGGATGGATAAAATCGGACCCATCAACTTACCGATCCAATTCAATATTTTATCCATAAAAATAAACATAGTGTCTCAAGGACTAGTAATAAATATCAAATATATTTTATCAAAATAAAATAATAAAACCTAACCAGCAGATCTATTATTTACTTGTATTCTACATATTCTTTTGTTCACTTTCCTTATATAGTACAAGCTTGATTTTCCTTTCTAAAATTTCGATAATATTAAATAGGCTTTTCTAACCTATGCATGTTATTTAAGAGCCTTCATTAAATACAAAGATTTTATTTGAAAAAATCATAATCATTTAATGTATTAAAAAACCTTAAAACATTTTATTGAAAAAAATTCTCATTTAATGTATTAGAGTTTATGATTTAGGGGTTAAGGTTTATGGTTTATGGTTTTTAGGGTTCAAGGTTTAGGTTTAGGGTTGTGGTTTATGGTTTATGTTTTTAGGGTTTAGGGCTTATGATTAAGGTTTAGTGTTTATATTTTAGGCTTTATGGTTTATGGTTTATGGTTAGGGTTCTAGGGTTTAGGGTTTTGTTTTTAGGGTTTATGGTTTACTACATTGAATGAATGTTTTTTCACTAGAATCTTTTAGGATTTTGTAATACATTAAATGATTGTGATTTTTTTCAAATAGAATCTTGTATTTAATGAAGGATTTTAAATGACCCTTAACAAATGCATGTATGCATAAGTTAGACAAACCCAATTAAATATTATTATTTGATATATAATTTTTTATTTTGTATTTGATGTATTGATGGTATATAAATTCTACGCAACATTACTGAATCGGATGAAAACACATCATAAAATCTATTTAACTTTAATTTTCATAATGGATCATCGTCTGATTCATCGATCGTGCATAAAATCACACGACTAATACATCATATGTTATCCTTTTCTACTACAAAGAACTTAGTAACGTTAAAGTCCCCTTTGAAGGAAAAACTCATCTAACACATAAAAAATAGTAATTTTCGTTGGTGGTGGTTGCACAAAAATATTAAAATAGTAATAAATATCAAATATATTTTTATCAAAATAAAATAATAAAACCTAACAAGCAAATCTACTCTTGTATTTCACGTATTCTTTTATTCACTTTTCTTATATAGTACAAGCTTAATTTTCTTTTTAAAAAATTGATATTATTAAATAAATTATTATGATTCTATACATATATTTTTTAAATTTATATTTGATGTATTGATGGTAAGTATATTCTATGCATCATCATTGACTTATAGGAGAACACATCATAAATCCACCTAATTTTAATTTTTATGATGTATCATTGTCTAATTCATCGATCGTGCATAAAATTTCAAAACTAATCATCAAATGTAATCTTTTTTTCTACAAAGAACTTAAGAAAGTTAAAGCTGCTTTTGAAGGAAAAGCTCATCTAACACATAAAATAAATATTCGTTTAATAATTTAAACATGTAATCACAAATTTGTTATATAAAATTAAATTAAATTATGAAAATCACAAGTGACAACACTGTAACACGACACATTGTACCAACTGATTCAGAAAAATTGTTAAATTTAACAATCAATGTTATTCAAAGGTGTGAATTGGTGAAATTTTTGAGTATAAGACTTCATGGGCGAAAAAGTTCAAGGACCTAATTGATTTCCCCCAAAATTTAAGGATTTATGATACCTTAAACGTCTCGCCTCTAAACTCTAAAACTAAGACATTTATATAAAAAAAATTGTTTTCACTACATGTATAGTGAATATAAATCCTTTTAATTAATCAATTAACAAAAGTAACGTTGGTGGTTGTGCGCAGAAAAAATTGATCTGTTTATCCGATTCGAAATTTCAGATATCCGATTCGATTTTTATTTTTTAAAAAATAAAACGGTTAAATTTAACAATCAATATTATTTAGAGGGGTGAATTGGTAAAAAAATTTAATATAAAAGTTTAATGGGTGAAAAAAATTCAAGGGCCTAAATGATTTTTTTCTCTCAAAAATTTAAAGATTTACGATATTTTAAATGTCTCTCTTCTAAACTCTAAAACTAAGAGATTTATAGATTTATGTAAAAAGAAAAATAAGATGGGCCCAGGGCATTCAAAGTCAGGGAATTAAAGAAAAGAAATAGAAGTAATGACATTATATAAAAGGAAAAAAGAAATAGAATTAATGACAAAATATATTCTAAATCCCCATCTTTGATGACTCGAATCTGAATCAGCGGAGCCTATATATACGCCACGAGACACAGCCTCCTAACCAAATCAGCGCGCACACACTGCCTCCCAAGCAAATCAGCGCACACACAGCCTCCGTCGAAGATATGTCCGACTCTTCCGCCGCAGAGGAGGCTAAGAAAGCCGGTCCTACAATGAACCCCGAGTGGGGTTTTCAGACAGAAGAAGTTGACAAGAAAGGTGAAGATGAAGAAGGAGAGACCCTGGAGAAGAATGGGGCGACGTGGTTTCTCAATGGGTGTTCAGAGGGTAATAGGAACAACAATGTTCCCGTGGACATGGATGAATACGGGCCTTTTCTTAACTTGACTTCTGCCACCTCAAGGGTAAGTGAAGTCTATAAACTAGTTTAAGGAAATCATGAAAATCTTATTCATACTAATAGTAATAATATTATTATTTGTTTTGATTCATTCTCCCTTGAACATAGAATTTGGATAAAGAAAGTATCTTTTGCTGTATATGGATATGTTCAACCTTTGTTTTTTTAGAGAAAAGATTTTCATGTATTTGAAGATCATACCCCATGCCTGTATTCGGATATATGTACATGACTAATTCTGTTATATAAATATCAAACAGGCAGCTTTTGTGAAACCCCATGACTCTGCTGCTAGAGCTCAGGTGTGGCCAAGAACAATTGGATCATCGTCGGAAGAAGATGAACTCGTAGGAGTGAACAGGGATCTAAGGAGGTAATCCTTGCCAATTCTTACCCTTTTTCTAGATTGCCATTCGAATAATGCTTGTTCATAATTTTGTATTTTATCAAACATTTTCCATTTAGCTTCTTGCAAGTTTTTTGTTGATTTCTATTCTTAGCAATCAATCCATATGGTGGCTTAGGACTCTTTCAGATCTAGAGTCCGCTTGCAGAAGAAAGGAGATTGATTTGTGCAAACTCCTGATGAAGGTGCCTTTGTTTGTTAGATTCCCCTTGTCTTTCTGCACCCCCTTTGAGTTATAGAATCCTAATCCGTTATTTGATGTAGAATGCTCAACTAAGAGTCCAGTACGCAATCAATTCGCAGCGAACGGCTTGGTTGGACCATCAACTAAAGCAGATCTACGGGGGCGTGAGCCCCTGTAAGTCCAAGTTTAACAGTGAGGAAAAGTAGCACAAAAGCATACTGTGAAGAAAGCTAATTTCAACTGAAGAATGTGACCGAATAGTAGTATAATTTCTGGTTTCAACTGTTGGTAACAATGTTATTCTTTATGTTAATTATGCAGTAATGAATGCAGTAGTCGATTTTATGCTATTATCTTTCAAAAGTGACATGCAATATATATGGAATTGAATCCCGGTTACCCTGCCCTTTGATATGCAAATTTGGTTGGTTTATTTTTTTTAAGACGCTATCAATTTTAAAGTTAATGAAACTAAGTCTTGCTCCTAATAATGGTAAGAAAAACATGTCAAAAGTGACTATCCTCTCAATAAAATTCCAAATCTCATGTGTGAAAAATACGCCAACCTCCCAACTCATTCCGAATCACCCCTCCACTTGATGTGCAATCACTGCCCAAACTGTCTTGCCCGTAACTGTCCTTTGACGGACTCAAACATCATACGCCGTGTTAACCGAGAACGCTCTATCCTCCCTCCATCTCCATCCCGGGATATCCTCCTATGAAGAGCGAAGAGGTGGCTTAATCGCCGCAATTCGAAGTACAATATGTGCGAGAGCATGTGAGAAAACTTCGGCCACAACCATTCACCGGTTGCGTCTACCATGGAAGCAATAGGGGTCGGCCTACCCTCCAAATTACAGCCATGGGGAAACATATTACATACAGAGCCAATGTTTGCAATCCATGGATCCATCCAAAAGTCAATATTGTGACCATTTCCTAGATTCCAAATGATACCATGACCAATATCATCACACACCAAACTCCAATTCCTTTTAACAACAATTAACTTTCACAATACTCTTTTTGTAATAAAATTAAAAATTCAATGTCAATTTTAAAAGGTTTAGTGACTAAAATAATCATTTAACGTAACTTAATGGTCATTTATGTAATAAAACAAACCCAACAGTTAGAAAAAAGAATAATTAAGAAAATCTTGGCTACAATTCAATCCGACCACCAGTGAAGAGGATTTTAATGGAACAAATTTGAATTTCCAACGAAAGTGTTAATTTTTTGAAGGCGTGTATTTTCATTTTTCAGTCATATTTTTTACTAGGTGTCAATTTTTGAAGGTCTCGGAGGTGCTTTAATCTTCTCCGCCGACCCTCGAACACAACGTTGACTATAGATTTAAACACAGACTTTGGTTATGTACATTCGAACGTATCCAACTCAAAACGATCGATGATGATCTAATTTTTTCAGGATCGAACATTTTTTAATCGTCACTAAAAAACATCAACAGACGTCTTGAAACTCATAGATCTAACTTGAGGCCCTTTGACTTCATGATATTCGATCTTTGTCGTCCTTGGTTGGATAGGGCCGCCTCGGAGATTTGTTGTTTCCCTTACCAACACAAGTCTCCCCACTATCTGGGATATTGGAACCGACAAGGCCTGGCCCTAAGCAAGGGCAACAATGGCGCCTGCCCAAGGCCCACCGTTCATGAAAATTATATGTTTATAATTTTTTTTTCGAATTATTTTTATTCTTAAGTCTCCCCACTATCTGGGATATTGGAACCGAAGCCCTAGTAATTTCCTTACTAAGCATTGTTACATGTCCGCAGATCACCAAATCAAAGCTTTTCGAGTTGAATATAATCAAGTCGAGTGTTGATCGAACTTTGACCGAATCGAGTTCGGATAGCTCGCAATCTATCTCGTCTCATTTACAGCCCTAGACAACACATCACCATATAATTTATCTATCTCTAATGTGCCTTATACAAGAGTTTAATCAAGTTACAATTTAGGGGTGCTTATTGAGTTGAGAAGCTAGCAAACAACTCGAACTCGACTCGGTCAAAACTCGGTTAACGCTCGACTAGAGATCTTAGCGAGTCAAGTCAAGAAAGACCCAACTCGACTCGATAAGTTTGTGAGAAACTCGTTATTTTTTATATATTTTTAACATTTTTTGTTGGCTACCTTAAAAATAATCACGTTTCAAGATGTTTAAATACTAGTTGAAACTCTTGAAAAGTTCAATGAATTGATTCGTAATTTACCCAAAGGAATTCCCAAAATTCCTATATTTTGCAAGCACCGGAGATTGTAGAAGGAACTCGGGAATTCCCTAGGTGCCTTACCCGATGTAAGATACGTGACAACTTGTCTGTTAGAGGGTGGTACGTTCGAAAACTGAGTGGTGGTCGGTTTCTGATTCGGCTTTCCGCATGTCGGTGGGACTTTTTCCTTGCTTGAGACCTTCGTCTTCCCCTCTTGACTAATGTTGTAATTATTCTCTTATTTTCACAATTCTTCTCCGCTCTTATTGTAACCCCCTCGTCCCGGTCCGGATGTTTGACCGATCCGAGTAGGCTACACGGGGAAAACCGATGTGAAACCCGTTAAGGTCCCACCTCGGTTAGCAACCCTAGAAAATTTCTTTTATTTATCTTGTCTAAATGCATTATTATGTCCTATGTGAAACATGACAACAGAAACACAAGCAATATAAAAGCGACCATCCAAAACAACACTTTTAAAATAGCCCATTTTTCCTTTTTAAGCAGGCCGTATCGATACACCTGTCAAGGGTATCGGTACACCTTGACCAAGTCAACTGCCTTCAGTCAACTCAGGAGAGACCGTATCGATACAGCCCTTGGGCGTATCGATACACCCTCCTCTGTCAACATCTCGCGGTCAACGAGACAAAACCGTACCGATACGGTTAAAGCCCGTATTGATACGCCAAAGTCTCACCAAAATCTCAGATTTCTAGTGAGCTTTGGGCGTATCGGTACACCCCCGCGTATCGATACACCAAGCCAAAACTGGGCCCTGAAGGGAAAGACCGTATCGATACGGCCCTTAGGCATATCGATACGCCTTGCACTGCAAGACTCCAAATTTCAGCAAAAGACCTTCAAACACGACTCTAGATGCAAA
The DNA here is from genome assembly GCA_030270665.1 of Hibiscus trionum. Lineage (NCBI taxonomy): Eukaryota > Viridiplantae > Streptophyta > Magnoliopsida > Malvales > Malvaceae > Hibiscus > Hibiscus trionum. The sequence continues at coordinate 6,790,626 of BSYR01000002.1, read as the reverse complement.
TTACGACTCCCCTAGCCACCAACAACATACATACAACCTTCAACAACCAAGATATCAACATACATGGCATTCAGAACGAACAAGGATCATGCATCGAAAGGATTCATACAATTACCATGAAGAGGACATACTTAGCACTTAAAGGTTCATGCCTTAGAGACAAAACATATAAGCATTCAAGACATGCAACATAAACAAGGTTTACAATTCAAACAAAGCATCCAAAAGTCAAACCAACATCAACATACATCAAGGCTTAAAACAACAACACCTATCCCATTGCTTGACTATTACAATCTTTCAATTTAAAGTTCATACTTGAGCTAACCAAAAGCGACACTTGGAGGCCTTTCCCAGCCCTTTCCACCCACAAGCTACTGATCTGCATTGTCGAACAAAAAGAGCGTAAGTATAAAAGCTTAGTGAGGGTAAGCTCGTAAAACAAACCTCGATAATGTAGGGTCCAAGCACGAGCATACAACCAGGGTAGAATGCATGATCTTACCTTCGATCCACACAAGCCATAAATATAGATGATGCATGAACATATTATCAAAATCATGTCATGCTGAACAAGTCCATAACCACAACATATGGAAACACATATAACCAACATATGAGAAGTATAATCCATAATCCGTATGGGCACCTAGCTATGTCTCGAATACGCAGATAACCGTTGGAACTCACATCTAACAACACAACCATTACCTTACGGTGGCATTACACTCATCACCGTTTCACGCGGAGGAGATTCCACTCATCCTCACGCCCGTTTCACGCGGAGGGGATTCAACTCATCCTCACGCCCCGTCCATGGGATTCCACTCATCACCGACTAACATATATATATGAAGATTTCCGGCCGAACCCGTACTCCATCTTGATGACTACCATCATCAAGACCACGCGCGCATTTTGACTCACGTGTGCACACTAAACATCCTAATGATCGATCATTGTACCCAAGCATACTAGTGCCAATACTACACATTTCATTAATCTTTCACAATATCATTTCATATCAACTTACGTGCTCTGCACGTACTCACCATGACTTACCGTCATGCACAAACCACATTTCCATGCCTAGCATGTACTCACTGCAACCACCTCATAATATCATTTCACATGTCAACACTACATGTATATCAATAATACAAATATCACATCATATTTCATACATATGTATATCCCCATCATATCTATCATCAACATACATATAACAATGCATCAAACCATGCCTCAACATACATGTATAACAACATATACATAACCACCATAATCACAATTAAACATGAGGCATAAATCAACACTTTAAAGATCAACCAAGGTCTCTAACTAAAGCTTGGGATTAGGCTACCACTCTAATCCCAACTCTAGGTGGGTCTACCAAGCCCAACCTAGTCCACATGCTTGAACCAACACTTGAAAACCATTTAAAAACATTTAACCACTCACCGACTATTCCAAGCTCAACACACTAGCCGATCAAGCTTCCAATGATTCCGGATTTGTTCCCGAGGCTTCACCAACACAAAATCTTGCATCTAATCATCTCAACACAATCAAAACAACCTCAAATCAATTCACAAATCAATGTAGCAAACCCGAAACACTAATCAAGCACAAAACACATGTTTTCAAGCTAAGAACAACTCCAAAATCCTCATTCCCGGGCAGCCATGAAAAACAGTCCAAAACTCAAGATTTCAACCTCTTTAACACACTTAAATGCTTCCAAAATGATCCCTAACCAACATACAACCAATAGCCCTCAATTTCCAACATTAAACACACCCAAAATCAACCTTTAAACCCTTCAAAAACCCCATTAAAATCCAAATTCGGGACTTATTGTAAAACTCTTTAAAATTCACATATGTTGAACCTTTTAGGTTGTAAACAATTTATCTATCCTTAAATAATCAAAAGCTTAGGTTAAAGACAATAAAGTTCTCATTTTTAAACAAAACCCCAAAACTTCAAATTTCAAAATCATGAACAATAATGAAAACTAATGGTACCAACATGAAGAGGAAGATAAGGACAAGTCAAATATGGTTTTACCTTTCAAAAATCACCCAAGATGAAGAAGAATGGTGATGGAATAAGAACCCTTAGAGAGAGAGCTCTCATGTCGTTAGATTTGGGGAAGAAGGGGGAATAAGATGATGGATAAGCTCATTTAAAATAAAATGGGTTTATAATTTGGAAGACCACTTATTTACCATAATGCCATTAATGAATGGCTAAAATTCTCATCTCCTAAAATCCATGGAATTGGACTTAGAAGATAGGCCCAACATAGTTTTTAAATTTTTTGCAAACACGAAGCCCATTAAAATATTTTATTATTTTAATTATGAAACTGAAACCCGAAACATTATTTTAATATTATTTTCACCCAACCCCCAAACCCGGGTGTTACAACTCTCCCCCACTTAAGGAAATTTCGTCCCCGAAATTTATCGGACAGGAAAAACCACAAATTCTGCTCTTACACACTTTCCTTCCTTTCTTACCACAACATTCTAACTAGCTCGATAGACTTACCACACAACATTAGCTATCTGATGCTAAGATCTCAACTGGTTCTCCATTGCTTGTCAATTTAAAACTCAACTCAATCTCTTCAACAACATAGCACGGGACAGATCTGACTCACATTCCCGAATCATAGATACACAAAACACATTACAGACCCCTTTTCTAACTCTGGTGGTAACCGCAACAAATAAACAACAGAACTAGCCCGATTCATAATCTCATACGACACCGTTTGAAAACTTGACCGATAACTTTTTCTGACTAACCATCCGACTTCAATAGGTAACCAATCACTGCGCAGACATCCTCAAAAATATAGTTGAAATCTCGAATCTCTATCGGCCACTATCGATTTCAAGACACTACGCAACTCCCACTCTTGCTAAAGCATGACTCCGCTATCTTATACAAAGTACAAGTAATATGGACATGCATAAAATGAGCACACTCGATGCAACTATCATTGATTACTCAGCGAAGTCCTCTCGGAGGAAATCAAAGGTGAACCAGACACAAGGTCTCTCGAATCTATTACCCACTTTCATTATGAATCTTCCACTGCTGTAACAACTAGGAGAAAACTGATGCTCGGTCTTGACACGCTGGCAAATTAGACACTTACTCTCATACTAAACCACATTATTCATCAACTCAATCCAGAAGTACTCGTCTTTCAACCCACGATACGTCTTCATACTACTCAGATGCAATACAAATGAACTGTCGTGTGCTTCGGCCAAAACAATACGTCTCAGAACACTATGTCATTCGGCACAACTATTCTGTCTCTGAAATGCAAAACTCTATCATCTCTGAAACTGTAATCTGAAGGTCTTCCTTATGCTATGCCTTGCACGTGAGGTGCCAAGAACCTGTCTTGCAACTGTTTCTCTTTAAGCATTCTGACTCAATGTAGGTTTAACCCAAAACTCGGCCATAGAACCACTATCATTTGATAAACAGAATCCGGCAAATATAGCTCGTAACTCAACTTCCAATCTAACAACAAATATAACCCGAAGCATCGATTACTACGTTGACTCTCTTCGGATGGTACTCAATCTTGAGATTACGGTCTTCAAGCAGTTCTAACCATTTATGTTGTTCAAGTTTCAACCCTTCCTAAGTCGTTAAATATTTCAAGTTCTGATGATAAATATAAATTGTGCATTTCTTACTATACATGCTTTGTCGCTAAGTCTTCGAAGCAATTACAACTACAGTTAACTCTATGTCTCGTGTCGGATAATTCTTTTCATGTACTTTCTACTGTCTCGACGAATAAGCCACAAATCTTCTGTCTTGCATAAGCACACAACCTAACCCTACATGCAACGCATCACTATAGTTCACAAATTCTTTCTCTGATATTGGTTGGATCAAGGCCGAAGTTTTCATCAAAGTTTCTTTCGGTTTCTCAAGGGCTCATTATCTCGCATCCGACCACACAACTGAACATTCTTCTGTAGCAATCTGTCCATGGAGCAGCTATCTTCGAAAGACTATTTATAATTCCCCGAAAGTAACAATGCTAGACCTAGGAACTATAGATACCTGTCATAGTCTTCGGCTTCTTCCAACTTACATCTTCTTCTGCCTACTTGGGATTTACTCTAATACACTCGACTGATCTACATGTCCTAGGAGAACATCTTCCTTGACTCGGAGTTCACGTTGCTCAACTTGGCATACAACTGATTTTTTAATAGGATCTACAACACTAACTCCAAAGCTTGTCATGGTCTTCTTCGGTACGTGAATATACCCAAGTATCATCTATGAGGACTACTACAACTGATCAAAGAGCTCAGGAAGTATTCTGCTCGACATCTCTATAAAAGTAGCTGACACACAAGTCAAATGAAAAAGCATAACTCGGAACTCAGAGTGACCATATCTTGCCTCCAAAAGCTGTCTTTGGTACATCAACCTCTCTCACTTTCAACTGGTATTAATCAGATCTCAAATTATTCTTCAAAAAGAATGGGGCACACCCCAACTGATCAACAAATCACTGACGCTCGGAAACAGATACTAACTACTCACTGTCAATTGTTTCAACTACCTGTAATCTAAACACATTCTCATGTTGTCATCTCTCTTCTTCACAAATTGCATTGTCATACTCTAAGATGATGTACTAAGCCTAATGAATCTACGGTCTAACAAATCTCGTAGTTCATTCTTCAACACTCTCAATTCTTTCGGGAACCATAGGATACAAAGCAACAAAGCAGAAGCAAACTCGAAGACGGTATCAATAACAAACTCTTCTTCCCTGTCAGGAAACAAACCGGGAAATTCTTGCCAACACTTCTAGGAAAATCACAAACTATTCTAACATTCTGCGGTCTAATCATCATTCAAAAATCAAATTCATCACATTTGCTAGGCAAGCCTGTCAACCAAACTCAATCAATCTTTGACCTCTAAAGCTGGATCAACATTCGATAAGAGTTCACATCCTCACCTACCACTACAGTCTCACAGAAATCTGCAACATCAAGGCAACTCTCTCTTTGTCACAAAGTATTTCCTAGCCCTGTGTTCTACGAGCAAAACCATGCCAAATGTTACATCGAAACCGTAAAAAAAGACAATTACTTCACATCTACTGGAAACACGTAACCCTGAACCCTCAACAAACATCTTCCGTACCTCTTTCCGACCACCACTATCTCACCAAAAGGTCTAGTCACATGCGCCCTTACGTCTAAGATCTCAACAGAGATATCCAACTTCCTTACATGCTCACACAAAAGGACGAATCCGCAGAAATTGCAACTTCACATGTACACAGCTTATAGTTTTCGGTTCTCTTGTTTTTAGGCGGGTCCTTCAGCATAACCTAACTCTTCAAAACCGTTCTTAGAGCATCTCAAAACTTCAAAATTCAGTTCTGATCACACACAAACAATCATGCTTGAACTCGTTCTATAACATCGGTCCTGACGACTTAAAACATCCCACTACCAAACAATCTGGGGTTAGAGCTCAAGACTTCTTTCTCGGCTCAACTATATCGGAAGTGATCTCATCTCTCCTTCTTGCTGGAAGACAACTCAGACGCACACTGGCCCAATCGCACAAATCGATTCCCACTTACGGATACTGATCGACTGTCTTGTACTAAAACCATAGGCCGAACCCCGACGATCACCAACTAACATCAGAAAGGATCACATCATCCCTCACCAACAAGAATCAACCCATATACACACGGACTCGAACAAACAAATTGTACCTCAACTCCAGTACAACCGCACCTCCCTAACTACAACGATGAACTCCCCCAACATCATCCATATTTTCAGAAACCATAACTTCTACTTACCGATTCACGGCCCACACCTAGGCCTCAAACTTACCAAAAAGCAATAAATCAACAACAATCAACAAATTAACATACAAACTGGGTTAGCAAAGGAAAGGGACCAAGTGGCTCAAGTATGATTCCCTCACTTAAAATCTCTTTTTATGATGTAATAGAAGCAATGGGACTCTACTCAACATGCTTAAAGCAACACGCACGCACGATCAAACAACATACACCAAGCATACTTGATAAACAAGCAAACATGCTTACATGGCAAGCAACCACCATGCAATTACAATACAAAAATTAAACTTACCTCACTTACCTACCCAAGGTCTCGGAAACCTTAGGCTCTGATACCAACAAATGTAACCCCCTCGTCCCGGTCCGGATGTTTGACTGATCCGAGTAGGCTACACGGGGAAAACCGATGTGAAACCCGTTAAGGTCCCACCTCGGTTAGCAACCCTAGAAAATTTCTTTTATTTATCTTGTCTAAATGCATTATTATGTCCTATGTGAAACACGACAACGGAAACACAAGCAATACAAAACGACCATCCAAAACAACACTTTTAAAATAGCCCATTTTTCCTTTTTAAGCAGGCCGTATCGATACACCTGTCAAGGGTATCGATACGCCTTGACCAAGTCAACTGCCTTCAGTCAACTCAGGGGAGACCGTATTGATACAGCCCTTGGGCGTATCGATATACCCTCCTCGGTCAACATCTCGCAGTCAATGAGACAAAACCGTACCGATACGCTTAAAGACCGTATCGATACGCCAAAGTCTCACTAAAATCTCAGATTTCCAGTGAGCTTTGGGCGTATCGGTACACCCCCGCGTATCGATACACCAAGCCAAAACTGGGTTCTGAAGGGAAAGACCGTATTGATACGGCCCTTAGGCGTATCGATACTCCCTGCACTGCAAGACTCCAAATTTCAGCAAAAGACCCTCAAACACGACTCTAGATGCAAATTACGACTCCCCTAGCCACCAACAACATACATACAACCTTCAACAACCAAGATATCAATATACATGGCATTCAGAACGAACAAGGATCATGCATCGAAAGGATTTATACAATTACCATGAAGAGGACATACTTAGCACTTAAAGGTTTATTCCTTAGAGACAAAACATATAAGCATTCAAGACATGCAACATGAACAAGGTTTACAATTCAATCAAAGCATCCAAAAGTCAAACCAACATCAACATACATTAAGGCTCAAAACAACAACACATATCCCATTGCTTGACTATTACAATCTTTCAATTTAAAGTTCATACTTGAGCTAACCAAGAGCGACACTTGGAGGCCTTTCCCTATTCTTGCCACCCACAAGCTACTGATCTGCATTGTCGAACAAAAAGAGCGTAAGCATAAAAGCTTAGTGAGGGTAAGCTCGTAAAACAAACCTCGACAATGCAGGGTCCAAGCACGAGCATACAACCAGGGTAGAATGCATGATCTTACCTTCGATCCACACGAGCCATAAATATAGATGATGCATGAACATATTATCAAAATCATGTCATGCTCAACAAGTCCATAACCACAACATATGGAAACATATATAACCAACATACGAGCAGCATAATCCACAATCCGTATTGGCACCTAGCTATGTCTCGAATACGTGGATAATCGTTGGAACTCACATCCAACAACACAACCATTACCTTACGGTGGGATTACACTCATCACCATTTCACGCGGAGGGGATTCCACTCATCCTCACGCCCCGTCGATGGGATTCCACTTATCACCGACTAACATATATATATATGAAGATTTCCGGGCGAACCCGTACTCCACCTTGATGACTATAATCATCAAGACCACGCGCGCATTTTGACTCACGTGTGCACACTAAACATCCTAATGATCGATCATTGTACCCAAGCATACTAGTGCCAATACTACACATTTCATTAATTTTTCACAATATCATTTCATATCAACTTACGTGCTTTGCACGTACTCACCATGACTTACCGTCATGCACAAACCACATTTCCATGCCTAGCATGTACTCACTGCAACCACCTCATAATATCATTTCACATGTCAACACTACATGTATATCAATAATACAAATATCACATCATATTTCATACATATGTATATCCCCATCATATCTATCATCAACATGCATATAACAATGCATCAAACCATGCCTCAACATACATGTATAACAACATATACATAACCACCATAATCACAATTAAACATGAGGCATAAATTAACACATTAAAGATCAACCAAGGTCTCTAACTAAAGCTTGGGATTAGGCTACCACTCTAATCCCAACTCTAGGTGGGTCTACCAAGCCCAACCTAGTCCACATGCTTGAACCAACACTTGAAAACCATTTAAAAACATTTAACCACTCACCGACTATTCCAAGCTCAAAACACTAGCCGATCAAGCTTCCAATGATTCCGGATTTGTTCCCGAGGCTTCACCAACACAAAATCTTGCTTCTAATCATCTCAACACAATCAAAACAACCTCAAATCAATTCACAAATCAATGTAGCAAACCCGAAACACTAATCAAGCACAAAACACATGTTTTCAAGCTAAGAACAACTCCAAAATCCTCATACCCGGGCAGCCATGAAAAACAGTCCAAAACTCAAGATTTCAACCTCTTTAACACTCTTAAATGCCTCCAAAATGACCCCTAACCAACATACAACCAATAGCTCTCAATTTCCAACATTAAACACATCCAAAATCAACTTTTAAACCATTCAAAACCCCCATTAAAACCTAAATTCGGGAATCATTGTAAAACTCTTTAAAATTCACATATGTTGAACCTTTTAGGTTGTAAACAATTTATCTATCCTTAAATAATCAAAAGCTTAGGTTAAAGACAATAAAGTTCTCATTTTTAAACAAAACCCCAAAACTTCAAATTTCAAAATCATGAACAATAATGAAAACTAATGGTACCAACATGAAGAGGAAGATAAGGACAAGTCAAATATGATTTTACCTTTCAAAAATCACCCAAGATGAAGAAGAATGGTGATGGAATAGGAACCCTTAGAGAGAGAGCTCTCATGTCGTTAGATTTGGGAAAGAAGGGGGAAGAAGATGATGAATAAGCTCATTTAAAATAAAAATGGGTTTATAATTTGGAAGACCACTTATTTACCATAATGCCATTAATGAATGGCTAAAATTCTCATCTCCTAAAATCCATGGAATTGGACATAGAAGATAGGCCCAACATAGTTTTTAATTATTTTGTAATCACGAAGCCCATTAAAATATTTTATTATTTTAATTATAAAACCGAAACCCGAAACATTATTTTAATATTATTTTCACCCGACCCTCAAACCTGGGTGTTACACTTACGGGATGGTAAGCATCTTTCTTCCTTTTAGGCCTTGGGCCTCGGGCTCTCATATCTTCAGCTGAAATTTCTAAGAGGCGCATTGTTGTGGCATCTTGGTTGATTTTTGCATGCATGCATTCCTCCTCAATCGATTTGGCTGTAGTCGTCTGCAATTTCTCTACAGTTTTCTCATCGTACTCCATCACTGAATGTTGCATCCGTTGCCTGATATACATGTAACCGTTTACCCTGCCCTTTTATATGCAAATTTGGTTTATTTATTTTTCTAAGACGTTATCAATTTTAAATTTGATGAAACTAAGTCTTGCTCCTAATAATGGTACGAAAAACATATCAAAAGTGACTATCCTCTCAATAAAATCCCAACTCTTATGTGTGAAAAATACGCCAACTTCCCAACTCATTCCGAATCACCCTTCCAATGAAGCTTAAATGAAATTGATATTGACTATCAAATATTACATACCATGGGCTCAAAGACATACACGGAGTCCATGGTTTATAGCTACACAAAGAGCTTCAATGCCTTTGCTGCGAAGCTATCCAAAAATGAAGCTCAATTGTTAAAGGGTACATGATATTTTCGTTTAATTGTCATTTCCCTTGACATTTACAAGATTTGTTTGACTCGGTTTTGGAATGTTTAGAACTGGATGAAGTGGCTTATGTGTTTCCGAACCAAAATCACAAGCTACACACGACGAAATCATGGGATTTCATCGGATTTCCTCAAACCGTTAAAAGAAATCTGAGGCTTGAGAGAGACATAATTGTGGGTCTGCTTGATACAAGTTGATGGACCACTCTGTTGTCTCATTAAGCCTCTTTTGTGTTTAAGGTTTTGTGTACAAGCTAACTAATATAAAGGTTTCCTGACTCAATGACTCTAGGATTAAAAGTACTATATATGTATAAGTGTCTAGCGGCGACCATTTTAGGATCAGGTTTAAGCTTTTGGACTAAAAATGAAAAGGAATAAATTGAAGGAGGAAAATTATTTTAAAGAACTCATCAATTGAATGTTTGACCACTCGAAATCAAACGTATTGTGTTATTTTTGTTATGAAAACAAAAAAATATCCACTTTAAGTATTGTTGACGGAACAGAGAAAAAGCTGGAGAGAAAGGAAGAGCGGCTAAAAGTGTTGTTGCAGAGGGAGAAGAAAGAAAATATGAAATTTGAGGTTTGATGCATATATATGATGCGTTAATGTATAAATTTTAGGACTAAAAGTGTTATTATCCCATGGCATGTCACCATCTCCAGTGACCAAAATGATAACAAAACAAAACGTTAGTGTTGGTTTTGACGAAAAAAAATTAATTAGGTGACCAAAATAAAAACAGTGATAGTGGGTGACCACCCGTGTAGTTTACCCTTAAATTTTCTACTTTAAACAAAAGTATAACCGTAGAAATATAGACATGTATGAATATGACTCTAGATATTAGTCACAACTTTTAACAGTGGACTTCTTGACCGTGGTAGATAAATGATTTTTAGTTTAGTATCTGTTTATAAATTTAAGGGCAAAGTTTACAAATGACCACTAAATTATGATAAATTATTTATTTTGGTCACTCAACTTTTAAAAATTATAAAATATCATTAAATTTTGATTTATTACAAAATATCAATGGGTCGTTAATTGCCGTTAAAGAGGTTACATGATAGTTATGAAAATTTGTATAACAACACATTTAATTTTTTATATTTACGCATTTAATCAATTTAATTCTAATTTTAATAAAACGATAAATTTAATCTCATTATTTACATATTTTATCAATTTGATTTTTGATTAGAAATGATTTAATAATTATTAAATAAGATCAATTTTTATGCAACGAACACTTGGTATTAATGTTTATTACTCTATTTTTTGGTTTAATTTTTGTGCCAAAATTATTGCTAGAAAACAAACACAACTAAAGTGCATAACCAGTTCTAATATAATCATTTCATTTCTTCAGAAGTTGCTTTTTGAGTCAAAAGGCAAAAGTCATGGAATCAAATGAAGAAGAAAACAGTCCCAGCATAATTATTAATTATGTTATATAAAGTAAAGGCAAAATGATAAAAGATGCCCGAACGTTTGGATGTTTTGTTATTTGGGTCCTTATTCTTTTTTTGGAGCAAATAACTCCCAACGTTTCAATTTGGTCCAAATATATCCTTGTTAAATGGAAACTGCAATTCAACTAACGATCAACGGTTGATTCTGATTAGACTTGTCACGCTCTAAGATCGGCTGACGTGGCATATGCCACGTCATATTTTTTTTCAAAAGAAATATTTTGTTATACCCTTCTTTATGATGACACGCGGCTGACTATCATGTTAATACATGGCTGAACTTGATGGAGACATGTGGCGAATATGATGTTGACACATGGTGAATAAGATACTGACACGTCAGCAGATCTTAACACGTGACAAGTCCAGTCAACTCAGTCGTTGACCGTTAGTTGACTGATAATTTCTATCCAATAGAGGCATATTTGGACCAAATTAAAACGTTTGAGATTGTTTGCTCCAAAAAAGAATTGGGGGGCAAATCACAAAGATGCAATCATTGAAGGGATTTTTTTGTCATTTTACCTAAAGTAAAACCAAACCTTTTGCTTTTAGGAAAAAAAATTGTTTGTGAAACACAACGGCTAATCAAGCAGCAGAAGGAAAATTCAAATTGCTACCATATACAATGAAAATCCCAAAATTTAAATTCAATGCAGAAAAGCTAAAAGCTCTGGGGTCAATTCGATGAAACAAAAGCTTTCTCCATTTTAGAAAAAAAATGATTTGTTTATTATTGAACTCATAATTAAGTGACTTTCTATATAATTTATCTATTAAAATTAAGGTCCAGTTATGTAAATCCCAATTATTAAGAGTATTTCTATATATTTTTAGGGTACACAACACTGCTAGTCACTAAATTATTCTCTCTATCTTGTTTTGCTCACTGAACTCTTTTTTTTTCAGGATCATTTGGTGACCAAAATAGAAAAGCAAAAAGTTTAATAATCAACAGTGTTGTTTACCCTACTTTTTAATAGGGGTGTTGAAATTCGGGTACTCGATTCTTGGAGTATCATATTTTTCGGCCCGTGACTACTAGGTACTTGTAAAACCCGGGTACCCGAGTTACATTTTTATTATTATTGTTTAATTAAAAATTCTAGAAAGTCACATATAAATTAAAAAAAATGTTTTTAAAGTTCACAACAAATAACCAAAATACAAAAAAAAAATTGAAAAAAAAAATATCATGGTTCCTTTCCGCCATGTCATTCATGGACCAACCAATAAAAACTATCAATTTTATTGATTTGTTTCATGTCATCTTTTTAACAAATGAATCTTCACTCATATTTACTGTAAATTAAATTAAAAACAGTTTTTACCAAGTGAAAATTCACTTGATAAAAAGATGACAAAGAAAAAATTAATAAAATAAATATTTTTTATTAATCAGTCTTATAAATGTCTTGGCGGAAAAAACTCATGATGTAATTTCTTTGATTTGATCGTAAAGACCCCGATATTAAAGTCATATGTATCGCAAAATCCACAAAAGTAGCTCACAAAGCTATCACAATTGACGTCCCACCAGTGGAAGCGGCTGCTGCATTGCTCAATGATCTGCAAGGCGTAGTGTAATCTTTATGTTTATCTGTATTAGCAAAAAAAAAAAAAAAAAAAAGCTCACAAAGCTAAAAGATTTGGATACTAATTGGGTTGAATAATTGCATGTATAGCCACTGCCAACTGTCGCTACTACTCTTAACTCTAATGCTTTAGTTTCTCTACTTCCATTTTCTTCCTAATTAATTGAGTTGCTCAATATATATATATATATATATATATATATATATATTAAAGTTTATCACCTAAAGAATGTATTAAAAATATGAATCTCGATTGTAATTTTTTTTTTCGAATCTCATATTGATAAATTAATACAAATATTTTTGAAAATTTTAAAACACATACTACAAACATAGAAAGAATTTAGGAAATTAAATTTAATTTTAGGGTAAAAATATTATGAACCTAATATATATTAAAAATACCGGGTCGAGTGCCTGGTTACAAAAATATTTCAGCCCAGATGTTGACGCTCCAAAAGTATTGGATTATATACCAATTTCACATGCTTTTACTTGTATTTTAAATACATTTAGTTGCTTTTTGCTTTAGGAATCATGCATTTGCATTAAGAGTTAGGATTTTGTGTTATGCCAGTTTGAAGGGTTGTTTTTGACACATTTTTGCAAGATGTCATAGCAAGAGACACAGTTTCTGGCAGGGCAAAGCAAACCAAGGAAGGAAGGAGATGATGCCGAGTAGCCGTTGGCACAGAAAGACCTTTAATGCCAAGCACCGGTTGACAGAGAAGAGCATTTGATGCTAGGCCAAGAAGTTGTTGACTTCGAAAAAATAAGACCAAATTAGGCTGCGAAAAAATAAAGATTAGATCAATCCCCGAAAAAATAGCAAGTAGTGCCAAGTGCAGTTGGCAGAACCATGTCAAGCTGCGATGCCAAATGAGCGTTGGCATGATGACATCAGCCCTAATTCGATCAGCCTTGAGATTCAAACGCCAGATAAGACCCTCAAATCCAAATCCAAGATAAACCAATGCTATATCTTGAATCCTATTTATACCGATCAATCAAGAATGGACGAGTGATTTTTGGGAGGAGAGAACCGGAGAGTGATCGGAGTTCAACCTTCGACCAAGGCCTGGCTGTGAAGAGCTGCATTGAAAGACCCTCTTCTAGCCTATCCTTATTCGGATTATTTTTATTTTATTTTTAAATAATGATGGATGTTAAAAACGATGATGATTTTTTGGTTGATACCCTCACCATAAACTGTTTTTATAGTTTGTGAGGGGTGTTTGCGTTTGAATGTTGTTTTCACTTTAATATTTAGTTTTTAATAAATCAACATTGCCTCGGTACTTTTTTTTCCTATCTGACATGTTCTTTATTTTTAAGTATGCTTCCAAGCGACAACTGGCACTATCTTTTTAAATATTATGCCAAGCGACTGCTGGCATAGTTGGCTTATTGCGACTCAATATCATAACTGACTTGGGTGACAACGATCGATTGCTAGATACTAAGGAGAGAAGCTTCGAAAGAAGATGTTCAAGTACATGAACTTACTTTGGGAGTGAACTCTACCCCTTAGGAGTAAAGATTGGAACATAATCAAATTAATTATGTAAAAACATGCACTATAGACATATAGGGGTTTTTCCATAATTGATTTAGGGGAATGCCATCGACAGAGGCATTGCTACCTTTGAATCTGCTCGGCAAACAATGTCAAGACAGGATTTATTAAAGGCTGACATGGCATAAACAACATAAAAATCAGGTACTCCTTACCAACACTCATCATTTGTGAAGACACTCTCTTGCCAACGTTTTATTTTCTTTCCCTTCAGTCATCTCAATTTCAACTCAAAACAAACATTTTTTCTTGAAGACAAGTAAACCTGCAAAGCAATCGAAATTCCAAAACACATTTCTTGTGGGATCGATAACTCAGCTTAACTGTTGTATTACTTGCAGACCGTGTATACTTGCATGCAATAGACTTTTCTTGGTATTGTTTTATACTTTTCCAACATCTTTTACGACCTATTGCCATCAATTTCCTATTCACGCCGAGAGTCTACAAGTTTTTGGCACCGTTGCCGGAGACTGCAACAGAGTTTCATTTGTTTTGTCTTACTTGTTTTCTTTCATTTTTGTTTTTTATTTGAATGTTTTATTCGGTGTATGACCAGGAACTGCCCTGACACGGAAAAATGTCCACACGACCCTGAAATCGAACGTACTTTACGCAAATTAAAAAAGAAAGTAAGAGAGATGGCACATGTTAATGGGGGCAATAATGCCCATAACAACCAAGCCAATGACGGAGGGATACCAAGAAATAAAATAATAATGCCGAAGAGGAAAGACCCATTCGAGAACAATCAACACATGAAATCACTGGCTTAATGCCAGGAGTTATTGGCAATGCTGTAAATGCATCAAATTTTGAACTTAAACCTGTAATGATTTCAACTCTTTTGAATGTAGGACAAGTCGATGGTGCATTGACGGGAGACCCAAGGAAACATCTAAAACAATGCATGGAGATATGTCAATTGTTTCAGCAACCAGGAGTGTCTGAGGATACCGTGAAGCTAAAATTATTCACTTTTTCTTTAAGACACAAGGCAAAGTCATGGTTCAATTCTTTGCCACCTGGTTCAGTCACCTCATGGGCAGACTTGTGCCATAAATTTTTAACACGTTCCCATCCACCAACACTCACTGCCAAGCTGCGTGGTGAGATCATTACATTCAAGCAGGCTGCTGATGAAACTCTCTATGATGCCTGAGAAAGATTTAAACATTTGTTGAGACGATGTCCAATGCACGAGTTTCCAAATAGGACTCAGATACAAACCTTCTGTAATGGATTAGATGCACAGACAATGACTGTTGTTGATGCTTCAGCAACCAGTTCGTTGCTTGACAAAAACTACATCGAAGCTGTTGCTATCCTTGAAAGGATAGCTATCAATGATTTCGAATATCATGTTGCTAGGCTCGGGACTGGAACCAAAGCCCGTGGGAAATTACAGTTGAATGAGCTAACATCCATCCATGCCGAGCTTTCCAACCTCACCATCATGGTGAGAACTTTTCAAAAAATCAATGAGTCCCAAGCAGTTAAAGCACTGGAGCCATTCTGCACTATTTGCGGAGAAAACCATCATATGGATGAATGCCCTGCCAATCCTGTGTCGGTAAATTTCATTGGCAAATCTGGACGTTATTACAATTCTAACTCCAATTCTTATAATGTAGGTTGGAGACAACACCTTAATTTAGCTTGAGGTAATCAAGGAGGAAACCAATACAATGTACAACGCTAGAATGCCTAGAGACAAAACCAGAATTTTCAGAGGTAGAATCAGAATGCCATGCCAGCATTCTATCAAAAGACAATGCCACAGAGAGTTCAAAACAATTCAATCAAGGAGGAAATCACACAGAGTACATGGAGAAGCATGATATAACAGTCCATAGCTTGGTAGCATCAATAAGGAATCTGGAAGTCCAGATTGGGAAACTCGCTAATGCCCTTAACAATTACCCTCAAGGTGCGTTTGCAAGTGACACTGAAGATGCTCGACACCAAAATAATGAGCAATGCAAGGCCATAACCCTTCAGAGTGGTAAGCACTGTGAGGCAGAGATGGTTGCCAAACGGCCAGTCGATTGCCAAGGTGAAAAGCCAATGTCAGCAGACAAGACCAGGGAAGCAGAAAAAGAGAACCCTGAAACTAATTATGCTAGTACCAGTACAAGTTCCGATACCAGACCTGATGCCAATAACGATGCCATACCTGATGCCAATAACAATTTCAGACTTAATGACAACCGTGATGCCAACATCAAGGACAAACAGACTGAGGTTAGACAGCACCCTAATGCCAGGATTGCGTTTGCAAAGTCATCGGCACCAGCATATGTTTATCCGCCACCACCATTTCTAGCAAGACTTCAAAAGCACAAGCAAGATCAGCAGTTTAAGCGCTTCTTGGAAGTTCTCAAAAAAGCTGCAAATCAACATTCCATTGGTAGAAGCCCTTGAACAAATGCCCAACTATTTGAAATTTATGAAAGATATTTTATCCAAGAAGAGGAAGTTGGTAGAATTTGAGATTGTATCACTCAAACAAGAATGCAGTGCCATGATCCTAAATAGATTGCCGCCAAAGTTGAAAGTTTTAGGGAGTTTCACAATTCCCTACACCATAGGTAACATATTCGTGGGCAAGGCACTATACAATTTGGGTGCCAGTATCAAGCTAATGTCAGCGTCTATTTTCAAAACGCTTGGCATAGATGCGAGACCCACCACCGTGATGCTCCAGCTGGCAGGCCGATCTGATGCACATCCCAATGGTATGATAGAGGATGTCTTGGTAAAGGTAGATAAATTTATATTCCCAGTTGATTTTATCATTTTGGATTATGAGGCCAATTTGAATGTTATAATTATTTTGGTTAGGCCATTTCTTGCCACGGGTAAGACTCTTATTGATGTTCATAAAGGGGAATTAACAATGCCAATGAATGATCATCATGTTACTTTTAATGTGTTTAAAGCTTTGAAGTGTGCAGATGAGCCAGATGAATATCATAATGAGGAGACTATGAAGTCTGTTTTTATGATGAACACGACATAGTTGTGCCAGGATGCAGAATTTGATGCCAACATGCTTGATGGCATTGTTGAACTTTTTGAGGAACTTGAGGAATCAGCCTTGGAGGCTGAAGATGTGAGCAATTTTTAGCCATTGGAGTTGGCCAGTAGGGCGACAACCAAACCGAAACCATCGATTGAGGAACCACCAGAGTTGGAGCTTAAGCCACTACCAAAGCACTTGAAGTATGCTTATCTAGGTGAACACTCAACTCTGCCGGTGATTATTACCACTAATCCCACTAATGATCAGGAGGCAAGATTGCTGACAATATTAAAAACCTACAAGCAAGTGTTGGGTTGAACCTTAGCAGATATCTGAGGGATAAGCCCAACCATTTGCATGCACAAGATTATTTTGGAGGCATGTCATGGTAAGACTATTGAAGGCCAAAGGAGGCTGAACCCGAGCATGAAAGAGGTCGTAAAAAAATTATTAAATGGCTTGATGCCAGAATAATCTATCTCATATCCGATAGCTCCTAGGTTAGCCCAGTATAGTGCGTGCCATAGAAAGGTGGCATGACTGTGGTTCAGAATAGCAAGGATGAGTTGATTCCCTCAAAAACAATTATAGGATGGAGAGTGTGCATAGATTATAGGAGGCTGAATAAGGTCACAAGGAAGGATCACTTCCCTTTGCCTTTCATTGATCAAATGCTAGACAAGCTGGCATGTAAAGCTTTATATTGCTTTTAAGATGGTTATTCAGGTTATATTCAGATTGCAATAGCCCCCGATGACCAAGAGAAGACAATATTCACCTATCCATATGGAACATTTGATTTTAGAAGAATGACATTCGGTTTGTGCAATGCACCGAAAACATTTCAACGTTGTATGATGTCCATTTTTCTGATCTGATTGAGCACAACATGGAAGTATTTATGGACGATTTCCCAGTGTTTGGTAGCACATTTGAGGAATGCATTCTAAGTTTGGATGAAGTTCTTCAGAGATACATTGAGACCAATCTGGTCTTGAACTAGGAAAATGCCACTTCATGGTGAAGGAGGGCATTGTTCTAGGGCATAGCGTGACCAAGAATGGACTAGAGGTTGATCCAGCAAAAGTTGAAGTAATCAAGCAACTACCACCCCCACGAGTGTTGCGTGTAAATAGTGCTCCGCAATTGTGCAAGTATACATAATACAAGTAATATAGGGATAAGTATATGAGTATCGTCTACACATGGATTGATACTCAACCTTCAGTTCTACTCCCTCGCACTGCAAAATAAATAAAGTAATATTGGGTGGTTTTTGGAATCCTCATAACTTCGTTACTGTTCTTGAATGCATGAACGTACTACTGTCGTGGCAGTGATCTAAATCCCTGCCGCGGCCGCAATAGATGAATCCCTGCCGCGACAATCCCTTGCTCGACAAAGCGTCCTTGGGTGGTTTCGCCTTATCCCTAAGCACTAAACGCTGGTTGATGGATGAACTCTGATGATACCTCCCATCGTGAATCAAAGGGCAAACACCAAATGTTCATACACTTCTTTTAGCTGCTGAAACTCTAACCTATCCCTAGGCCAAGTTAGTTAACACCACGTGGGGCGAAAACCATACTTATTCCTTTCGTGAGCTCAACTCTCCCGATATTGAACAAATAGGTGATCTCACAGACCCTCTCTCGAGTAGAATGCGAAAATAATTAAAGCTAGAATAAGCAAACCTTAACTTTTATTGCATTAAGAACAAAAACTAAGTACAAAGAGTTTTCACACAACTACTAAACAAACTAATCCTATCCCTAAGAAATTTAAAACATAATTAAACTAATCCTAAGCTCAATCTCTCTCTAGCGATCTCTCCTTTCTTCCTCCCTGATGTCGTTTCTCTATGGCAGCAAGCCCCTTATATAGGGGAAGGTGTAGGGACAAATCCTTCTTTGAGAGGAAGTTAAGTTGGACTTGGATTAGACTTTATTAAAGAGGTAAATCTCTTTAATTTATTACAATAGACACTTTTGGCCAAAAGTCTAACTTTATCCTTCCATCCACGTCTTCACCCTCTTCTCGAACTTCGATTGCCATGCAAGGTATGCAGAAAAATCCAGCGTTAAAAGCTCTAAAGTCGACTACCACTTTGCCCATTTCTCCCTCTAGCGAAATGCTACCGCGACCTGGCTTTTGCTGCCTCGGCATCGGCCTGCTCCGCTCCGCAAGGCTTCATTAGCTTCCCTTAGTAGAAGATGTGTAACCCCCTCGTCCCGGTCTGGACGACTGACCGGTCCGAGTAGGCTACACGAGGAAACCAAAATGAAACCCGTTAGGGCCCCACCTCGGTTAGCAACCCTAGAAAATTTCTTTTAATTATTATCTTGTCTAAAGGCATTCATACATCCTATGCGTGACACGACAGTAGAAAGACAACAAGCGATGCGAGCAATCAAGCAAACAATTTAAAAGAGTCCATTTTAGTTTACACAGCAGGCCGTATCGATACTCTGGAAGAGGGTATCGATACGCCTTGACTAGGTCAACAACCCATAGTCAACATAGGGAGACCGTATCGGTACACTGGTTGACCGTACCGATGCGCCCTCACTAGTCAACTTCTCACGGTCAACGATACAAGACCGTACCGATACACACTAGACCCGTACCGATACGCCAAAATCTCATATTTCCAAAAAGGCTTTGGCGTATCGATACACCCCCGTGTACCGGTATGCTAGGCCAAAATTGAGTCCCAAAGTGTAGGACCGTATCGATACGGCCCTTGGGCGTACCGATACAACCTGCACCACAACACTCAAATTTGCAGCAAAATGCAACAAGACTCGACCCTAGATGCAAGTTAAGACTCACCTAGCCACACGTAAACATACATACAACATCCAACATCCATGGAACATCATACGAGTCATTCAAAACGAACAAGGAGCATACGATCAAAGGAATCATACATTTACCATGAGGAGACATACATTGCATTTATAAGGTTTCATGCTTTAGACAAACACACATAGCATTCATGGGAAGGGTATAAGTCCTCAAACACAAGGCAAATATGCATCAAGTAAACATGGTCTACGATCCATGACAAAAAGGCATAAACATGGCCAACATAAAATCAACAATTTAACATGCTCGTCCAAGCACAAAACCAAACTAATGAGTTTGACCCCAACTACTACAAGTCTACACCCCCATCGTCTAGGCATTATTACAACACGTAAATCATACTTGAGCTACTTGAGAACTCCAAAAGCTCCTCCCTTGCCCACTTGCCTCCCAAACTCTAACGATCTGCATGTTGGAAATAAAGGAGAGCGTAAGCTAACTAGCTTAGTGAGTGAAGCTCTAAAACTCAACAAGCATGCAGTTTTCAAAACACTTTTCATAATTGACAATTAAATCGATGGATGCACGAATGATATAACAACAAGACTACACATGGTTTGCACATGCACAACCAACATACACACGGTGGTACTACACATCACCGTTCGACTAGTAGTTTTTCGATGGGACCACTCATCACCTTACTCTACTACTAGTCACTACCGGTGGGACCACTCATCACCGTAGTTATGACAACCATCACGTGAGGCTCGACTTCAACACGACTACACAACAACAACGGTGTAAAACAACTCAAGATGCACATGATACCACAACATATAGCCACTCATCAACACATAACAAAAAGGTAGTAGTAGCAACTTAAACTCAGGTTTAGGTGAACCCTCTAGGTCCCACCCAAACCCCCAAGAGTCCCATTTCAAAAGCAAAACAAGTTTGACAATTCTACTCACCGTTGCTACCCAAATGAAAGCCGAAAACCAAGCTCAAGTCCCCAATTTTTCCGGATTCGTTCCTGAGGCTTAACCAACTAAATTCCTTGCTTCTAATCATCCTAAAACAATCAAAACAATCACAAATCAGTCCACAATTCAATGTAGTCAACCCGGAACACAAACCAAGCACAAAACACACGATTTCAAGCTAAAGACAACCCCAAATTCCTCATTCCCGAGCAGCCCTAAAACATAACCTAAAACCAATGATTCCAACACTTATATTACTCCTAAAAGCCTCCAAAACAACCTTTATATATAGCCTAACCATCAGCCAACCAATTTCCACATTAAGCACATCCAAAACTCAACCTAAAACCCTTCAAAAACCTCCCTAAAACCCAATTTCGGGAAGCACCATAAAACCTTGTAAAAATCGAATATGTTGGACCTTTTAGATGGAAAACAACTTATATATCATTAATAAATCAAAAGCTTAAGTCAAAGCTAATAAAGTTCACATTTTTAATCCAAACTTTCAAAATTCCAAAATGAGAAATCATGAGTTTAAAGGAAAAATAAAACCATAGACTTGTAGAGAACGACGAGGACAAGTCAAAAGTGAGTTTACCTTTGAGAAATCTCCAACAATGAGCAAGAGAGATGATGGAATAGTGAACACAATGGAGATGATGTTTATGTCGTGAAAAAAAAGAAAGGGAAGAGAAGGGAAGAAGATGACAAAATGCTATTTTAAATAAAAAGGGGTTTTATTTTGCAAGCTCACTATCTCAAATATCTAAAATCCATGGGTTTTGGGTTTGAAATCAGAACAAGTCCAGCATAAAATATTTGCTTTGTAAACACGAGGCCCAAAATATTATTTTATTATTTTAATACTATTTTCAGCCGACCCCCAAACCTGGGTGTTACAACTCTCCCCCACTTAAGGAATTTCGTCCCTGAAATTACCTGACGGGAACAAGTACGAAAACTGCTCAAGCATATCATCTTTCCTTTCCCACGTGGCCTCTTCCACTCCTCTATGTCTCCATAACACCTTGACCAATTCTATGGTTTTGCCACGTAACACCTTGCTATCAGAAGCAAGTATCTCTACTATTTCTTCATTGTAAGACAAGTCCGGATTCAAATCAATATCTTCTATGGGCATTACATGGGACGGATCCGATCTATACTTTCGGAGCATCGACACGTGAAACACATCATGAATCTTCTCTAGTTTGGTTGGGAGTCTCAATCTATACACAACGAGACCAATCCTCTCAACTACCTCATAAGGTCCCATGAATCTTGGGCTTAACTTACCCTTCCTACCAAACCTCATCACCTTCTTCCAAGGTGAGACTTTCAAAAACACTTTATCTCCCACGGAATACTCTACATCTTTCCTCTTTAAGTCGGCATAGGACTTCTGTCGATCTAAAGCTGCCTTCAAACGATCACATATCAACTTTACCTTCTCGGTGGTGCCCTTAAGCAAATTGGGCATCGATACAAGTTTCTGTCCGGCTTCGGCCCAACAAATCGGAGTTCTACACTTCCTACAGGAGCCATCTGAATACTCGACTGAAAACTGTTGTTATACACAAACTCTACTAACGGTAGATGTTTCTCCCACGACCCCTGAAAATCAATGATACATCATCTCAACATATCTTCCAACACTTGAATCACTCTCTCAGACTGACCATCTGACTGCAGATGATACGAAATGCTGAAGTTCAACCAAGTACCCAAGGCTCGATGCAAGCACTCCCAAAATCTAGCTGTAAATCTCGAATCTCGGTCCGACACAATCGATTTCGGTACCCCATGTAGTCTCACTATCTCACAGATATACAGATCGACCAACTTGTGTAAGGCATAAGTGGTATGAACTGGAATGAAGTGAGCACACTTAGTAAACCTATCCACTATTACCCACACTGAATTCTTCCTCGAAGGAGTCGACGGTAGCCCTGAAACAAAGTCCATGGTAATACATTCCCACTTCCATTCCGGAATCTTCAACGGCTGTAACAATCCTGAGGGAAACTGATGCTCAGCCTTGACCCTCTGACAAACCATACACCTACTGACAAACTCGGCCACGCCCTTCTTCAAACCAACCCAATAGTACTCTTCTTTTAACCCTCGATACATCTTCGTGCTACCCGGATGCATAGCAAAAGGACTGTTATGAGGTTCATTCAAGATCGTACGCCTCAACTCGGCATCCTCCGGAACCATTATCCTATCCTTGTAACATAGAACCCCATTCTCACTAAAACAATACTCGGTAGGCCTATCTTCGGTTATGTCTTGCACGTGAGGTGCCAAAGACTCATCTCGCAACTCCTTTTCTCGAATTAACTGAACTAACGAAGGCCTAACCTGAAGCTCGGCTATCAATCAACCATCATTGGACACGCTCAATCTCGCAAACATAGCTCGTAACTCAACGTCCACTTTTCTACTTAAGGCATCGGCCACTACATTTGCCTTACCCGGATGGTACTCTATCGTGAGGTCATAATCCTTAAGAAGCTCTAACCACCTACGTTGCCTGAGGTTCAACTCCCTCTGAGACATCAAATACTTCAAATCTTATGATCGGTATACACGGTACACTTCTCACCATAAAGATGGTGTCTCCAAATCTTCAATGCGAACACCACTGCAACTAGTTCTATGTCATGGGTGGGATAATTCTTCTCATGAACTTTCAACTGTCGCAAAGCATATGCTACCACCTTACCCTCTTGCATAAGCAAACAACCTAGCCCTACATAGGAGGCATCACTAAAAATCACAAATTCTCTCCTCGGTTCAGGCTGAATTAGGATAGGAGCTTCGGTCAAAGCTTTCTTCAATTTCTCAAATACTTCTTGTCTTGCATCTGACCACTCATACGAAACATTCTTCTGTAGCAACTTAGTCAAAGGAGCCGCTATTGTAGAAAACCCCTCAACAAACCTTCTATAGTATCCCGCCAAACCTAGGAAACTGCGGATTTCTGTCATTGACTCCGGTTGTTTCCAATTCACTATAGCTTCTATCTTCTTGGGATCCACACTAATCCCACTAGTCGAGATCACGTGACCTAGGAAGACTACCTCCCTAATCTAAAACTCACATTTTCTTAGCTTGGAAAACAACTGATTCTCTAGTAGGGTCTGAAGTACTAACCGCAAATGCTCATCATGCTCCTCTTCGGTCCTAGAGTATACTAAGATGTCATCTATGAACACCACCACAAACCTGTCCAAGAACTCATGAAACACACGGTTCATCACATCCATGAAAGTTGCCGGAGCGTTAGTCAACCCAAAAGGCATCACCAAAAACTCAAAATGCCCATAACGTGTACGAAAGGCCGTCTTCGGTATGTCCACATCCTTTACCTTCAATTGGTAGTACCCGAACCTCAAGTCAATCTTCGAGAACACAGAAGCACCTCTCAACTGGTCTAGCAAGTCATCTATCTTAGGAAAAGGGTATTTGTTCTTCACTGTCACCTTATTCAACTGCCTATCATCTATACACAGCCTCATGCTACCATCTTTCTTTTTCACAAATAAGACCGGAGAACCCCACGGAGAAATATTGGGCCTAATGAAACCTCTATCGGTCAACTCCTGAAGCTGTGTCTTCCAACTCTTTCGGTGCCATTCTATACGGAGCAATCGACACTAGTGCAGAATCAGAATACGTCTCAATACCAAACTCAATTGCTCTGTCTGGAGGCAAACCCGATAACTCTTCCGGAAAAACACTCGGAAAATCACATACTGCTCTGATGTCTTGAGGTCTCACCTCACTCATAATCGGATTCATTACATAAGCCAAGTAAGCCTGACACCCCGAACTCAACAACTTTTGAGCTTCTAAAGTCGAAACCACATTGGACAAGAACCTAACGTTCTCACCAACTACCACAACCTCAAAGTCATCGGTAAGCATCAAGGAGACTCTCTTGGTCTCGAAGTCAACCTTAACCCTATGCACTATGAGCCAATCCATACCCAAAATAACGTCAAAACCGTAGAAGGGCAACTCCATCATATCGACCAGAAATACGTGGCCCTGAACCATCAAGGGACACCTCCTATACACCTTCCTAACTACCACTGTATAACCAAAAGAGCTAGTAACATTTACACCTATCTCTAGCCATTCACATGGTAACCCTAATGACCTTGCGTGCTCACCCAAAATATACGAATGTGTCGACCCCGAATCTATCAAAGAAAGAAAACTAAAAGACTGTAATGAGAAAATACCCACAATGACATCTGTGTCATTCCCAGCCTCTCGCTGAGCATACACCCTAGCCGGTCCTCCTCCCTCGGGCTGGACTGCTACTACATGAGCCAAGTTCCTCTGACTCTCATTCCTTGGCTGAAAGTTTCCACGACCGCGCCCACGACCTCTCTGATGCTCAAAACCCCTAGCTGGAGCCGGTCCGCCCGTAGCCGGATGTGGACAGTTACGCCTCATGTGGTGTCGGGATCCACAGTTCCATCACGGCCCAAAGGTACCCGCACACTCGCCCTGATGGCGTCTCCCACACCTATTGCACTCTAGTGTGTGCATAACAGCTCCTTGGCCCTGATGGCCCTGACCATAGTTACCACGCCTATGTCTCGAATCGAGCTGGTACCTCATATCCCTATGCCTCTTGGCACGATCTCTATCCCAGTTCACATGTCTCTTTCCGGAATCGGACCCAATAGCACGTGCACTAGAGCCTAAGTTCTGCTCAATATCCTTGGCTCTAGAGACCAAAACATCGAACTCAGTGTAGTCAGAGGCAAGCATGTAGGTCTTCACATCTCTAGTCAACCTATACCGAAAGCGCTCACACCGCTCTCTCTCATTAGGGACCAACTCAGGCGCATATTGGCTCAATCTCACAAACTGGACATCGTACTCAGTCACGGTCCTGTTACCCTGAACCAAGGCCATAAACTTCCTCTTCTTTTCATCCAAGTACCGAAATCCAAGATACTTCCTCTTGAATGCATTTCTGAATAACTCCCACGTGATATCCGCTTCGGCCATCCCCGAAGTAACAGTGGTCCACCAAGTATAAGCGTCCCCCTGAAGCAAGGAGACAATGCAACCCAACTTTCGGGCGTCTGAACACTCCATCTGTCCCATGATACGAGTAGTACTCTCAAGTCACCCCTCCGAACCTTCGGGAGTCAACCCACCATACTCAACTACTCCCAGGTTACGAAGCCTCTCTAGGGGTAATCCTGTCCCCGCACCCTGAGGTGGTGCTGCAGCTTGTGCACCGGCTAAAGCTGTTTGAAAGACCCCGGCTATAGTCTGAATTACATGGGTCATGTCCGCGCCCGCTGGACCCTGACCCGCCTGAGGCTCAACACCTGCAACATTAGCACTGGCCTGAGGCCCATTACCATCACCTCCGACTTGCGCACCAGCCTGAGGCACGCCACCTTCACCACCCACTCCATTACCACCGGGAGTAGGAGGAGCAGGAGGCTCACCTCCGGGTGCCTGGTCACCCGCTCTAAGTCGCCCCTTGGTCTCACCATAGCAATTTAGATCTAAAACAGCAAGCACACAACAAACAAGAAAAACATTAGGTTAGCAAAAGGGCAAGGACTCCGGTTCTCAAGCTCGTTAAACCAAAACAAATTTTCCTTTTTGACAACAACACCTAACAATGGGGACATTTGACTAGCCCTTAACCCAACCAGAAAAAGCCACTGAAACATGCTTTTAAACACCGTACTAGCAAGCAAACTTCATGCAATTCATGGTAAAATCACTCATCGAGGCATAGCAACACATAACAACCCAAACTTACCTCACTTACCTACCCGAGGTCTCGGAAACCTCAGGCTCTGATACCACCAAATGTAAACCCCTCGTCCCGGTCTGGATGACTGACCGGTCCGAGTAGGCTACACGGGGAAAACCGAAATGAAACCCGTTAGGGCCCCACCTTGGTTAGCAACCCTAGAAAAATTCATTTAATTATTATCTTGTCTAAAGGCATTCATACATCCTATGCGTGACAAGACAGCAGAAAGACAACAAGCGATGCGAACAATAAAGCAAACAATTTAAAAGAGTCCATTTTAGTTTACACACCAGGCCATATTTATACTCTTGAAGAGGGTATCGATATGCCTTGACTAGGTCAACATCCCATAGTCAACATAGGGAGACCGTATCGGTACACTGGTTGACCGTATCGATACGCCCTCACTGGTCAACTTCTCACGGTCAATGATACAAGATCGTACCGATACGCCAAAATATCGTCAAAATCTCAGATTTCCAGAGAGGCTTTGGCGTATCTATACACCCCCGTGTACCGGTACGCTAGGCCAAACTTGAATCCCAAAGTGTAGGACCGTATCGTTACGGCCCTTGGGCGTACCGATACGCCCTACACTGCAACACTCAAATTTGCAGCAAAACGCAACAAGACTCGACCTTAGATGCAAGTTAAGACTCACCTAGCCACACGCAAACATACATACAACATCCAACATCCATGGAACAACATACGAGTCATTCAAAACGAACAGGGAGCATACGATCAAAGGAATCATACATTTGCCATGAAGAGACATACATTGCATTTATAAGGTTTCATGCTTTAGAAAAACACACATAGCATTCATGGGAAGGGTATAAGTCCTCAAACACAAGGCAAATATGCATCAAGTAAACATGGTCTACGATCCACGACAAAAAGGCATAAACATGGCCAACATAAAATCAACAATTTAACATGTTCATCCAAACACAAAACAAAACTAAGGAGTTGGACCCCAACTCCTACAAGTCAACACCCTATCGTCTAGGCATTATTACAACACGTAAATCATACTTGAGCTACTTGAGAACTCCAAAAGCTCCTCCCTTGCCCACTTGCCTCCCAAACTCTAACGATCTACATGTTGGAAATAAAGGAGAGCGTAAGCTAACAAGCTTAGTGAGTGAAGTTATAAAACTCAACAAGCATGCAGTTTTCAAAACACTTTTCATAATTGACAATTAAATTGATGGATGCACGAATGATATTACAACAAGACTACACATGGTTTGCACATGCACAACCAACATACACACGGTGAGACCACACATCACCGTTCGACTAGAATTTTTTCGATGGGACCACTCATCACCTTACTCTACTACTAGTCACTACCGGTGGGACCACTCATCACCGTAGTTATGACAACCATCACGTGAGGCTCGACTTCAACACGACTACACAACAACAACAGTGTAAAACAACTCAAGATGCACATGATACCACAACATATAGCCACTCATCAACACATAACAAAAAGGTAGTAGTAGAAACATACACTCAAGTTTAGGTGAACCCTCTAGGTCCCACCCAAACCCCCAAGAGTCTCATTTCGAAAGCAAAACAAGTTTGACAATTCTACTCACCGTTGCTACCCAAATGAAAGCCGAAATCCAAGCTCAAGTCCCCAATTTCTCCGGATTCATTCCCGAGGCTTCACCAACTAAATTCCTTGCTTCTAATCATCCCAACACAATCAAAACAATCACAAATCATTCCACAATTCAATGTAGTCAACCCGGAACACAAACCAAGCACAAAACACACAATTTCAAACTAAAGACAACCCCAAATTCCTCATTCCCGAGCAGCCCTAAAACACAACCTAAAACCAATGATTCCAACACTTATATTACTCCTAAAAGCCTCCAAAACAACCTTTATATATAGCCTAACCATCAGCCAACCAATTTCCACATTAAGCACACCCAAAACTCAACCTAAAACCCTTCAAAAACCCAATTTCAAGAAACACCATAAAACCTTGTAAAAATCGAATATGTTGGACCTTATAGATGGCAAACAACTTATATATCATTAATAAATCAAAAGCTTTAGTCAAAGCTAATAAAGTTCACATTTTTAATCCAAACTTTCAAAATTCCAAAATGAGAAATCATGGGTTTAAACGAAAATAAAACCATAGACTTGTAGAGAACGATGAGGACAAGTCAAAAGTGAGTTTACCTTTGAGAAATCTCCAACAATGAGCAAGAGAGATGACAGAATAGTGAACACAATGGAGATGATGTTTTTGTCGTGAAAGAAAAAAGAAATGGAAGAGAAGGGAAATAGATGGCAAAAGGCTATTTTAAATAAAAATGGGTTTTATTTTGCAAGCCCACATATTTACAATTTTTCCATTAATGAGATGGCTATCTCAAATATCTAAAATCTATGGGTTTTGGGTTTGAAATCAAAACAAGTCCAACATAAAATATTTTCTTTGTAAACCCGAGTCCCAAAATATTATTTTATTATTTTAATACTATTTTCACCCGACCCCCAAACTCGAGTGTTACAAGATGTCATGTGGCTTGGCTCAACCGGGGTCTGTTGTCGTCTAATTCTGCCTCATCTTCCCTCCTGCTTTCTGTGTTGTGGCGGCATCTTCTTGTTTCAGCAATGTACAGTCTGTAAAAATACCAATCATGCATAAAATAGTACCTTTTTCATAGAATAAATAGAATATAAAGCTCAAAGGCATAAATGATGAAATCTATGCATGAAAGGCGATAATGCAGCTCAAATGGGTGTAGGTTGAGTGATAATTTCCATGTAAAAGGGGTCAAAATATAGGACTTTTGGGCACTTATGACACCCCCAAACTCGAACTATTGCTTGTCTTCAAGCAATGCAAACCATCAATTGCCAAACCTTAGTTTATATAAACCGTCTCCTTGGTCTTAGTTTTCCTTCTCTTCAAACCATGGCAAAGAACATTTGGCCCTTAAGTCTTTGGATGCCCTAGGAATTCCCTAGAATCAAACTATAAGATTTGTGAGTGTGTGCATGTATTGTGAACAAGATGATTATAAGGATTCTAAGCAAATACTTAAGCATTAAACTACTTAAATTGGGTATTTTTTTCATTTATGCAACCTAACCAACTAGAGCCAATTTCGGGCACCTCTAGTGATTAGCCTAGAGCTGGTTTTAGGCACCTCTAGGGCTTCCTTAAGATAGAGCCAGTGGTGGGAACCACTAACTTTTTACCCAATTTTCTTTCTAAGCTAGTCTGTGTCCTAAGTGTACTAGAATTCCTTTAAGCATAGTGTGATCTTAAGTTATCTTCCTTTAAGCATCCTATAAATAAAGGCTCTAAACAGTCCTAAACAGTGGTAGGAAGAGAGAGTTCTATTGCCAAGAAAGAAGATTTCATTAAAACTAAACTAAGGCAATTAATATAAGGTACTGTCGAGGCATAAGAATAATTTAGTTAAGGCAATTCAATTAAAAAAATTGATAGTTAAGAACAAAAACTACAATTATATTTATATGCCGCGGCAGGCAGTGCCTCGGCCTCTCAACCTACACCCCCAAACTTGAACCAAGCATTTCCCTCAATGCTTACATTTCATATATAATTATAGAAAAAATTAGCACACAAAAATATGAGGGCATAAACAAATAAGCAGCAACAAAATGAAGAGGAATTTAAATGGATTTAGAGGTGACAAAATCATCCTCCTCTTCACCGTCAGACTGAAAAAGTAGCCTCTTCGGCTTAGAAGTTCCTCGCTTGATTCGTTTGGATTCTCGGTGTGGCTAGATGCGGGATGGTGGGGTGGGCTTTGCTACCGGGGCATCCACTTCTTCAAGGGAGTCAAGGTTGATGTTGTCCATGTTCACTCCCTTGCGGTTGATCAAGTAGAACACCCGTCTAACAGAGTGGTCGTTATCTGAGGTGATGTGGTGTATGGATCCGGTCGGTGTGTCTAGGCCCACCTTGCGCTTGCCTTTCCTTGCCGCGGCAGAAAGTGTATCGGAGGCTGCGGCTGGCTGGGACTGGTGGTTCCTGGCAGTAGCGGCATCATGGGTCTCTTGGGCTCTGTGTTGAGGTTCGATGGCAGTAGGGAAGATGTGGAATTGGACCGTTGGATCTGGTAACCTCTTTTGGATTAGCTGAGTTATTGTGGTGTGGAAGTCCCTGGTATACGCTATAAGCAGCTATTGGCGTTGGTCCGTTATCTCCAGCTTGTTCAGAATCTGCTGGAGGTCTATGGAGGTAGGGGCTTGTGTCCGAGGTGTCACCAGGACGGTTGCCGAGGTTGTTGCCCTAGTAATACTCTACATCGATGTGGCCTGCAGAGGCTCGACATTTGAGATCTTCATTATTCTGTGGCAAGTCACCTTGTCCTATCCTTGTCTTTCTTTTGTGAATTCATCGATTCTCTTGAACTGGACTTCATTCTCCATGCAGAGGCCGGTGATGAGTAACAGGAAATAGAGCGGCCCCTTCTCCTTCACCGCACATTTGTAGATTTCCTGCACAATTAAATTACCAACATTAATTTTATGATTTTGCATAATAGAGTGGATGAACTTGTTCCATAGTTTGGGTTCCAGTCTGAGTTGTTTCTACTACACCAAACTTATGTGTGATCAGGCCTCCCATGGCGTGCCGACGAAGCAAAGCTCTTCATTTATGCGCTGGAAATCGTCTTCTTTTAGGGCCTCCAAAACCTCGGCATTCTCATCTCTTTCAATGTGCAAGCCGTAGAACTTGTTGATGGTGTCGGCATCGATGCAGATGGCTTTTCCCCTCACATGCACGGACAGTGTGTCGGCACTCGGCCTATTAGCATAGAAATCTCGTACTATCGTTAGATTGGCCTGTGCAAACTGGAGGCAGAAGACTTGCCACTGTTGGTGTATGATCTTGTTAAAAATGAAGTGCTCGATGCCGTAATTTGGATCACTTGAGGCATGGAACCCTTTCTTTTCCCACACCTGTCACGAGATGTAGTGCGTTTTGAAGCTCTCTTCCACCGATGCTGGTGCGAAGCGAGTATAGGCTGGTGCCGTGGCAGCGCTGGAAGATGTTCCTCTAGTTGCCATATGAATTTGATAAGAGCGGTGAGAGAAATTGAGAGAGAGTATATAAAAAAATTGAGAGCAAAATAGAGCGTGAATAACTGTGAGATTTAAGAAATTAAAAGAGAGTAGGAAGTGAAAAAATGAGCATAGTGGCCCTTTTATAGAGTCTCGACACATTGTCCCATTGGAGCGCAATTCGCGACTACGACTGTTACTAGCCGTTGCAGCCCGCTACAGTTTCTGCCCGTTGGAAAACTATCTTGCAGCGCATTGGGCGTCAGATGTCACGGTAGCTAACGATCACTTCTCCAAGTTGTTTGTTCCTCTCTTCTTTCTTTCTTGATCTCCCTCCTAAAAAGAAAAGAAAAGAAATTATTCTGAATAAAAATGTGATAAATAAATATAAATAACTAAAAAAAATTTATTCTGAAAAAAAACTGAACCTAAAAATAAAAATAAAGTAAAGAGAGAAAAGATTAGTGCACTAAAGGAGTGCACTTGGATGCATCCCCTAAAGTGTATACTTCCTTATCCCTCATAACATGTGCTCCCGTATGTGGTAGCAGCCTTTTTCCATGTTCTCCCCCTTGCATGCCGCGACATGTGTCCTGGCATGGTCCAATATGATTGTCGCGGCATTTTACCGCTTCAGTGCTGGGGGCTTTCGGTTCCTTATTGCTACCTTGTTGCTGAGTGGCCTAGAGTACCTAACAAGTTGTTGTATCGTCGGCATGTTTTCTACTATTCAGGACATGAATTTTAGCATGCTCATTATTAATCCTCATTGACAGTTCTCCTTTCTCCATGTCAATTACAGTCCTCCTAGTTGCGAGGAATGGCTGTCCAAGTATCAACAGAGCTTTTTAATCTGCAACGCAATCTAGGATGAGGAAATCAGTAGGGAAAATAAACTTATTCACTTTTACCAGGATGTAAAGTGTCCAGAAGTTCTATATTTAATGCACATTCCATCTCATATTATTGTTGTTTTTAAGTACATTTTAGGCATAATTAGGTCATGCACTGCATAAATACAATATTCTTTGTTTTGTCATGCTTTTATTGAATATTTGTTATTTGGTGAAGTAAAGATGTTGTTTTAGTGTAGATTTAGTTTTCTAGGGCTAGAAGCTAACAGAAGGAGGACATACGAGAGGAGAGGATGTTGAGGCAGCAGACGAGGGCAACAAAGTGCCGCCCAGTTCCGCTCAGGCAGCAAACTAAGGTGTTGGAGAATTGGAGTGCAATTGATAGAGCAAAAAATCATGATTCTAACGGTGCCGATCACGCAATTTTCTGACACCTGGAGCAGCATACAAAGCCGCCGGAGGAGAAGAACGAGCTTACTTGTGGAACAAGGCAATGGGCAAAGAAGTCCATATTCAACTAAAAGAAGTTAGATTTTAAAGTTGCATTTAATGCAAAAGCCATTTGAGGACTTCTACTCCAAAAAGGACTTCTACTCAAAGAAGGACTTAGACTAGACCTTTGCCTATATAAACCTCATGTATTTATTAAATCAAAATATATAGATCTTAGGTTTTCTATAGACTTAGCTAGTGTTCTTTGCCGCCGCCATGTTCTAAACTCCATTTGGGTTAGGGTTATGTTGTAAATTAGTGTGAAACGGTTGTATTATGTTTTGAGTTGTTTTCTTTTAATAAAATATTCCAAGTTTGCTTAATCTATGCACTTCATTCTTTCAATTAGTCCACACTAGTCAGTTGAGAGAATTCATTTGTCTGGCACGAAAGTGTAAGGCTCACGAAAGGGTTAAGAATGGTCACAACATGTTGGGGCGTGACTAACTTGGTTCCTAACAAGTTCACAAGTTTCAGCGGCTAAAAGGGATCACCAACCGAGTTTAATAGCATGTGTTAGGTTCACGCTGGGATTGCTAGGTATTGCCTACGTCACGCTAGGTTTTCGAGCATCCTTGCCTAGAAATAGGGAGGATCACTGTTGACTATCCCACCAAACTTAGAGTATCTGCAAGACTTGCCGCCATGGCATATTTCCATCTCACCTACCGAGACAACAAAAGTTGCAAAAGCAGTGACTCGCTACGGCCGCGTGATAGGGTCGTAGCCTGCCGCCCGCCATACCCGCCGAGGCAGCATATCGTGGCAGCACGAAACAACTCAGTCCTTTCCAACACAGTTTTCACACTAAGGGGCAGCATAACCCTGCCTGCTTTATCAACCTGATTCACCTCCTTTATTACATGTGTTTTCATTTACTTTTCATCTCAACAATCGATTCACTTGTGTTTTATTTTACCTTGTGCAGGGACTACAAAACGAACCAAGCTGTCCAATCCTCATGGGATTCGACATCTTTTATACTATAACTTGGAAGGAGTTTGCACTTGCGCTCTCACAAAATGGGAACACCTACACGCTCTACAAGATTTTTTGCGCCATTGCCGGGGATTGGTAATAGCGAAATTCTTTTTAATTCCTGCACTTTTACTTAATTTCTAGTTTTTATTATTTTTATTTTTAATCAAAAAAAATTATTATGTGGGAAAGTGCTTATTTAGTTGCCCCACGAGTTAAAGGCAACAATGTTTGGGAAAGTTCTTGCGAATTTTGTGAAGGCAATCATGCATTCGAAAGTTGCCCTCACTATTTGCAGCAGACATGTCGAAAAAAACCACTTGGGAGTGGATGCCTAAATATAAACATCAGATGTCGTCGCAGCAGCAATAAGGACAATAGATGCCACCGCAGCAGCAACAGGGACAACTGATGTCGCTGCAGCAGCAACATGGACAGTAGATGCCAGCGCAACAACAATAGGGAAAACAGATGCCATCGCAGTAGCAACAGAGACATCAGATGCCGTCGCAGCATCAACATGGACAGTTGATGTCGTTGCTACAATTGCCACCATAGCAACAAGATTTTTCATGGTATAATCAAGAATCTCAAAAAAAATTACCATAACGGTTTTGCTGCAGAAATCGACATGCCCTGGCAATATAGTTATCCGCAAGAACAATCAAAATCCTTGGAGGACACACTTCAAACTTTCCTTGCACTCACGGATAAAGTGTCAACTGCTTTGGACACCAGCAACGCTAAGATGGATGCACTTCTAAGCAATTAAGTCCTCATTGATGCTATGGATGAACCTCCATAATTAAAGGATACTAATGTCACATGATAAGAGGACGAAGAGCAACGCGAGAAAAGATCTCCAATGTGTATGGAGCAATTCGAACCTCCAAGCCAAGAGGATACAGAACGCTGCCTAGAGAGCAAGATTGATAGTTGTTCTAGTAGCTACCCATAACCCTGCCTTGAGGACGAACTTGCAGCACCTGAGCAAAGCTATACCTCAATAGAGAGGCCCACCACAACAGAAGCCTCCATAGTGACGCCCGCCTCAGCAGACACCTCGGCAGCTATGGATTATATATATCTAGAGGAGCTGATGCATGTAGATTTACAGCCGTCAAAATCTCTATTGATAGAGATTTTTTAGAAGCCTAAAGAGTTTTCCCTTAACCAACACAACATTATGACAGAAGACTACCACAACATCTGGTTGCCGCAGTAGCTGCCTCGGTAGCAAAGTAACTTTCCCCTATGATGAACTTCGAAAAAAAGGAGGTAAGTACATGGTTAGGTAGTTATATAATTTTTCCTAATCACATGTTCATGCCCTCAAGAATAGGAACAAGAAGGATGGTTCACATGGATTACAAGCTAAACCGATAAGGGAGTAGTTACTTTAGGAGATGCATACCACTGCACTCCTAGAGTAACAAAATTTTTAAGTTTTTATTTTTCCACATCTTTATTATTTTATTTAGGAGTAAATTTTATCTATTTAGAACCAGATTTTATTTGCGTTTTATTCCCCATCTCACAACTACTTACCCAGATTCAGACCCTAAAAAATCGAGCCGTTGAGCACAACAGGGGCAACACTGCCGCAACCCTTAACTATCGGAAGAGCAAATAACTCCTCCACATCTTCTCCACCATCTAACAACAACTAGGCCCGAGTTTTCTTTGCCTTTCTCATATTTATTTTTCAGTTTTAGTTTTATTTTGTGCTTTGGGGGCAATGCCCATCTCGAGTTTAGGGGGATAGCTCTCGTGTCATTTGTCTAAGCATACTTAATAGCATATAGGTTGTATTGTACTTGCCTTAGTGATAATAGGAACAGAAAAATTTGTTATAACTTGTGCCTATGATTGGATAGCCGATTAATTTATTTTCGCACCAAATTAAGATTGAACTTAATTTTGGGAAAAGCATGAAAACTGACTTAGAATTTTTTTCTTTTTGCCAAAACTGTCAAACACCTCTGTTACTTGCTGAATGTGTTAGAATATATGATGAACACTGCATGCTTGTTTTTAGAATTCTCTGCAAAGTTCTAACAATGATTGTAGGTAGCCGCCGAGGCAGGCAAGAGAAACAGAAAAGTACAGCACTGCCACATCAACTGAAGAAAAAACAAAGAAATTGTTGTTTTACCATAGAGGTGCCCGCAACAGGCTCTTGGAAGAATCGTGTGCGAGGACACTCTGTTGCTATCAAAGTCTAAGAAACTGAAAGCCTTGAAGTGACAGAAAAATAAGTACGAGTGAATGAAAGTCTTCACGGGATGACTCTACTCCAAGGGTTCGGGGTTTTGTAGCTTGCTCCTATCTTAACTCCAGACCTAGAAGAGTAGTTGTGATAAGCTGAAGCTCTCATTGCCATGATTAAATTAAGGGAAAACTATACCGGTGGTACCCTAACTATGCCTATTTTCCTACTTTGGTCCCAAAACTATGTTTTTCGGCAAAAGAGTCCCTTCCGTTACATAGTTCTCCTGTTTTGGTCCCCTGACGTTAAATAACTAACGGTTTTGCTGATGTGGCATTTTTTAATATTTTTTAAGGCTGACGTGGCATTTTTTAATATTTTTTTAATCATTTATCTCTCCTCTTATATATTATTTTTATTTAATTTTATTCACCCAATCATGTTGTGACACGTGTCACTACACTATTAGGTGAAAACCCCCAAAAATCCTAAAAATCAAACTTGGTGCCGCTGGGATTCGAACCCAAGACACCAGCGCACCAAACATGCGCTTGAACCAACTAGGCTAGGCTGGATACTTGATTTAAATCTACAAACACTTATATTTGTTGAACTACCTTCTTTCTAGATTCCTTTTTCAAGACTGCAATGTCCATTTTTGTGTGACGAGGAATCTCCAGTGCTTGATAATGATCTGAGCAGTTCAATATTCTTGTCATTTCATCAGCTGAACTCGTTTCTTCCTTGACAATCGTTTTAGCAGAAAACTCTTTTTGGTTAATAACCGATGTAGTAGCAGATTTGCTGGATGACTTGCATGGCTGCATCTTCTCAGATTCATTGATAGGAATAGAGTATTCACATTCTCCAGACAAATCATCTTTCATAACTGGTTTGGATTCCTTTGGCTCTTCATATTGCATGTTCTCACTCACATTATCAAAACGTTGGAGCAAATAATTCAATACATCATTTGAGAGAAATGCAAGGTTTATTGATAGAAAAACACCAAGCCAACCAACTCGAACTTTGACAAAATAAATAGAGTACGGATTTGCTATCAAGACTATCAACCGTGCATAACTTAAGGATAACATATAACCTGCACAGAGAGAAAAGAATTTCAGAGATCTCAAATCAACAGAAGCAGGAAAAGAGATCAGATGCAAATATTATGTCTATCAAACAAGTTTCAGATTAAAGAATCTTCATCTAGAATTAGACATAATTGTTTCTCATGAGAATAATTTTTTTTTGATCAGCAACTATATGTTTCTATTAAGATAAGTAAAAACATACAGCTTGACGAAATCGCACGCCTCGTTAAAAACCTCCCTAAACCTATTGGAGGAAAAGAGTACGATACGATCCGTCGATTACAAAAATGCAAAAGAAACATGCCGCGTATGGACAAGTCACGTACAAGCCATGAACATTGTAAGCCTATCTACGCCCTCTTTCGCCAATGCCTCCGCGAATCCGTTCGCTTCCCTCGGCACGTAGCAGAATTGAATCTCATGTATGACTTGACAAGCCCGATCAATTTCCAGGAATATTTCCCATAGTCGCCACGGTCGTTTTGCATTCTGATTGATCCAGCTCAACGCGACTTGAGAGTCTGTCTCCATAATCACACAAAACTGTCGCCATTCCTTCTCTTTGATCATTCCCAACGCAAAGGCTATCGCTCGGACCTCTGCTTCATTTGATTCCATCACGCCTATAGGGCCTGAAAAAAGACCCAAAATACGACTATCCGCATCTCGTAACACACCACCAATCCCTGCCGGACCCGACTTTCCTCGCGCTGATCCATCCGTGTTAAATTTTAGAATATTTTGTAACGGGGGCTGCCATCGTCTTTCTCCCCTCGCCCTCTTTGGTTTGGCCGCAACCTCAATGTTCGAAGGACTTGTCCACCAAGCTGCCTCCTCTACCAATTCTCCTCGCCTATCGGCTTTTATCCAATAATAAGATCGCAATT
Source organism: Hibiscus trionum (assembly GCA_030270665.1). Taxonomy (NCBI): domain Eukaryota; kingdom Viridiplantae; phylum Streptophyta; class Magnoliopsida; order Malvales; family Malvaceae; genus Hibiscus; species Hibiscus trionum. The sequence goes on along the minus strand of BSYR01000002.1, from coordinate 6,751,899 downwards.
TCACCACGAAACATAATTCAGCCAAGTTCCATCTCTTCCCACGGAAAATAAATTCATTTCTCGCAATCCATAAGGACCATAAAACAGCGGCAACACATGCTATCCACCACATATTCATGCATCCCTTGTAAATACTATGAAAATCAAGAACGTAGAATGCATCAAAACTAACCGGTAAAATCCTGTCTATTCCCCACCATTTCCGCATCCATAGCCAAACTGATTGCGCAAACGGACATTCATAGAGGATGTGAGCGATGCTCTCCTCTACCATCGTACACCAAGGGCATCAGCCTTGATCTTCCGGCAGTGGAACCCCACGTGCTCGCAAGAAGTCAGCGGTGGGTAACCGACGGAACCATGTAAACCATAGGAAAGCTTGAACTTTCAGCGGCACCAGCACCTTCCACGCGAAACATCCTCCAAAGTCCATTTCCCCCACCTTATCTATCATGAGCAATTTCGATAAAGACCCCACTGAAAAAATTCCACGCTCATCCGATCGCCAACATAACATGTCCAACTTTCCTTCCCATGCGCGGAAATTGGATATCGTTTGAACCAACTCTCGTAACATTTCCAATTCAAAAACACGTAGTGGCCGTCGAAAAAATTCATTCCAACCATGGTGCGATAATCTACCCTCCACCATATAGTCCTCCACCCTTGCTAATTTATCACATGCTAATGAGAATAGGCGCGGATATGAATCTTTTAATGCCACTTGATTAACCCAAGGGTCGAACCAAAACAGAATCGATTTACCATCCCCAAGCTTCCATAGAAAACCGGTCATGCCCATATGCTTTTCAACTTGTGCATCGCATGAGAGAGTTACGATTTGCCGCCATACAAGCGACATAGATGACATCCTTTCCGTGTTGAAACGCCACCACTGTGGATTTTCGCCATATTTTGCAATTATCAAGCCACGCCACAATGAATCTCTATCTTGTGCATAACGCCACACCCATTTTGATAGCATCGCCATGTTCTTCACTCGTAAATCCGCGACTCCCAAACCCCCTAACTGTTTCGGACGACAAACTACCTCCCATCCTACTCTGCTCATCCGCCGTTCCAAGCCCACACCCCCCACAAGAAAGCTCTTCTAATTTTATCGATCTTCTCAATTACTCCTCGGGGAGCAACAAATAATCCCATGTAAAATATTGGTAACGACGAGAGGACTGAGTTGACTAACACCACTCGAGCTGCAAAGGATAGAGAATTCCTTTTCCAACCTGCTAATTTGCGTCGGAAATTTGTGATCACAGGTTCCCACGTAGCTATTAGTCTCGGACTTGCACCTATTGGAAAACCCAGATATACAAAAGGAAATTCGGCTTTTCTACAACCCAATATCTCGGCCACGTTGCTGCCCAGCTCATCTTCTATACCAATTGTGTATAAAGAACTTTTACCGAAGTTAATCTTCAAACCCGAGCACACTTGAAAACAGTGCAGAATTCGCTTCACGTTTCTCGCAATTTCCAGCGATCCCTCAAAGAACAAGAGAGTGTCATCGGCAAACTGTAAATGTGTCACGGATATCCCTGCCGCTACCTGAACACCACGAATTAGACCCTCTAATTCCGCCTTCCGCAGCATCAAATGCAATGCTTCCGCAACTATCACGAACAGCAAAGGTGATAGCGGACAGCCTTGTCGCAAGCCTCTGCCCATTCTGAATTCCTTGGTGGCATTTCCGTTGAGAAGCACCGACAACCTGACTGAACTGATACATTCCTGAATCCACTTTCGCCATGTATCACAAAATCCCATTCTACCTAACACCTCATCCAAAAAACACCAACTCACGCAGTCATACGCCTTAGCAAAATCAAGTTTCAATAAACAGCCACTTGCACCCCATTGTCGTAAAGAATGTACCACCTCAAGTGCTAGGAGTACGCCATCCACCAATTGCCGACCCTTAATAAACGCCGATTGAGTATCACTTATTAAATCTGCCAATACCCCTTGTAGCCGAGTCGCAAGGTATTTTGCCAAAATTTTGTACACCGAGTTTACTAGACATATCGGCCTATATTCCCCAATGGCCGTGGGAGATGTTACCTTAGGAATTAACACGATGAATGTGCAATTTACGTCCTTAGGTAGCCGTCCACTTGCATGGAAATTCTCAAAAAATCGTAAAATATCAGCATTGATCACATCCCATCCTTTCTTGTAAAAATCAAGCGTAAAACCGTCCGGGCCCGGTGCCTTCGATCCATCACAACCTCTTACTATATCGTGTATTTCTGCCAATGTGAATGTCACCACTAACTTCCTCCTAGCTGCCTGCGATATCATCCTAAAATCCCCCTCAAATTGCCACACGCATTCCCTCTTATCACAAGAGTAGTGTTTTCTGAAAAATTGAACTATGTGTCGTCGCATAAGAGATGGTGAGCTGATCCAATTATCATTAATCATGAATCCCGGAATATAATTTCTTGTCGCGCACAGCTTAGCGGATCGATGAAAGTAGGCTGTGTTTCGATCCCCCAGACGCAGCCATGTCGCTCTAGATTTTTGTCTCCACATCGCTTCTTTGTGACTCATAACTTTCCACAAAGCCTGTAGCCATTGCCGTCTTTCCCCCTCTATCTCCTCATCAATACTAGCTGGAGAAATTTTGGAATCCGCCCGGTCAATTTTCTCTTGCAACTCGGCTATTCTCTCATTTACATCCCCAAAGCTGTCCTTATTCCATTTTTTCAAAAATGCCTTCAAATGTCGCAACTTCACCATTATATTTATCGTGCCAATGTCTAATTCAGTAAGTCGGATCCATTCCTCAATAATCTGCCTCATGTGATATTTACCCTCCATCCAACAATTAAAGAAACGGAACGGACGAGGACCCCAGTCATTTTCATCACATTTCAACACTAGAGGTGTGTGGTCTGATACGCCCCGTGCTAGTGCCACTTGCTGGATTGAGCTAAAGGCATCCATCCATTTTGACGATATCAGAAATCTGTCAATTCGGCTACATCGTTTCTTTGGACCAAACCATGTATAGCGTTTGCCTAAGAGAGGTAGATCCATCAAACCAGCTTGTAAAACAAAATCCCCAAACGCTTCCATCTCCATAGTCCTGTCCGAATAGCCAATTCTGTCCGCCTCTTGTAATATGGCATTAAAATCTCCCGCTATGCACCACGGGCCTTCGTGTTCACTAATTTTATTCAAAATCGCCGACCAAACAGCTTGTTGCCCTTCCAATTCGGACGGTGCATACACCACTATCAAACCACAACTTAGATCATCCTATAACCATCGACCTCGCAGCATAATAAAATTACGTTCAATTGCTACCACATCTAAATGAAATTTACTAACCTCCCATAACACTATAATCCCGCCCGACGCACCAATTGATGGCGTAAGCACGGATTCATAATTATCACTTCCCCAAAGATTGGCTAGCCATAAATTCGGACACTCCTCCATCTTTGTTTCTTGTAGCATTGCCATATCCGCATCATTTTTCCGAATTACATCTCGAACAAACCGGCGTTTAGCACTTCCTCCCAAGCCCCTCACATTCCATGATAATATTTTCATGAGTCACAAAACGCGTAAGTCGCCACCAATTACTTTTGATATGTCGCGGATAATTTCTTCTTCCCGGCCGTCAGAATTGACACCAATCAGGGAGCCCAGTTTCACCGTTGCAATTGCTTCTCTTTCAATGTTGTTTGTTGTCTGACCGTCATCCCCCTCTCCTCCCGTGTTTGATATTACTTGGTTGGTTTTGTAAATTCGGTAATTCTTCTTTTTTCTGGAATTCCGACACCCTTCCAAGCTTCCCCCTACAAACCGTCGAATTTTGCAATAAGCCTGACCCACCTGGACAATTTCAGTTTTACTCAATTCTGGATGTTCAATTGTCGAAAAAAGTGTAGGATAATGATTTTATTTTGAATTAAATTCTGAATTATCCTCTCTTTGTAAATTAGACTCCTGCTCATTTGATTCACTTGCTTTAGAATTAGCAATTCCCGCTATATCCAAACTCTTGCAAATTTGAATGTCTCCTAGTCCTGTAGGACTCCTATCGCCACTGTCCTTCTCCCCACACACACCTCTTTCCGCCGTGTCCACTAACCGTGCCGGTGAACTCATCGTAGGTCTGTCCGGCAATGGAGATGATTTGTTTGATTCCCTTTGCTCATCGTTGCTGTTCTGATTGGACTGTTTTCCCACATATGTTTTTTCGTGTTTATCAAATTGTGGCCCTTCCCATGCTTCATTTGCAAGCCAAAGCACTGAATTTGTATTCTCTTTTATGATTTCTCCCTCCTGTCCGTTTCCCACTTGTGTATGCTGTAGCACATTATTTTCAATGCTCCCTTCTTCGTCCGTCGAATCAAACTCCCCGCAATCACATTCCACCGTAGGGGTGGTGCCATCCATCTCTAACACTCGGACGTTATATGTTTCCCCCTCATAACAAACTTCAATGTGTTCTTCAATCCGATTGAATTGGGATGTTTCTACCATAATTCTACCACAATCAAAAGACGATGGTGTTTCCGTATCGTCATCCATTCGAATAAAAACACCCCAGCGGCTTGCTATGTTCATGAATGTCCGTTTATGCCATAGGTGTATTGGGAGGCCAATTATCGACATCCAAATCCGTCTCGTTTCCACCTTGATCGCTGGAGACCATTTCACTACTTTGACGAAACATTCCTTCACCCGGTCCAATTGCATAATTTTGTCACGGACGGCTGTCGATGTACACATTAACAATATCATTGCACCGGATAAACGCATGATCGAGAAACCATCGTGTTTGTCTACCTCCAAACTTTCCGCTAGAGTCTTTATGCTACAAGGGTGTTGGCACCAACCCACCGCACACCATCGCAATATCGCCCATTTGTCTTCATCTACTATCCCTACGACTTGCGCTTTATTTTGTTTCACTTCGTTCCTTGTTGTCGTTTCTGATTTTCTTGATTCCGCACTGTCCTTCTTCTCATGTTGTTTTATGTTTCTTCCGCTTTTACTGTGCCATTCTGTTTTGCCTCTCCACGCCATAGCCACTCTCAATCTGCCGCCGTGTATCCATTTGCCGTTTAATCTCTCTATCACCCTGTTTGCATCCTCCTCCGACGCCATTCTAACGAAACCAAAACGCTGTCCATTCCTGGCTCTTTTGTTTGGTATGAAAGTATCTTTTACGATTCCATGTCTGTCACATACTTGCCACAATCCTTTCCAGTGGATTTGCCGAGAGAGACCGCTGATGAATAAAGTCCAAACTCGTTGATGTTGCTGATCTCGTTGCACTATCCTGCTGCTCGTATGTGCTTCATTTTTCCGGCCGGAGCTGTTTTCCTGTTCGGCGGCTAGGCGTTTCCAAATTCCCTTTGAGAGCATTTTTGTATGTCACAAAACCTACACAACACAACTTCTCATGAGAATAATTCAACCATGTTTTAGATGATGTATAGGAATTTTGCGAACTCTCTTTTACATACAACAAAGGCTGGGTAAGAGCTTAAAAGGATAGTCATGGATATTCCTCAAAATCATCTACTATTGAACTTCATGTTCCAGAAGGTTAATTGTTGGCAGTATCAGTGACAAGGAATGAGAAAACTTGATAACAACTACGAGCAATTCAATTAATCACCAATGGTTGGTTACAATACTGACTGCACACACTCAGTTTAGACAAAGGATTTGATAGTGAGCATGCATACATAAACACTGGTATTGAGGAAAATTACAATACATAGATTGAACTCAACATAAATATATGCTAATAATTTGACCAAAACAGCAAAGATGTGAATTTGAAGAAATAAATAACATAAAAATATTGGGTATATTTGATTTTCTGCTAAAACGATTGTCAAGGAAGAAACGAGTTCAGCTGATGAAATGACAAGAATATTGAACTGCTCAGATCATTATCAAGCACTGGAGATTCCTCGTCACACAAAAATGGACATTGCAGTCTTGAAAAAGGAATATAGAAAGAAGGTAGTTCAACAAATATAAGTGTTTGTAGATTTGAATCAAGTATCTAGCCTAGCTTAGCCTAGTTGGTTCAAGCGCATGTTTGGTGTGCTGGTGTCCTGGGTTCGAATCCCAGCGGCACCAAGTTTGATTTTTAGGATTTTTGGGGGGTTTTCACACTAATAGTGTAGTGACACGTGTCACAACATGATTGGGTAAATAAAATTAAATAAAAATAATATATAAGAGGAGAGAGAAATGATTAAAAAATATTAAAAATGCCACGTCAGCCTTAAAAAATATTAAAAAATGCCACATCAGCAAAACCGTTAGTTATTTAACGTCGGGGGACCAAAACAGGAGAACTATGTAACAGAAGGGACTCTTTTGCCGAAAAACATAGTTTTGGGACCAAAGTAGGAAAACAGGCATAGTTAGGGTACCACTGGTGTAGTTTTCCCTTAAATTAATGTGCTTAACTGTGCTGCCTAGGCAACAACCTTTAAATCGTAACATCATCTTTGTTTATTTATTTATTCTGCATATTCAGCCTGTACACAGACATGCACACACTGCACTGGCATGAGAAATTAAATTCTAAGTTATTTTCCTGCTAATTTCCCTTCACTAATTTAATATAGGTGCCACGGCCTTGAGGCATAAAATCAAGTTGAATACATGTTTTTCTTTCTGATTATTATTAGAGCAAGTATGTTAAGTAGCATTACTTGAGGACAAGCAATAGTTCGAGTTTAGGGGTGTATAAAGTGTCCTGAAGTTCTATATTTAATGCACATTCCATCTCATATTATTGTTGTTTTAAGTACATTTTAGGCATAATTAGGTCATGCATTGCATAAATAAAATATTTTTTGTTTTGCCATGCTTTTATTGAATTTTGTTATTTGGTGAAGTAAAGATGCTATTTTAGTGTAGATTTAGTTTTCCAGGGCTAAAAGCTGACAGGAGAAGGACATACCAGAGGAGAGAATGCTGAGGCAACAGAAGAGGGCAGCAAAGTGCCGCCCAATGCCACCCAGTGCCACCAAGTCATGCCTAGTGCCGCCCAATGTTGCCTAGTGCCTCTTAGTGCTGCCCAGTGCCGCCCAGTGCTGCCTAGTGTCGCCCATGGCAGCAAACTGAGGAGTTAGAGAATTGGAGTGCGATCGACAGAGTAGAAAATCCTGATTCTAACGGTGCCGATCACGTAATTTTCTGATGCCTGGAACCGCAGACAAACCGCCGGAGGAGAAGAACGAGCTTACTTGTGGAACAAGGCAATGGGAAAAAAAGTCCATATTCAACTCAAAGAAGTAATATTTTAAAGTTGCATTTAATTTAAAAGCCTTTTGAGGACTTCTACTCCAAAAAGGACTTCTACTCCAAGAAGGACTTAGACTAGACCTTTGCCTATATAAACCTCATGTATTTAGCAAATAAAAATATATAGATCTTAGGTTTTCTATAGACTTAGCTAGTGTTCTTTGCCGCCGCCATGTTCTAAACTACATTTGGGTTAGGGTTATGTTGTAAATTAGTGTGAAACAGTTGTATTAGGTTTTGAGTTGTTTTCTTTTAATAAAATATTCCAAGTTTGCTTAATCTATGCACTTCATTCTTTCAATTAGTCCACACCAATCAGTTGAGAGAATCCATTTGTCGGGCAAGAAAGTGTAAGGCTCACGAAAGGGTTAAGCACGGTCACAACATGTTGGGGCGTGACTAGCTTGGTTCCTAACAAGTTCAAAAGGTTCAACGGCTAAAAGGGATCACCAACCGAGTTTACCAGCCTGTGTTAGGTTCACCCTGAGATTGCTAGGTATTGCCTACGTCACGATAAATTTTCGAGCATCCTTGCCTAGAAATAGGGAGGATCACTGTCGATTATCCCGCCGAACTTGGAGTGTCTGCCAGACTTGCCGCCAGGACGTATTTTCATCTCACCTGCTGAGGCAGCGAAAGTTGCAAAAGCTGCGACCCACTGCGGTAGCGTGACAGGGTCGTAGCCTGCCACCCGCCATACCCGCGGAGGCAGCATATCGTGGTAGCATGAAACAACTCAGTCGTTTACAACGTAGTTTTCACACTAAGGGGCAAAATAATCCTGCCTGCTTTATTAACCAGATTCACCTCCTTTATTACGTGTGTTCTCATTTAATTTTCATCTCAACAATCGATTCAATTGTGTTTTATTTTACCTTGTGCAGGGACTACAAAATGAACCATGCTGTCCAATCCTCGTGGGATTTGACATCTTTTATACTATAGCTTGGCAGGAGTGTGCACTTGAGCTCTCACAAAAAGGGAACACCTACACGCCCTACCCAGGATATCTTCGATTTTTCCTTCCGGTTGCACATGTGATCCGTCGGCAAGCTGTAGCATCACTATGGTCGGTTGTGCCGTCCAATCCCCAATTTTTGAAAGACGGGTTTGGGCATGATATTGATGCTTGCACCTAAATCACATAGTTCTCTCCCCTCATATGTGTTCCTAATTGCGCATGGTATGAGAAAGCTTTCGAGATCCTTGAGCTTGGTTGCTGCTCGATTGTGTAATGCGGCCATGCATTCCTCCGTTACACCCACCTTTTCAAATTCCCCAATTCTCTTTCTTTTTGACACTATGTCCTTGAGGAACTTGACATAGTTTGAAATCTGCATAATAGCCTCCACCAAAGGTATATTAATATGTATATGTTTAAGCATATCCAAGAACTTTTTAAATTGGTACTCTTGCTTGGGTTGTTTAAGCATTTGTGGGAATGGTGGAGCCAGTGGGCTGTCTCTGGGCTTTCTAGGTGATGTCACAGGGTCTGCGGCGGCAGGATTTATCTTGACTGGTGTTGCGGCATCCTTGTCCGTAGACTATGTAGGGATAGTTGGCACTTGCGGTTTTCCTTTGCTGGTTGTTTGGCCTGTGGATATTTTAGTTGGATACCACTCCTGGTGGTCACGACTTTGCATTGTTCATACGATGTCCCTGCAGTGACTTCAGTGTCGCTGGGTAAACCTCCCACTGGCCTAGTGTTTAGGATCTGAGCAATATGCCCCACTTGTGTTTCCAAGGATTTTAGTGTGGTCTCATTATTCTACAGCCTCATCGTTGTCCTGTCCATAAAATTTTCTTTCTTTTTGATGAACCTATCAATGTTAACCATATATGCACTAGTTTGAGCTATAAAAGCATTTAAGGTGTTTTTAGGAGTACTAGACTACATTGGCTATTGGGCTTGTTGCTGCTACATGACTTGTCGCGGCTGTTGCCGAAATACTGCTGTTAGAGCATTATGATGCTACGGATTGAGGGCATTGTTAGGGTTGCTCCAGGAGAAGTTAGGGTGCTTTTTCCAGGTTGGGTTGTAAGTGTTGGACATATGATTGTTGCGGTTGAAGTTTTCAACATAGCAGGTTGACTCTAGGTTTTGCGGGCATTCAGAAAAGGCATGGTTACCTCCATAGTTTTCGCAAAATAAATCTATTACCTTGACTTCCTGTTGATTGTTTTGCGATTGCAAGTTCAGAACTAGCTTCGTCAAGGTGGCGATCTAAGATGAATTTGAGTCTGTGGACTCTATTTCATTAACTATGGATTGACGGTGAACTCCTCCCCTTCTGGCCGTGGGGAACTGATAATTATTTTTGGACGTCCTGATTAGAATTTCCATGGATACTTCCGGCTCTTTATCTAAGAGTATGTCGTTTTTCGAGGCATCGGGCATCATCCTAGTTGTCGTGTTAACCACATTGTAGAACATGGTCACCTGCGTCCATACTAGGAATCCGTGCAAGGGGCATTTGTGTAATAGATCTTGGTATCGCTCCCAAGCCTCATGCATGGACTCTTCATCAGCATATTGAAAAGAAGTGATCTCGTTACGTAATCTGTCATTTAAATTTGTAGGATTAAAACGAGCTAGGAAATCACGATAAAGATCACTCTAGGATCCAATTGATCCTGCTGGAATACTATTGTGCCATGTTTTTTTCCCTATCCCTTAGTGAATAGGGGAACATCTTTAATCTCAGAATATCCTCATGTACTCCCTGAATTTTAAATGAGTTACAAATCTGGAGGAAGGATGTAACCCCCTTAGCCCGGCCTAGACGATTGACCCAAACTACGAAGATTACACGGGGAAAACCAAAGTCAACCCGAAAGTCAACCTTGATTAACAACCCTTTTTTTCTTTTTTAATCTTGTCTAGATGCACATTAACCCTAAGCAAACTCTTGAGGAACATTTACGTGAAAAGCACGGCGATCGAATTTCAATAAGGGACTCAATTGCACAAAATACAAATGTTAGGGACCAAAATGTAAATTCTGATAATTAGAAGGTCTTAACTGATTTTAAGGTTACCAATATTGAATCAGTCATATTTCATGCTTCCCTGTCAAATTTCACTTTAACCGGACATCTCAAACTCATATAATTGCAATTACAACTTTCGGGACTAAAACGTAAAGCTTGCAAACCTCAATATCATTCAAATTAGTGCTCAACGGTCACCTGTTTCGAAACGGTGTTGACCGTTCTGAAACACGGGTTCGTTTCGATACTTGTTCCGAAACAGGGCTTTCCATTGGCCAAACTGTTTCGATACGATCACCAGCCGTTTCGAAACACCAAGGCCATTACAGGCCCCCGTTTCGAAACGCCTATGAGTTTATCGATACGGTTTGCCTAGAAGCTGCAGATTTTGCTGGTTTAACGTGCATAAAACCACTCAAACACATCCTAATGACTTCCTAATCATGCCAACAAGTCATCATACCAGTAAGGAGCATGCTTGCAACTCCAAAACACATTCATGGCATCAAACGTGAAACATCACAAGACTATAGGCATGCATCCTAATATCCAAAACCAACAACCAACCAAAACTCCAAAACAAACATCAAAAGGCCAATTACAAATCCCAAAACATCAAAAGCATCATTCCTTAACTAGGGAGTCCAAAACATCTCCCAAAACACATCTTAGGTTCCCATTGCCAAAATATCAAAAACTAATAGTGTTATGAAAACATCACAATACATGAGCTTAGTTTCCCTTGGACTCTTAACCTCTTTCTTGCCCTCAAACACTTCAATTATCTGCATTATTGGTTCAAGAGAGAGAGCATAAGCACAATTGCTTAGTGAGGCATGCCCTAAAGAAACAACACAATAATGCTTTTTATAAAACACTTTTAACAAAGCCTTCCATCACATAATCATCATTATTCATGCAACCTTGCATACATAACAAGCATCTCATGCTTCATTAAAATCAACATGTCACATTGGCTTCCAAGTGATAATCCATAACCATTTACAACACAAAACACAATCGGATACGCGGGTTACAAGCGTTGTCCCATACGCTTCATACACACTACCGAACACACAAGGTGGAGTTTATCGGTACAATCACAACCCCTCAACACCCGTGATGGAGTTTAACGGTACAATCACAACCCCTCAACATCACTCATCGGTAGTTGTATAACTCCACTAACGAGAACACGGGATACACAGCACAAGATCCACACACGGACTTTTAACCACAGTTGTGATCTTACCTTTCTCGTTAGTGTACTTGGATGGAGTTTACGGTACAATTACAACCCCTCAACATCCAAGGCGACTTTATTCACGGTGCACCCAATCCTATAGCCGACTAACTATATCCGATTCAAGTACTTTAAAACCATTACATCACTTGCCAATATACATCATATAACATCAACAACTCACTGTTTTAAAGCATTAAACAAAGCCATTTAACCTCATGCATCACTATGCATCAAATCCACATTTACAACATATCAAACCAAGGATCTCTTACCTTGAGCATCCTTCAACATATGGCTTTCATAACCAGCATTAACCATGCTAAAACATGCTTTCAAAACAGAATTTAAACATGCAAATTATAAACAATGCATCAAACCACTTCATGTCTCATCCAAGAGAGTTTTTCCGAAAACTTACTCTTGAGCTTAGTTAAGTTGCTTAGACTTAAACTAAGCTCCCAATACCTTCAATCATTTGTTTCAAAGCTGGAAACCCAACTTCACTCACCAATTCCATTTCGCAAGCTTGCCGAAACGCCGATCAAGCCTCCGGATCAACACCACAAGTATCCGAAGATGTATCCCATGTTTTAAACACATCAAAGCAGAGGATTAATGCATCATCATGCATTGAAATCTTCAGCCAACACACTTAAACTCGCTGCTCTACATAAATCCAACATTTCGGCTACCAAACACAACCGAAATCACCTCCAAACTCTTCCAAAACATAACCCAGCCAAGATCCATCACTTCTAACCATTTCTAAACATCAATTAACATCCAAAATGAACCTAAACTCGTCCTTATACCTCCAGCTATAACAGAACACCAAGATCACCTCAAAACCACCATTTTCATAAACAAAAACTTAGGAAATACAACCTATTCGGGATTGCATTGATAAAACCTCATTTACACATCATTAGACAACCAAAATACATTTAAGAATCATCTCAAAACAGAGCCCAAACAATCACAACGAAATTCTTCAAGATTTCTTCCAAATCTTGAGTTTTAAGCCAAAATCAAGTGCATATCAATAAAACCATTTATAAAACTTAAATTAAGGATTGATAACTTGGGAATTTCAGTAAAGAACTGATATTTAGAGGAGAAGAATAACCTTACCTCTAAATGGTGATTTCTCCTTGATTTGAGCCAATTTTCTTGAAAATCCAATGAGGAAATCAAAAGGATTTGATTGAAATCTCATCAATAGAAGTGAAAATCAAAGCAAAAACTGCTGGAGAAAAGTGTTTGGATGATGGAATTTTGAGAGAGAAAGAGATGAGAAAATTTTAGGAAAAGTTAGTTATGGAATTCTAAAAAGTGGTTTCTCTTTTTCATTTAATTAATTAAACATTAATTAAATCACTTAAATTAAGGAAAAATCTGGAGAAGTTATTTTTGGGTAAATTAGCTCCTTAAAGATTCAAAGTTTCAATCCTTACAAAACAGTCACCACTGAACTTTTCAAAAATCGCATTTTAGTCACTATTCCAAAATGTTGTATTTCCAAACCTTATTTTGCAAAATTGATTTCACCACTCTCTTATATATATTAAAAGAGAATTTTTAGATATTTTTCCATATTTTTAAAGCATCCCGAACTAGGCTTTCCCTAAAACCTCCTTTTATATTCGAACCGAAAATCAGACCGGTCCGGTTCAGACCCTAAACTTCTAAGCCCAAAATTGGGGTGTTACAACTCTCCCCCCCCCCTTAAGAAATTTCGTCCTCGAAATTTACCTAGAGGAAAAAGGTACGGAAACTGCTTCTTCATGTCATCCTTTCTTTCCCACGTGGCTTCCTCAACACCACGATGCTTCCACAACACCTTAACCAATTCAATGGTCTTGCCTCGAAGAACTTTACTGTCCGAATCCAGAATTTCAACCGGCTCCTCATCATAGGTCAAGTCTGGATTCAACTCCACTTCCTCCACAGGCATAACATGCGAAGGATCCGATCTATACCTCCGAAGCATAGAGGCATGAAACACATCATGAATCTTTTCCAACTCTTGCGGCAACCTCAGCTTGTACGCAACAGGACCCACACGTTCAATCACCTCGTATGGTCCAATGTACCTGGGGCTCAACTTACCCTTACGACCAAACCTCATCACCTTCTTCCAAGGCGAAACTTTCAAGAACACACGGTCACCTACCGCAAACTCAATCTCCTTACGCTTCAAATCCGCGTAATACTTCTGTCGATCAGAAGCTACCTTCAATCGCTCACAAATGAGCTTCACCTTCTTGGTGGTTCCTTTCAACAAAGCTGGCATTGAAACCAACTTCTGACCTGTTTCAGCCCAACAAAGAGGAGTTATGCACTTCCTCCCGTACAAGGCTTCATAAGGTGCCATTTGAATACTTGCCTGGTAGCTATTGTTATAAGCAAACTCTACCAAAGGCAAATGCTTCTCCCAAGTACCCTGAAACTCAATCACACAACACCTCAACATATCTTCCAGCACTTGGATAACACGCTCAGACTGTCCATCCGACTGTGGACGATAAGAAGTACTGAAATTCAGCCGTGTACCCAAAGCTTGATGCAAACATTCCCAGAAACGCGATGTAAACCTCGGATCTCTATCCGACACAATAGACTTTGGCACACCATGCAACCGCACAATCTCAGCAATGTACAGCTCTGCAAGCTTATCCAAGGTATACGTAGTATGCACAGGTAAGAAATGAGCACACTTCGTAAGGCGGTCCACAATCACCCACGCCGAATTCTTCTTCGATGGCGACAAAGGCAACCCAGACACAAAGTCCATGGTAATCCTTTCCCACTTCCACTCAGGAATCCTCAACGATTGCAACAACCCAGAAGGAAACTGATGCTCAGCCTTAACTCGCTGACAAACCATGCACTTACTCACATACTCTGCAACATCTTTCTTTAATCCCACCCAATAGTACTCATCCTTAAGATCACGATACATCTTTGTACTACCAGGGTGCATAGCAAAAGGACTACTATGAGATTTAGTCAGAATAGCATGCCTCAACTCCGCATCATTCGACACTACTATCCGGCTCCCAAAACATAAAACTCCATCGTCATTAAAACAAAAATCCGATGGTCTATCCTCAGCAATATCCTGAACATGTGGCACCAAGGAATCATCCAACAGCTGCGTATCCTTTATCAACTGAACCAAAGATGGTTTCACTTGCAATTCAGCCACAAGACCCCCATCTCACGAAATACTCAAACTGGCAAACATAGCCCTCAACTCCACTGCCACTTTCCTACTCAAGGCATCCGCTACAAAATTAGCTTTTCCCGGATGGTACTCGATCGTCAGATCGTAATCTTTAAGCAACTCCACCCAACGCCGTTGCCTAAGATTCAACTCTTTCTGAGACATCAGATACTTCAAACTCTTGTGATCCGTGTACACAGTACACTTCTCACCATACAGATAATGTCTCCAAATCTTCAAAGCAAAGACCACCGCAGCTAACTCAATATCATGCGTAGGATAATTGCGCTCATGCACCTTCAACTGGCGCGATGCATAAGCCACCACCTTACCCTCTTGCATCAACACACACCCCAAACCAACATAGGATGCGTCACTGTACACCACAAACTCTTTCCCTGATTCAGGTTGAATCAAGATAGGAGCTTGCGTCAAAGCTACCTTAAGCTTCTTAAAAGCCTGTTGCCTCGCTTCTGTCCACTCATACCTAACATCTTTCTGCAACAACTTCGTCAAAGGTGCAACAATCTTAGAAAATCCATCCACAAACCTCCGGTAGTATCCTGCCAACCCAAGGAAACTACAGACTTCATGAACAGACTTAGGAGGCTTCCAATTCATCACTGCCTCAATCTTCCGAGGATCAACACGAATCCCCTCAGCAGAAACCACATGTCCAAGAAAAACAACTTCCCTAAGCCATAATTCAAACTTGCTCAGCTTAGCATAAAGCTGATTCTCCAACAAAGCCTGCAACACAATCCTCAAATGCCCTTCATGCTCCTCCTCAGTACGAGAGTACACAAGGATATCATCAATGAACACCACAACAAACTTGTCCAAATATTCATGGAACACTCTATACATCATGTCCATAAAAGCTGCAGGAGCATTCGTCAAACCAAACGGCATCACAAGGAACTCATAATGCCCATACCTCGTTCTGAAGGCTGTTTTCGGCACATCCACATCCTTCACTTTAAGCTGGTAATAACCTGACCTTAAGTCAATCTTAGAGAACACAGCCGCTCCCCGAAACTGATCAAAAAGATCATCAATCCTCGGCAAAGGATATCGATTCTTGACTGTCAACTTGTTCAGCTGACGGTAATCGATGCACATTCTCATAGTGCCTTCTTTCTTCTTCACAAACAAGACCGGTGCACCCCAAGGTGACACACTCGGCCGAATGAAACCACGATCAAGCAACTCCTGAAGTTGCATCTTCAGCTCCTTTAACTCCTTAGGTGCCATTCGGTAAGGAGTAATTGACACTGGAGTTGTATTTTCATACAGCTCAATTCCAAACTCCACCTCTCGACTAGGAGGCAATCCAGGTAACTCCTCTGGAAACACTCCAGGAAACTCCTGCACTGTCCTGATATCTTGAACTCGCAACTCCTTAGAGCTAGGATTCATAACAAAGGCCAAGTAAGCCTCACAACCTTGCCTCAGCATTCGGCTTGCTTCCAACGTAGACACCACATTGGCAAGAAACTTCACATTCTCACCAACCACCACTACCTCATAATCATCCACAAGTTTCAACGAAACCCGCTTGTTCTCAAAATCAACCACAGCTCGATGTTCAACAAGCCAATCCATTCCAAGGATTACATCAAAACCATAAAATGGCAATTCCATGAGCTCAACAAGAAAAACATGGTTTTGCACTACCAAAGGACATCTTCTATACAACTTCCGTGTCATAACGGTCTCACCAAAGGAACTAGTTACATGCATACCAACATCCAAAGACTCAGCAGGTAAACCAAGCAATTGAACATGTTCACGCAATATGTATGAGTGTGTAGATCCAGAATCAATCAAGGAAAGTAATGACAAGGATTGCAAAGTAAAGGTACCTGCGATCACATCCGTATCATTTCTCCCCTCTCGCTGAGCATACACCCGAGCCTGGCCACCACCCTCAGGTTGGACAGCCACCACATGCGCCATATTCCTTCCACCATCTTCTCTGCGCTGGAAGTTACCACGGCCGCGCCCACGACCTCTCTGTGGTGCAACAACTCCAGGAGCACGTCCCTGACCACCACCAGCCAACAAAGGAAACACCCTCCTCATGTGGTCTGCCGAACCACAATTCCAGCACGAATTACCGGTCACAGCAACAGGAACCTGAACCTTCCTCGCTACCCGAGGAGAATCACGCCTCAAATGGCCACGCGATCTACACGTCCATCATGTGTTCTGATCAGCTCTCATCCTATCTCCCTGTACAGGTGCACCATGCCCTCCACTACCATGCCTAGCAGAAGACTGATACCTCTTATCTCGTCCTCTCTTGTTCCGTCCACCACCGGAACTATAATCAGCAGCTCTTTTGCCCGAGCTTAAACTAACGCCTCTGGAGGACAGGCCCAAGTTCTGCTCAATGTCCTTCGCTCTACTCACCAGCACATCAAAATCCGTGTACTCAGCTGCAAGCATAAAGGTCTTCACGTCCGTCACCAAACCATATCGAAAACGTTCACACCTCTCTCGCTCATCAGGGATAAGCTCAGGTGCGTACTGACTAAGACGGACAAACTGGATCTCATACTCAGCCACCGTCATGCTTCCTTGCACAAGAGACATGAATTCTCTTTTCTTCTCATCTAGGTATCGCGCACCTAGATACTTTCGCTTGAACGCGTTCAAAAAGAACGTCCAAGTCACATCAACTTCCTCCATCCCGGAGACAGTGGTCGTCCACCACGTATACGCATCATCATGTAACGGCGATACCACACAACCTAATTTCTGCACATCGTTGCAGTTCATTTGTCCCAATATCCTCTTGGTGCTTTCCAACCAAGATTCAGAACCTTCGGGAGATAAACCTCTGAACTCAGTCCCTCCCAGACTGCGAAGACGTTCCAAAGGTATTCTCACGTTAGTTTCACCCTGATGCACAGCTCCGTGAGCTCCAGCTACTGCTTCTTGAAAGGCTCCAGCAATAGCCTGTATCAATACAGTCATGTCAGAAGCAGCTTGCCCCTGCACAGCTTCAGGTCCAGCAACCCCAGCACCAGTACCAGCACCAACACCAGCATTTTCACCTCCAACACCACCACCTCCGAGTGGTCCACCACCAGGGGGAGGAGGTATATCCACAACATTCTCAATGTTTTCCTCGTTCTCATTCTGAGCCATAGCTCTCGTATTCATCCTCATCTCTCTACGAGGCCTCATTTACAAGAAAAACAATGCACTGACACAAATGCAATAAACATAATTAGGCTCAACAAGGTAAGTAATCCAAGTACTCAAGCTCATTTTCCAAAACAATTCCTTTCATTAGATTTGATATGGCAATAGGTTCCTCTAACATGCTTCAACATAGCATAGCATCACAATTGCAACATACTTTACAATTCATACAAAATACTTTCATCCAAAAGGCATATCAGGAAAATACACATACATCACCCACATAACCATTCCAATTTACTCGAGAACTCAGCTCTGATACCACCAAATGTAACCCCCTTAGCCCGGCCTAGACGGTTGACCCGAACTACGAAGATTACACGGGGAAAACCAAAGTCAACCAGAAAGTCAACCTTGATTAACAACCCTTTTTTTCTTTTTTAATCTTGTCTAGATGCACATTAACCCTAAGCAAACTCTTGAGGAACATTTACGTGAAAATCACATCGATCAAATTTCAATAAGGGACTTAATTGCACAAAATACAAATGTTAGGGACCAAAATGTAAATTCTGATAATTAGAAGGTCTTAACTGATTTTAAGGTTACCAATATTGAATTAGTCATATTTCATGCTTCCCTGTCAAATTTTACTTTAATCGGACATCTCAAACTCATATAATTGCAATTACAACTTTCGGGACTAAAACGTAAAGCTTGCAAACCTCAATACCATTCAAATTAGTGCCCAGCGGTCAGCTATTTCGCAACGGTGTTGACCGTTCTGAAACACGGGTTCATTTTGATACTTGTTCCGAAACATGGCTTTCCAGTGGCCAAACCGTTTCGATACGGTCACCAGCCGTTTCGAAACACCAAGGCCATTACAGGCCCCCGTTTCAAAACACCTATGAGTGTATCGATACGGTTTGCCCAGAAGCTGCAGATTTTGCTGGTTTAACGTGCATAAAACCACTCAAACACATCCTAATGACTTTCTAATCATGCCAACAAGTCATCATACAAGTAAGGAGCATGCTTGCAACTCCAAAACACATTCATGGCATCAAACGTGAAACATCACAAGACTATAGGCATGCATCCTAATATCCAAAACCAACAACCAACCAAAACTACAAAACAAACATCAAAAGGCCAATTACAATTCCCAAAACATCAAAAGCATCATTCCACAACTAGGGAGTCAAAACATCTCCCAAAACACATCTTAGGTTCCCATTGCCAAAATATCAAAAACTAATAGTGTTATGAAAACATCACCATACACGAGCTTAGTTTCCCTTGGACTCTTACACTCTTTGTTGCCCTCAAACACTTCAATTATCTGCATTATTGGTTCAAGAGAGAGAGAGTAAGCACAATTGCTTAGTGAGGCAAGCCCTAAAGAAACAACACAATAATGCTTTTTATAAAACACTTTTAACAAAGCCTTCCATCACATAATCATCATTATTCATGCAACCTTGCATACATAACAAGCATCTCATGCTTCATTAAAATCAACATGTCATATTGGCTTCCAAGTGATAATCCATAAACATTTACAACACAAAACACAATCGGATACGCGGATTACAAGCGTTGTCCTATACGCTTCATACACACTACCGAACACACAAGGTGGAGTTTATCGGTACAATCACAACCCCTCAACACCCGTGATGGAGTTTAACGGTACAATCACAACCCCTCAACATCACTCATCGGTAGTTGTATAACTCCACTAACGAGAACACGTGACACACAACACAAGATCCACACACGGACTTTTAACCACCGTTGTGATCTTACCTTTCTCGTTAGTGTACTTGGATGGAGTTTACGGTATACAACCCCTCAACATCCAAGGCGACTTTATTCACGGTGCACCCAATCCTATAGCCGACTAACTATATCCGATTCAAGTACTTTAAAACCATTACATCACTTGCCAATATACATCATATAACATCAACAACTCACTGTTTTAAAGCATTAAACAAAGCCATTTAACCTCATGCATCACTATTCATCAAATCCACATTTACAACATATCAAACCAAGGATCTCTTACCTTGAGCATCCTTCAACATATGGCTTTCAAAACCAGCATTAACCATGCTAAAACATGCTTTCAAAACAGAATTTAAACATGCAAATTATAAACAATGCATCAAACCACTTCATGGCTCATCCAAGAGAGTTTTTCTGAAAACTTACTCTTGAGCTTAGTTAAGTTGCTTAGACTTAAACTAAGCTCCCAATACCTTCAAACATTTGTTTCAAAGCTGGAAACCCAACTTCACTCACCAATTCCGTTTCGCAAGCTTGCCGAAACGCCGATCAAGCCTCCGGATCAACACTACAAGTATCCGAAGATGTCTCCCCTGTTTTAAACACATCAAAGCAGAGGATTAATGCATCATCATGCATTGAAATCTTCAGCCAACACACTTAAACTCGCTGCTCTA
This sequence comes from Hibiscus trionum, assembly GCA_030270665.1. NCBI lineage: Eukaryota > Viridiplantae > Streptophyta > Magnoliopsida > Malvales > Malvaceae > Hibiscus > Hibiscus trionum. The sequence goes on along the minus strand of BSYR01000002.1, from coordinate 6,731,498 downwards.
CATAAATCCAACATTTCGGCTACCAAACACAACCGAAATCACCTCAAAACTCTTCCAAAACATAACCCAGCCAAGATCCATCACTTCTATCCATTTCTAAACATCAATTAACATCCAAAATGAACCTAAACTCATCCTTATACCTCCAGCTATAACAGAACACCAAGATCACCTCAAAACCACCATTTTCATAAACAAAAACTTAGGAAATACAACCTATTCGGGATTGCATTGATAAAACCTCATTTACACATCATTAGACAACCAAAATACATTTAAGAATCATCTCAAAACAGAGACCAAACAATCACAACGAAATTCTTCAAGATTTCTTCCAAATCTTGAGTTTTAAGCCAAAATCAAGTTCATATCATTAAAACCATTTATAAAACTTAAATTAAGGATTGATAACTTGGAAATTTCAGTAAAGAACTGAGTATTTAGAGGAGAAGAATAACCTTACCTCTAAATGGTGATTTCTCCTTGATTTGAGCCAATTTTCTTGAAAATCCAATGAGGAAATCAGAAGGATTTGATGTAAGATGGATTAGGAACTAATTGATGATTGAAATCTCATCAATTGAAGTGGAAATCAAAGCAAAAGCTTCTGTAGAAAAGTGTTTGGATGATGGAATTTTGAGAGAAAAAGAGATGAGAAAATTTTAGGAAAAGTTAGTTATGGAATTCTAAAAAGTGGGTTCCCTTTTTCATTTAATTAATTAAACATTAATTAAATCAATTAAATTAAGGAAAATCTGGAGAAATCATTTTTGGGTAAATTAGCTCCTTAAAGATTCAAAGTTTCAATCCTTACAAAACAGTCACCACTGAACTTTTCAAAAATCGCATTTTAGTCACTATTCCAAAATGTTGTATTTCCAAACCTTATTTTGCAAAATTGATTTCACCACTTTCTTATATATATTAAAAGAGGAGTTTTAGATATTTTTCCATATTTTTAAAGCATCCCGAACTTGGCTTTCCCTAAAACCTCCTTTTATATTCGAACTGAAAATCAGACCGGTCCGGTTCAGACCTTAAACTTCTAAGCCCAAAATTGGGGTGTTACAAAGGACTTGAGGTGTTGCCTGGCATCTTCAGTTGCTAAGCCGCCAAATTGCCCCATAGTGTTGATCATGTTAAAAATCATAGGCTTTAACTCAAAGTCGGCGGTCTTGATCTCTGGGGGTAACAACTCCAGGGTTTAGTCAGTTCAGGTCCTCTTCAAGGTAGTCTCGGACTATTAGGTGTCAAACTGGTACGAATGGAGCTTGCAGATTTGCTCCATCTACTGTCGGGTTTTGTTGTTCATCAACAAGTGGCTGCCCATTGGCATGGTGTTGCCTTATGACATTGTGTGTCGGGGGCACTTGGTTAATGCCTCAGCCGCTACCTCAGGTTGTTGCATTGCGGCTTTGTTCTCCCGTCTAAGCCTTCGGTAAGTGCATTCGATTTCTGGATCGGGATCACGCAATGGGCTTCCTTGGTTAGCTCTGGTCATGCACCAAGACAAAACCAAGTTTTATTAATACTAAAATAAAAATAAAATAAGTAAACTGAATAAAATAGAAAGTGCAAGAAAATAAAAACAAAAGTTGCCAATCCTCGGTAACGGCGCCAAAAACTTGTTGCGTGTAAAGAGTGCTCCGCAATTGTGCAAGTATACGCGACACAAGTAACATAGGGATAAGTATATGAGTATCATCTCCACGGGGATTTGTACTCAACCTTCGGTTCTACTCCCTCACACTGCAAAATAAATAAAGTAAAAACAAAAATTAATTGGGTGGTTTGAGATAATCTAAAAATAACTATACTAAGAAAATTCAGTAAAGAAAATAAAGAAGTAATCAAGATGAGAAGATGGGTCAGATTAGAGTGTGTCATAGTGTGGAATCCTCTTGACTTTGTTTCTATTCTTGAATGCAGCAACACACTACTGCCGTGGAAGTAAACTAAATCCCTACCGTGACCGCAACAGCTGAATCCCTGCCACGACAATCCCTTGCTCGTGGGTAGATGCAGTTAAGGCTCAACAAAGCGTCCTTGGGTGGTTCCGCCTTATCCCTAAGAACGAAACGCTGGTTGATGGTTGAACTCTAATGATACCTCCCGGCGTGTATCAAAGGGAAAACACCAATTGTTCATACACTTCTTTTAGCCATTGAAACTCTAACCTATCCCTAGGCCGAGTTAGTTAACACCACGTGGGGTGAAAACCGTACGTTTTCCTTTCATGAGCTCAACTCTCCCAATATTGAACAAATGGATGATCTCACAGACCCTCTCTTGAGTAGAATGTGAAATTAATTAAAGCCAGACTAAATAAACCTTAACTTTTATTTCATTAAGAATAAAAACTAAGTACAAAGATTTTTCACACAACTACTAAACAAACTAATCATAACCCTAAGAAATTTAGAACATAATTAAACTAATCCTAAGCTTAATCTCTCTCTGGCGATATCTCCTCTCTTCCTTCCTGATGTCGTTTCTCCATGGTGACAAGCCCTTATATAGGGGAAGGTGTAGGCACAAATCTTTCTTGGAGAGGAAGTTAAGTTGGACTTGGACTAAAATTTATTAAAGAGGTAAATCTCTTTAATTTATTACAATATACACTTTTGGCCAAAAGTCCAACTTTATCCTTCCTTCAATGTCTTCACCCTCTTCTCGAACTTCGATTTCGACGCAAAGTGTGCAGAAAAATCCAGCGTTAAAAGCTCTACAAGTCGGTTACCACTTTGCCCATTTTCCCCTCTGACAGAATGTTGTCGCGGCCTGGCTTTTGCTGCCTCGGCATCGGTCAGCTCTGCTCCGCAAGGCTTCATCAGCTTCCCTCAGTAGAAGTTGCCATGTGGCTTGGCTCGGTCAGGGTCTGTTGTCTTCTAATTCTGCCTCATCTTCCCTCATGTTTTCTGTGTTGTGGTGGCATCTTCCTGCTCCAGCATTATACAGTCAGCAAAAATACCATTCATGCATTAAATAGTACCTTTTACATAGAATAAACAAAATATAAAGCTCAAAGGCATAAATGATGAAGTCTATGCATGAGAGGCGATAATGCAGCTCAAATAGGTGTAGGTTAAGTGATAATTGCCATGTAAAAGGGGTCAAAATATAGGACTTTTGGGCACTAATCAACGAGTGTTAAAGGTGTAAGAAGTTTTTTAGGTCATGTCGGATTTTATCGTCGATTTATTAAGGACTTTTCAAACATGCTAAAGGGCTTATTTTTCCCCTGAGTTCGATCCCATTTTACAATGTTTCCCCTTGCGCGAAAACGCATTCAATTAGGTCCTTCAATTCGCACATTGTAGTAAATTATCCCATTGACCAACGTTGACTAACGGAACCGTTAGTCTAGCCGTTAACTGTTAACCCGTCAGCTGTCTTCGCTAATGTGGCATGCCATGTCAACATTGAAAAGTCAGAATGCTGATGTGTCATAGGTGATGACGTGGAAAAAAACAAAAAATGATTTTTTTATCTTATTTTGATATTAAATTTTAACCAATCAGATGATGACATGTGGCATCATCTGATTGGTTTTAAAGTTAATAGTTAAAATAACTCATGAAATTGAGGTGGTGATGCTTGAACCCAAGTCTGGGCAGTATAAAGCCTAGTACTTTACCACCAGACCAATCTCTTATTCTTGTCAATAAACATCTAATAAAACATATAACCTCATCCAAATAACATACCTAGTGTTGCTGCTTCTTCTTCCTCCAGCAATGGTGAGTTCACTGGTTTGAGTATGTTTTACATTTACATTTTCCCATTATTTTACATTAGGCTTCTGGGAAGGTTGCGAGATTTTTTATTTAGGACCAGCCCTTACATGTAGGTATGCTATGGATGAAAGGACTAGTAAAGTAGAGTTGTTTCATGAGTAAAATACCCTTTTAATATAGATAAGGGAAGTGTTTTTGTAGGGCTTTACCATTTATGATTAAATTGTTATTAGCAATGTTAATTATTGTGTACCATTTCTGGGCCCAAGGGAATGGAAAAATGTTGGTACTTATTACTCATGTTAGCAGGCCATGATAAGGAAACTGGACACCATTTTTTAGGACATACTTCTACAGGGTCCTGAGAAAGGAATTCCATTGACTTGGATATCAGAATGATCCCAGCTGCAACCCTTACTAATGGAGCTGAGAGGACGATATCATAGAAAAAGAATGATAGCCTGGGCTGAGTGAGGTTGAAATGATCAGCTCTGCATTGGCTAGAGGTGTTGAAATTGGAGAGGGAATGAGTGAACTTTCATATTTTGCGCTAATGGGCTGAATTTAAATTTGACAGTGACTTGAAACCATTGTCCACTTTGGGTTATAATGGCTTGATCAAAGTAGCTAAGAACCATCTTCTAAGGGGAAATATGATTATGGTGAAGACAATAGGGAGCCTGTATTTTATTTGGACGAGGAAGAAGAAGAACAAGAAGAAGAAGAAGCATGTATGTTATTTGGATGATGTTATATGTTTTATTTGATGTTTATTTGACAAGAATAAGAGGTTGGTCTGGTGGTAAAGCACTAGGCTTTACACTGCCCAGACCTGGGTTTGAGCCTCACCAGCTCAATTTCATGAGTTATTTTAACTCTTAACTTTAAAACCAATTAGATGATGCCATGTGTCATCATCTGATTGGTTAAAATTTAATATAAAAATAAATATGAAAAATAAGATATTTTTTGTTTTTATTTTTGCCACGTCAGCACCTATGCGACATCAGCACTTTGACTTTCAACGCTAACATGGTATGCCACATCATCGAAGATGGCTGACGCATTAACAGCCAACGGCCAGACTAACGGTTCCGTTAGTCAACGTTGGTCAAGGGGCTAATTTGCTGCAATGTGCAAATTGAATGACCTAATTGAACACGTTTTTGCGAGAGGAGCAACATTGCAAAACTTGTCGGTGGATATTCCTTGGGATTATCAAGGAATCTTTAGGGCACAAAACCCTAGGAGCCTCCACTATATAAAGAGGGGGAGAAGTGGGAAAAGAAGAGAGAGAGAGGTGCGTGCTGAACAAGGAGAGATAAGCGTTCTTCTTCATCTTCTCCAACTTGGTGTCCTCCATCGTTGAAGCACCAAGAAGTGGCCTCGCCAGCCTCGAGAGAGGCGATGAGCCTAAGACAGTCGGGCAGTCCATAGCAGAGAGGAAGTTCACCTTTCTTTCTATCGCTTTAGCATTTCCTATTTATATCTTTATCTTTGGGGATGTTATCAAAATGATACGTTGGATAACATCTCCCAACCACGAACTCTTTTAGGTGGCTTGGGTTTGATGGATGATTTTATTCGTAAGTACTTTTTAATGCATGTTATAGTTTTCCAGTGTTTATCATGTTCTATGCTTTGCTTATGCGTTTTATTTCCTTAAAGTTGTAAGAGCCCTCGAGAGTGACCGTTCTTTAAGTGTTTGTTGACGTTAGTAACCGAAAGAGCTAGCCTTAGAACCCCCATAAGCAATGAAGTGGCTGTCAAGAGGCAGACTCTAACCTACCTTAGAGATAAGTGATAGGTTTCAAGGGCTAAAAATGATAGTTCATGAAGGGTAGGGGAGTGTTAAGAGTTTATGCCGAGAAGTATGGTTGTAGCATTTCTGACTCCTAGTTTCCTGGCGAGAGATAGCTTAGGGACACTTTTAGCAAATCCCGCCTAGCATAGAAGATAGTTGAAGAGCCTTAGTATCGTTAAGAAGCATAGTTTAGGTTGTCCAGCATTCCCAGCCAGTCATTCTGTAGTGAGTTTCACATACGAAAGGGGACATGTTTATCATATTGTTATCTCAGCTTTCTTTACATTGTTTTGCTACAGCATTATTTTACACCGTCTCTTTTACTATAGCATTTTCACCTGCAAAAAGTTCATTCAATATTATTACAGCAAACCGTGAATACCTCCAATCCCTGTGGAGACGATACTCACTCGCTCACTTTACTACTCTTTCGACGTGTATACTTGCACCATATTTGCGTATCATTTATAGTACATCACGCGCAAGAACAAGTTTTTGGCGTCGTTGCCAGGGATTGTCAATTGGTTGTTTACATTTTTTTTGCTTTATATCGCTTGTTCTTTTTGTTTTTGTACATATTTATTTGGGATTTTTTATTTTTCTTTTCAGGCATCCTGCTAGTGCATGACCAGAAGAAGACCTAGAGGGCCCCTGCAATCACCTATTTCTGAAATCGTGCATTTCTTGCGACTCAGGAGACGTGTTCGAAGAGAAGAGACCATAAACATGAACGGAGAAATACCACAACCTCCATGTAACGGAGATGCTATGGCAAATGGTCAGGGAGAAGCGGCTCGACCTTGAGCCATTAGAGATCATTTGACTCCTATCTTGGATGATCTCTATCCCGGAATAGTAGCTCCAGAAATTCAGGCAGCCCAGTTCGAGCTTAAACCTGTTATGTTCAACATGTTGAACACTATTGGTCAATTTGGAGGTATGCCTCACAAAGATGCAAGACAACATATCCATGCTTTCTTGGAAGTTTGTGACTCGTTCAGACAGCAAGGAGTGCATGAGGATGTGCTAAAGCTTAAATTGTTTCCATATTCTTTACGAGATCGTGCTAGAGATTGGCTAAGTGGAGTGCCAGCTGGATCAATGGAGACTTCGACAGATCTATACAAAAGTTTTCTGCTACGGTATAATCCACCCAATAGAAACACTCAGTTGAGAAATGATATTGCTTCTTTTCATCAAGATGATGATGAATCCATGTACGAGTGTTGGGATCGATTCAAGGGATTATTGAGGAAGTGCACAGATCATGGTTTTCATGATTGGACCCAAGTGGTTATGTTCTATAATGGTGTGAATGCTCCTACAAGGATGATGTTAGATGCTTCATCAAATGAGTCCTTGTTAGACAAATCACCAGAGGAAGCATTCGACATTCTTGATAGGGTAGCCAACAATGACTACCAGTTTCCGTCCACAAGGCTTGGAACGGGGAGGAGAACCCAAGTAGTTTGAGAGAGTGAAGCTGATGACTCGGTAGCCACCCAGTTAGTTGCTATCACCGATATGCTAAAGAACCTCCAACATCCCAGCGAAGTCAAGGAAGTGAAGTCTGCAACCTCATGTCTCAGATGTGATGGCGATCACCATTTGAGTGAATGCCCTAACAATCATGAGTTAGCCAACTATGTGGGGAATTATAACCGCAACAACAATCCATACTATAATACCTACAACCCATGATGGCGTCAGCATCCAAATTTTAGTTGGGGTAATCAAGGGCACAACAATTCTACACAGCCAGCGCTACAGCAAAATCTGATCGAAGCACCACCTTCTAAACAGATGATGTCTTGGCAAGGTCACAAGGGAGCAACATCTTCATCAAACAGTTCGTTGGTGACTACATTCAAAGAATTTATGGCTATGACTAAAGATTTTATGGGAACCACGAAAGTTTTGCTATAGGACCATGCAGCAAACACTAAGAATCAAGGAGCCTTATTGCAAAGCTATAGTTCTTCTCTCAGAGCCATAAAGACACAAGTTGGTCAGATAGCTCAAACCTTACATGTGCGACCGCAAGGGAGTCTGCCTAGTGACACTGAAGCCACTACGCACCATATCAAGGAGCAATGCAGCACACTCACATTAAGAAGTGGAAAGGAAATTAACAAAGAAGACAGGTTTGGGGGAAAGGAGAAGGAGGAATCTCAGCCCAACTAGCCTCACAAAGAAGATAACTAACAAGACCCTCCAGCTGAAAAGAAGGATGATGAGGAAGTCATAGCAAAAGAAACACTGGAGGAGGAGCCTGATTTTGCTATAGCAAAAGATGCAACTCCACCAGTCCAGATAAATGAAGTTAGACCCCCACCTCCTTTTCCTCAACGACTCAAGAAGCAAAAAGAAGACCTTCAATTCCAGAAATTCGTGGATATCCTGGACAAATTACATAACAATGTCCCATTTCTGGAGGCCATTGATCAGATGCCAACATATGCCAAGTTCTTTAAGGATATAGTCACAAAAAGAGGAAGGTCGAGAAGCAAGAAATTGTCGCTATAGCAAAAGAATGTTGTTTTGTATGGAGTAAGCTGCCACCTAAGAGGAAGGACCTAGGTAGCTTTTTGATCCCATGCTCTTTTTGCGATAAGTTTGCTAGAGGAGCACTTTGCGATTTGGATCAAGTGTTAACTTGATGCCTAAGTCGATTTTTCTGAAAATGGGAATTCGAGAGGCACAACCCACCAAGGTTGTGCTACAGCTAGTAGATCACTCTCATGTTCGCTCAGAAGGAAGAATTGAAGATGTCGTAGTAAAAGTGGACCGATTTATCTTTCCAGTCGACTTCTTAATCCTCGACTGTGAAGCTGACAGCAACACACCCATTATCTTAGGTAGGCCATTTTTAGCCACCGGGCGAGCTTTAATCGATTGTGAGAAGGGTGATTTCACGATGCGAGTGACTGAGCAAACAGTTACGATCAATATTCATGACACCCTCAAGTATGCAGACAATCAGGGAGCATGCCAATATATAGATGCTACAACACATAATGGAACTACTGAGTTTTGCTATAGCAATGAGATGCAAATGAAAGAGTTTGAAGCACTCTACAAAGAAGATGATTCAGACCTAGAAGAACTCTCAAGGGAACTGGAGTAGTCTAGTCGACTCGAAGCTAGAACAAGTACGCATTTTGAACCTCTTGATTTTTCAGAATTTGTACCTCCTAAGCCTTCCCTTGAGCATGCACCTACTCTAGAACTAAAACCTTTTCCATCACATCCTAAGTATGTTTACTTAGGGAGCCATAAAACTTTCCATGTGATAATCTCATCTAGTCTCACACCTAAGCAAGAAACTAGCTTAGTAAATATGTTGTTATAGCATAAAAATGCGCTAGGGTGGACTATGGTTGATTTGAATGGTGTAAGACCTGCTATATGTTTGCACAAAATTTTGCTTGATGATTGTCACAACAATTCTGTTGAGCCCTAGAGAAGATTAAACCCAATTATGAAGAATGTGGTAATGAAAGAGATAATTAAGTGGCTTGATGCTGGAGTAATCTACCCGATATCCGATAGCTCATGGGTCAGCTCAGTGCAATGTGTACCGAAGAAGGGAGGCGTGACCGTGGTAAGCAACAAGGAGAATGAGCTATTGCCTACTAGAACCGTCACGGGGTGGAGGATTTGCATGGACTATAGGAAGCTCAACAAGGCAACCAAGAAGGACCATTTCCCCTCCTATTCATTGATCAGATGTTAGATCGACTAGCAGGCAAGGAATTCTATTGCTTCCTCGATGGGTATTCTGGGTACAATCAGATTGCTATAGCACCCGAAGACCAAGAGAAGACGACTTTCACATGCCCTTATGGAACTTACGCTTTCCGTAGAATGCCCTTTGGTCTTTGCAATGCCCCAACAACTTTTCAAAGATGTATGCTGGCTATTTTTTCAGACATGGTCGAGGATTTTTTAGAAATTTTCATGGATGACTTCTCGGTCTCCGGAGATGACTTCGACACATGCTTGGGAAATCTCGCCAAGTTTCTAAAGAGGTGTGAGGAAGATGGCTTGGTGCTCAATTGGGGAAAATGCCATTTCATGGTAACGGAAGGAACAATCTTAGGCCACAAGATCTCGAAGCAAGGGATAGAAGTTGACAAAGCAAAGGTCGAGGTCATTGAAAAACTACCTCCCCCCACTATTGTCAAGGGAGTAAGAAGCTTTCTAAGGCATGCTGGCTTCTATCGGAGATTCATCAAGGACTTTTCGAAGATCTCAAAGCCGTTATGCAATTTACTACAGCAAAACCAACCATTTGTGTTTGACAAAGATTGTCATAACGCATTTCAAGAGCTAAAAGAGAAGCTTATCTCAGTACCAGTTGTCATTCCACCTGATAGGAATAAGCCATTTGAGCTAATGTGTGATGCAAGTGACTACGCCGTCGGTGCAGCACTTGGACAATGCCGAGGTAAACTCTTTCATGTTATTTATTATGCTAGTCGCACTTTGAATGATGCACAAATCAATTACACCACTACTGAGAAAGAATTGCTTGTTGTAGTATTTGCCTTTGATAAGTTTAGGTCATACTTGATAGGCACTAAGGTTATAGTTCATACCGGTCATTCAACCATCAAGTACTTAGTGACTAAAAAGGATGTTAAGCCTAGACTTATTAGATGAATACTCTTGCTACAAGAATTTGATTTAGAAGTTAGAGATAGGAAAGGATGTGAGAACCAAGTAGTTGATCATCTATCTAGGCTAGAAAATGCTATCGCACAAGGTAGTGAATCTAAAATTAAGGAGGAATTCCCTGACGAGAAACTGTTGTCCGCTACAGCAATTCTGTGATATGCTGATATAGTTAATTATCTTGTTAGTGGTATTTTCCCTCCTGGTTTATCTAGCCAGGGACTCAAGAAATTCAGACATGGTGCAAGATTCTACTATTGGGGTGAACCCTACTTGTTCAAGCAATGTCCTGATCAGGTCATAAGGAGATGTGTTCAAGAGGAAGAATACCATAACATTTTGCACCATTGTCATTCATCACCGTGTGGAGGGCATTATGGTGGTGTTAGGACTATTGCAAAAATTCTTCAAGCAAGATTCTATTGGCCTACACTTTTCAAGGATGCACACGAGTTTTACAAGACTTGTGATAGATGCCAAAACGGGGAACATCTCCAGACGGAATGAAATGCCACTGCAAAATATTCTAAAGGTTGAAATCTTTGACGGGTGGGGAATTGACTTCATGGGCTCGTTTCCTGCATCATATGGAGATATATATATATATATATATATATATATATTGCTTGTAGTCGACTATGTGTCAAAATGGGTGGATGTTGTTGCCACCCCAAGGAACGACTTCAAGACGTTCATGAAGTTCCTTCACAAGAACATCTTCACGAGGTTTAGAGCACCCTGAGCCTTCATCAGTGATGAAGGAACTCACTTTGAAAACAATATTATTGCTAAAGCATTACATCGATATGGAGTTAGGCACAAGATTGCTACAGCATATCATCCGCAAACGAACAGACAAGCTGAAGTTTCCAATCGTGAAATCAAGCAAATCTTGGAGAAGGTGGTCAACCCTAGGAGAAAAGACTGGTCCCCCAAGTTGGATAAAGCACTATGGGCATATAGAATAGCCTTTAAGACACCTTTGGGCATGTCACCCTTCAAGCTCGTATTTGGCAAGGAATGACATCTACCCGTTGAGCTTGAACACAAGGCTTATTGGGCAATTAAGAAACTCAACATGGATGCCCAACTAGCTGGTGAAAGAAGGTTTCTAGAGCTTAATGAGCTGGAAGAATTTCGAGCCCAAGCATATGAGAATGCCCGCATTTACAAAGAGAAAACCAAGAAGTGGCATGACAAACATATTTTTGCCAAGGCATTTCTCAGAAGGTCAACAAGTGCTTCTCTACAATTCAGGGCTGAAGCTTTTCCCTGGAAAGCTGAAATCAAGATGGTCAGGACCATTCATTATACATAAGGTGTACCCTCATGGCACGATTGATATCAAGAAGTTGGACGATGATGAAGTCTTCAAGGTCAATGGACAACGCCTGAAGGTTTACAGTGGAGTCCCTATCCTCAGAGACAAGTCACACATGGATCTACACGATCCTTGAGAGTTTGCTTCTCTAAACCCTCTCCTTTATGCTATAGCATGTTCATAAATAATGTTTTTCTTTTTAGTTTAGTTTTTGTGTTATCTTTGTCTTTATTTTCTTATCTTTTCATGTGACCCTCGTACAAGCTTTCTCTTTCAAAGTACCATGTCAGGTGCAGAGGTAGGTGAGCATGGTCGCCTACAGGGTTGGTAGCAAAAAGGAAAAGGACATGAAGTTTTGTTTTTATCCACTTTAAGGAGTAAAAAAGGAGGAAGGTTTTACCTTAAAAATGGGAGAGGGTGAATAAAAAAACAAAAAACAAAGGAAATGAGAGAGAGAATATTCATCCAATTAATATGGTAAAACCCTAGCCACAAAACCTATTTATTCTCTCTCCAGCCATCACCCATCACATTAAGTTCTAGCCTTTTTCTCTCTCCCTTAAAGCCGACAGACGTCGCCATCATTCTCATCTTCCCTTTAATTCGTCTGTTTCCTCCCCTCACCTTTTTCAACTTCCCACACGTTATCATCATCATCAGTCACTTCATCTTCTCCACCATAATCTTCTTCTTCAACACTCAAACCCTTTTCTTCTTCCCTTCTATTTTCTATTTTCTCCAAACACTGAAAAATCTCCATTACTTTCCCTTCAACCATTCACTCCTCCCCTACTTTCGCTAAATCACCAAGGCAAGTTGCAAACACGCTCCTGAAACCTCTGACCACCCTCAAAAGACCTGGAGATTATCAAGTTCGTCGATGAAGCTGCAAAAGACCGGTTGAAGAAACTGAAGGACAGAAACGTTCTTCATGAGTTATGGTTCAAATACCCTAAGGAAGGGGAAGACCAGTTTGACCAAGCTGTTATGGATATTATCGGTAGGCATGAATGGAAGTCATTCGCTGCCCACCCTAATGAAATTTGCACTTCACTGGTCAAGGTGTTCTATGCCCATCGTACAAGCCCTACTCAGTCCATTGTCTATGTATGTGGCGAGCAGATCAAGTTCACTGCTGCAGCAATCAACAAATACTACGGGATGAAGCATATCGTGGACCATCATACGACATTCGTGACGAGCATGGACCCACAAACGCAACGCGAGGTTTTGGAAGACATCTGTTTCGAGGGCACACTGCTGGACAATAGTAGATATGTAGAAAGATGACGCCTCAAGCCAGAGGCTAAGGTATGGAATCACTTCTTGCGACACAAGATAATGCCCACGTTGGACACAACCACAGTCCATATTTCTAGGCTATTTCTTCTCCATTCTATACGGCATGGTAGACCGATAGATGTAGGAAAAATTATTGTGGATGAAGTTTATGCTTGCTTAAAAAGGCCTTGTAGTCCTTTAGTGTTTCCTAACCTGATAACAGCCATGTGTAAGAGGAATGACGTCTTTGTAGACGATCTTGTAGATGTGAAAATTTCAAGAAAAACATGTCACACACCAGCCCTAGTCACTGAGCTCCGAGGATTTAACGAGGATGCCCCTCAGCAGACGGTGGAGGGGGCGCTAAAAGCTTTGCTGCAGCAAGGGTAGCGGCATTGGTGGCCACGACAAAAGACTTGAGCGCTGAGCTCAATCTGATGAAAGCACATCAGATGACGTACTTTAAGTATGCCCACCATTGTGATGGTGCTATAGCATCTTACTTCACCAAACTCCTCTTGGACCAGAACATTTCATTCCCTATATTTCCCCTGGAGTTATTGCAAGCCCCCACCACTGCCACCGCAAGCCCAGCCCCTCCCAGTCAAAACGAAGTTGACCCTAGCTCAGTCCCGCCCCCTGCTAAGAAAAAGACTGCAAGAAAGAAAAAGCATGTGACTCCTCCTGCCCAACCCGAAAAAGCAAACCTCCTAGGTTCCACCTCTCGTAGAAGAAACTGCCCCTGCGCCCACCCTGATCAAAAAGAGAAAACGCAGCAGGAAGGCAAGCAACACCGCGCCTTCATGACCGAATAACCCACTATCTGAGCCGGACCATATAACGAGTGATCATGAGGACCCCCGTCAAAAGGAGACAACCCCAGTACCCACGCCTGAGCCTACCCCCACACAAACAGAGGATGCTATAGAATCCAGACCTAAGACGCGTATCAAACGTACCACAGGTCATATCCGTTCTTCACCTAGTGCTCAGCAAGTCTCCTCCGAAAGTGTGGACGATCTTCCAAATCCCCAATACTACTCTTCTGAAACTTCCATGAACAACACCAACAGCACCACATAACCTCCGCACCCATGAGGTAATTTTTCTTTTTCTTTTCATTTATTTCATTTTTCATTATTCTTCATTGCATGTCGTATAGTATCGATTAGTTCATGCATTGAGGACACTGCATTCCTTAAGTTTAGGGTATTGGTGTTCATAGTTAGTATTTTTCATTGTTAGTATTTTGTTTTAGCATATGCATAGTAGGAAAGAGCAAAAATTTTACAATGGCATTAAGTTTAGTCTAGAGACAGCTTATAAATATATCTATGATGTCTAATGACGAAAACTTAAAGGCTTGCATTAGTTTAGAACAAACACAACTAGTTGAGATTTGTAGAACTGGCCTTAGGATCTAGTTGTTAATTTTTTTACACACCTGCCCTCTTTCTATAAGTAAGTTCGTTAGAAATTTTTTTAGGGAAGAACCCTAGTGAACTCTGGCATGTAAACTCTAGAGAACTTAAGAAAAATTAGACGTCCATGTGCTAAAATGAAGAATAAATGCTGCGGCATATCTGTAGAAGGACACTCCATTGTGCTATAGCATAATAATAAGTCCAAAAAAATAAAAAATAAAATTTAAAGTTTTGCTATAGCACACGATGAAAGTTGTCACAGGATGACTCTACCTACTAGCTCGGGGGTGAGAGGTTTGCTCCCTACTCATCTAGAGCTAAGGACGGTAGGTGTGATGAGCTGACACCCTTCGTAGCAGAAAACCTATATCTTTGGGAGTCTAAAAATTAGAAAAGAGCTAGAGAACTTTGTTAAGTTATAACTAGGGAGCTTCCTTGAAAATTTGTCTTACTAACTTAAGTATAGGAGGAAGGCAGACACGCACACACGCACACAACTTAGTCCTAAGGAATATTCTTAAGGATCTCACTTCTAGTTGTTTATATTTTAATTGCCTATATCATTTCTGAGGACTGAGATTTTTCCATAGCAATTCTCTAGGGTAAATCTTTGCCATAGTATTTCTTTTGTTCTGTTCTACTCATTGCTTAAGGACAAGCAATAGCTTAAGTTTGGGGGTGTGATAACTGCATGAATATCCTTGTTTTTATACCTTTTTGCTATAGCATTTGCTAGTTCTTGAGCCCATATCATAACATTTAGACTGCATTTAGGTTGCATTTTCTTCTTCTAGGTGCATATTTATTTTTGCTGGTTATTAGTCCATGTTGAGGGGTACTGGTCTGAAGGTTGGTTTTGGGTCTGATAATGCGCAGGAAGGGAGCCTAGCGAGAGAAAGATGGCGCCGGGAATTGCTATAACATAGTGGAAGTGGATATTGGCCAACACGTGAACTGTGAGAACACGTGAGCTACAGTAGCACGTGAATATGCAGAAAAGGACAACCTGACATGTGCAGCAGCCGGTACCCACCTGCAGACTGTCCTCCTTGTCCCCTCGTGGCAGAGCTTGTCGGTGGATATTCCTTGGGATTTTCAATGAATCTTTATGGCACAAAACTCTAGGAGCCTCCACTATATAAAGAGGGAGAGACGTGTGAAAAGAAGATAGCGTGAGGAGAGAGAGATGTGTGTGCTGAACAAGGACATAGAAGCATTCTTCTTCATCTTCTCCAACTTGGTGTCCTCCATCGTTGAAGCTCCAAGGAGTGGCCTTGCCGACCTCGAGAGAGGCTGTGGGCCTAAGACAGTCGGGCAGTCCATGGCAGAGAGGGAGTTCACATTTCTTTCTGTCTCTTTAGCATTTCTTGTTTATATCTTTATCTTTGGGGATGTTATCACAATGATACGTTGGATGATATCGCGCAGCCACGAACTGTTTAAGGTGGCTTGGGTTTGATGGATGATTTTATTCTTAAGTACTTTTTAATGCATGATATAGCTTTCCAATGTTTATCATGTTCTATGTTTTCCTTATGTGTTTTATTTCCTTAAAGTTGTAAGAGCCCTCGAGAGTTAGCCGTTCTTTAAGTGTTTGTTGAGGTTAGTAATCGAGAGAGATAACCTTAAAACCCACATAAGCAATGGAGTGGTTGTCTAGAGGCAGACTCTAACCTACCTTAGAGATAATTGATAGGTTTCAAGGGCTAAAAAGGATAGTTCGTGAAGGGTAGGGGAGTGTTAAGAGTTTACGTCGAGAGGTATGGCTGTAGCATTTCTGACTCCCAGTTACCTGGCAAGAGATAGTTTAGGAACACTTTTAGCAAATCCTGCCTAGCATAGAAGATAGCTGAAGAGCCTTAGTATCTTTAAGAAGTTTTGTTTAGGTTGTCCAGCATTCCCAGCCAGTCATTTCGTAGTGAGTTTCGCATACGAAAGGGGACTTGTTCATCATATTGTTATCTCAGCTTTCTTTACATTGTTTTGCTACAACATTATTTTACACTAACTCTTTTACTATAGCATTTTCACCTGCAAAAGGTTTGTAGAGCGTTTGGGTGTTCTCTATTTATGAGTGCAAGTGCACACTCTTGTCAAGTTATAGTATAAAAGATATCGTCTCCCACAGGGATTGGAGCAGCTTCTATGAATGGTTTCCTACACAAGAATTTAGTAAATGCACAATTAAATCTCACAATGTGGAAATATAAAAATACAAGTAAAATAAAGATAATGATGATAGGGAGAGATTTGGTCGATAGATTGGGTAAAGCAAATGCAGCTCAGAAGTGTGTAGACTGTGTTGTAAAGCCTAAGAGTGTTTTGCGATGCCATGATTTGTTACCTCAGCGGATAATGGCAGGCCGCAACTACGACCATATCACGCGGTCGCAGCGGGTCGCTACTTTTGCAACTTTCGATGTCTCGGCATGTGTAACGGAAATAAGTCCTGGCGGCAAGTCTTGCAGATACTCCAAGTTCGGTGGGATAGAAAATATTGATCCTCCTTATGTCTAGGCAAGGATGCTCGAATGCTCGCGTGATGTAGGCCATACCTAGCAATCTCAGCATAAACCTAACATAGGCCCGTCAATTCGGTTGGTGATCCCTTTTAACCGCTGAAACTTGTGGACTTTTGGAACCAAGTTAGTCACGCCTCGACATGTTGTGACTGTGCTTAACCCTTTCATGAAGTTGACACTTTCGTGCCCCCTAAATGGATTCTCTCAACTTAACGGTTAGAACTAATTGAAAGAATGAAGTGCATAGATTAAGCAAACTTGGAATTTTATTGAAAACACACTTAAACTCTTAAAACCGTTTCTCACAACTACTTAACATACAAGAGCCTAAACCTTAGTGGTTTTGGTCCGCGACCTCCAACACCTCCCATCTATCTAGCTACCTCTTCATCTATCTGAGCGTCTAAGTATAAGCTTACACGCCCATATCCTCTCATTCCCCTATACTCTCACATACATTGGGTATATATAGGGCTCATGGCCTAAGTTTGAGTCCTTCTTGAAGTAGAAGTTCTTAAAGTAGTTTACATTTAATGTTGATTCCTATTTTACTTAAATGTGAACTCTTTGGACGTTGCCTTCTTCCGCAAGTAAGGATAAGTACTCCTACTTATCAATCTTGGATCAGCTCTACCGGCCGCTACAGGCTTTATTGAATTGCAAGATTGGGCTTATTGGGCTTAGGGAATTGCCCTCTTTCAATCGTGACCCATCTTGACTAAGTCGATGTAACTCCTGCCTGGGCAGCACTTTGCGGCAATGCTGCTTGGGCAGCGTCCTTGGCGGTATCTGGAACTGCTTCAGTATAGCTTCTTTTGTTTCCAGCTTTCTTGTCCTCTCTTCCTCTTCACAGCTACAACACCTAAAAATAAAAACTAAACTAAAATAGTATCTTTTCTTAACCAAACATAAAATATTCAATAAAAGCATGGTAGAAGAGAAGATGGTGTCTTTATGCATGCAATACACCTAAATATGCCTAAATGAGCTTAAGAATAGCAATGATACAGGTAGGAATGTGTACAAAATATAGAACTTGTGGACACTCTACACACCCCCAAACTCGAACTATTGCTTGTCCTCAAGCAATGGAACCTAGCTAGTAAATCTGCCCCTTGCACAAAATTAATAGGAACTTTAGCTTTTAACTTGATTTCTTACCTCAAGGTCCTAGCACCTATTTTATGTTAGTGATAGGGAATGGCATGAAATAACTTAGATTTTAATTTTCTTAGTGCCGGTGCAGTGTGTGCGGGTCTGTGTTCATGTTAAACATGCTGAGATAACTAAGTTAACAAAGAATGCCTAAAATAATTAAATTGCTAAAAAGGATACAATTTGTTGCCTTAGCAACACAGTTAGGCACTTCCGTCTTCTTTTTATGATCATGGCCTTAAGGGCTTCAGCTCATCACAACTATTCTCCGGGTCTGAAGCTAAGATAGTTGCACTCTACGAAACTCCGAACCCTTTGAATAGAATCATCCCGTGAAGGCTTTCATTCACTCTTGCTAATTTGTCTGTCGCTTGGTTTAGATACGTTGAATTTGATAGCAGCGGAGTGTCCTTGCTCATGATCCTTCCTAGAGCCTGTTTCGGGCAACTCTAGGATTTTCACCATCTTTGTTCTGCTGCCATGTGCTGCCGCGGCAGCAAACCTGTATTCAATTAAGAAATTTTTATTAAGTAAGGCATGCAGTGTTAAACTTAGAACTCAAGCAAAAATTTTTAAACTAAAGATTGACAAAAAGAAAATTTTGTAAGTATTTTTCATGCTTCTTCCCATAGTTAGGTTAAAATTTTAAGTATGGTGTGAATATAAGTAATCAGCTAACTATCATATGCACAAGTTTTAAACTAAAGATTTCTACTTCATTAAGTGTAGAGGGCAGAATTTACATATAATCCTATATGCTGCTAAATGATCCTAAAACCAAAGAGGACTATTTCCCCCAAACTCAAGGTTGGCATTGTCCTCAATGCCTTACAGAACACAAAATAAAACAAAAACAGAAAAATAAAATAAAATATAAAAAAACAAAAAAAGAAAGGGAAAAGGGTGCTATAGACTAGGGGAGTTGCCCTATGTTGCTTCTGCGTCAGAGGAGGATTCGGAGGAGGCGGGTAGGACTAGGCGGCGTGTGGCAGATGGTCTGGCGGCGGAGCTCTTTTTCTTGCCACGCGGCAGCCGGATGCGGCTAGAGGTGGGTTTCTTCGATGCTCCTCCAGGTCCTCAACCCTGAGGCTCGATTGCTGGCCGCTTTCTCTTCCTTGCTGCCTCTGCTAGTTCGTCGTCGAGGGAGTCTGAAATCTCCATGTCTGAGTCATCGACATCTTTGGCAGCGGCCTTCTTTGCTATTGGGGAGGCGAAGGTGGTCTCCTCCTCTTTCTCTGACTCGGATGAGGAGGTGAGGTCGTACGGTTGGATGGGAGTCAGTGAGGTCCTTCTCTTGGGGCGGATGTGCAGCTCCTCGCTGTCAGCGGCGGTTGGAGTAACAACTGGTTTGGGTGTGATCTGGGTTGGCTTGGATGTTGCTAACTCTGCTGGGAATGCGGGCAATTGTGGGCCGCCGTCATGGTATTTGTCAAGCAAGTAAGCCACAAAGGTCTCTTGCACGTCCGCGATATAATTGGTGAAGATCACTTGTTTATGCTCGATCCTTTAGCAGCTTTCGACGAGGCTGCGTAGAAGGGGGATCATGGCGGAGGGGAGGGCAGCTTCAGTACTGCCCGCTGCAGCTGGGGTTGCGGCGGGTTGGGACGGCAGCTGGACGGTTGAAGGTGTTTCTGGCTCCGAATCCTGCATCATCTGTTGGCACGCCTTCCTTGTTCACCCTTCCTTGGCATGAAGTATTGAGTCCTTGGGGTGCGGCGGCACGCGGAAATTGGTGCATAGGCCCGTGACAAGTGCAGGGAAGATGAGAGGTCCTTTGACTTTCGGCTTGTCAACGTGGGAATAGATCTCCTCTAGAATTACTTCGCCAACATTGATTGGCCGCCCCTTGATAATGTTGTAGATTAGGGCCAACCGCGGCTTGTTGACTATTGATCCTGCGTGGTGGGCATCAAGCGGCGTTAGACGAAGTTGCTCCAAAGGACCTCCTCCGGTAGCAGGTCACGATGGTTGATTAAGCCATTATTCTTGCATATTAGCCACTTAGTGTTGGGCTTGCAGATCTCTTTCTTGGTCTTGTCATAGTCAACCGCTGTGAGGTAGAACTTCCATTCTTCATGCGGATTGCCGCAGATGTCTATGATGTAGAAGTTGTTGATGGTATCCGCTGTGAACTTAAAACCTTTTCCGCGGACATATAAGAAAGGGTTTCCCGGTGTAGGTTTGTGGGCGTAGAACTCTCGCACTTGATTGATGTTTATCCCTTCTGGCTGTCGTGCGAAAAGGTCACAGCCTAAAGTATGAATCCTTTTGAATATTGTGGGTTTGAGGCCAAAATCCCCATCAGGCCTGGTGTATTGGAACCCTATTTCTTCCCAGAGTTGTTGCTCTGTGTAAAACTACTTATAGGTTGCCGCGACAGTAGGGTTCAAGAACCTTTGGAAAAGAGGCTTGGAGGTTGAGGCGGGTTGTTGCGATGTTGCCATAGCTGTGAGACGGTTGTGTTTTCCTAAAGAAAGAAAAAGAATTTGCAAGAAAATAAAGCAAGTGAAATCTTGAAAGCAAAGATGGCAAAAAGAATTGAGAGTAAAAGAGAGAGCAGAGTGAAGAACGGGGAGAGAATAGTTGGCCTTATATAGTTGATGCCCTCTGCTGCCTTGGCGGGCACGCTGCCAACGGGCAGTAATGATTGTGGCGTGAATAACAGGATTCCAGTCGTTACGCAGATAGTCATTCTGCTCGTTGTTGCAAATGTAGCCGTTGCGGCTAGCCGTTATGAAGCCGCTAGCCGTTATGCTCATCTGCCTTGGCCGCTGGTTGGGCTTCTCTTTTATTCTTTCATCCTTCTTGGTCTTGCCTTCATTCTTAACCTGAAATAAATTAAAAGCAAAAATAAAAAATAACTAAAAATTAAATCTAATCCTAATGCATAAAATTAAAATAAAAAAATAAAATTAGGTTATGTCGGGTTGCGCTTTTCCCAAACATAACCACTTCTTGAGGGCTCTGAGTTTGGCTTTCCGTCCGGGCATGTCCTTCCACTCCTCAGGTGGACATTGGCTGCCATCTTTGCTGCCCTGGCGGGACATACACCAAAGAAAACAAAGAGGCATAATATTTTTTTGAAAAATAAAATAAATAGAAATTTAATGGGCAAAAACTAAAGTAGAAGTGCAGAAATTAAAACACATTTGTTGTTTCCAATCCCCAGCAACGACGCCAAAAACTTGTAGAGCGTTTGGGTGTTCTCTATTTATGAGCACAAGCGCACACTCTTGTCAACTTATAGTATAAAAGATATCATCTCCCTCAGGGATTGGAGCAGCTTCTATGAATGGTTTCCTGCACAAGAATTTAGTAAATGCGCAATTAAATCTCACAATGTGGAAATATAAAAACACAAGTAAAATAAAGATAGTGATGATAAGGATGACAGGGAGAGATTTGGTCGATAGATTGGGTAAGACAAATGCAGCTCAGAAGCGTGTAGACTGTGTTGTAAAGCCTAAGAGTGTTTTGTGCTACCATGATTTGCTGCCTCGGCAGGTAATGGCGGGCGGCAGCTAGGACCCTGTCACGCAGCCGCAGCGGGTCACTGCTTTAGCAACTTTCGCTGTCACGGTAGGTGGAACGGAAATAAGTCCTGGCGGAAAGTCTGGCAGATACTCCAGGTTCGGCGGGATAGTCGATAGTGATCCTTCTTTTGTCTAGGCAAGGATGCTCAAATGCTCGTGTGATGTAGGCAATACCTAGAAATCTCAGCGTAAACGTGACACGGGCCAGATAATTCGGTTGTTGATCCCTTTTAGCCGCTGAAACTTGTGGACTTTTGGAACCAAGTTAGTCATGCCTCGACATGTTGTGACAGTGCTTAACCCTTTCGTGAAGTTGACACTTTCGTTCCCACTAAATGGATTCTCTCAACTAAACGGTTAGAACTAATTGAAAGAATGAAGTGCATAGATTAAGCAATCATGGAATTTTATTGAAAACACACTTAAACTCTTACAACCGTTTCTCACAACTACTTAACATACAAAAGCCTAAATCCTAGGGGTGTTGGGCCACGACCTCCAACACCTCCCATCTATCTAGCTACTTCTCCATCTATCCAAGCATCTAAGTGTTGCGTGTAAAAGTGTCTAACGCAATGTAGTGCAAGTGTACACGACGCAATAAGTAAAGTCATACGTAAGTATCGGATATTGTCTCCACAGGGACTGGCTAATAGCTTCAACCTGGAATTACTGCACGAGAGGAAAAAGAAAGAGTTTAAATGTTTGTCACGAGATAATAAAGAATACTGGGAATAAAAGAGTAAAGAAATCAAGATAGAGAGAATGGGCCGGTATTGAATTGCTCAGTAGTGTAGGTGTTGCAAAGTCTAGGAATATCTGTTCTGTCGTTGCGCCTGTCGCGGCAGCACCTGTCGCGGTAGCGATCACACAACTCTGTACTTCAAGCTTGGCAAGAATCCCTGATGTGCCTTGGCCTATCCTTAGGTCCAAGTCTGTCGATGATCACATCTTTGATTATACCTCCCGGCGTGAATCGAAGGATGAACATCGATGTTGTTGAATTCTTCCTTAGCCACTTAACCTCGTCCTATCCCTAGGTCCGAGATAGTTCAACCATAAACTGGAGAACCTGTACTTATTCCTTTCGTATACTTAACTCTCCCGATATTAAGTAAATGTATAATCTCACAATGCTCTCCTGACACTCTTACAAGATGTTGAAAACCAGAATAAGCAAACTTGAAGTCTATTTGATTGAACAGAAAAATTCCTAAAACAAATGCAATCCTTGCAACTACTTTACAAATCAACCCTTAGCCCTAGGGGAAGTTAGAACATGATGAGAAGGGGAAAACGTGTAACGCCCCGGTTTTGGGCTTAGAAGTTTTGGGCGTTGACCGGTTTGGTCAAAGTG
The DNA here is from genome assembly GCA_030270665.1 of Hibiscus trionum. NCBI lineage: Eukaryota > Viridiplantae > Streptophyta > Magnoliopsida > Malvales > Malvaceae > Hibiscus > Hibiscus trionum. Next base: position 6,708,687 of record BSYR01000002.1, on the reverse strand, counting down.
CTGTTCGAATCTAAAAGGGTGAATTTAGGAAAGCCTAGTTCGGGTTGCATTAAAATTTTGGAAAAATGTTCTAAAATCATCTTTTAATATAATTAAGTGAACTGTGAAATCAATTTTGGAAAAATGAGTTTTGGAAGGGTGACATTTTGGCTAGTGACCAAAATGTAATTTTTGAAAGTTTTGTGACTGTTTTAGAAAGGGTTGAAACTTTGAATCTTTAAGGAGCTATTATTCCAAAAGTAGTTTCTCCAGATTTTTCTAAGATATTTTAAGCTATATTCTGATTTTTAAACATATCAAAAGAGGAGGGAAAGCCATTTTGGCCATTTTGATAACTAACTTCCTATTTTCTTTTCTCTCATTTTCTCTCAACCCAAACACTTTCTTTCCAGAGAATTGTTTCTGATTTTCTCACCTAAATCTCTCCTTTCAACTCTCTTTTGATTCCTAATCATCATATCTACAAAACCTCATCATTTGCTACTTGATTCATCAAGGTTTTTGATTCCAAAAAGAGGAGAAACTCAAGTTTGGAGGTAAGAACGTCCTTCTCCTCTAAACTATCAGTTCTTTACTGAAATTCCTAAGTTTTCAATCCTTAATTGATGTTTTATTAAAGGCTTTTAAGTTGTGAAATGGATCTTGGCTTATAATGCAAGATTTGGTGATTTTTGATGATTTTCGTTTGATCTGTTAAATCTGTGATTTGAGATGTGTTTTTGATGTTATTTGAACTCTAAATTGATAAGGAATTGAGTTTTGATTGATGCAATCCCGGATAGGTTGGGTTTCCTAAGTTTAGCTTGTGATTCTTGATTGTTTTTGAGGTGATCTTGTGGATCTGGTGTTGCTGGAGGTATAAGGATGTTATTAGGTTCTTTTTAGATGTTAAATGATGTTAAAGGATGTTAGGTTTTGATGGTTAATGGCTGGGTTTTGTTGAGAAGTGGTTTGGATGCATTTTTGGTTGTGTTTGGTGGCCGAAAATGGAGTGGGGATGAGAGCAGCGAGTTTAGGTGCTTTCATTGAGGATATTAATGCATGATGATGCATTAATCTACTGTTTTGATGTGTTAAAACAGGGGAGTCATCTTTGGATCCAAGTGGTGGTGATCCGGAGGCTTGATTTGGTGCTTCGGCAAGAGGCGAAGTGGAATCGGTGAGTGAAATTGGGTTTTCGGCTTTGAAACCAATGTCTTGGGAGCTTAGTTTAAGTCTAAACAACTTTGCTAAGCTCAAGTGTAAGTTTTCGGAAATACTCTCTAGTGGTGGCCATGATTTGATTGTTGTGCAATGTGGTTTATTGCATGTTTTAAACTCTGTTTTGAAAGCATGATTTAGCATGGTTAATGCTGTTTTTGTAAGCCATATGTTGAAGGAAGCTCAAGGTAAGAGTTCCTTGTTTTTGAGCATTGATTAAATGTGGTTTGATGCTTTTAAATGCATGATGAATATGGCTTGGTTTAATGCTTTAAAACAGTGGATAAATTGATGATAATGATGTATATTGGCAAGTGATGTTTTGCAAAGGTTAAGGTCACTAAGGTGGTTAAAAGTCCTTGAGTGAGCCTTGTTTACTTAAGAACATCAAGGTGGTTAAAAGTCCTTGGATGATTCTTGCTACGGACACAAAGGTGGTTAAAAGTCCTTGTGTGGTCCTTTCCATGGTGTTTAAAAGTCCATGGGGCCAAGGTGTTTAAAAGTCCTTGGGGCCAAGGTGTTTAAAAGTCCTTGGGGTGAAACTTGATACGGACACAAAGGTGGTTAAAAGTCCTTGTGTGGTCCTTTCCATGGTGGTTAAAAGTCCATGGGCCAAGGTGTTTAAAAGTCCTTGGGGCCAAGGTGTTTAAAAGTCCTTGGGGTGAAAGTTGATGAACTTGTTTTTAAAGAAATGGAACTTATCACTTGTGGCCAATATGACATGTTATGATATGAAGCATGAGATGCATGTTTAAGTATGCTTTTGAGCATGTGTAAATGATGATTTGAGGCATGATTTATAAAGTGTTTTATAAATGCATTATTGAATGGTTTTATTGAGCATTCCTCACTAAGCTTTTGCTTACGCTCTCTCTTTGTTTTCTCAAATCAATAATGCAGAACATTAAAGTACTTTGAGGGCAGCAAGGAAGGCAAGCATTCAAGTGGAAGTAAAGCTCAAAGTATGGAAGGTTTTCTTAAGTACATTTAGCTTTTGGTAATTTGGCAATGGGGGACCTATGTGTTTGTTTTGGGAGATGTTTTGAACTCCCTAAGTATTTTGAATGTTGTTGAGAATGCTGGTTTTTGTGGTTGGCCACTATATGCTTGAATTGGAAGTTTATGCTTGAATGGTTGCTTGTGTAGGAAGCATGCCTATAGATTTGGGGTTTTTCACATATGTTGATGTTTTGATGAATTGTTGATGCAAGTATGTCTCATATATGTTGAATTGCATGTTGGTAAAGTTTGGTGGCATTTGGAGCATGATTGGATGTTTAATTGCATGTTTAAGTATGCATTTTGGGGTAATCTGTGCAGGGTGTTCTGGAACAGTACCTACCGTTTCGGAACGGGTGCCTTAAACAAGCCCAGGCGTCCGAAACGGGAGGGACCGTTCCGAAACGGTTGGCTACTGTCAGCCCGTGTTGCGGTACGCGTTGCGGAACGGCCCCGCGTTTCCAAACGGGCTCTGCCTGTTTCGGAACGGGTGACCGTTAGGGGCTGACATTGGCAGTTAAATGTTTTGAATTGTTTGCATTTTGGTCCTGAATCTTGTTTGTGCAATTGTATGAGTTTGGGAAGTCCTTTTGAGCTGAAATTTCACAGAGAAGCATGAAACCTGATTAATTTCAAGTTGGTAACTTTAATTTGGGTTAAGTCCTTATATATATCAGAAATTACAATTTGGTCCCTAAAGTTGTAATTTGTTCAATTGGATCCCTGTTTGATCTCTGATGTTTATAATCTTTGAGTATGCTGTTGTATGATCATATCTAAGGATTAATATGCATCTAGACAAGTTTAAAAAGAAAAAAAAAGGGTCGTTAATCAAGGTTGACTTTCGGGTTGACTTTGGTTTTCCCCGTGTGACTCTCTTAATTCGGGTCAACCGTCTAGGCTGGGTTAAGGGGGTTACATTTGGTGGTATCAGAGCTGAGTTCTCGAGTAATTGGGAATGAATGTGTGCATGATTCAAGTATGTGTGCCTTGTATGCTTGTTGATCGAAAGCATGTTTAGTGGCTTGTGATTTGGATGCAATTGAGATGTATGCTGTGATATAGCATGTTGTGGGTACCCATTGCCAAATAAAAGCTAATGAAATGGTGTTGATTTTGAATGAAATTGAGCTTGAATACTTGGATTGCTTACCTTGCTGGGCCTGACTTCGTTTTATTTGCATTGTGATTGCATGGTAAAAGTATGGCACCACATAGAGAGTTACGAGGTAATGTGCGAGCTACGGCTCCTAATGAGAACGAGAATGAGGAAAACACGGGTAGTGCGGTGATACCTCCTCCTCCACCTGGTGGTGGTGCTGAGGGTGAAAGAGCTGAAGCTGCAGCTGGTGCTGGAGCTGCTGGACCAGAGGTTGGTCAGGGGCAAGCTATGCCTGATATGTCTATGTTGGTACAAGCTATTGCGGGTGCTTTCCGAGCAGCAGTAGCCGGAGCTCAAGGAGCTGGGCATCAGGGAGATGCTGGTGTTAGACTACCTTTGGAGCGCTTACGCAGTCTTGGTGGGACTGAGTTCAGGGGTATGTCTGCTGAGAGTTCTGAAGCTTGGCTAGAGAGTACCAAGCGAATCTTGGGTCAGATGAGCTGCACGGATGTGCAAAAGCTGGGTTGTGTTGTGTCCTTGCTGCAGGACGATGCGTATACGTGGTGGACGACCACCATAGCTGGGATGGTTGAAGCTGATGTGACTTGGACATTCTTCCAGAATGTGTTCAAGCGGAGATATCTTGGTGTTAGATACCTTGATGAGAAGAAGCGTGAATTCATGTCTCTTACCCAAGGGAGCATGAGTGTGGCTGAGTATGAAGTGCAGTTTGTGCGACTCAGTCAGTATGCACCTGAGCTGGTACCTGATGAGCGGGCAAGGTGCGAGAGGTTCCGTTATGGCTTAGTGACGGATGTGAAAATGTATGTGCTGGCCACCGAGTATGATGATTTTGATGTGTTGGTGGGCCGAGCCAAGGACATTGAGATGAACTTGGGTTTATCTGCGAAAGGTGCTGGAGCAAGTTCTGGTAAGAGAGCTGCTGAGTATAGTTCCGGAGGTGGACGGAACAAGAGGGGACGTGATCAGAAGTATCAGTCTTCAGCTAAGAGAGGTGGTGGTGCACCTGCTAGAGGAGGCAATGCTAGAGCTGATCCGAGTGCTTGTTGGATCTGTGGTTCACGTGGTCACATGAAGTGTGACTGTCCTCGTGCTGTGAGAGAGGTGCAAGCTCCTGTTGCGGCAGCTGGTAATGGGTGTTGGAATTGTGGATCCGCAGACCATTTGAGGCGAGATTGTCCTAGGTTGGCTGGTGATCAAGTGCGTGCTCATGTTGTTGCTGCACCGCAGAGAGGTCGTGGGCGCGGCCGTGGTAATTTCCAGAGGAGAGAGGAAGGTGGTCGTGGAGTGGCCCATGTTGTGGCTATTCAGCCTGAAGGTGGAGGCCAAGCGAGGGTGTATGCTCAGCGTGAGGGAAGGAATGATGCGGATGTGATTGTAGGTACCTTTACTTTGCAATCCTTGTCATTGCTTTCTTTGATAGATTCTGGATCTACTCATTCATACATTTTGCGTGAGCATGCTGAATTGCTTGGTTTGCCTGTTGAGTCTTTGGATGTTGGTGTTCGTGTCACTAGTTCTTTTGGTGAGACTGTTGTGACTCGAAAGCTTTATAGAAGGTGTCCCTTGGTTGTTCAAGAACATGTTTTTCATGTTGATCTTATGGAGTTGCCCTTTTATGGTTTTGATGTAATCCTTGGTATGGATTGGCTTGCTGAGCATCGTGCTGTTGTGGATTGTGAAAACAAGCGAGTTTCGCTTAAGCTTGCGGATGATTATGATGTTGTTGTGGTTGGTGAGAATGTGAAGTTTCTTGCCAATGTGGTGTCTACCTTGGAGGCGAGCAGGATGCTGAGGCAAGGTTGCGAAGCCTATCTAGCTTTTGTGATGAATTCTAGCTCTAAAGAGTTGAGGGTGCAAGATATCAGAGTTGTGAAGGAGTTTCCTGGTGTGTTTCCTGAGGAGTTGCCTGGTTTACCTCCTAACCGCGAGGTGGAGTTTGGAATTGAGCTGTATGAGAATACAACTCCTGTGTCCATTACTCCTTATAGAATGGCACCTAAGGAGCTGAAGGAGCTGAAGACGCAGTTGCAAGAGTTGCTTGATTGTGGTTTCATCCGGCCGAGTGTGTCACCTTGGGGAGCACGGGTCTTGTTTGTGAAGAAGAAGGATGGCACTATGAGGATGTGCATTGATTACCTTCAGCTGAACAAGTTGACTATCAAGAATCGGTATCCTTTGCCGAGGATTGATGATCTCTTTGATCAATTTCGGGGAGCTGCTGTGTTCTCTAAGATTGACTTGAGGTCAGGGTATTATCAGTTGAAGGTGAAGGATGTGGATGTGCCTAAGACAGCTTTCAGGACAAGGTATGGGCATTATGAGTTCCTTGTGATGCCGTTTGGTCTGAAAAATGCTCCTGCTGCTTTCATGGACATGATGAATCGTGTGTTTCATGAATACCTGGACAAGTTCGTTGTGGTATTCATTGATGATATCCTCGTGTACTCGCGTACTGAGGAGGAGCATGAAGAGCATTTGAGGATTGTGCTGCAGGCTTTGTTGGAGAATCAGCTCTATGCTAAGCTGAGCAAGTGTGAGTTCTGGCTTAAGGAGGTGGTGTTTCTTGGGCATGTGTTCTCAGCTGAGGGGATTCGTGTTGATCCTCAGAAGATTGAGGCGGTGATGAATTGGAAAGTTCCTAAGTCTGTTCATGAGGTCCGTAGTTTCCTTGGTTTGGCGGGATACTACCGTAGGTTTGTGGACGGTTTTTCCAAGATTGCTGCTCCTTTGACGAAGCTGTTGCAAAAGGATGTTAAGTATGAGTGGACGGAAGCGAGACAGCAGGCTTTTGAGAAGCTTAAGGCGGCTTTGACGCAAGCTCCTATCTTGATTCAGCCTGAATCAGGGAAAGAGTTTGTGGTTTACAGTGATGCATCCTATGTTGGTTTGGGGTGTGTGCTGATGCAGGAGGGTAAGGTGGTGGCTTATGCATCGCGGCAGTTGAAAGTGCATGAGCGCAATTACCCTACGCATGATATTGAGCTGGCTGCAGTGGTTTTTGCTCTGAAGATCTGGAGACATTATCTGTATGGTGAGAAGTGTACTGTGTACACAGATCACAAGAGTTTGAGGTATCTGATGTCTCAGAAGGAGTTGAATCTTAGCCAGCGGCGTTGGTTAGAGTTGCTCAAGGATTATGATCTGACGATTGAGTATCATCCTGGAAAAGCTAATGTTGTTGCGGATGCCTTGAGTAGGAAAGTAGCTGTTGAGCTGAGGGCTATGTTTGCTAGCTTGAGCATATCGCAAGATGGTGGTCTTGTTGTTGAGTTGCAAGTGAAACCATCTTTGGTTCAGTTGATCAAGGATAAGCAGTTGCTGGATGATTCCTTGGTGTCTCATGTTCAGGATATCGCGGAGGGTAGACCTTCGGATTTCTGCTTTAATGATGATGGTGTGTTGTGTTTTGGGAGTCGGATAGTAGTGCCTGCTGATGCTGAGTTGAGGCGTGCTATTCTGACTGAAGGTCATAGTAGTCCTTTTGCTATGCACCCTGGTAGTACCAAGATGTATCGTGATCTTCGTGATGAGTACTATTGGGTGGGTTTGAAGAAGGATGTTGTGGAGTTTGTGAGCAAGTGTTTGGTGTGTCAGCGAGTTAAGGCTAAGCATCAGGTTCCTTCAGGGTTGTTGCAACCGTTGAAAATCCCTGAATGGAAGTGGGAAAGGGTTACCATGGATTTTGTATCTGGTTTACCTTTGTCTCCCTCGAAGAAGAATTCTGTTTGGGTGATTGTGGATCGCCTAACGAAGTGTGCGCATTTCCTGCCTGTGCATACCATGTTTTCTTTGGATAAGTTGGCAGAGCTGTACATTGCTGAGATTGTGCGGCTGCATGGTGTGCCTAAGTCGATTGTGTCGGATAGGGATCCGAGGTTCACATCGCGTTTCTGGCAGTGTTTGCATCAAGCTCTGGGTACAAGGTTGCATTTCAGTACATCCTATCATCCTCAGTCGGATGGTCAGTCTGAGCGAGTTATCCAGATTTTGGAGGATATGTTGAGGTGCTGCGTGATTGAGTTTCAGGGTTCTTGGGAGAAGCATCTGCCTTTGGTTGAGTTTGCTTATAACAATAGTTATCAGGCAAGTATACAGATGGCACCTTATGAGGCTTTGTACGGGAGGAAGTGTAGGACTCCTCTTTGTTGGGCTGAAACTGGTCAAAAGTTGGTTTCGATGCCGGCTTTGTTGAAAGGGACCACAGAGAAGGTAAAGCTCATTTGTGAGCGGTTGAAGGCTCCCTCTGATCGGCAAAAGTCTTACGCGGATTTGAAGCGTAAAGAGATTGAGTATGCGGTGGGTGACCGTGTGTTCTTGAAGGTTTCACCTTGGAAAAAGGTGATGAGGTTTGGCCGGAAGGGTAAGTAGAGCCCTAGGTACATTGGACCATACGAGGTGGTTGAGCGTGTGGGTCCTGTTGCGTACAAGCTGAGGTTACCTCAGGAGTTGGAGAAGATTCATGATGTGTTCCATGTTTCTATGCTCCGGAAGTATAGATCTGATCCTTCGCATGTGATGTCTGTTGAGGAAGTGGTTTTGAATCCGGATTTGACCTATGATGAGGAACCGGTGAAGGTTCTGGATTCGGATAGCAAGGTTCTTCGTGGCAAGACCATTGAGTTGGTGAAGGTGCTGTGGAAGCATCGAGGTGTTGAGGAAGCCACGTGGGAGCGGAAGGAAGACATGCTGAAGCAGTTTCCTTATCTCTTTCCTTCAGGTAAATTTCGGGGACGAAATTTCTTAAGGGGGGGAGAGTTGTAACGCCCCGGTTTTGGGCTTAGAAGTTTTGGGCGTTGACCGGTTTGGTCAAAGTGCTGTTCGAATCTAAAAGGGTGAATTTAGGAAAGCCTAGTTCGGGTTGCATTAAAATTTTGGAAAAATGTTCTAAAATCATCTTTTAATATAATTAAGTGAACTGTGAAATCAATTTTGGAAAAATGAGTTTTGGAAGGGTGACATTTTGGCTAGTGACCAAAATGTAATTTTTGAAAGTTTTGTGACTGTTTTAGAAAGGGTTGAAACTTTGAATCTTTAAGGAGCTATTATTCCAAAAGTAGTTTCTCCAGATTTTTCTAAGATATTTTAAGCTATATTCTGATTTTTAAACATATCAAAAGAGGAGGGAAAGCCATTTTGGCCATTTTGATAACTAACTTCCTATTTTCTTTTCTCTCATTTTCTCTCAACCCAAACACTTTCTTTCCAGAGAATTGTTTCTGATTTTCTCACCTAAATCTCTCCTTTCAACTCTCTTTTGATTCCTAATCATCATATCTACAAAACCTCATCATTTGCTACTTGATTCATCAAGGTTTTTGATTCCAAAAAGAGGAGAAACTCAAGTTTGGAGGTAAGAACGTCCTTCTCCTCTAAACTATCAGTTCTTTACTGAAATTCCTAAGTTTTCAATCCTTAATTGATGTTTTATTAAAGGCTTTTAAGTTGTGAAATGGATCTTGGCTTATAATGCAAGATTTGGTGATTTTTGATGATTTTCGTTTGATCTGTTAAATCTGTGATTTGAGATGTGTTTTTGATGTTATTTGAACTCTAAATTGATAAGGAATTGAGTTTTGATTGATGCAATCCCGGATAGGTTGGGTTTCCTAAGTTTAGCTTGTGATTCTTGATTGTTTTTGAGGTGATCTTGTGGATCTGGTGTTGCTGGAGGTATAAGGATGTTATTAGGTTCTTTTTAGATGTTAAATGATGTTAAAGGATGTTAGGTTTTGATGGTTAATGGCTGGGTTTTGTTGAGAAGTGGTTTGGATGCATTTTTGGTTGTGTTTGGTGGCCGAAAATGGAGTGGGGATGAGAGCAGCGAGTTTAGGTGCTTTCATTGAGGATATTAATGCATGATGATGCATTAATCTACTGTTTTGATGTGTTAAAACAGGGGAGTCATCTTTGGATCCAAGTGGTGGTGATCCGGAGGCTTGATTTGGTGCTTCGGCAAGAGGCGAAGTGGAATCGGTGAGTGAAATTGGGTTTTCGGCTTTGAAACCAATGTCTTGGGAGCTTAGTTTAAGTCTAAACAACTTTGCTAAGCTCAAGTGTAAGTTTTCGGAAATACTCTCTAGTGGTGGCCATGATTTGATTGTTGTGCAATGTGGTTTATTGCATGTTTTAAACTCTGTTTTGAAAGCATGATTTAGCATGGTTAATGCTGTTTTTGTAAGCCATATGTTGAAGGAAGCTCAAGGTAAGAGTTCCTTGTTTTTGAGCATTGATTAAATGTGGTTTGATGCTTTTAAATGCATGATGAATATGGCTTGGTTTAATGCTTTAAAACAGTGGATAAATTGATGATAATGATGTATATTGGCAAGTGATGTTTTGCAAAGGTTAAGGTCACTAAGGTGGTTAAAAGTCCTTGAGTGAGCCTTGTTTACTTAAGAACATCAAGGTGGTTAAAAGTCCTTGGATGATTCTTGCTACGGACACAAAGGTGGTTAAAAGTCCTTGTGTGGTCCTTTCCATGGTGTTTAAAAGTCCATGGGGCCAAGGTGTTTAAAAGTCCTTGGGGCCAAGGTGTTTAAAAGTCCTTGGGGTGAAACTTGATACGGACACAAAGGTGGTTAAAAGTCCTTGTGTGGTCCTTTCCATGGTGGTTAAAAGTCCATGGGCCAAGGTGTTTAAAAGTCCTTGGGGCCAAGGTGTTTAAAAGTCCTTGGGGTGAAAGTTGATGAACTTGTTTTTAAAGAAATGGAACTTATCACTTGTGGCCAATATGACATGTTATGATATGAAGCATGAGATGCATGTTTAAGTATGCTTTTGAGCATGTGTAAATGATGATTTGAGGCATGATTTATAAAGTGTTTTATAAATGCATTATTGAATGGTTTTATTGAGCATTCCTCACTAAGCTTTTGCTTACGCTCTCTCTTTGTTTTCTCAAATCAATAATGCAGAACATTAAAGTACTTTGAGGGCAGCAAGGAAGGCAAGCATTCAAGTGGAAGTAAAGCTCAAAGTATGGAAGGTTTTCTTAAGTACATTTAGCTTTTGGTAATTTGGCAATGGGGGACCTATGTGTTTGTTTTGGGAGATGTTTTGAACTCCCTAAGTATTTTGAATGTTGTTGAGAATGCTGGTTTTTGTGGTTGGCCACTATATGCTTGAATTGGAAGTTTATGCTTGAATGGTTGCTTGTGTAGGAAGCATGCCTATAGATTTGGGGTTTTTCACATATGTTGATGTTTTGATGAATTGTTGATGCAAGTATGTCTCATATATGTTGAATTGCATGTTGGTAAAGTTTGGTGGCATTTGGAGCATGATTGGATGTTTAATTGCATGTTTAAGTATGCATTTTGGGGTAATCTGTGCAGGGTGTTCCGGAACAGTACCTACCGTTTCGGAACGGGTGCCTTAAACAAGCCCAGGCGTCCGAAACGGGAGGGACCGTTCCGAAACGGTTGGCTACTGTCAGCCCGTGTTGCGGTACGCGTTGCGGAACGGCCCCGCGTTTCCAAACGGGCTCTGCCTGTTTCGGAACGGGTGACCGTTAGGGGCTGACATTGGCAGTTAAATGTTTTGAATTGTTTGCATTTTGGTCCTGAATCTTGTTTGTGCAATTTTATGAGTTTGGGAAGTCCTTTTGAGCTGAAATTTCACAGAGAAGCATGAAACCTGATTAATTTCAAGTTGGTAACTTTAATTTGGGTTAAATCCTTATATATATAAGAAATTACAATTTGGTCCCTAAAGTTGTAATTTGTTCAATTGGATCCTTGTTTGATCTCTGATGTTTATGATCTTTGAGTATGCTGTTGTATGATCATATCTAAGGATTAATATGCATCTAGACAAGTTTAAAAAGAAAAAAAAAAGGGTCGTTAATCAAGGTTGACTTTCGGGTTGACTTTGGTTTTCCCCGTGTGACTCTCTTAATTCGGGTCAACCGTCTAGGCCGGGTTAAGGGGGTTACAAAACGGCTGGGGTTTTGGGAAGAAGGCTAGAGAGTAAGATATCCTTCCCTAGGTCGAATTACATGCCTTTATATAGGCATTGGGTTCAAATTTTCTAATAAGGCAAGAATACAAGTTTAAATCAAAGTACAACTCTATTAAAGACTAAATCTTTAGAGCATATATCTTTAATTCGTCCTTCCTTCTTGCTTGAAGTTTCTTCCTTGAACTTTGGGCTTGTCCATCATTCTGATCCAGGACTTGGAAAAGTATAAAGGTGCTCCACGACAGACCGGCTTAATTTTCTCTTTCTGTCGAGGCCCACTTTGCTTCTTCTCTTCACCACTGCTTTCGTCCTTGGCTGCCACGGCAGCATCCATGGCAGCATCATCCTCCTCGTCTGCACATCTAGTTTCAGCTCGGCTTTCTCACTGCCCAGCGTCTGCTTCTCCACTGTCCTCTATCTGCTACAACAGCTACCTGCAAAAGCAACCAATTTCAGTAGAAACTGTGCCATTTAATATATTTGTTGTAACCCCCTTAACCCGGCCCAGACGGTTGAACCGAATTAAGAAGTTTACACAGGGAAAACCAAAGTTAACCTTGATTAACGACCCTTTTTTTTCTTTTTAATCTTGTCTAGATGCTCATTAACCCTAGATGTGTTCACAACAACGTCATACCCAAAGATCATAACCATCAGAGAACATTCAGGGACCCAATTGCACAAATTACAACTTTAGGGACCAAACTGTAAATTCTGGGAATTACAGGGACTTAACCCAATTAAAAGTTACCAATATGAAATTAGTCAGATTTCATGCTTCACTGCCAAATTTCAGCTCAAACGGACATCCAGAACTCAAACAATTGCAAAAACATGTTTTAGGACCAAAACGCAAACATTTCGAAACACATAACCGCCAATGTCAGCCCCCAACGGTCAGGTGTTCCGAAACAGGGAGAACCTGTTTCGAAACGCGGGGCCGTTCCGCAACGTGTTCCGAAACGGGGACTGGCAGTAGCATATCCGTTTCGGAACGGTTCCTCCCGTTTCGAAACGCCCTGGCCATAACAAGCCCCTGTTCCGAAACGGTAGCGATCGTTCCGAAACGACCTGCCCAGATTGCAGCAACCTTGCTGGTTAAACACAACATTGACCCACCAAACATGCTCCAAAAGCAACCAAATCACACCAGCAAGCCATTCAACATATAATGAACATAAATGCATCAAAACTAGATTCATGATCACCCCTAGGTGCACCAACACATTTAACACATTCAAAGCTCAATCATGCTTTTAAACAAAGAGCATAACATAGCAACCTAAGCTCAAGATGATTCAAACATTACAACACTAATCCACATGATTCAAAAACATAAACCATACATGTCCAACATACACAATCTCATGAATCATCAACATAGAGATTCTTTCCCCCATTGCCTTTATTATCTATAGCTATTAACCGAGACATACATCTCAAATGGAGTCCTCCTTGAATCTCTTGCTTCTCGCTGTCCAAACTTCAAAGATCTGCATTGATGGACAAAAAGGAGCGTAAGCACATAATGCTTAGTGAGGAATGCTCAAAACCAAAACACCATCAATGCAGCGAATCATAAAACCACTTTTAAAAGCAACTCGATTTCTTAAACCAAAGCCTTGTTTGAAAACCCCTTTTCAACAACGTGCTTAAAACCATGCATTGCTCAATCATGAAAACCAATCCTTAGCTTAGAAAGCTAAGCAAGCCTTTTCAACACATAAACTTGCAAATCCATCAATTTAACCATTCCATGCATAAACATCAAATGCAAAGTTAAATTCAAAACCTTGGAAACCACTTCCACTTCACATCATACCTTCCTTATACTTGATTATCGTTTCAAGCAAGAAGCCTTTTAAAACCTTTTAATCATTCAATCCAACACATGCATTAAATAGATGCACAAATGAACCACATCATCAACATTTACATCATATGCCTTTAAAAACAAGTCTTAGCAAGACTTCAATGCACTAAAGAGATCTCATGCACACATGCACCATCCTCAATAGATAATCAACACTTGTTCAAACTAACAAGTACACATGCATTCATAATACATTAAGCAAATCTCATGCAACCATGCATCAATTCAAGCATCTCATGCTTCATTATATTCAAAAACATTATATTGGCTTCCAAGTGATCAACCAAATCCACTTTTCAACTCAACATCCAATCGGATACGCGGATCACAAGCGTTGTCCCCACGCTTCATACACCCTACCAATCCAAGGTCCCCAAATGGACTTTTAAACACCATTTGACCTTACCATTCACAAGGTTCCCATGTATGGACTTTTAAACACCATACAACCTTAACTTTCACAAGGTACCCATGTATGGACTTTTAAACACCATACAACCTTAACTTTCACAAGGTTCCCATGTATGGACTTTTAACCACCATACAACCTTAACTTTCACAAGGTTCCCATGTATGGACTTTTAAACACCATACAACCTTAACTTTCACAAGGTTCCCATGTATGGACTTTTAACCACCATACAACCTTAACATGCACAAGGTTCCCATATATGGACTTTTAAACACCATATAACCTTAGCATCACCGATTGGTAGTTGTATAACATCACTAACGAGATCCGGGACACCCAATACAAGATCCACACATGGACTTTACACCACCATTGTGATCTTAACAAGCACAAGGTCCACCAATGGAATTTTAACCACCATTATTACCTTTGCTTACCCAAGGTCCTCGAATGGGATTCCAATCACCATTATAACCTTAACCATCTCGTTAGGATACTTGGATGGAGTTTACCGGTTCACACTTAACCACTCCACATCCAAGGCGACTTTATTCACGGTGCACCCAATCCTATAGCCGGCTAACTATATCCGATCAAAGAACCAAGAACCACTTACATCACTTGCCAACATAACCACCTTACCACATTAATCATTTAATTCACATGCATAACCATAATGCAAAATTCATCATTCACCATCATCAATTCACTATTTTTAAAGCATTACACAAAGCCATTAAACAACATGCAACACCATGCATCAAAACCACAATTTCCATGTACAAAACCAAGGATCTCTTACCTTGAGCATCCTTCACATATGGCTTTCAAAACCAGCATTAAACCATGCTAAAACATGCTTCCAAACAGAATTTAAAACATGCAAATCATATGCATTGCAATCAGCAATCACAATTGCTTAAAAAGCCAATTCACAACACAAACCAAGAGCGAAAATCTATTTACTTACTCTTGAGCTTAGCAAAGTTGTTTAGACTTAAACTAAGCTCCCAAACCTTCAAACCCTGGTTTAAAAGCTGAAAACCCAACTTCACTCACCGATACACAAAACAAGGCTAGCCAACAAGCCTTCCAAGCATCCGAAACCTTCCACACCACCTCAAATGCTCACGGATCTTCCTCTCCTGTTTCAAGCACATAACATCAGAGGATTAATGCATCATAATGCACTAAAAACACCAGCAACACAACTAAACTCGCTGCTCATCACAAATCCAACATTTCGGCTACCAAACACAACCGAAATCACCACCAAACACTTCCGAAACTTAACCCAGCCAAGATCCATCACTTCTAACCATTTTTAAACATCAATTAACATCCAAAATGATCACAATCACGTCCTTATACCTCCAGCTATAACAGATCATCAAAAACACCCCAAAAACAACCAAAAACATCAAGCAAAACTTAGGAAATTCAACCTATTCGGGATTGCATTGATAAAACCTCAATTCCTTATCAATTTAACATTCATTTAACATCAATTTGACACCTCAAAACACTGCCCAAACAGATCTCACGAAATTTCACCAAAACCACCAAATCTTGCATTTTAAAGCCAAAATCAAGATTACCATTGTAAAACTTTTAATAAATCATAATTCAAAGATTGAGAACTTGGTAATTTTAGTAAAGAACTGAGAGTTTAGAGGAGAAGGACGTTCTTACCTCCAAACTTGAGTTTCTCCCTTTTTGGAACCAAAATCTTGAAAATTCCACTTAGCAAATGGTGAGGTTTTGTTGAAGAAATGATTAGAGATCAAAAGAGAATTGAAAAGAGATGTTTAGGTGACAAAATTAGAAGAAAATCTCTGGAGAAAAGGTGTTTGGGTTGAGAGAAAATGAGGGAAAAGAAAATAGAAGATTGAGAGAAAAGTTAGTTAGAAAATGACAAAATATCTTCCCTCCACTTTTCTTTTATTTAAAAACCATTTAATAAACCTTTAATATTTTAGAAAAATCTGGAGAAACTCCCATTGGGTAAATAGCTCCTTAAAGATTCAAAGTTTCAATCCTTTCTAAAACAGTCACGCAACTTTCAAAAATTACATTTTGGTCACAAGACAAAATGTCACCCTTCCCAACCTCATTTTGTAAAATTGATTTCACAGTTCACTTATATATATTAAAAGAGGATTTTAGGACATTTTTCCATATTTTTAATGCAACCCGAACTAGGCTTTCCTAATTTCACCTTTATATATTCGAACCGCAACCCGACCGGTCCGGTCCAAACCCAAAACTTCCAAGCCCAAAACCGGGGCGTTACAACTCTCCCCCTCTTAGGAAATTTCGTCTCCGAAATTTCAACTGGCGAAAAGAGCACAACCAAACTTCTCAAGCAACACGCAAACAACACAAGAGACTTAACCACCACTGAACACTCTCTCCACAAACTCCACCCAAGCTCAACACCACCACATACTGTTCACAAATTCCAGAACACTCAGATGTTAACCACATCTTAACTTTTCACACTTCCAGACTGCACATAGCCTCAACAACAACCTGAAGAACCTCAAACTTTTTACAACATATTCCACCTTAACACACAACTCCCAAAACTTGTTCACACAGTGACACCAACCAATTCAATCAGCCACTATGTAACCCACAACCTTCACTGCTTCTAATACTCTTTGCAACCTCCCCGACCTCTTTCAAAGATTTCTCAACAAGCAAAAATTCTTAAGCAACAACTGCTTACCCAAACTTCTCAACGTATTACTGTCCTTACTTCACATCCACCACAATCTTTACCATCGACTCACCAGAACTGCTCACTCATCGACAAATAATCACGTCACTAACCCCAACCTTGGCTTCGCCCACCATTCCACACACCACCAGCTGAACTCCAAAAAGAAAATTCAATTACTCACAACCAACCAACCACTTCCCACAAGAACTCATTCATCCAACAATGGCCTTCCATCTTTCATTACCTTTCCACCACAAGCTTTGACCACAACACTTGCCTTACTAGAACACCGCCCAACCTGAACATACATACCATCTTCTCAACTCCTCGAAGATTTCTACGAACTCTCACCCACATAAACAACCCTTCTATTACAACATCCAAGCCAAGCTACCCCAGCACTTTAAAAACACAACCACTAACCTGCAACATCACTTAACACCAAGGGACTACCACTTCAACTAGCCATTCAAAACCACCTGATCGGTTCTGACTTCAACCAGCAATCTCCTCACCGCCACACCATTAAGCCCATTAAGCAGCAAACACTTTTCTTCTACCAACATGCTATACCGCACTCACTATTACTAACAGCTCGTTAAATACCCTCCACAACTTCTAACATTTCCTAGCACCAAAACAACCTCTAAAAACATATCATCCAACCTAACTCTATCACAACACTAACAGATTCGATTAGTTATTAGCGAGTGTGAACGTTCGTATGCATGGTCACCAATATGCCCTACTAATGCCTAATTTACATGTATGCAAAACCTCTAATGTCATGCCACATGTATGCATGGACCAGCACATATAAAATATAGCATATAACAATGATTTTAACTGTGCATGAATGCCAGTTCACACCCTCCAATAACATCCTCAGAATCCGTTTAAGAACAACCCCTCCACCTCACTTCTAACTTGACCCATTCTATCATTCTAACAACTCATTATCCACAAGATACTCACTAAAGCCCTCTTCACACTAAGGATGTTCCCAAACAGCAACATCAACTATCTCAACATGCTAACAACAAAACCATACTCACTACGCAAGAAAAACCAATAGATACCAAACTAGGATACTAGAGCAAAGGCTACTTAACAAGGTTACCTGAAAACACCTCACTACCCTGAAGCTTCAACAGACGAGCTCTCTTCCACGCAGAACCACCATCCTCCAGCTGCACCGCCGCAGCATCAGCTAGCACACTAAGATCACCACCATCTCCCTGCGGTAAAGAACCCTGGCGGTTCCTAGCCAACATCAAACAATCACGTCTCATGTGTCCAACAGACCCACATTTCCAACAGATCTCCTCTTCCAAACTCTTCACAACTTTATGCTCTTTCTGCCACTTCCGAACCTTGCCTCGGCCGTGCCCACGACCCTTCAGAGACCCCTTGGCTACCACTGAAGCTGACTTCACCCCAAGAGAACAATTTCGCTTCACATGCTCTTTAGAACCACAGTTCCAACAAGCACCCGCGCCCCAACAACCTCCAACATGGCGCCTTCCACAACAGTCACACACTGGTAGCTGAGCCTCCACTCCTTGATCAAGCAGCACTTGCCCCAGATCTGCTCTACCTTCAACTTGCTTAACCCTTGGGAATTCTTCCCCAAGATACCTTTCATAAAAGGCAGACACAAAGAAATCCCAATCAATATCGTGGATGTGCGATGCCACCGCCACAGATGTCCACCAGGCACATGCATCCTCCAACATCAAAGAGACAACACTTCCCAGCTTACAGGCATAATCACAGCCTTCCTGATCCAAAATCAGAATCACACTGGCCAACCAGGCCTCAAACGTCTCTGGTGTTGAACCATGATACTCCACAGCACCCAAATCATGCAACCGCTGTTTCGGCAAACCCACACATCCCACAGCCAGCATATCCACTGACCTTACCTTCGCCACAACCTGAGATGTTCCCAACACCTCCTGCACAACAGATGATGAACTCTTCATCACAGAACCAACTTCTTCCTTCTGCCTTACCATCCCAACCCCAGGCACAGAAGACTGAGACGAAACATCTCCACTAAAGGGTGAATTCCATGCCTTAACAACCTGCCCTAAGGCAGCAACCATCTCACCCAACTGCCATTCTTTCATCGACTTCGCCATACTATTAACAACAAGCAATCACAACAAAACAAACAAAACCATTAGACCAGCTTAAAGCAAGGATTCAAACTCCAACTCCAAAATAACACAATAGCTATAATAATAAGGCAATGGGTATCTCGAATCCTCCCCTTTTTCATGACATAACAGTCAACACAAACAAGGATATCTCAACATCAAGCATATCAAACAACATTTCGATCATGCTTATATCAAACAACATCCACTTGCAACAGCATAACATCATCAACATATCATACCCATTACACTTTCATCATGCATAAAATCAGCTCGCAACATCAACTTGACATCAGCACAAACCACATGAGCTCAATGAAGATTCATAACCACAAAGCATGCTTGAAACATCATCAATTTGCTCAGAAACACGTGTTTCAACCAACTTTCAACCACACATCAGGGTAACATCAAACACACATTAAAACAACTTATCGCTTTCCCCAAGCATTCGCAACTCAGTTCTGATACCACCAAATGTAACCCCCTTAACCCGGCCCAGACGGTTGAACCGAATTAAGAAGTTTACACGGGGAAAACCAAAGTCAACCCGAAAGTCAACCTTGATTAACGACCCTTTTTTTCTTTTTAATCTTGTCTAGATGCTCATTAACCCTAGATGTGTTCACAACAACGTCATACCCAAAGATCATAACCATCAGAGAACATTCAGGGACCCAATTGCACAAATTACAACTTTAGGGACCAAACTGTAAATTCTGGGAATTACAGGGACTTAACCCAATTAAAAGTTACCAATATGAAATTAGTCAGGTTTCATGCTTCACTGCCAAATTTCAGCTCAAACGGACATCCAGAACTCATACAATTGCAAAAACAAGTTTTAGGACCAAAACGCAAACATTTCGAAACACATAACCGCCAATGTCAGCCCCCAACGGTCAGGTGTTCCGAAACAGGGAGAACCTGTTTCGAAACGCGGGGCCGTTCCGCAACGTGTTCCGAAACGGGGACTGGCAGTAGCATATCCGTTTCGGAACGGTTCCTCCCGTTTCGAAACGCCCTGGCCATAACAGGCCCCTGTTCCGAAACGGTAGCGATCGTTCCGAAACGACCTGCCCAGATTGCAGCAACCTTGCTGGTTAAACACAACATTTACCCACCAAACATGCTCCAAAAGCAACCAAATCACACCAGCAAGCCATTCAACATATAAGGAACATAAATGCATCAAAACTAGATTCATGATCACCCCTAGGTGCACCAACACATTTAACACATTCAAAGCTCAATCATGCTTTTAAACAAAGAGCATAACATAGCAACCTAAGCTCAAGATGATTCAAACATTACAACACTAATCCACATGATTCAAAAACATAAACCATACATGTCCAACATACACAATCTCATGAATCATCAACATAGAGATTCTTTCCCCCCATTGCCTTTATTATCTATAGCTATTAATCGAGACATACATCTCAAATGGAGTCCTCCTTGAATCCCTTGCTTCTCGCTGTCCAAACTTCAAAGATTTGCATTGATGGACAAAAAGGAGCGTAAGCACATAATGCTTAGTGAGGAATGCTCAAAACTAAAACACCATCAATGCAGCGAATCATAAAACCACTTTTAAAAGCAACTCGATTTCTTAAACCAAAGCCTTGTTTGAAAACCCCTTTTCAACAACGTGCTTAAAACCATGCATTGCTCAATCATGAAAACCAATCCTTAGCTTAGAAAGCTAAGCAAGCCTTTTCAACACATAAACTTGCAAATCCATCAATTTAACCATTCCATGCATAAACATCAAATGCAAAGTTAAATTCAAAACCTTGGAAACCACTTCCACTTCACATCATACCTTCCTTATACTTGATTATCGTTTCAAGCAAGAAGCCTTTTAAAACCTTTTAATCATTCAATCCAACACATGCATTAAATAGATGCACAAATGAACCACATCATCAACATTTACATCATATGCCTTTAAAAACAAGTCTTAGCAAGACTTCAATGCACTAAAGAGATCTCATGCACACATGCACCATCCTCAATAGATAATCAACACTTGTTCAAACTAACAAGTACACATGCATTCATAATACATTAAGCAAATCTCATGCAACCATGCATCAATTCAAGCATCTCATGCTTCATTATATTCAAAAACATTATATTGGCTTCCAAGTGATCAACCAAATCCACTTTTCAACTCAACATCCAATCGAATACGCGGATCACAAGCGTTGTCCCCACGCTTCATACACCCTACCAATCCAAGGTCCCCAAATGGACTTTTAAACACCATTTGACCTTACCATTCACAAGGTTCCCATGTATGGACTTTTAAACACCATACAACCTTAACTTTCACAAGGTACCCATGTATGGAATTTTAAACACCATACAACCTTAACTTTCACAAGGTTCCCATGTATGGACTTTTAACCACCATACAACCTTAACTTTCACAAGGTTCCCATGTATGGACTTTTAAACACCATACAACCTTAACTTTCACAAGGTTCCCATGTATGGACTTTTAACCACCATACAACCTTAACATGCACAAGGTTCCCATATATGGACTTTTAAACACCATATAACCTTAGCATCACCGATTGGTAGTTGTATAACATCACTAACGAGATCCGGGACACCCTATACAAGATCCACACATGGACTTTACACCACCATTGTGATCTTAACAAGCACAAGGTCCACCAATGGAATTTTAACCACCATTATTACCTTTGCTTACCCAAGGTCCTCGAATGGGATTCCAATCACCATTATAACCTTAACCATCTCGTTAGGATACTTGGATGGAGTTTACCGGTTCACACTTAACCACTCCACATCCAAGGCGACTTTATTCACGGTGCACCCAATCCTATAGCCGGCTAACTATATCCGATCAAAGAACCAAGAACCACTTACATCACTTGCCAACATAACCACCTTACCACATTAATCCTTTAATTCACATGCATAACCATAATGCAAAATTCATCATTCACCATCATCAATTCACTGTTTTTAAAGCATTACACAAAGCCATTAAACAACATGCAACACCATGCATCAAAACCACAATTTCCATGTACAAAACCAAGGATCTCTTACCTTGAGCATCCTTCACATATGGCTTTCAAAACCAGCATTAAACCATGCTAAAACATGCTTCCAAACAGAATTTAAAACATGCAAATCATATGCATTGCAACCATCAATCACAATTGCTTAAAAAGCCAATTCACAACACAAACCAAGAGCGAAAATCCATTTACTTACTCTTGAGCTTAGCAAAGTTGTTTAGACTTAAACTAAGCTCCCAAACCTTCAAACCCTGGTTTAAAAGCTGAAAACCCAACTTCACTCACCGATACACAAAACAAGGCTAGCCAACAAGCCTTCCAAGCATCCGAAACCTTCCACACCACCTCAAATGCTCACGGATCTTCCTCTCCTGTTTCAAGCACATAACATCAGAGGATTAATGCATCATAATGCACTAAAAACACCAGCAACACAACTAAACTCGCTGCTCATCACAAATCCAACATTTCGGCTACCAAACACAACCGAAATCACCACCAAACACTTCTGAAACTTAACCCAGCCAAGATCCATCACTTCTAACCATTTTTAAACATCAATTAACATCCAAAATGATCACAATCACGTCCTTATACCTCCAGCTATAACAGATCATCAAAAACACCCCAAAAACAACCAAAAACATCAAGCAAAACTTAGGAAATTCAACCTATTCGGGATTGCATTGATAAAACCTCAATTCCTTATCAATTTAACATTCATTTAACATCAATTTGACACCTCAAAACACTGCCCAAACAGATCTCGCGAAATTTCACCAAAACCACCAAATCTTGCATTTTAAAGCCAAAATCAAGATTACCATTGTAAAACCTTTAATAAATCATAATTCAAGGATTGAGAACTTGGGAATTTCAGTAAAGAACTGAGAGTTTAGAGGAGAAGGACGTTCTTACCTCCAAACTTGAGTTTCTCCCTTTTTGGAACCAAAATCTTGAAAATTCCACTTAGCAAATGGTGAGGTTTTGTTGAAGAAATGATTAGAGATCAAAAGAGAATTGAAAAGAGATGTTTAGGTGACAAAATCAGAAGAAAATCTCTGGAGAAAAGATGTTTGGGTTGAGAGAAAATGAGGGAAAAGAAAATAGAAGATTGAGAGAAAAGTTAGTTAGAAAATGACAAAATATCTTCCCTCCACTTTTCTTTTATTTAAAAACCATTTAATAAACCTTTAATATTTTACAAAAAATCTGGAGAAACTCCCATTGGGTAAATAGCTCCTTAAAGATTCAAAGTTTCAATCCTTTCTAAAACAGTCACGCAACTTTCAAAAATTACATTTTGGTCACAAGCCAAAATGTCACCCTTCCCAACCTCATTTTGTAAAATTGATTTCACAGTTCACTTATATATATTAAAAGAGGATTTTAGGACATTTTTCCATATTTTTAATGCAACCCGAACTAGGCTTTCCTAATTTCACCTTTATATATTCGAACCGCAACCCGACCGGTCCGGTCCAAACCCAAAACTTCCAAGCCCAAAACCGGGGCGTTACATTTGTGATGTATAAATGAAATCTAACCTAAATGCAATGAATTATGCTTGAATGCAGCAGAAATGTGGGTTAAATAGGGGTAAATTATAGAACTTTTACACACTCAACACACCCCCAAACTCAAGTTTTTGCTTGCCCTCAATCAATTCAGGCCTAAAAAAGAAAAAGAAAATTTGTGTTTGGCTTAAAACAGTGAACTTTTCCTTACCTACCAATCATTCCCTATTGTGAGCAACACCTTGTTGGATAATTCAGGATTCATCCGAAACCTTGCTATAATTCTCGTGTAGTGTGTTCATGCTTGTGAACAATTATATGCCAAGACTCCCTTAGTTTACTAGAATAGTTAAGCCTTTAACTTGAATTTTTATGCCAATTTTCATCTTTTTGGAGGCAATTCTTAGGCTCCTTTAGTTTTTATTCAGACTTGGTTTTATTTTCTCAAGCTTAAGTTTGACTAGAGCCGGTTTTGGGCACCTCTAGCTAACTTCCTAGAGCCAGTTTTGGGCACCTCTAGGTGTATTGAGTATATTATTCTTAACTTCTTTTCCTAGAGCCAGTGTTAGGCACCTCTAGGGGCAACTCAAGTGTCAAGCTTTCTATTCTAGTTTACTAGTAGAGTTCTAGGCTGTATAAAAGTCACAAATGGTGTTTAAGATTTAGAACTATAGTAAGGCTCTAAACTGCTCCTAAAGGCACTGCTACGACAGAGGCTGTCACGGCAGGTAAGTTCAGTTCAAAGACTTAAGCCAAATTTTCATCATTTTTTTAGCAAAAATAAACTAAGTAAAAGACACAATTTTTTTAAACTTAAAAGACTCCATTAATGGAGGGATGCCACCCTCAAACTCGAGGGTTGCATTGCCCTCAATGCAAATGACGGATAAGAAAAACAAATACATCACAAAATATAAAAAGGCAGACAACAATATAAGAAAAGAAACTTAAAATTTCAGGCGCTGTCGTTGTCGCTGCTGCTGAGTTGAATCTGCCGACGGGCAGTGACTTTCTTGGCTGGTGCTGGCAGACGAATGGGAGAGGCAGAAGTATTCTTGGTTTTGGCCTCCCGTAGAGGTTGAATACGGGTAGGGGAGATATGAGGTGGTTTCTCCACTACCTGAACCTCGGAGTTGATGCTGCTCTCGTTGTTGCTGTCGCTGCTGCTATTGCTGGTGCTACTACCACTGTCAGATTTTTCTTTATTTGCTCCTATTTTCTGTCGTTTCTCTGGTGTGAACTCCTTGGACAAGTTCCTCTTGACAGAGAGCTCGTTGTCGGATGCCGCCCAGATTTCAGAGGAAGAGAAACCAGCAATACCTATCGAGGTCGTCTTCAGGCTCCTTTCTCTTGGTTCCCCGGGCAGATGTGTCGGCTGTGCGGCTACCACCGGCAGTTGTTGTGGCAGGGGTCGGAGTAGACGCAATAGATGGCGTTTTTGGCGTGGCAGCAAGGGTAGGGGTATGGGCAGGGGTGGGGGCAGCAAAGTAATGATTGGGGAAGTAGGGAATAGAGCATCGGGGAAATTAAGAGAAGTGTGGATGAAATGTACCGTGGCGGTGGTGAAATCTCGGATGAAACTCATGAGGCCGAGTTGTCGTTCCTCCATTTTTGTATGGCAACAAAGATTTGTAAGGAGGAGTCAGCTGGAGGGGCTGCTGCAGTAGGCTGCCTGGGTTCTGTGGCAGCAGGCTCGGTGTTGGTGGGCTCTGTTGGCTCTGCTGTCGTGGCAATAGGATCAAAAGATGACAGGGACGTGACAGCTTTGAGTTCCATCAAGCTGAGTATGTTCCGGTCGATCCAGCCTTTCCCTACCAATCATTCCCTATTGTGAGCAACACCTTGTTGGATAATTCAGGATTCATCCGGAACCTTGCTATATAATTCTCGTGTAGTGTGTGCATGCTTGTGAACAATATTATGCCAAGACTCCCTTAGTTTACTAGAATAGTTAAGCCTCTAACTTGAATTTTTATGCCAATTTTCATCTTTTTGGAGGCAATTCTTAGGCTCCTTTAGTTTTTATTCAGACTCGATTTTATTTTCTCAAGATTAAGTTTGACTAGAGCCGGTTTTGGGCACCTCTAGCTAACTTCCTAGAGCCGGTTTCGGGCACCTCTAGGTGTATTGAGTCTATTTTTCTTAACTTCTTTTCCTAGAGCCAGTGTTAGGCACCTCTAGGGGCAACTCAAGTGTCAAGCTTTCTATTCTAGTTTACTAGTAGAGTTCTAGGCTGTATAAAAGTCACAAATGGTGTTTAAGATTTTGAACTATAGTAAGGCGCAATCCAATATGCCCTCTCGAACATATCTGCCAACGTTAATTGGCCTCTCATGTAATATGGAATGGATGAGGGATAACCTTGGTTGGTCGACTGTTGTGTTGTGAGAGGAGGGCATAATCCGTTTCTTGATAAAAGCATTCCAAAGCTTTGCCTCCGGGGTGAGTTGGACTCTCTTTACTGTTCTCGGATGTTTCGGATAGGTATTCCACTCGGTACCCTCGTCCGTGAGTTCTTCCATCACAACATCGTAGTCGGCAGGCTCTAGACTCTCGAGAAATCTTTGGTGGCCATCTTCTTTTCTTCCCACATAGAACCCGTAGAGTGTATTTATGTATTCGGGCTCGAATGGTACCTCTTTCCCTCGGACTGTAACAGCTGTCGCGTTCCTGCTGCCGATGGCAGCATAAAATTCCCGGACGAGAGTTACATTCATCTCCTCTGGCTGCTTAGCGAATATCTGCCACTGCAGGGCTCTGATTTTGCGAGCTATGAACGAGTGCAGCCCCAGGTTCCCCGTTTTGGAAGTGTAAATGAAACCTCTCTCCTCCCACATATCACGGATCTGGAAGGAACTTGGAGTGGATGCTGTTGGGGCAGATCCTGAGGCAGAGCTTCGGCGGGTATTTCTAGTGCTCATGTTTGCAAGGACTGTGGAAAAAAATGAAAGCAAGTAAAATTTTAGAGAAAACAAGTAGAGAGAGTAAAAGTGAGTGAAAATGAATAGTAAAATGGGGTTTATATAGAGGGGGAGTTTGCTGCCCGTTGGAGCTGTAACGGGAGGCGCGAATAACGGGGCCAGCTGTTACGTGGTTTCTGACACGTCTGTCACGCTTTTCTTGTCTGTTACGCGTTTCCGTGTCTGCCGCGACAGTGTGTTAACAGGCTGGATTTTCCGCGTCTGTTGCGGCAGCTGTAACGGCAGGCTCCAAAGTTGGGCGTTTTGGGCTGATGGAACGATGGTGGGCTGAATTCACTTCTCTTCTCCTTGTCTCCTTTATTTCCTAAAAATAATAAAAATAAAAGCTTTAGTTCCTAAAATAAAATAATTCTAATTACCTAATATATATATATAAATAATAATAATAATAATAATAATTAGGTTAAATTAGGGATGCTAGGAGGGGCATCTCCTAAAGTAACCACTTCCTGCATTCTTGGGGCTTCAGTCCCCTGATAATGCTTCAATCTTTGTCCATTGACTTTAAATTGGTGCCCGTCTTTTAAAGATCTGATTGTTATGGCACCATGGGGAAAAACCTGCACCACTTGGAATGGGCCAGACCATCTAGATTTCAACTTTCCTGGGAAGAGTTTCAACCTAGAGTTGAACAACAACACAAGCTGCCCTGGGCAGTACTGTCGTGACAGCAACTTCTTATCATGCCACTTCTTGGTCTTGTCTTTGTAAATTCTTGCGTTGTCATATGCCATTGTTCGAATTTCTTCGATCTCATTCAGATCAAGTAGCCTTTTCTGTCCTGCTTTTTCCAAGTCCATATTCACTGCCTTGATGGCCCAGTATGCTTTGTGCTCAATCTCGACAGGTAAATGGCATGTTTTCCCATAAATCAGCCAGTAGGGTGACATTCCCAATGGAGTTTTGAACGTTGTTCTGTAGGCCCATAATGCATCATTGAGGTGTAGAGACCAGTCTTTCCGAGTTGGCTTAACCATCTTTTCAAGGATGTTCTTAACCTCTTTGTTGGATATTTCAGCCTGTCCATTGGTTTTGAGGGTGGTATGTTGTTGCGATCCGATGTTTGACACCATACTTTTTCAAGGCAGCACCTATAACCCTATTATCAAAATGCCTCCCTTCATCACTGATGATCGCCTTGGGGATGCCGAATCTGGAAAAAATGTTTTTATGCAAAAACCTCTGAACCGTCTTGGCATCGTTTTTCTGAGTAACGATCGCTTCAACCCATTTGGACACATAGTTCACTGCCAGGAGGATATATAAGTTCCCACATGAAGTTGGGAATGGTCCCATAAAATCTATCCCCCAAACGTCGAAGATCTCGACTTCAAGAATGTTTTGCAGTGGCATCTCATGTCTTCGTGAGATGTTTCCAGTCCGTTAACACTTGTCACAGTTTTTGTAAAATGTTTGAGCATCCTTGAACAATGACGGGCAATAGAATCCTGACTGCAAAACCTTGGCAGCAGTTTTGTTACCTCCTAAGTGTTCTCCATACTGTGAAGCATGACAGTGATGTAGTATAGCTTCTTGTTCATCATGTGGTACACATCTCATGATAACCTGATCTGCACAACATTTGAAAAGAAGAGGTTCGTCCCAATAATAATGCTTAACATCATTTTGGAACCTCTTCCTAGCTTGATAATTAAGGTCAGGAGGAGTTAT
Source organism: Hibiscus trionum (assembly GCA_030270665.1). Taxonomy (NCBI): domain Eukaryota; kingdom Viridiplantae; phylum Streptophyta; class Magnoliopsida; order Malvales; family Malvaceae; genus Hibiscus; species Hibiscus trionum. The sequence goes on along the minus strand of BSYR01000002.1, from coordinate 6,680,997 downwards.
TCCGCTAACTAAATAATTAACGTAATCAGTATACCAGGGGAGTTCAGAAAACTTACCTGCCGCCATGGCTGTCGCGGTAGTGTTTGTGGCAGCAAACAGCTGCTCGTCAGGGAAGGTCTCCAGTATTTGTGTCTCGTCTGTGGGGAGACTCTTTCCATTCTCTAGTCTTGACAAGTGATCTGCAACTTGGTTCTCTGTCCCCTTTTTGTCCTTGATCTCAAGGTCGAACTCTTGCAGTAGCAGAATCCAACGTATCAGTCTAGGCTTTGCATCCTTTTTGGTGAACAGATACTTCAATGAAGAGTGGTCTGTGTGGACTATGACCTTCGTTTCAAGTATATATGAACGGAACTTGTCAATAGAGAACACCACAGCTAACAATTCCTTCTCTGTTGTGGTGTAGTTTACTTGGGCGTCGTTCAGTGTTTTGCTGGCATAGTATATGACATGAAAGAGCTTGTCTTTCCTCTGCCCAAGTGCTGCCCCGACAGCATAGTCACTAGCATCACACATAATCTCAAATGGCAGTTTCCAATCTGGTGGTTGTACTATTGGGGCTGTTACCAGCTTTTCTTTCAGAACCTTGAATGCCTTAGTACATTCAGTGTTGAAGTTGAAGGGACGGTTCTGCTCCAGAAGATGACATAAGGGTTTGGTGATCTTCGAAAACTTCGCAATAAACCTCCGATAAAAACCAGCATGCCCTAAGAAACTTCTGATTCCCTTGACTGTGGTGGGTGGTGGCAACTTTTCGATTACCTCAATCTTAGCTCTGTCGACTTCTATACCATGGCAGCTTATTTTATGGCCTAGGACTATCCCTTCATCCACCATGAAGTGACATTTCACCCAGTTCAATACCAAGTTTGCTTTCTCACATCTTTCGAGCACTTTCTGTAGGTTGCCTAGGCAGCTTTCAAAATTGTCTCCAAAGACAGAAAAATCATCCATGAATATCTCCAGGAAATCCTCCACCATATCAGAGAATATTGCCATCATGCACCTTTGAAAGGTCGCTGGTGCATTACAAAGTCCAAATGGCATCCTCCGAAAAGCATAAGTACAGTATGGGCATGTGAACGTCATCTTCTCTTGATCTTCCGGTGCGATAGCTATTTGATTATAACCTAAGTAACCATCAAGAAAACAATAGTAAGGCTTTCCCGCTAATCTATCAAGCATTTGATCAATAAAGGGCAAGGGAATGTGGTCCTTCTGGGTAGCTTTGTTAAGCTTCCGGTAGTCCATACAAACCCTCCAACCGGTCACAGTCCTGGTTGGGATTAGCTCGTTTTCTTTGTTGGTTACCACGATTATTCCTCCTTTCTTAGGAACGCACTGCACCAGGCTCACCCACTTGCTATCCGAGATGGCATAGATTATTCCAGCATCTAGCCATTTTATGATCTCCTTACGAATCACCTCTCGCATAGCATCATTTAGACGTCTCTGTGCATCAATGGTCGGCTTATGATCATCCTCTAAGAGGATTTTATGCATGCATAGTGCCGGACTGATGCCTTGGATATCAGCTATCGTCCATCCAATAGCCTTTTTTGTGCTGCTGCAGCATCCCTATCAACTGTTGTTCATGTTCCTGCATCAACTTGGAAGAGATGATTACGTGCAACGTATCATTTAAACCAAGGAAAACATATTTTAGCTGCCCTGGCAGGGGCTTAAGATCTAGAACATGGGGCTCTATAGTTGATGGCTTTTGGACTATATGTTCATCCGAGGTATAGTTTAAGGGCTCGAATAACTTACCTGGACGATTGCCTATCCAATTTACCTCATCTTGATCTTCAGTATCAAATGTATCAGATTCTGAGGAGCTGCTGTCGTGACAGTCTTCTCAATGGTTGCTGGGGCAGTGGCCAATTTTGATTTCGTGGCAGCCCGACCTGATGCATGGTTGGTCAAGGGTAATTTCAGTGATAGCCTTGCATTCTTCTTCTACATCAGCATGTTTTATTGCCTGGAGAACAATCAGCTTGATCTCTTGATCGTTCACTCTCATAGTGAGCTCTCCTTTTTCCACATCAACCACTGATCTTTCTGTGGCTAAGAAGGGTCGCCCCAAAATGATTGGTGCATTTTCATCTGCTTCGCAATCTAAGACAAGAAAGTCAGCAGGAAAAATAAATTTATCCACTCTTACCAGAATATCTTCAATTTTTCCTTCTGGATGAACGTAAGAGCGGTCTGCCAGCTGCAGTACTACTGTTGTGGGCCGAGCTTTTCCAATACCTAATTTCTGAAAAACAGATTTGGGCATTAAATTTATACTAGCACCAAGATCACAAAGGGCCTTACCCACAAATTTATCTCCGATTATGCATGGTATGATGAAGCTCCCAAGATCCTTCTTCTTCTGGGGTGGATGCTTGTGCAAAATATTCATGCATCCCTCTGTCATTTTAACCGTTTCAAATTCCCCAAGTATGGATTTCTTTGACATGGCATCCTTGAGAAATTTGGTATAACCAGACATCTCCTTTATAGCATCTAACAGCAGAATATTGATATGGACCTGCTTAAAAATATCATAAATCTTCTTAAGCTGGGATTCTTATTTCAATTTTTGTAACCGCTGAGGAAAAGGAGGTGGAGGACGATAATCAGCAATATGTCCTTCCCACTGCATTCGGATCTGAGGAGGTTTAGGTTCTTCATCTTTCTCCTCTGTCCCTTCTGCTGTCGTGACAGGTTCATCGGCAGCAGGCTGTTTGTCAACTGCCGGGGCAGCTTTCTCGGTTGTCGACTCCAAGGCTGGTTCCTTAACTGGTTCTGCTTCCTTCTCTGGCCCTGGTAATTTCTTCCCACTCCTAGTAGTGATGGCTTTACACTGCTCAAGTGTGGGTTGTCTAGAGTTTTCAGTATCGCTAGGAAAATCCTCCATTCTGCCTCGGTTTAATATGCTGGGAAACCTGACCCATCTGTGTCTCCAATGATTTCAGAGTAGCTTCATGGTTGGTCATCCGCATCTCTGTTTTATCCATGAATGTTTCAGTCTTCTTGACGAAGTGATTCATGTTCTCAATGTAGGTTCCTGTTTGAGACATAAACGTAGCCAAGGTCTGTTCCAGTATACTAGTCGTGGCAGCTGGTGGCTGTTGCTGCTGCTGCTGCGGTTGCTGCCGAGTCAATAATCTAGGTCCCCCCTTATTCTGAGTGTTCTGTGTTTGAGGATTCAGGGCATTATTAGGGTTACTCCAAGAGAACTTGGGATCCTTTCTCCAGTTGGGATTGTAGTTGTTGGAATTATAGTTCTGTTTATTGTAGTTCCCAACATACATCCTTTCTTCTAACAGTAGCGGACAATCTTCCGAACTGTGATTTCCATCGCAAGTCTCGCATACCTCTTCAGCAGAGTAGGCAGGCTGTGAGTCTTCTTTCAAGATCTTTTTCATTGCCTTAGTGAGATATGCCACCTGTTATTTTAAAGAACTATCGGCCTCATAATCTTTTACAGTTAGAACTCGTTTACCCCCTCATCTTGCTGTAGGAAACTGTTCCTCATTCTTTGCCAGATTTTTCAATACTGCCATTGCATCTTCTGGATCTTTGTCCAACAGCAATCCATTCGCTGCTGAATCAATTCTCATACGAGTCTGTAAGTTGGCAGCATTATAAAATTTAGTTACCTGGTTCGAAACGGGAAATCCATGCATCGGCCAGTTCCTCAGAAGAGTGGTAAATCTGTCCCAGGCCTCCTGCATTGGCTCGCCATCTTCCTGTTGAAAAGTAGCAATTTTGTTACGTAATCGCTCAAATAAATGTGAAGGATTAAAACGAGACAAAAATTCACGAGTTAAATTTGCCCAAGTTCGTATTGAACCCGACGTTAGTTTATTCCACCAAGTTTTTGCCCTGTCCCTTAATGAATGAGGGAATAATCGAAGCCTCAGTATCTCCGGATTAACTCCTGGTAGTCTAAACGAACCACAGATTTCCTGGAACGTCCTCATATGCTCCCTAGCTCAAAATTGTCAACGTCTACGTCTGGCAGGGTTGTTTCTAGTTCTACATGATTATTGAGCATGTAGTCTCGGCATGACCGGCGTGCGGCAGCGACAGGAGGATCGGCAGGTGGACCGTTCCCTCCATCTCCGGCAGGATTTTCAGCATCCTGGGGATTCCCTTGGTTGTTCATGGCCTCTAACTGATCTTCAAGGTATTCGTTTCTGGCTAACACGAATCGAAGTTGGTTCCTAAGATTGTACGAGCGTTCGATTTCAGGGTCTAATGGATACTCAGGTTCCTCTCCTCGTCTCGATCTGCGCATAACTAGAAGACCTTGTGAAAAGCACAAGTTGAACAATCCAAGTGAAACAAAATAGAAAAATAAAAGAAATGCAGTAAAAGGTAGGGTAAAGATATGTTGCTAGTCCCAGGCAACGGCGCCAAAAACTTGTTGCGTGTAAAAGTGTCTATCGCAATGTAGTGCAAGTGTACACGACGCAAGTAGTAAAGTGATACGTAAGTATCGGATATCGTCTCCACAGGGACTGGGCTAATAGCTTCAACCTGGAATTACTACACGAGAGGAAAATGAAAGAGTTTAAATGTTTGTCACGAGATAATAAAGAATACTGGGAATAAAAGAGTAAAGAAATCAAGATAGAGAGAATGGGTCGGTATTGAATTGCTCAGTAGTGTAGGTGTTGCAAAGTCTAGGAATATATGTTCTATCGTTGTGCCTGTCGCGGCAGCGGTCTGTTGTTAGTCACGACAGCGATCACACAACTCTGTACTTCAAGCTTGGCAAGAATCCCTGATATGCCTTGGCCTATCCCTAGGTCCAAGTCTATCGATGATCACGTCTTTGATGATACCTCCCGGCATGAATCGAAGGATGAACACCGATGTTGTTGAATTCTTCCTAAGCCACTTAACCTCGTCCTATCCCTAGGTCTGAGATAGTTCAACCATAAACTGGAGAACCCGTACTTATTCCTTTCGTATACTTAACTCTCCCGATATTAAGTAAATGTATAATCTCACAATGCTCTCCTGATACTCTTGCAAGATGTTGAAAACCAGAATAAGCAAACTTGAAGTCTATTTTATTGAACAGAAAAATTCCTAAAACAAATGCAATCCTTGCAACTAATTTACAAATCAACCCTTAGCCATAGGGGAAGTTAGAACATGATGAGAAGGGGAAAACGGCTGGGGTTTTGGGAAGAAGGCTAGAGAGTAAGATATCCTTCCCTAGGTTGAATTACATGCCTTTATATAGGCCTTGGGTTCAAGTTTTCTAATAAGGCAAGAATAAAAGTTTAAACTAAAGTACAACTCTATTAAAGACTAAATCTTCAGAGCATATATCTTTAATTCGTCCTTCCTTCTTGCTTGAAGTTTCTTCCTTGAACTTTGGGCTTGGCCTTCATTCTGATCCAGGACTTGGAAAAATATAAGGGTGCTCCACGACAGACCGGCTTAATTTTCTCTTTATGTCGAGGCCCACTTTGCTTCTCCTCTTCACCACTGCTGTCGTCCTTGGCTGCCACGGCAGCGGTCATGGCAGCATCGTCCTCCTCATCTGCACATCCAGTTTCAGCTCTACTTTCTCACTGCCCAGCGTCTGCTTCTCCACTGTCCTCCATCTACTATAGCAGCTACCTGCAAAAGCAACCAATTTCAGTAGAAACTGTGCCATTTAATATATTTGTGATGTATAAATGAAATCTAACCTAAATACAATGAATTATGCTTGAATGCAGCAGAAATGTGGGTTAAATAGGGGGTAAATTATAGAACTTTTACACACTCAACACTAAGCATAAGCTTACGCACCCATATCCTCTCATTCCACTATACCCTCACATACATTGGGTATATATAGGGCTCATGGCCTAAGTTTGAGTCCTCCTTGAAGTAGAAGTTCTTAAAGTAGTTTACATTAAATGTTGACTCCTTTTTTACTTAAATATGGACTCTTTGGACGTTGCCTTCTTCCGCAAGTAAGGATAAGTACTCCTACTTATCAATCTTGGATCAACTCTACCGGCCGCTACAGGCTTCATTGAATTGCAAGACTGGGCTCATTGGGCTTAGGGAATTGCCCTCTTTCAATCGCTACCCATCTTGACTAAGTCGTTGTAACTCCTGCCTGGGCGGCACTTGGTGGCAATGTTTCTTGGGCGGCGTCTTTTGTGGCATTTGGAACTGCTTTAGTACAACTCCTTTTGTTTCCAAATTTCATGTCCTTTCCTTCTCTCTACGGCTACAGCACCTGAAAATAAAAACTAAACTAAAACATTATATTTTCTTAACCAAACATAAAATATTCAATAAAAGCATGGTAGAAGAGAAGATGTTGTCTTTATGCATGCAATGCACCTAAATATGCCTAAATGAGCTTAAGAATAGCAATGATATGGGTAGCAACGTGTACAAAATATAGAACTTGTGGACACTCTACAAAGTTCATTCAATATTGTTACAGCAAACCGTGAATACTTCCAATCCCTGTGGAGACGATACTCACTCACTCACTTTACTACTCGTTCGACGTGTATACTTGCACCATATTTGCGTATCATTTATAGTGCATCACGCGCAAGAACACATATATTATGCCAACAGAACACTTAATGAAGCACAACTTAATTACACAACAACTGAGAAAGAATTTCTTGCAGTTGTATTTGCTTTTAATAAATTTAGACCTTATTTGATAGGTAATAAATTTGTTGTTTTTATAGATCACTCGGCTTTGAAGTACCTCTTGGAGAATAAGGATGCCAAGCCGAGATTGATTTGATGGACACTCCTACTTCAAGAATTTGACCTCAAGATCTGAGATAAGAAGTGCAGTGAAAACTTAGTAGCTGACCACTTATCCCAAGTAGAGCGTCACCTAGAGGATGGTAAGACTAATGCCATCAGTGATGAGTTCCCATACGAGTGGTTACTCGTATTCAATGCCACGCCATGCTATGCCGACATAGTCAATTATCTGGTAAGTATGATCATGCCACCAAATTTGGGGTACAATGCCAAGAAACGGTTTTTGCATTATGTCCAACAGTATTATTGGGATGATCCATTTCTATTTAAGCAATGTGCCCATCAAGTGATCCTTCGTTGTGTTACAGAAGATGAGCATCATGCTATTTTGCAAGCATGCCATGCCGCACCATATAGAGGACACTTTGCTGGACTAAAAATTGTTGCCAAGGTGCTGTGGTCAGGTTTTTATTGTCCCATGTTGTATAAGGATGCTCATGACTTCACCAAGGCATGTGATCCATGCCAACGGACTGGGAACATCTCTAGTATACATCAACTTCCGCTCCAGAACATCATGCCGGTGGACTTATTTGTTGTTTGGGGGATAGACTTTATGGGTCCATTTCCCCCATCTTTTGGCAATATATATGTGTGTGTGTGTGTATGTATGTATGTTTCCAAATGGGTAGAGGCTATAGCCTTGCCAACAAATGATGCCAAGGTTATTGCCAAATTTTTGTACAATCATATCTTTACACGTTTTGGTGCTCCTCGAGTGATCATTCATGATGAGGGCACTCATTTTAAATGTCATCTAATTTTCAAATCTTTGTGCAATTACAAAATTCAGCAAAAGATCACCACAACGTACCATCCACAAAAGAATGGTCAAGCAGAAATTTCCAACAAACAGATAAAGAACATCCTAGAGAAGACAGTGAATCCTTCAAGAAAGGATTGGTCACTAAGGTTGGATGAGGCATTTTGAGTATATAGAAATGCATTTAAGACGCCTCTAGGGGCTTCTCCATTTCTGCTTGTCTTTGGGAAGCCATGCCACTTTCCGGTAGAGCTCGAGCACAAAGCCTACTGGCAATTAGGACGTTGGATATGACATGGGCAGCTGCGGGAGAAAAACGAATGTTGGACCTAAATGAAATGGAAGAATTTAGGGTGCAGGCTTATGAGAATGCCATGTTATATAAAGAACGAGTTGTAACACCCCCAAAAAAAGGTTTAATGAGATAAGATGAATTGAGCAAAAAAAAAAAGAAGAATGGAATTGGTGACACAGGGGTTTGAACCCATGACCTTTGGGATGGGATGCTAGAGCTTTAACCACTGAGACAAGTGCTTGTGTCTGTTAAGTGTTGCTTTGAAAGACTTTTGAATTAAGTTTGAGAAGTATGTTAAAACATAATTAATATTCGAATTGACCGTTCACCTACCGTCCCTTTGCTTTTCCCTCTTCTTCACCATCGAGAGAAAGAGAGGGGGTTTTTACCCCTTTTAGCCGTCCGATCTGCCCCACCGCCGCGGCGTGCACATCACCGCCCACGTCACCATGTTCGCCACCTCTCTCCGGTCACAACTTAGTCGACCACTCGCAGCGTCGCGCCGTCACCCGTCGTGGAGAAAACCTTGAAGGTTCGTCAAGAACCCATGGCGGCCCCTCTCTATTTTTCTTTGATTCCGGCCGTCTTCGTTGCCGTCTGGTCGCGTCGACAGCTCGAGTGTGTTCAGCATGAGTGGGTGAACCTAACCCTACTGACCGATCGTCCGTTCGGCACCGGTAGAGCTTCGTCAGAGATATGTAATAATCCGGCCACTTTGGACCGTTTGGGTAAGTTTAGTGATTTTTTTGACGTGCTTTTTGATGAGTATTAGTGATGGTTGAATTTTTCTGAGTGTGGGCTTTCGATTTTCGGCAGAATCGTGTGATTTGGGGTCACCGGAGACATTCCGGCAACAACTCATATGAGTTTTCGGTCGTGGTAAGTGAACCGACCCAAGCCGGTCTGAACCGACCTACCCGATTTGTGTCCAAACCTGAATCGAGTCCGACCCGACCCGTCTGCCCGAGTTGACTCAGTGAGTCAGCTCGCCTGAGTTGACTCAGTGATTCAGCTCGCTCGAGTTCACCAGTGACGTCAGTATGATGTCAGCGTTAACTTGATCGCTGACGTCAGCGTTGACTTGATCGCTGACGTCAGCGTTGACTTGATCGCTGACGTCAGCGTTGACTTGATCGCTGATGTTAGCGTTGACTTGATCGCTGATGTCAGCGTTGACTTTGACCCAAAAAGTCAACTTTTCTGAAAAAAGTCATATTTTATGTTTTTCGACGTCCTGAATCCGTTTTTGAAGCCTATTTCATAAAATTCTAACCCGAAGGCCTCCGAACCTTGCTTTGAACCCGAGAGTACGTGAGTTAAATATTCAGTATAAGAGCAATGTAAATGAGGACTGATTAAGGAATATTGTGTGATTGAAGGTACTCACGATTCCTTGAAGACAAATGGTTGAGGGACGTCAAATCCGGGTTTAAGAGTATTCGAATATCGTTCGAGGGTCGACCGATATAGCAAGGATTTAAGGTAATACATTACTACCTCATGTATGCTTTTGAATCATGTTGGTATTCGGTTAAATTTTTGCACTACAATGTTTGATCATATGGTTATTTTCGCCTATGTCGATCATTTATGCGATAAAAATATAATAATGGCCAAAACAAATATTCGAATAAGAGGTTTAATAAATCGGTGAGACTTTCGAGTTAGTACATGATTATTTAGACAATAAATCTTTAAGTCTGATTATCTCTTTCATTAAAAGGATTAATGTCGGAAATATCTAATTAGCAAATGACAAAAATACCCCTAACCATAACCACAACCCAAGAAGCTATACTTGATCCGTAAGACATTTGATGCAATTGAAAACCTTTGATTCACTGAAATGTTAAAGTTACAAGACCTAAATATTCGCGACTGTAAAGTACTAGGGTTTCTGGAATTTTGAATAAATCTCCGAAGATAAATTTACAGAAAAATACTCGTACGTTTGAATTAATCAATGTGGCGTAAAATATTGAATGGATTGCGATGACAAAGGATGATTGAAAATACTAAAAGATTGAATGGGTTTGAATGACGCTAGAGATTGAATTTTCCTCGGGCAATAATTGTCGATCGACCGACTTGTGTGTTACATCCTCAAGATTTGAAATGAATAAATAGTTGGAAGGACCAAAAGAATCCGAATAATTGAAAAATCTTTAAGCATAGAATGGTCTAAAATACCCTCGGATACAAATGACTGAAAATACCTCTAAGACATAGAATGAAAAGTATCAATAAAGCCAAGCAAGGGTAATAGCTCTGAAAGTGGTAATACACGACCCCTGTTGGTTGGTCGTTTCGGGAACTATTGTGATGTTGGAAGAATATCATATAAAGGCATGTTCAAGTTATTTGGAGAAAGTACCTAGGTCAATGGCAAGAGAAACATGTTCTTCATGTGTATTCGATGCTATGGATAGAGTTCAGATGCATTACACATGTTCGGTTACTTGAGAAATACCATTTGAATATCTGTTCGATTTCTCGCTGTATGTTCAGTGGTTGCTTGCCGAACACGAGCTTTTATTATATAATGTAGTCAGTTCTGAGAAGTGAGTACTTGCGGTGTACTGATCCGGTTAGATATTAAACCTTGTGCGATGGTTTACGATTAGCTCAAAGGGACTTGGAGATCTGATAAGTAACCAGAACTTTTGAACCCCGTACGTCACAGCTTTTACCCGTTAGTCTAATTACCAAATTACCTCTGAAGGCTGAAATGACCAAAATGCCCTCGTAGGCTTAAATGATTGGATCACTCTCGATACATTTGAAATCTCAATGTTTTCGATAGGTCAACTTCCGAATGTTGACTTGAGCTATTAGTACCGAGCTCCCTCGCCTAGGGAACTCGTTCTGAAATCAGTCCAAAATTGTTAGACGTTCTATGCCCCTTTTCTGATAATTATCAAGTGTCTCTGAGAAATATATTGAACCATAAAGTGTGTACCCTATATCCGTGAATACAATCTGCTTTAAACTAAGACTATCCGCTCTGAATTAAAAGTATAACTATGTTACCCGTAATGAAAGTTCAACTCTTGGCTTTGGTCTTCTGATACAGAAATATATATGGTATTCGTTTGTTGATACAAAGAATAAATCTGATATATACCTTCTAATATAAAAATATATATCTAATATATGTTTTCTGAATATAAACTAAATTTCATCTAGGGTATATTATCTGGGATAAATGTTGATCAGTAGGCTCAGCGCTGGTAAGCCCTTCTGGACCTAAGCTCATACGCCAATGGGCCTAGGGTAAGCCTTTCTGTTAAGCTCCTACGCCCACGGGCCTAGGGTAAGTCTTTCTGGACCTAAGGCATCCCCTTAGGTAGGCTTCTACATCTCAGGCCTAGGGTAAGACCTTCTGTATGCAGTTCAGGATGCATTGCATTTTAGAGTTCGGTTGATGGTAGTTAAATAAATTAATAGAACTTTCTGACCTCTTCTGAAACATACCCTACTAGATTAATGTATCAATGTTAAACCCTCAGTAAACTTACAATTCGCGCTTAATGGACCACTCTGAACTCCTTGATTCAACTTCTGAAATCTAAATCTCTTTTGAATCTCTGGCTTTAGACTAACCTCTTACGGTTCGGGTGATCAAATAAAGAACAACTTTGTGACCTCTTAATAATATTGCACTTAATTATCGAATCGTAATTTGAGCTTATCGTTGCTTAATTCTTCATGACAATGTTAAGTTGCCATATACCCCTTGTACCTTTAGCATCTCCTGATAGTTTGTATTACTGAGCTTTTCGAAGCTCACGTTGTTTTACCATCACAGGTTAAAGGATCTACCATGTTGCAGCTATCATCGTCGGTATGGGAGTTTCTTCGGCTTTGCTTACGGAGTACGGCACATGTGTAATTATGGGGCATGTATGTTACGTGTTGTTTTATATTCGAGTATGAAACTTGTATTAACAACTTTTATCATAGTTTTGTTTTATTTTCTGAATATTTCTAAAATCGTATTTTAATTCAAAACTCGATTTACGATTTTAAATGGTTTAGCGATTTGTTTATTTGAAATTTTAACGTGGGTCGCTCTGGTGACCCTAATGTGACTCCCTAGGATCCGTATTAACGCATAAGCGGGTTCAGGGGGGTTACATTTAGTGGTATTAGAGCTTAGAGTTGCGTTATTCTGGGTAGATCGGCCGATCGTCTGTCATAGAGTGTCTGGTCTGTGCATGCCCCTAGCATAACCGTACTCCTCTGAGCCGAAGCTCTATTGTCGAATCCCTTCTTCTGAATTAAGTGAATCGAATCTAAGCATTCAGCCTTTCATAGATCGGTCTGTACTACCAGGAAATATCTATAAAGATCATCTTTGTTTTGGATTAAATTGATGGACTTGAATTTAGATAAAAAAAAATTGAGATGGTTTATGCATGTAAAATTGAAGATATGAATCATATTGAGATTAAATGTTTAATCATGTGAAGTAACCGATATAAGATTTCATGTAAGGCTATTTAGAGATCATGATAATGTTTGAGTATATTCTAGTGAAAATTTGACCAAAAGTATTATGAATTTAAAATAAAAGTGTCTGATAGCGTGAGGAAAATGTAAGTTCTGTGATGACCTTATTATGCACGAAGGAAACAGTTGCCTGATTATGACGAAGGTAGGTGATATCAAATCAATATCTTAGTTATGTTCGATTAGCTTGAAGGAAAGCCTTTTCAAAAAAAAAAGAGATGTGGCATGATGTATCATTATGTGTCAGCCTTGACAGAAATTTGATATTACATCCTAATTCTGGAATGTCCTATGGGAAGCTTTGGGTACTCGTTTGAACTGCAGTTGTAGTTCTTCATCCATGAACTGATGGTTAATCTAGGAGATAATTTCAGATTTTGGAAGATATACCTTTGGGTGGTATGGTTGTCTTTTCCTTTAGTTTGGAAGGTTCCATACCTCTGACTGAGCCAGCTTATAGTAGCAGTTATGAGACAAGCATTTCCTTGGCATCGTATGAAATTTAGTATGGATTCAAATAATGTATTCTGATCAGTCAGTCTGAATTGTGATATGGGATGATTTTGGGTCCAAGACAGCACGAGTGACATGGCATTACCAGATTAATCTGTGACCGTCTGAGAGATCCGAGGATTAAGTATACTCTGATAGAAAGTTTCTGTAGATAAACGGATGAAATAATGGATTCTGTATTTCTCCTTGACTCTGGTTACTTTCGAGGACGAAATTTCTTTTAGGGGGAAGAGTTGTAACACCCAAAAAAAAGGTTTAATGAGATAAGATGAATTGAGCAAAAAAAAAGAGAAAAATGGAATTGGTGACACGGGGGTTTGAACCCATGACCTTTGGGATGGGATGCTAGAGCTTTAACCATTGAGCCAAGTGCTTGTGTCTGTTAAGTGTTGCTTTGAAAGACTTTTGAATTAAGTTTGAGAAGTATGTTAAAACATAATTAATATTCAAATTGACTGTTCACCTACCGTCCCTTTGCTTTTCCATCTTCTTCACCATCGAGAGAAAGAGAGGGGGTTTTTACCCCTGTTAGCCGTCCGATCTGCCCCACCGCTGCGGCGTGCACTTCACCGCCCACGTCACCATGTTCGCCACCTCTCTCCGGTCACAACTTAGTCGACCACTCGCAGCGTCGCGCCGTCAGCCGCCGTGGAGAAAACCTTGAAGGTTCGTCAAGAACCCATGGCAGCCCCTCTCTATTTTTCTTAGATTCCGGCCGTCTTCGTTGCCGTCTGGTCGCGTCGACGGCTCGAGTGTGTTCAGCATGAGTGGGTGAACCTAACCGTACCGACCGATCGTCCGTTCGGCACCGGTAGAGCTTCGTCGGAGATACGTAATAATCCGGCCACTTTGGACCGTTTGAGTAAGTTTTGTGATTTTTTTGACGTGCTTTTTGATGAGTATTAGTGATGGTTGAATTTTTCTGAGTGTGGGCTCTCGATTTTCGGCAGAATCGTGTGATTTGGGGTCACCAGCGACAATTCTTCAACAACTCTGATGAGTTTCCGGTCGTGGTAAGTGAACCGACCCAAGCCGGTCTGAACCGACCAACCCGGTTTGTTTCCAAACCTGAATCGAGTCCGACCCGACCCGTCCGACCCGACCCGTCTCCCCGAGTCGACTCAGTGAGTCAGCTCGACCGAGTTGACTCAGTGAGTCAGCTCGATCGAGTTAACCAGTGACGTCAGCATGACGTCAGCGTTGACTTTGACCCAAAAAGTCAAATTTTCTGAAAAGTCATATTTTATGTTTTTCGACGTCCTGAATCCGTTTTTGAAGCTCGTTTCGTGAAATTCTAACCCGAAGGCCTCCGAACCATGCTTTGAACCCGAGAGTACGTGAGTTAAATATTCAGTATAAGAGCAATGTAAATGAGGACTGATTAAGGAATATTGTGTGATTGAAGGTACTCACAATTCCTTGAAGAAGAATGGTTGAGGGATGTCAATTCCGAGTTTAAGAGCATTCGAATACTGTTCGAGGGTCGACCGATATAGCAAGGATTTAAGGTAATACATTACTACCTCGTGTATGCTTTTGAATCATGTTGGTATTCGGTTAAATGTTTGCACTACAATGTTTGATCATATGGTTATTTTCGCCTATGTCGATCATTTATGCGATAAAAATATAATAATGGTTAAAACAAATATTCGAATAAGAGGTTTAATAAATCGGTGAGACTTTCGAGTTAGTACACGATTATTGAGACAATAAATCTTTAAGTCTGATTACCTCTTTCATTAAAAGGATTAATGTCAGAAATATCTAATTAGCAATTGACAAAAATACCCCTAACCATAACCACAACCCGAGAAGCTATACTTGATTCGTAAGACATTTGATGCAATTGAAAACCTTTGATTCACTAAAATGTTAAAGTTACAATACCTAAATATTCGCGACTGTAAAGTACTAGGGTTTCTGGAATTTTGAATAAATCTCCGAAGATAAATTTACAGAAAAATACTCGTACGTTTAAATTAATCAATGTGGCGTAAAATATTGAATGGATTGAAATGACAAAGAATGATTGAAAATACTGAAAGATTGAATGGGTTTGAATGACGCTGGAGATTGAATTTTCCTCGGGCAATAATTGTCGATCGACCGACTTATGTGTTACATCCTCAAGATTTGAAATGAATAAATAGTTGGAAGGACCAAAAGACTCTGAATAATTGAAAAATCTTTAAGCATCGAATGGTCTAAAATACCCTCGGATACAAATGACTGAAAATACCTCTAAGACATGGAATGAGAAGTATCAATAAAGCCAAGCAAGGGTAATAGCTTTGAAAGTGGTAATACACGACCCTTGTTCGTTGGTCATTTCGGGAACTATTGTGATGTTGGAAGAATATCATATAAAGGCATGTTCAACTTATTTGGAGAAAGTACCTAGGTCAATGGCAAGAGAAACACGTTCTTCATGTGTATTCGATGCTATGGATAGAGTTCAGATGCATTACACATATTCGATTACTTGAGAAATACCATTTGAATATCTGTTCGATTTCTCGATGTATGTTCAGTGGTTGCTTGCCGAACACGAGCTTTTATTATATTATGTAGTCAGTTTTGATAAGTGAGTACTTGCGGTGTACTGATCCGGTTAGATATTAAACCTTGTGCGATGGTTTACGATTAGCTTAAAGGGACTTGGAGATCTGATAAGTAACCAGAACTTCTGAACCCCGTATGTCACAAATTTTACCCGATAGTCTAATTACCAAATTACCCCTGAAGGCTAAAGTGACCAAAATGCCCTCATAGGCTTAAATGATTGGATCACTCTCGATACATTTGAAATCTCAATGTTTTCGATAGGTCAACTTCCAAATGTTGACTTGATTTGTTAGTACCGAGCTCCCTCGCCTAGGGAACTCGTTCTGAAATCAGTCCAAAATTGTCAGACGTTCTATGCCCCTTTTCTGATAATTATCAAGTGTCTCTGAGAAATATATTGAATCATAAAGTGTGTACCCTATATGCGTGAATACACTCTGCTTTAAACTAAGACTATCCGCTCAGAATTAAAAGTATAACTCTGTTACCCGTAATGAAAGTTCAACTCTTGGCTTTGGTCTTCTGATACAGAAATATATCTGGTATTCGTCTATTGATACAAAGAATAAATCTGATATATGCCTTCTGATATAAAAATATATGTCTGATATATGTTTTCTGATATTATTGTCTTCTGAATATAAACTAAATTTCATCTGGGTATATTATCTGGGATAAATGATGTTTTGTAGGCTCAGCGCTGGTAAGCCCTTCTGGACCTAAGCTCCTACGCCAATGGGCCTAGGATAAGCCTTTCTGTTAAGCTCCTACGCCCACGGGCCTAGGGTAAGTCTTTCTGGACCTAAGGCATCCCTTTAGGTAGGCTCTTACGCCTCAGGCCTAGGGTAAGACCTTCTTTATGCAGTTCAGGACGAATTGCATTTTAGAGTTCGGTTGATGGTAGTTAAATAAATTAATAGAACTTTCTGACCTCTTCTGAAACATACCCTACTAGATTAATGTATTAATGTTAAACCCTCAGTAAACTTACAATTCGCGCTTAATGGACCACTCTGAACTCCTTGATTCAACTTCTGAAATCTGAATCTCTTTTGAATCTCTGGCTTTAGACTCACCTCTTACGGTTCGGGTGATCAAATAAAGAACAACTTTGTGACCTCTTAATAATATTGCACTTAATTATCGAATCGTAATTTGAGCTTATCGTTGCTTAATTTTTCATGACAATGTTAAGTTGCCATATACCCCTTGTACCTTTAGCATCTCCTGGTAGTTTGTATTACTGAGCTTTTCGAAGCTCACGTTGTTTTACCATCACAGGTTAAAGGATCTACCATGTTGCAGCTATCATCGTCGGTATGGGAGTTTCTTCGGCTTTGCTTACGGAGTACGGCACCTATGTAATTATGGGGCATGTATGTTACATGTTGTTTTATATTCGAGTATGAAACTTGTATTAACAACTTTTATCACAGTTTTGTTTTATTTTCTGAATATTTCTAAAATCGTATTTTAATTCAAAACTTGGTTTACGATTTTAAATGGTTTAGCGATTTGTTTATTTGAAATTTTAACGTGGGTCGCTCGGGTGACCATAATGTGACTCCCTAGGATCTGTATTAACGCATAAGCGGGTTCAGGGGGGTTACACGAACCAAGCTTTGGCATGACAAGAGAATTCTGCCACGAAACATCGAGGTAGGTCAACAAGTCATTTTGTTTAACTCACGCCTAAAATTGTTTCCAGGAAAGCTCCAGTCAAGATGGTCAGGCCCTTTCGAGGTTGTGAAACCTTATACCCATTGAGCAGTAGACATTAAGGACATAAAAACCGGTGATACTTTCCAGGTGAATGGGTAAGCCTAAAGCATTATTAGGATGGAGAGCAGAGTACTGCCACGGAGGCCATCCTCTTGGCAGAACTACCATGATGCGACCGAGTTGGTATTTTCTTGTAAATAGTATGATTAGAATTTTTCTTTTCAGTATGTACCTTTATTTTATTTGTTACTTTTTTCTTTTACATTTCCGATTTTTTCCTTTTCTGTGTTGAAGGGTTTTGTTTGAGTGTATGCATATTTTTGTGCCATGAGGTATGCTTGTGCATATACATATATTGGCAGAACGAGAGAATGAGTACAGTGCCATGCCAGGAGCACCATCAATATTTTCTCAAACTGGACGCAGAGGACAAGCATGGCAGGACCGTTTCCAAGATGACCAATGCTAAGCGTCAAACGCTGTTGATGGATTTATGCGAGCCAGGCACGAAGTGGATTGTGTCCTCCAAAGAGCACCGCACGGTCAAAAGAGTAGCCCTTAAACCTCAAGCGAAGGGCTATAATCATTTTCTTTAAAGAAATCTGATGTCGACGACCCTCAATGAGTCTAGTAAATACTACAATGCCCAGTCCAGTTCCGTCCAATGCCACTGAACCAATCTTTCCTCTCAAAGATGAAACTGTCAAGTCTACTATGCTACCAGTATCTGAGGATCACAGTGAGAAAAAACCTTCTGCTCCTGCCAAGTCAGCTGCCACGCCAACCTCATCTAAGCCGGTGAAGGTTATGAAAGAAACCCCTGCCTCCACTGCCACTCAATGGTGGAGCAGGAAGAAAAAGATGGCTCCTAACTGTGGAAGTTATGCCCAGTGAAAGACCCGAGATAAATTAGTTGTTGAAGCCCGTTCCGCTTAAGAAGGAGTCTCTTTTGAAGGGTAGTCTTCTTCTTCCTAACTTTTTTGCATTTTATTTACATGCATTCACATGTTCATGCATTTTTTAATTTTATTTTCTGTTTTTGTGTATTTGTGTTGTTTCATGCATTGAGGACAATGCACATCTTGGGTTTGGGGGTGTGCATTTCTTCACATTTATGCCATGCCATTCATGTTTATTTTCTGTAATGCATTATGTTTCATGCCATGCCATGTGGGTTGGATTAGGATTAGGGCCATGCATATTGAACCACAAAAAAATGAAAAAGAAAATTTTGTTTCGGTCAAATTTTGAAGCATGTTAACATTTGTTAGGCAAGTCAGTTCCGTCCAATGACACTGAACCAATATTTCCTCTCAAAGATGAAACTGTCAAGTCTACTATGCTACCAGTATCTGAGGATCACAGTGAGAAAAAACCTTCTGCTCCTGCCGAGTCAGCTGCCACGCCAACCTCATCTAAGCTGGTGAAGGTTATGAAAGAAACCCCTGCCTCCACTGCCACTCAATGGTGGATCACGAAGAAAAAGATGGCTCCTAACTGTGGAAGTTATGCCCAGTGAAAGACCCAAGCCAAATTAGTTGTTGAAGCTCGTTCCGCTTAAGAAAGAGTGTCTTTTGAAGGGTAGTCTTCTTCTTCCTAACTTTTTTTCATTTTATTTACATGCATTCACATGTTCATGCATTTTTTAATTTTATTTTTCTGTTTTTGTGTATTTGTGTTGTTTCATGCATTGAGGACAATGCACATCTTGGGTTTGGGTGTGCATTTCTTCACATTTATGCTATGTCATTCATGTTTATTTTCTGTACTGCATTATGTTTCATGACATGCCATGTAGGTTGGATTAGGATTAGTGTCATGCATACTTAACCACAAAAAAATGAAAATGAAAATTTTGTCTCAGTCAAATTTTGAAGCATGTTAACATTTGTTAGGCAAGTTTAATTTGACCTAGGTGTTTGTCCAATGAGGAAAATTAAAATCTTTAGATACCTATGCCAACAGGTTAGTATGCCAAGATTGCTCGTCAATTGATCTTTAGTTTATGGGAGTGAATTTACACTTAACACGTGATATGTATCTAGTTCCCTAGAAAACTTAGGTTGTTTGAAATATGCTCAGTTTCTAAAAAAAGAGAATAAAATGCCAAGGTAAAAATAGTGCACCAATGTGTGTCGAATGATGAAGAACTTTAAAACACTACTCTACCTTAGAAGAATCATTAACTTGGGGCTTCGTGGTATGATCCCTCTTAGTTCTCAAGCCAACATCACTTAAGGTATAAGTGTAATAGGATAGTAAGTGATGTAGTCCGGACTAACGTGGGTAATCGTTGTATGCTCCCTCTTATATCTCACGCTAAATAATACATGACACTACCCTAATTTAATGCCAGCAATTAAAAAGATATATACCTTTGGCAGAGAGAAAGAAAGAAATAAAATAATCTGAGTTTTGGGAATAAAAGTGGCTAAGGGAGTGAAAGGACACTTGATGCAGATTGGCCGCACTTCATGCATTTTTTTATGCCCTTGGACTAGAGTTATATTACTGCTTTTGAGTTTATTGTTTGCTTGGCATTACTGCACTAAAATTACTAAGGATAGATCCATGCCAAATTTTGTTGGCCTGCATATGTTGGCATGCTAACCAAAATTTTGCCAAGGTATTATTTTCACATTTTTAGTTTTCATATTTATCTTCTTTGCATTACTTGAGGACAAGCAATGAGCTAAGTGTGTGGGAGTGTTGGCGCTCTAAAAGTACTAATTTATATACCAAATTCACATGCTTTTACTTGTCTTTTAAGTACATTTAGTTGCATTTTGCTTTGGGAATCATGCATTTGCATTAAGAGTTAGGATTTTGTATTATGCCAGTTTGAAGGGTTGTTTTTACACCTTTTTTGCAAGATGGCATAGCAAGAGGCACAATTTATGGCAGGGCAAAGCAAACAAAGGAAGGAAGGAGATGATGTCGAGTGTAGTTGGTAGAACCATGCCAAGCTACGATGCCAAAAGAGCGTTGGCATGATAACATCAACCCTAATTCGATCAGCCTTGTGATTCAAACGCTGGATAAGATGATCATTTTCCTTATCCCCTGCACGTTTGAATTCAAATCCAAGATAAACCAATGCTATATCTTGAGTCCTATTTATACCCGATCAATCAAGAATGGACGAAGAATTTTTGGGAGGAGAAAACCAGAGAGTGATCGGAGTTCATGGAGTTCAACCTTCGACCAAGGCCTGACTGTGGAGAGCTGGATCGAAAGAGCCTCTTCTAGCCTATCCTTATTCGGATTATTTTATTTTATTTTTAGATAATGATGGATGTTAAAAACAATGATGGTTTTTTGGTTGATACCCTCACCATGTACTGATTTTATAGTTGGTGAGGGGTATTTGCGTTTGAATGTCGTTTTCTATTTAATGTTTAGTTTTTAATAAATCAACATTGTCACGGCACTGTTTTTCCTATCTATCATGTTCTTTATTTTTAAGTATGCTGCCAAGCGACAATTGGCACTACCTTTTTAAATAGGGTAATCTTCACCAGTGGTCCCTTTCGTTTAGGGTGTGTTTTATTTTGGTCACCAGAATTCAAAAAAGATTATTCTGGTCACTTACGTTTAGAATCGTTTCTATTTTGGTCATTTGGCCGTTAGTCTCCGTTACTTAAAAAAATTAATTTCTAATTTAACCCCCAAACTTTCAAAATTTTCTTTTTCACCATCTTCCCCAATTTTATTGAAACGATAATATGTAATAAACCCCTATTCTATTAAACGATAATGTAATAAACCTCAAACGTTTAAAACCATAATTTTTTTAGTTTTTTCAGTGATTTAAATAATAAAACATTAATTTTTATGTTTAAAAATTCATAATAATTAAAATTAAATAAAATTCAGTCCAGTTCATTTTGAACAATAAATGTTTTAACTTATCAACCAAAAACTTAGTATATTCTTCCATTACTTGAATAAAGGCAATCGTTTAAAAAAACTCCGAGCCAAAGCCAAAGGAACACTAGAGTAGTAGAGGTATATTCAATTTTCGTTTTTCTCAATATTTTCTCGGCCCTAAGAAAAATATTCATTCAGAATACTTCCATTGAAATTAAATTGAACTAAAATCAGATTTTAAAAAAATGTAATTGAAAGCCAGCAAAACCTCAGAAGTAGCGAAATGGGTTCTTGAAAGTGGAGGATTGCGGGAGACGGAGTGACCGCGTCTCCTTGTATCCAAAACGGACAAGCTCTGTGACAACTCCTTGCTATTCCCTGAACCCGACCTGTGTTTTCCATTGGAGCCAAATCTAGAAACAAATTTGCCTCTCTTATTATTATAATCATCAACGGCGGTAGCTTTGGGCTTCATTTTAGAAGTGATTTTGTCGGCTTCAAGGATAGAATTTTGGAACCCAGCTTCGCCATCCTCTTCGTTGTTGTTGCTTTTGTCAAAGAGATGATTGTCTCTTTTAATGGAGAAGTCGGAAATAGAGGGTTTATTACATTATCGCTTCAATAGAATTGGGGAAGATGGTGAAAAATAAAATTTTGAAAGTTTGGGGGTTAAATTAGAAACTAAATTTTCTAAGTAACGGAGACTAACGGCCAAGGGACCAAAATAGAAACGATTTTAAATGTAAGTGACCAGAATAATCTTTTTTGAATTCTGGTGACCAAAATAAAACACACCCTAAACGAAAGGGACCACTGGTGAAGATTACCCTTTTAAATATTATGCCAAGCGACTACTGGCATAGTTGACTTATTGCAACTCAATATCATAACTGACTTGGGTGGCAATGATCGATTGCTAGATACTAAGGAGAGAAGCTTCAAAAGAAGATGTTCAAGTAGATGAACTTACTTCGGGAGTGAAATCTACCCCTTAGGAGTAAAGATTAGAACTTAATCAAATTAATTTATGTAAAAACATGCACTATAGACATATACGGGTTTTTTCATTATTGATTTAGGGTAATGCCATCGAAAGAGACATTGCTACCTTTGAATCTGCTCAGCAAACAAGGCCAAGACAAGATTTATTAAAGGCTGACATGGTACAAACAGCATAAAAACCAGGCACTCCTTGCCAACACTCATCATTTGCGAAGACACTCTCTTGCCAACGTTTTATTTTCTTTTATTTTCTTTCCCTTCATTCATCTCAATTTCAACTCAAAACAAACATTTTTCTTGAAGACAAGTAAACTTGCAAAGCAATCAAAAATCCAAAACGCATTCCAGGTGGGATCGATAACTCAACTTAACTACTATATCACTTGCAGACCGTGTATACATGGACGCAATAGACTTTTCTTGTCATTATTTTATTACTTTTCCAACATATTTTATGCCATATTTCTATCAATTTCCTATTCACGCCGAGAGTCTACACCAAACTCAGCCCAACTACCCAAAAAATCCCGGGTCGGGTACCCGGCCCGACCGGGTAATTTTTTAAAAGAAATATATGATTTTTTAAGGTTCGGGTTAACGGATCGGGTCACTTGGGTCATGCATTTTTTAAATCCCCTACATTTTAATAATAAAAAAGGACAGTCCCCATCAAAGAAGAGATTCGCTCCTCGTATTGAATCAATATGCGAACCAGATAGCATTGTTCAAAAACACTATTTCCACCCATGTACTATGGGTGTTCAAATATATCCGATCTGATCCGATTATCCATTGACCCGATCAGAAAATTCAGATATCCGATCTGATTTTTATTTTCAGACCGTATATCCGGTCGGATTTAAATTTTTTGGATCGAATACGGATCGCAATATTTCATGTTTCAGATTATCCAAAAATCTGAAGATCCGAAAATTTAAAATTTCATGAATATTTATCTTGTTATATTTAACAAATTGGTGTTTTTTATATTCAAAAATTAAAAAATAATTTTTTTTCATATATGTGAATCTTGTTATATTTAGCAATTTATTGTTTGTTATATTCGAAATTCTAAAAATTTCATAAATACGACATTCAAATTCAAAAAAATAGTTAAATCAAATTAAATTTTTGGATAATTGGATATCCGAATATCCAATATTCGAATATGTGGATATCCATTTTTTTCCGGATCAGATACGAATCACTATATCATCCATCTAAAAACCCAAATATCTGAAAAAATAGATCGAATTCGATCCGATATCCGACAGTGAACACCCCTACCATGTACAACCTATTTCAAGATATGAAAATTGGTGAAAATTGCCACTCATAACATTTGAAGGAGAGATTAAGGGTTATTGGAAGGCTTAGCTCACTCAAAGGGCTTACCCTTTTAGGATAAATAGAAACCACAAAATTGAAGCGTCGGTACAAATTGGAAAAAGTAAAAAAGAAATAATAGTAAAATAATGGACCGTGTCATGGTATAACCACCGCCTTAAAAAGAAATTTGCCTCGATGTGTGTAATCGCTACAGCAAACTTTCATCCCCTGAGGTTAGCACGGTCTCTTCGAATATTCGTACACCCGAATATCGAAGTGGACAAGAGGTGGTATTGCTCTTCTCATAGCACGGAGGGGAAGGAATGAAAAAATGTTTAGAGAATGTTGTAAACTCAAATGATTTTCGGATAAATTGAAAAACATAAATGAGCAGCTATTCTCTAGGGGTGTTCAAAAAAATCCGATCCGATTGATCCGATCCGATTATCCGTTGATCCGATCCGAAATTTAGGATATCCGATCCGTTTTTTATTTTTCGGATAATTCGGATCGGATATCCGAAAATTTCGGATCGGATACGGATAGTGGTTTTACATTCGGATCGGATATCCGATTATCCGATATCCGAAAATTCAATTTTTTTATAGGTATAAATCTTATCATATTCGATATTTTTACTTGTTATATATGAAAAATTGAAATTTCTTGATACAAATATTGTTATATTCAATAATTTATTAATTTTTATATTCGAAAACCTAAAATTTTCATGGATAGAACCATTAAATTAAAATAATAATCAAATAAATTCATAAATTTCGGATAATCGGATATCCGAGTATCCGATCCGAAAATTCGGATATCCGGATTTTCGGATATCCGGTTTTTTCGGATCGGATACGGATCGCTATTTAGGTGATCCGAATTTTTCGGATATCCGAATTTTCGGATCGGATCGGATCGGATATCCGAAATGAACACCACTACTATTCTCCAAAAAGAATAGAACACGCGCGGGCGTGTTACCAAGATTGAACGGGTGGCGCTCACACGTGCAAAAGGCCTTGTCTTCTAGCACTCAACCAGGGAGGGAAGGAAAGGTATTATAAATACCCTTTCAAAATGGCTTTCCTTCCTAATGTGGGATATATGCCCTTACTCTCTTTGAGCATTACCATCATTCCTTCACAAATGTGAAAGAATCCTCTTTTCGAAATAAACAGATAATTTTGAGTTAAAAACGAGAGAAGATCAATTGCGAGGTTAGCTGCTTAAGCACTAGTGACGTATCTGCAACTAGTACATAGTGATAATGAGTAATTGTTATCTTAGATAAGTGAACGAATCTTGAACTTTCTTAGATTAGGGTGAAATCATAACACACAATTAACCCCTTCATCCACTGAGTTCTTCGATGTGTCCACAAAATATATATGAATGTATACATAGCCCTCTTTCCTCAGGATTCTAGTAAGTGTGCAAGAAAACGTCCCAACGTTTTTCATAGAAGGTGCCTAGTCCTTCTCACTTACATAGGTTATTTCATCAGGTTTATTTCAACATAAACCACCTAAAATCGGGCTATGGAATTATTAAGAGCTTTATACAACAGCTCAACCTCACTATAAATAAGGTGAATTTCTTCAAGTTCATCTTAAATGAACCACCCAAACTTTGGGATAAGAAATCATTAAGAATAAAAAAATTGAGAAGGTCATACTAAGATTTTACAAACTTTGAAGGGATTATAGAGGTGATTTCACCTTTTTTTCTAAAAATATATATTCCTTTCCTAATAAAAAAAGTTGGCGGGAACCATAACCCTTTCTTCCCCCTATGTTCCTCCCTTGTAAACATGGTTTAACAATGGAGTCGCCACCGGTCTCTTTTATTATATTAGGTGGACCAAAAACCTAAAAACCAACCAGATCGAGGGTTTGAGGGCACGATTACGTGTGAGGAAGGATTAGCATCTCCATTACGCCCGGAGACCGACGCTTACTTGATCATTAATATTTTCCTTATAATCTGAATGCGTGCATGCAATGATTAATACAAAAATCTAAAAACTTCTAAAATTGACTCGAATTCACTCACCGCTGAGAAAACCCGAATCAATCTAGACGCAAGTGGATTAAGTTATTAATCTTAAAAATTCAGAAATATAGTCTCGCATAGGAGTTTCGACCGTTCCCCAACGGCTAGGGGAAGACCAAATTAACCCTAATTAAGAAAATAGCATGTTCTTTCATGATACAATAAAAAACTTTTTTTAAATGACGTTTTATTAGCCCTTATTAATTTTATGGATAATTTTAATGTTCAATGTTTATTATTATTCTTAAAAGCATGTGTTTAAAGACACTAATCCTAACAGGCTCTATCTAATTATTTACATTTAATTAAGATGAATTATTTACTTTTCTAATAATTACCAAAAGAGTTCTATAAACAAATAAAGAGAAACGATTATTTACTTTTTATTAAAAGAATTACAAAGTTAATTTTTATTTACCAATATTTATAATTAATAAATTATTTATCTTTTAAGAAAAATCAACTTGAAGGATTTTAGTTAATTATCTACAATTAAGGTGAGGTGTAAAATATTTAGAGTATATATTATTAAGAGGTACATTGTTTTAGGAATCTAAATCTAGATATTTAAGTAAACCCTATTATTGATATTTAAATCTTGCGAAAAGAAACATCTAAACTATTAATCAAGGAAACTAACCTAAAGAGTATATACAAATTATTTAATAGTTTTTTTCTTTAAAAGACACTAATTATTAAATGATTTATTTACCCTAATCTTTTACTGAGTTAAAATGCATGAAGATAAATTAAAGAACATGGTAAATATGAATCAAACAATGAATTAAAATGCATCAGAATTTAAGAACAAAAAAAAGGTTAAAGTAAAGGAATTGCAAACAGTGGGATCAAAGTGCGAGCTTGACAATGTGTTGTATGGGCTGAACTGCAAACCATACGGCATCACTGCTGTTGTCGGACACCGCCCACTGTACGTCGGTAGGGGCCGCCGCTACTATCGTTGCTCTGGTGGTGGTGCAGCCTTTATCCCTTAGTGATGATGGATATTTCAAGGGTTTCACTTAACGATAAATTGTACACTTTCCCCTCCTTTTTCGAAACCAAGTAACAAAGGAAAAATTAAAAAAAAATAAAGAAGCAGTGTTTGGGTAAAATACCTCCAAAAAGAAACTATAACTCTTATTGCTCTTGAACTCAATGCGTTACAAAGGAAGAATGTTTTGTGGTGTGAATGTGGGTGTGTGGGTGTGTGTTGAATTATAATGGAATGAAGCCTATTTATAGGCTTCAAAAAAACCCTAAAATCAAGCATGTTCCATGTTTGTGATAAATACATTTGGAAAGGGAATAATGACTTCACTTGGGCGTCATACCACTTTCTTTACATTCAAATTGATCCTAAGTGAATTAAAACAAATGGGAAAATGTCTAAGCTTGAATTTAATTACATATATTTAATAAAATAAGTGAAAATTAGTAATAAAATCAAATTCACGTATTGAACCGTATCCAATTTTCTACACACGTTGTCTTTGGTAAAAGGAGCATATCTTGAGCTCCTGACATCTAATTGAGGAATTTCAAGATGCGTTGGAAAGGTAACTGAAAGACGGTCAATACGTAAGAAGACACATTGGCCCGAAAACACTTGGATCCTATCGGTAATTTGCCATAAGTACACAGTGAGAAATCATTGCACATAGCTTGACTTTCCATACTTGTCGAGCAGGATCTCTTGTAATCTTCTCATATCTGACATGGTCAGGATTTTGTGTGGTCTGCAAGATAAAAGATAAAATACATTAATAAAAGTGAGATAATAAAAAAGGGCCAATTGACCCTTTATTCATGGACTCCTCTTTTTATTTTTTTTAAATAGACTCTTTTATAGACTCTAATATATCTAAAAACATAAAATTTAAAGGGCCGGAAACAATTAGGTGACTACAGCTTCTCCTTTTTGCTCATTCCGGTGGAACTGGAATAGGGCAAAGAACAAAAGGCACTTATTTGATCCGGCTGAATTGATTAAATGATTTTTCTTCTGAAGCGACAACGAACAAATCAAATAACATTTCTTCAAATGACCCATTATCTCAAAGCGTCGTTGAATGAACCAAATGAAATTTCTTCTGACCATGATATAACTTGTTTCCCCGAAGCGGTGGAAACAAATCAAGTAACACTGGCATGTCCCTCCGGAGCGGCAGTGTGCAAACCAGATAATTCTTCAGATGACCTATTCCTCTGTAGGCACAATGAACAAATCAAATGACTTCAATCGGTGAAAAGACATGTTTCTCTGGAGCGGTAGAAACAAATAAAATGACTTCAATCGGTGAAAAGACATGTTTCTCCGAAGCGGCAGAAACAACTCGAATAAAACTAATGTGTCCCTCCGAAGCGGCAGTGAACAAATCAAGTGACTTCAAATGGTAATATGATTCTCGTCCCTGCAAACACCAAGTCGGTAAGGTGACTCTTGCCCCTACGGGCATTGAATCGATAAGGTGACTCTTGCCCATGCGGGCATTGAATCGGTAAGGTGACTCTTGCCCCTGCAGGCACTGAATCGGTAAGGTGGTTCTCTCCCCTACGGGCATTGAACCGGTAGGGTGATCCTCGCCTCAGCGGGCACTGAATCTGTAAAGGTGATTCTCACCCTTTACGGGCACTAAATTTGTAAAGGTGATCCACGCCCCTACGGACAATGAATTTGTAAAGGTAACTTTTGCCCCTACAGCACTGAATCGATAAAAGGTGACACTCGCCCCTGTCACTAAAGCGATATGCTCCTCCGAAGTGGCGGAGAACATATTGAATGACATTTATTCAAATGATGTTATGACTTTTGTCCCTGCGGACACCGAGTCGGTGAAATGACATGTTCATATGAAGCAGCAGAGAACAAATTGGATGATGTTTCTTCAAATGGCATGAAACACTAAGCTAAAACTGGCCATGTCTCTGTAATTCTTTGGTCAAACTGTAAATTAGACACTGAAAATCAAAATTGGGTTCCATTCTCCTCACGCCTGAACGGATAGGCGGTTTTTGAAAAAGATAAATTTTCCATTCTCCTTAGGCTTGAACGGACATGTGTTTGCTGAAAAGGATAAAGGTTACATTCTCGTTGGGCCTGAACGAACATGTATCGAATCGAAAAGTGATATACTCCTTCTAAGTATGAAGAGAAATGTGATTTGCTTTTTCGAAGTGATGTGGGGTGTCTTTGCCCTGAAGTGACATAGGGTGTCTTGCGCCTATGGCCTCCTCTAAAAAATAGTGTGGGTGCCTTGCCCCTGTATTCCTGTCTAAATGCAACAAATGTTGTGATGAGTTAGCATGCTCATAGGGATGCCTAACTCATGAATGCATGATATGTTTTATGGAAAATGTCCTTAAGAAGGGACAGAAAAAATAATCCTTGAGAAATTATTTTTTATTTTTTATTGCAAAGCAAATTCTTGATTAGCAATCTTCTTCAGTTAGGCCGATTCATCTTCATGATATAATCCAAACGATGCATGCAATGCAAAGACGCGTGTAAACTCATGATGCATGTAATGCAAAGATGCATGTAAACTCTTAATGTATGTAATGCAAAGACACATGAAAACTCATGATGCATGCACTTCCCTTTAGGATCTGTTTCTTAAATCTCTATCAGCTCACTCTTCTTGAGTTTTGCCTTCTGAGGATTCAACTCAATCTTCATGTCCCAACAAGCTAATGCCCAAAACTTTGAACTTTTTGAGCTCTTCATTGCTCAAGTTGCTTTCTACTTCACATTTTGTTTATTAGTATATGAACTCATATTGTCGTTCCATGGGTAATGATGCCCCACTACTAAAGGCTCTAGGAGGAACTCCTTCTAACCTCTTCAATCTGGCTAGACTTAGGCATCCTATCATGGCTTGCTTGTGGAGGGAATCCCTGCCCCGCTTTTGCATTTCTGAGATCTTTCAAACATGAGCTTTTCTTCTAACACTCGTGCCCCTTATGCGAGGTAATGCCCCGTTCGATCTTGGGCTCAGCTATCTTCAACATGATCGAGTCTTCTCTTGATTTAGTTCATGATGGCTACACCATTTCTTGATCTCCATTTTCAGTAGCAAGTGAATTCTTTTATATTCACCAGCGCCTCAATCACACGAGTGTGAACATTTACTTCTGGATCCCTACAATTGGAAGTCATACCAAGAAATCTTTAGTTTTTTATGAATCCATGTTAATCTACTTGTAAGATGCTTGTGAAATAAACAAGGTAAAAACTTGAAATGACAAATTCATGAGAATTTAAAGGAAATTTAAAAAGTCATGGCAAACATTGAAAAGGTAAAATTAAGAAACAAAGTCAGATGCCCCCGAGTTCGTAGCATGAATGATTCAAGAGCCCAATGATCGGATAGTGTTCCCAATTTCTACCCATTTACGTAGCTATCTTTGACTCATCACTCCCTCAAATTAATTTTCCCTCTTTTCTAATCTCAAACAAACATTAGAAGTTTGGAAGTCCTTGGAAAAAAGGTGAAATCAACTAGGCGGAATGTGTTCTGAAAATGAACTCCTCTTATCAAATATCCTTATATGATCGAAATGGTCTTTCAAGGTTTGTAACGTGGCTAAGGTTCATGGTTACAAAAGAAAGGATATATAGGCCCAAATAAGTGTTTGAGGGTGATTAAACCAATGATCAATTCTTCTTGATGAAGTCCCTACTTTGTATTACTGTATGAACTTCCTCTTTTCTTTTCCTTTCTAGATTGCTCTAGACTGCCCATTTTTGGGTTTTCATTCTAGAGTTCATCTCCTTCTTTTTGCTTCGAAAATCTTCAACTGACACATGGTTCATGTGACGCTTTCTTGAAAACTTGTACTTTTCAACTTGGTGCTTCCTCCAATTGGGATATTTTTAACATTTCCCTTTCCCAATTTTTCCTTTTTTCTTTTCTCTTTTTTTTTGGATACTCATCTTGGTCTACATGTTGTTTTGCTCATGTTTCTCCTTGCATCCAATGCACTCATTCTTGTTACCTTCATAGCATGGTCAGAACCAATAACCTTTCTCATGAAAATAGACTTTCATCACTTTTGCCCCCTAGTGTGGGGAGTGATCCTTGGTTAGGGTTCAATTGAAAGAAAAATATCACGCTCAAAAGGAACAAAAAGGGATATGTTTTCCCTTTTTGTGAAGGGAAATGAAGGAATGACAAATCTCCTCTCGTACATGGATATCATTAAAGAAAAGTTGTCCTCAGTAGGTAGATGTTTTAGAGTTATCACTTAATCCAAATACCTTAAACAACAATGTTCGAGAGGAAAATTCTTTCGAAATTTGTATTTGGGATCTTTCCTATTAATCATGAGCACATTTTTGTTTCCCTTATATCGCTGGATTAGATTCAAGAATCATTCATGCAATCAATAATAGGGGGCCTGCAAAAAATGGAGAATATAGATATAATGAATAATTTATGAATGAAAGGAAAAAAGGTTTGCCACTTGAGAAAATGAAAAAATGCATCTTTTAAACAAGTAAAATAACATAGTCGCCCTTGCAAAAGATCCCTAATGCTCGTGGGCAAAAGCAAAAGGATTGGTTCCGAGTATAGCTTTGCAATTTTCCTAGAAACAGTAAGAAACTCCTCTACTTGCTCCATTTTCTTTTGAATTCCACTGAGGGGCTAGTTCTCTCATCAAGGTCCCGTTGTTTACGTGTTGGGCTTGCCAATTTAGTCTTCAACTCTTGATGGTTGTTAGTATTCATAACCATATATGTATGGTTTGACGTACGGCCATAGAAGGTTTTCATCAAATTCATCGGACAAATCTCACTTTCTGAAAAAGGTGGCTATACCAGAACTGTCTTGTATAGCCATTGTATACTGACAGAAATCCTCGTTAGGTCTCTAGTCCATGCCTTGCAGCATAATCTGATTTGGGACCATGTTGGTCATCTTCTTAACCTATTCAGAAGAAGCCCCTAACGAATCCTTATATGTCAGTCGACTCGATTAGGTATACCGTCAGGTAGCAGACTCCAATAGACAGTTGATGAGCGAATTCTCGTCTTTGGTAGCATATGATCAAGTGTGTCGAAGGGCAGGTGGTCCTATCAGTTCCACATTCTCAATGATCTTCTTATCTTCTCTTTAGCCTTGTATACAGCCTCGAAAATTTTGAAGTTTTGATTCCACTTCTTATTTTGTACTGGCAGAGAGGTGCAGCTTCCTTGATCATCACATATTTGGCCACCTCGATGCTTTAGTAGTACTCATTTTATACTTGCAGGCCTTCAGTGGATCCATAGGTATTGATCTCTCAATGGTTAACATCAAATTTGAACTATGGAGTTTGGCGTTCATTTCTAGAGGGTGTTAGTCATTCACTTCAATTGGTGTTGAGTCGTTATACCAAACGCAAAAAAAATTGCAAAAATCATGCAGCGGAAAAAGAAGAAGTCGCGGAGCTTCAATGAGCTTGGATCATAATCTCAAACGTCAACTCTGGCGATAAGTGGGAGGCGTCTACTAAATCAGGCTTTGAAGCAGAAAATTTAGCAATGGCCCATCTTCTAATTCTAGCTGACTTCACTAGTTTTTCGTTGTTGAAATTCCAACGCCTATTCCTTGGGATGGAATCTACGTTGTTACTCTCCTTTGACTTTATAGGACATATCCTTCAACCTGGATGACCGCAAGTCTGGTCCCATTATACATTCATTCTTCTCTGTGGCTTCTACCTTGAACTTTCAACCAGGGACGCTCTTTGTGAGGTGGTTAGAGCTTTCGTACAAAGTTTCCAGGATAACCAAGAGCAAAGATCAATGGGGCACTTTGTCTTGCATAGAAAATCACCAGATGTATGTTGTGGTCATAAACGGTCATCTCCACTGTCTTTGTTTTTCATTCTCATTTTTGTTTTGTTCACTCAATCCAGTGATCTTGTACTCCTGGTTGGTAGGCCTGATTCTTAAGCATTTCTCTAGGCTTGATCTAGGGAGTGGGGGTCCCCAACATTCTGATTGGCAAGTAAAGATGCCACTATAGACTAGGTTGAGCTATCATTGTAGTTGACACATCAATTTTAAGTGAAAGGCCTCCTTGAATAGCTCGAATGAAAACATCTACATCTCATGACACATTTTCCAATTGTTCTGGTTGTCGTGGAAGAAAGATTGGTGAAGCACCTTCAGCGTGAGTTCTCAAATTCATGATTGTAGAGCATTTTGAATTGTTTGCATGAAAATCTTTGCAGCAAGGCTCATCTCCTTCTTGAACATCTTTGGTTGATATCAACGTTTCAATTTCTTCTTTTCAAGTTCATTTGGGTTGCCATCGTCATCAGGGCTTGCAGTGACATCGTTACTGATGCAAAACAAACAAAATAAACGAGTTAGTGCACAATATAAAAATAAATCAAGAAAAACGTTAGTACATAACAACAAGGAAAAAATACAAAGAAAAAAAAACAATAAATGATATAGCAAAAAAACCCTACAGCTTTTCACATGGCTTTAATGGGGTGGGCTTTCTAAAATCAAATATTCATTCATGTGAGTTAGGATCTAGAAAATATTCTCAAACCGTCCTTACCCCCTACTCCAAGGTGGATAAGATGTTTGATCCTCGCCCTTTACAAGCTTGCAGATCAAACAGGATTCAAGGGGATGCATTTTTGTTATGCCCGTGCGGAGGGTTACTCGCGAAAGCATAAGTACTCTGGACCCCAAAAGACTTTCACTAGCCCATGGGGAGGGTTACTCACAAAGGCATAGCTATTTTCTTCCACCTAAGTTTAATAAAACTCGGGTAGAAGGCTTATGTTTATGATGCAATGACAGTTTAAAGCACCAAAAATGCACACACAAAGTGCAACGGATTACTAAAGAAAATAACTCGTGATCAAGTAAAAGTTGTGCCCTCTTAAAATGTCCCCAGCGGAGTTGCAAAGCTGTAACAATAGAGTCGTCACCGGTCCCTTTTATTATATTAGGTGGATTGGAACCTAGAAACCAACCAGATCGAGGGTTCGAGGGCACAATTACGTGTGGGGAAGGATTAGCATCCCCATCACGCCCGGAGACCGGCGCTTACTTGATCACTAATATTTTCCTTATAATTTGGATGTGTGCATGCAATGATTAATACAAAAATCCACAAAGTTCTAAAAATGACTCGAATTCGCTCACCACTGAGAA
Source organism: Hibiscus trionum (assembly GCA_030270665.1). Classification (NCBI taxonomy): domain Eukaryota; kingdom Viridiplantae; phylum Streptophyta; class Magnoliopsida; order Malvales; family Malvaceae; genus Hibiscus; species Hibiscus trionum. The sequence goes on along the minus strand of BSYR01000002.1, from coordinate 6,647,403 downwards.
AACCCGAATCAATCTAGACGCAAGGGGATTAAGGTATTAATCCCAAAAATCCAGAAATATAGCCTCGCATAGAAGTTTCGACTGTTCCCCAACGGCTAAGGGAAGACCAAATCAACCCTAATTAAAAAAATATATTATTTTTCATGATGCAGTAAAAATTATTTCTTAAAGGATGTTTTATTAGCCCTTATTAATTTTATGTGTAATTTTAATGTTCAATATTTATTATTATTCTTAAAGCATGTGTTTAAAGGCACTAATCCTAAAAGGCTCTGTCTAATTATTTACATTTAATGAAGATGAATTATTTACTTTTCTAATAATTACCTAAAGAGTTTTATTTACAAATAAAGAGAAAAAATTATTCACTTTTTATTAAAATAATTACCAAGTTAATTTTTATTTACTAATATTTACAATTAATAAATTATTTACCTTTTAAGAAAAATCAACTGAAGAATTTTATTTAATTATCTACAATTAAGGTGAGGTGAAAAATATTTAAGATATCTATTATTAAGAGGTACATTATTTTAAGATTCTAAATCTAGATATTTAATTAAACCTTATTATTGATATTTAAATCTTGTGAAAGGAAAGATCTAAACTATTAATCAAGGAAACTAACCTAAAGAGTATATACAAATTATTTGATTGTTTTTTTCTTTAAAAGACTTCAATTTTAAAAGATTTATTTACCCTAATCTTTTACTGAGTTAAAATATATGAAGATGAATTAAAGAACATGGTAAATATGAATCAAACAATGAATTAAAATGCATTAAAACTTAAGAAAAAAAAGGTTAAAGTAAAGGAATTGCAAACAGTGGGATCAAAGCATGAGCTTGACAACGTGGGTCTGGGCTGAACCGCGAACCTTACGGCATCACTACTGCTGTCGGACACCGACCATTGTACGCCAGCAAGGGGCCGCCGCTACTACCGTTGCTCTAGTGGTGGTACAGCCTTCGTCCCTCGGCTGTGATGGATCCTTCACTAGTTTCACGTAACGATAAACTGTACCCTTTCTCCTCCTTATTCGAAACCAAGTAACAAAAGAAAAAATAAAAAAAGAGAAGCAACGTTTGGGTAAAATACCTCCAAAAATCAACTATAACTCTTATCGCTCTTGAACTTAATGTGTTACAAAGGATGAATGTTGTGTGGTGTAAATGTGAATGTGTGTGTTGAATTACAATGGAATGAAGTTTATTTATAGGCTTCAAGAAACCCTAAAATTAAAAACTTTAAAAGCATATTTCATGTTTGTGTTAAATACATTTGGAAAGGGAATAATGTCTTTACTTGGGCATCAAACCACTTCCCTTAATTCAAATTGATCCTAAATGAATTAAAATAAACGGAAAAATGTTTAAGCTTGAATTTAATTACAAATATTCAATAAATAATTAAAATTTTGTAATAAAATCAAATTCTCGTATTGAACCCGTATCTAATTTTCTGCATGTGTTGTCTTCAATAAAACGAGTATATCTTGAGCTCTCGACGTCTGATTGAGGCGTTTCAAGATGCGTTGGAAAGGTAACTAAAGACGGTCAATACGTAAGAAGACATCCTGGCTCGAAAACACTTGGATCCTATCAGAAATTTGCCATAAGTCCGCAGTGAGGAATCATTGCACATAGCTTGACTTTACATACTTGTCGAGCAGGATCTCTTTTAATCTTACCATATCTGACTTGGTTAGGATTTTGTGTGGTCTGCAAGATAAAAGCTAAAATACATTAATAAAAATAAGATAATAAAAAATGGGCCAATTGGGCCTTTATTCACGGAGTCCTCTTTTTATTCTTTAAATAGACTCCTTTATGGACTCTAATATGTTTACAAACATAAAAATTTAAATGGCTGGATAAAATTAAGTGACTACACATGAGAGACTTGACATGACATTTACCCTTTCAATTAAATCAAGCAGGTAACTCTATCATAGAGGAGCTGACGTGGCGCAATCTTATTAGCTGGATATTATTTTAACGGCTGAAAAAAATTTTAACGGCAAAAGTAACTGTTTGGGGCAAAATAGGTAACAGTGAAAACGTTAAGGCCACAACGTTCCAAATGAAACGTTGGGTACCAAGTTGGGAAAAGTGGTAAACAGTGGGGGGCATTTTGTGCATTAAGCCAAGTTTTATTGCAAAGGTTCTGCAATTTGGCTGCTGTTGTTTGTTTCTATGGACCCTGCATGCTTTCTCCATTTTGATTTCAAAAATATTTCCACACACCATGAAATATTATATTTCATATTCTACTGATACAAATGCATAAACCAAGAACCAAAGAAGAAATACAGTGCGACCACAATCTTAAAACTCTAACAGCTGATTCTCTGTTTGAAAACCAGACAAAATCTTCCAAGTTACGCAGATATATACAATTAATGTCCTCAGAGTTCAAGTAAATGAATGAAACGTTTGAATCCTTAACATCAACAATTTGCAATCTCTGAAACAAAAGCTCGCTTGTTAGAATCACAACTCAACTTGAAATCCAAATGCAAGCAACTTTTTACCCATAGATAAACGGTAGATGCCTAATTAGTCCGGTCCAGTCCATTCCCTCCGGTAGAGTTGGCATCTTTGGGCAATTGAGAATCTCAAGTTCATGAAGTGAACTGAGCCTTTCTAGCCACACTGGCAGTACTTCAAAGTTGTTGCAATTTTTTATTCGTATTCGCCGCAATGTGGAAGAAGATCTTTCGAGAAGCAAACGTGGCAAATCTCTTAACTCGCCTAGATCCCAGAGTGAGAGAGTTTTGAGGCTCAACTGAAGGTTGTCATCTTCCTCTCCTGGTTCCATTTGTAAATTGATTCTTTTGCATGAGGATATGCTGAGGCCTTCTAATTTGGTTAGAAATTTCATGCTTCGTGGCAACGAAACCAGATTAGAACAGCCCAAGAGATCAAGTCTTCGAAGTGATGTAAGATGCTTCAATCCTTGAGGTAAACATTCCAAATTGTCACACTCAATCAACCCCAAGTATTGAAGACACGGCCAACAGCCTTCTCGAATCTCTGGCAAATGCTTAGCTTTAACAGTTATTTCTAGATATCTCAGCTCAATCAAGCATGTCATGCTCTCAGATAATTGCTTCAGAGGAATTCCCGACATTCTTAACTTTTGCAAGCACCGGAGCTTATAGAACGAACTCGGCAGTTCCCTTATACCATGACAGCCGGCCAAGTCAAGGTCTCTCAAGTGCTTCAACTTACCAATGTCCTCATGTAGAGATGTCAACGATGATTGAGAACGTAGGCGAAGCACTCGTAGTTTCTTAAACTTGGAGACACAAAGATCTATAAGAGATTTATCAATCGTATTTGATTCCTTCGAAACCTCCTGAATGATCAATGTTCTAACCCTTTCCAATTTCTTCAAGTCTTCTGGAACTACTTTGAGCTTGTCATTAGAGATCAATAAATGTCGAACCGCTTCGTCAACGGTAGTTTGGCAACTCACCGTTTTGCAGTCCTTTTGGGACACTTTGAATGCAAGATCATGGACCAGATCGTGCATTCGAAAAACAAAATAATTGTCATAATCCTTCTCCTTCTGGACGAGGCAACTTGACAGTAATTCATTCAGATACCGATCCCCAACATCCTCCCACTCTTCCTTGCCATTCGGATCCTCAAGCAGTCCATTTGCCATCCATAGTTGGATGACTTCATGACTACGGAAAATCTCATCCTTTTTGTACAATGACAACAAAGCAAGACATCGTTGCAAACGAGGCGGCAGATGATCGTAGCTCAACTTCAACACGGGTAAAATACCATGTCCACTCTGCTCAAGTCTCCATGTTTCGCCATCTCTTACAGAGATCCAATCAGATTCATCTGTTTTCCGATGCAGTAGGATTCCGAATGTCCTCGCAGCCAAAGGAACCCCTTTGCATCTTTTCACAATGTCCTCCCCAATTCTCATGAGATTGGGATGCCGTTGCTCATCATCATCATCAAAAGCCCATTTTTTAAACAATTCCAAACAATCTTCATGAGGGAGATACTTCAATTCAAGAGGGTCAATTGAACTCATGATCGAGGCAACCGTCGAACTTCGAGTGGTCACAATGATTTTGCTTTCAAACCAGCCACCCATTGAGCTCAATATACCTCTGAACTCAGCCCATCTTTGTGGATTATCATTCCAGACATCGTCTAGCACGAGCAGAAACCTCTTATCCTGCAAAAGACGCCGTAAACAGTTGTGCAAGGCATCAAGTGCTGAAAGATCACGTCTTTCCTCCGGATTAATGGAGTGAATCATGAGCTTGAGCAACCTTGGAAGATCAAATTCCTTTGAAACACAGACCCAAATCTTCCTTGGGAAAAGCCGAGTAACTTGAGGATCATTGTACACCGACTGAGCGACCGTGGTTTTACCTAGACCGCCCATTCCGACAATGGGGATGACAGAGTTGCCTGGTCTCATCAAAAGATGAAGAATTTCCCTTTTCTCCTCACATCGACCAATGACATCCCAAGGGTTAACAAAAGATTGAGTATCTCGGTGAATATCATGTCGGCTGTGGTTGCTACACTCTCTCAGACCAAAGGTGACCCACTCAGTTTCAAGTTTGCTTAGCCTCTCATTGATCCCTTCGATTTTAAGGCTCATTTTGATAGAGAAGGGACCGTGCAAGCGTTTGGCAGCCAACCGGTCCCAGAACCTGAGATCGGGATGATGGGAAACTTGTTTGCGGAGATCTTCACACTTGAAACCATCGATAACATCTTCCGCATCGTAAAAGAGATCTCTGAGCTTCCACATACAGAGGCGCAATTTTTCGTTTTGGTGCTGCTGCCGCTCGGCATCCGAAAGCACAGCTTGAATGCTGGTCACGCTATCCCTTAGCTTCGTCAATTCGCTGTTGTAAAACAAGAGCGAGCGAACTCCGTTTCCGATGAGGGGGGCTAGTTTCTCCAGAACCACTGCTGTGATAGAAGCCAAAAACGCTTCTGCCATAATCGAACTCTAAAAGCAAAGAAAGACTGAAAGAGAGGCAAGTGTTATAGGCAATGGATTTTCTTTTCCTGCAATATGGGCAAATGATTATATTCCATAGTTGAGTTATCTACTCAGAAGTCATACGCTCCTTCCAAAAGAACCATTCCCAAGTGTGAAGGCAATGAGTTTGACTAGTCTCCCATGTCGACGTGTGAGGGAAAAGATGCAGAAGCTGCTGTTGGGTTTGATTCTCTTCCAAAAATATGTTTCTAGACTGGACAACGTTTTTACTATTCAGATTCATTCCCTAACTTAAAATATCTATGTATAAGAATAGACAAAATAATTTTATTCGAACTGAATTTTCTATTTTAATCTAAAATATAATTATAAAAAAGTAGACATGTCCGGACAAAAGTATAGAGACATGTCACAACTTTTAACAATCAACTTGACGATGGTGGATAAATGATTTTTAGTTTAGTATTTGTTTATAAATTTTATAGGGTAAACTATACCATTGACCACCGAACTAATTGGGGATTCCTATTTTGACCACCGAACTAACGAATTCGTCAATCAGACCACTAAACTTATTAAATTAACCTATTTTGACCACCGCCGTTAAAAAAATAACAGAGGACTGACGGAGTGATGACGTGGCAGTTAACTAACTTTTATAAAATTACACATTTAATCCTTGTTATTTACACATTCTTTCAATTTAGTCCTAATTTTAAATTAATAAAATAAATTAATTATTTAATTAAGTGATGACACGTGTCAACACCTTATTGGAGGAATTTAATTATTTATATTTAATTTTATAAATTTATTTTTCTCGTTTAATCAAGTGGTGACACGTGTCACCACTTGTTTGAAGGAAAATTAAGCAAATATGAGAGGATGGGGCTGGGGCGGATGGAACCTGCAACATGTGGGTTCTAAACCCACACCCTTACCACTGCATCACACCTCTCGCAATAACAAGATTTGTTCCATTTAATATATAACTTATAATGCAGTAAATGTTAGGGGGGAAAAGTAAAAATGATTGAAAGGGGATTCGAACCTAGACCACTTGGGATGTGTATAATCACACAAACATTCGAATTAAAATATTCGAATATTTTTCTTTTTCATATTAAAATCCCCAGTTCATTTTGATTAAAGGAAAATGCCCAGTTCTCAATCTCTTGAGATAATCATCTCCAGGAAAATGCACCATCTCTTTTCCAACCATTTCCTTAATTACATCATCACTTTGTAATGCAAAAACAGGACAACCCACCAAAGAAGTTGATCCATTGTTTATAAAAAAGGGTTCATTTTGATTAAAGGTTTGGTATTTAAAGGCAGTGGAAACCCCAAACTCATCCACAGCATCAAAATCAAAATCACCATCAAAGCAAGAGCTTGTGTTCTCTGTACAGAGAAAATCCTATTTTAAAGTATTTAAATTAAATCGAATATTTAACAAATATTTTTAAAATATTCGATTTAAAATATTTAAATCAAGGATTTGAATTAATTTAAATATGAAAAAGAAAAATATTCGAATATTTTAAATCGAATGTTTGTGTGATTATACACATCCCAAGTGGTCTAGGTTCGAATCCCCTTTTAATCATTTTTACTTTTTTCCCTAACATTTACTGCATTATAGGTTATATATTAAATAGAACAAATCATGTCATTGAGAGATGTGTGGTGCAGTGGTAAAAGTGTGGGTTTAGAACCCACATGTTGCAGGTTCAATCCACCTCAGCCTCTTCCTCTCATATTTGCTTAATTTTCCTTCAAACAAGTGGTGACACTTGATTGGACGAGGAAAATAAATTTATAAAATCAAATATAAATAATTAAATTCCTCCAATAAGGTGTTGACACGTGTCATGTGTAAATAACAAGGATTAAATGTGTAATTTTATAAAAGTTAGTTAACTGCCACGTCAGTCCTCTGTTATTTTTTTAACGGCGGTGGTCAAAATAGGTTAATTTAATTAGTTCGGTAGTCAATGGTATAGTTTACCCAATTTTATATGGAAATATGATGGGTTTTGAATCTTGCTAATACTAATAAAAGAAGAAAAAAAATGTCAACTTTGGTTCGGATATGACTTTCTTTATAAATTCCAAGTAATTAACTGAGGCATTAAACGCAAAATAGAGTTGACAATAACAAAAAGGAAATTAAAATGAAATGACTTTGTTGATTTAGCCAACACGCTAATGAAGTACACACACTTGCTAATTAATTTACTGATTGCATACATGTGTTTCATTATTTTACTCCTGCCAATCATCTAATCATAAATATAGTAAAATGTGCTATAAAAAAAACATATAGTAGAATGTATATAGTTGACGAGATCATATTTTTATTTTACCAAATATTGGTTCAATTAAAAAAACCTTTTTTTATTTCGTAGAGAATGTACATAGGTGTAATAAGAGTAAATTACGTAAATCATCAATGAAATTTACTTTCAAACATATTTTGATCATTGAAATTTCAAAATATTAAATTTACTCATTAAAGTTTAGACATTAAACGTTTTTCTGTCACTCTTCCTTTTTAACTTTTGGACGATATCCATTTACCGACAAACGGAAAAAACTTTTCCATGATCCAAACGGTGGAAAACTTCTTCGGCACGAGGAAAACTATATATTGAGAAACGAGCTCCATCAGACGACAGAGGAGGGAAATCTGTAACATAAAAATTGAAATGGGGTCAAATTCAGACTCAGGGGTCAAGACGAAGCGACCGGTGAAATTTTGGACCGAACATCTACCATCTGCGACTGTTGACGGTGAACGGTGGATCGCGTCCGCATCATAATTGTCAAAAAATTAACGGATGAGTGACCAAAAACATTCAATGTTTAAACTTCACTGAGTAAATTGAATGTTAAAATTTTAACGACCAAAATAGGTTTAAGAGTAAAATTCAGTAATAATTTACGTAATTTACCATATTAATAAATATATATTAGCTGTGTATAGTTGCAATCAATATATATCAATTGTGTATAGTTGTAATAAATATATTATTTAGTACAGTTTGACATGGCAAAGGTGTAGGGAAAGTTGGATCTTTGATGAGGTTATCCATACGTAGAGAGACCTAGAGCTTCCAATCACATTCGTTTTAACCTACTTGTTCAGCTAAGCAATCAAAACGCGGCTATAAGTTGAACATTTGCTGTTATGCTGCAGTAATCAGCTGATTGTCTAAAGCAACATTCTTTTCGGTGCTAGAGAATATGAAGGTGAGCAGTTTGTTTTCTTGTAATGAAAAACAGCATTTTTAGGGTTTGATGAAGAAGAAGAAGAAGAAATCTGATTGTTTGGTTTTGGTTTCAAACATGCAGCAGAAGATTGTTATCAAAGTGTCGATGCATTCCAGCAAACGCCGGACCGAGGCATTGCAGGTAGCTGCTGCTGCGAACGGTGTGTTTAACATTGATCTTTCTGGAATCCAGTTGGTATAACATTAGTGGTAAGATCGATTCAACAAAAACAAAAACATAGTACTAATTAATGAGTGCAACGGTTTCGCAGGGGTGACATCGGTGGCGTTGCATGGACCGGAAAAGGACAAGCTGGTGATTGTAGGAGATGGGGTTGATGCGGTATGCTTGACTAAGGCGTTGAGGAAGAAGCTTTGTCATGCTAGCATTGACATCGTTGAAGAAGTGAAAGATTCCCCGCCGTGTAAGAAGCCGGTGCCGGAGCTGATCATATACTGTCAACCACCACAGGTTGAATATTACAGAGTGGTGCCGGTGCCTGATCCTGATCCCGCTCCTTGTACTATCATGTGAATCTAAAATGACACCATTGTCGCCAATGAAGTTATGTTCTGCCGTTGTAACTCCAATCCCTCTCCTTGTACTTTCTTCAGTGTTTTTTAGCTCCTTTTAAGTAAATATATTCGGGTACGTTCTCAATAAGCGTTGATCATATCCGATATATATTTGACCGTCCCTGATAAAGCTGAGACGTCCCCAGGATATCCCCAGCCATCCCCGCATCGTCCACGTCCCAGAGACGTATTGAGAATGTCAGACGGTCTTAAGTTGGCGTCCTCGTGCTTCATTGATTATTGTTTCTTTAAACTATATAGCAAAACTTTATTCAACTCGAAAAAGATTATATTTTAATTTTGAGTTATTCGAATTAATTTTAATTAGTAGATTGATTTTAAAGATCAAGTCGAATTTAAATTTTACCAATTCGAAAAATTGAAAACCCAATTTTTCACGTTTTGCAATTTGGTCATTGATTTCCTTATTTCTTCAATTCCTTCTCGGTTTTAAGTCTTTTTTTATCAAATTTGAACCACATGCTCCTCAATCAATGTAGAATACCTATGTAACTTCAATTTCTCTTTTTGAAAATATTTTTTTCCTTTTCAATTTAACTCAACTTTGCATTATTTCTTTTCTTCAATTCCTCATTCATTTTAAGCTCATTTTTAATCAAATTTCAACCATATACTCTTCAATTACTTTAGAACACATATGTAAATCCAATCATATTTTAACAATAAAATTTAGTTTTTCAAACTAATCCCTCAACTTCTTATTTTATTCAATTTGATCATACGACTACAACTTGTTGCAAGTTATTCTTCCCGTCAATTTGGCCATCAATCAATGAAAAGATTATATGATCCTTTTTAAATTCCACATTTTTTTCTGGATGAAATTAAAACAACCAACAAAAATTCTCAAATGTTACTCAAATAAAGCTAGAAATATTATAATTTATAAGTCAAATTATAGTTTATGTATCTAAATTATTTTCATCTTGAGGCTACCATTTATTCCGTACAAATAAATTTTAAATAAATAAAGGGTTTTATTTTGATGCACAAGCTGTGTAAATTTTTTTTACACAATTCTTTTATAAAATTTAAAATCTAAATCACAAACTCTAGCAACATAAACCCTAAACCCTAAGCCCTAAACTCTAAATTCTAACCATAAACCTTAAATTATATACCCTACATACTAAACCCCTAAACCCTAACATAAAACCCTAAACCCTAAACTCTAAAATTAAAGAGCTTGTGTAAACTAAAGTTTACACAAGCTTGTGCATCAAAGTATTTTCCATAAATAAAACTCCTTAACTCAACTAACTCAATTTTATTTTTTACTTTTACAAAAGTTTTGATAATAATCAAATATTTATTTCAATTTTCGATGGACATCAATTTTTTTCTAATGAAGATAACTTGTGTCCGCCAGGTATATATAATGATATAATCATTCGTAGGCCCTCCAAAAACATGATATTCTTTAATGAAAAAGTGAATGTAATAAAATTCGAAAAAAAAAGAAGTGAATGTAATAATATCGGGCAGACACCTATATTCAACCCTCGCAGTTAGGGGTGTAAAATATTTACTCGGCTTGAAAATTCGACTAAAATCAATTCAAGTCTTAATTGATTGTGACTCGAGGTGGTGATGACCCGAACTCAACCGAGTTAGGCCTGACATATACCCGAACTTGAGTTGGACCTGATAATTTTGGATCCGAACCCGACCTGTATCTAAACTTAAATTGGACTCGATAATTTGATAACTGAACCCGACCTGCACTCGACCTGATATGAACCCGAATCCGAAATTAACCTGGCAAAGATTTAATGTAACCCGACTTGAAACAACTCGAGATTCAATTTGACCCGACCTATAATTGACCTGACCTGCAACAGATCCGACCTGTTACAGACTCTACCTAATATCATCCCAGTTCTCGAAGGAATGACATACAAAGTTAAACAAAATAACTTCAACATATAAAAAAAAATCAACAGACCAACCAATAAATTTAAAAAACCAAATAAGAAATCCATTAAGGAGCAAACAATCTAAAACGTTAATCAACAAACAATATCAATAAATATTGAAGCAAATATATAAAAAGAGCACATATTAAACTATTAACAATTAAACCAGAAATGATTCTTCTACTAAATCAGAAACTGAAGAATCTTTAACCACACGAAGATTTTTTTCATCCCTTTTCTTCGGTTCAAAATCATACAACCAATTCTGACACTAAACAAAACTGTGGATGATCAAGTTTGCAAGAAAATGAAAAATATGTTTAAATACTTGGTTTTACTACTATGGGAGAGGGTGACTGTAAAAAAAGTTGAGAAAAGAAAAGGGTGTTGTGTTTAGTAATATATATATATATATATATATATATATATATATATATATATATATATATACTCATTGAATTAAAATTTTAAGTTTTTTAAAAATTATTCAGATAATTTTTAAAAGATTTGTAATGTTCTTTAATAATTTAAAAAATCGTATATATACTCATAAAATTAAGATTTTTTAAATTTTTAAATATTATTCATTTATTTTTATAAAAAAATTGAACATACTTTTTTTATATATACTATTTAAATTAAGATTTTAAATTTTTAAATTTTTGAATTTTTAAATATTTTTAATTTTATTTAATAATTTTAAATATTATTTATATATATACTCATTGAATTTTAAATTTAAAATTTTAAAAGATTTTTCATATAATTTTTAAATATTATTTATTTTATTTAATAATTTTTAAATATTATTCATATGATATTTTAATTTTTTTAATTTTAATAGAATTATATATATATATTCATTGTATTGAGATTTTAAATTTTTAAAGATTACAATGTTATTTAATATTTTTTAAATATTTTTCTTATATAAACTAATGAATTAAGATTTTAAATTTTAATTTTTTTAAAGATTATTCATATAATTTTTAAAGATATGTAATGTTATTTAATGTTATGAATATCTTTATTTATGGTAGATATCCATATATTAAATGAGACTTTAATGGGTTTTATTATTTGGGTTTAATACCCATTAGAATTAGGGTTCCATCTTATGCCTATAAATATAGACTTTAGAAGAAAGCATTGTACACAATCCTACATTGAGAATATAATAAAAGTCTCTCTCTTTGTCTCTCATCTTTGCTCTTATTTATCATTCTTGTTCTTCTTTACTTTATTCACAACACGTTATCAGTACGAGTTTGCTCGAAAGATTTTGGTGCTCTTTGTTCCAATCCTAAAGAAATTAAAGAAACAAGTTTGCTCCTACGTTAAATCGAAGATAAATTTTTTTCCCTCAATTTCTTTTAAATTACTGATTATTTTTTTTCTCTCTATATTTTAACTTGGTTTTAATATTTTTTTTAACTTTGGGCGCAAGAGTTCATTGGCTATTGATGATTTTGATGACAAAGGAACGAGAATTTAATGTTGGGAGGTTTCACTTGTCGAGATTGGTATAAGAATTTGAATAGTGATAAGTTCTTCAAATTCTTTCTTTGCGCTATAATAAATAAATAAATAAATAAATAAAATTTTGATTTACGTTTGTATTGTGCTTATGCAACTATTGCTATGAAAAGAGAAAATTATGACATGAATCCTAAAGTTTTTAATCTACTTGGTTAAGTCCCTACACTTCTGTAAATTCAATTTTGAGATTTTTTTATTTCTTTAGTTCATAACCTAAAGATCAATATTTATTTTATTTTATTGATAAAATTGGTATCTTTAACCGTGTTTGAGTTTTGCATGATATGTTTGAATGACTTGAGAAGAGACATAAGATAAAAAAAGTTATGAGAAGTTGTTTTGGTCATTTACTATGTCTCCATTGCCATCGAGAGGAAAATCATTATTGGTAAACTCTATTTTTATTTTTATTCTTTAATTTATGATTTTAAGGTGTTATAAATTATGGTGATTTATGTTTTTTTTTATGGTTATAAAGTCTATATTTGCTTGAAAGCAATATTATTTTTGCGTCGAAAAATTCGACTATAGACTTCTCCCAAGTTCAAGTTACGAAAATCATCTTGATCCAAAAATTTTATGGGAGGCATTCTGTGAAGTGAATGCAAGCATGATGATTATTCCATGCGATTATTAGACTTATGTCATTCCTTCAAGTGAATGCAAGCATGATGTTTATTCTATGCGATTATTGGATTTGTTTCATTCCTTGATATGAATGCAAACATGATAATTCACTATATGGTTAGTGAATAAAACTCAGTTATGTGACAGAGTATGACTGATGAGGTTTTAAAGACCTATTAGCCTCCGCTACATTCCCTGAAGTGAATGTGATATTTTTATAGCAGAAAAATAAATGCCACATTAGCAATTGTGGTCGCGGTTAAGGCCATAAAAAATAGACATGGATAAGATGATCCTTTTGAGAATGTTTATATCCACCGAAAGTGAGATTATAAGGATGACAAGAATGATAGATATCATATCAAAATCTTTATGTTATCAATACGATGGTACAAACCATTGGTCTCGTACTTGTCAAACGCCAAAGTATTATGGACTTTATCCATAAGCATGAATGATAAATGAAAGAAAATATAAACAAGTTTTGTTTATGGCGAAAATAATTATGGCGAAAATAATTATGGCGTTGTTAGTCCAACTCAGTTGGATATTGTTAATTTCTTCATAACCCTGGAAGGGAATAATTCGCCATTTATTTTATTTTTCCTTATAACCTCTAAAGGAAATAATTGATCTTTTATTTATTTTGTTTTATGTTAATTTTATTATTTATTTATGTTAATTTACTTTATATTAACTTGTTTTACATATTATTTATCCATGCTTTATGTTAATTTATTCTTTGAAGAATATGATTATTTTCGGAATAAAATATATAATAAATTGCGGCTATTTATGCCTAGCAGACTGTGCAAGTACTCATACTATACTTAAGTGTAAGAAATATTTTCCCATTTAAATGCAAGGGAAAAATATGAGTACTATTTCCCAAAGTACTAAAATATCAATGCTTCGTAAGAGCAATAAGTTCTTTAGGGTTTATCTCTGATAGATAACCGATTTGATATGATGTGCTATATTTAATATTTTTCATTCCCCGAAGTAAATGAAACAAAGCACATTTTGAAAGGTGCATAACCATGCATATTTTCCCATTTAAAATGCAAGGGAATAATGTGTGTATTATATCCGGAAGTACCAATATCACAGAAGGCTTCGACTGAGCAAATATGTTATTGCCAAATGAAACTATATTCCATTTTCATAGTGCATTATACTCGCCAAATGGAACTCTATTCCATTTTCATAGTGCATTATACTCGTCAAAGACGCAAATATACTTATTGAATTTTAAAGATATTTGCAGAAATATATTGAGAATATTAGTCGAGGGGTGTGTAGAACTAATGTTTTGATATAATAATTGAAAAATGTTTTGTACTGATTTAAAAAGTATTTAAAACAATTTTCAAAGTCCAAATAACATGAAACTATGTTTAGGGATGTTTTTAAAAGGTTTTACATGTTTTTCAAAGCCAAACTTCACAAAACTGTCCAGGCGTTTCGAAACACCTTAAGGCGTTTCGATACGGTGCATTCCAGTAGCAAAAACGTTTCGATACTAGTATCGAAACGAGCTTTCCCTGGATAAGGATTTTGCCCAGCGTTTCGAAACGGGCTATGTCGTTTCGATACGCCTACGTGGCTTCGACCACAACGGTCATAAACCCCAACGACTATTTCCCAACTAAAATTTAAATGCAGGGCGTTTCGATATGGGTCTAAAGCGTTTCGATACGTGTTCCGAAACGGCCAGGGGCGTTCTGAAACAGGTGCCTTGTCAGACTGCAACGACTCTTTCTACTTAAAGGGTGTTTCGAAACAGGTTCGAGCGTTTCGAAACGGTGAGATGCAGAACTGCATTTGTGGTGGGAATTAAAGTCCTCGACGGCTCCAATTCAACCCCAACGACTAGTAACGGCCATAAACTCATCAAGATGTATAAAAGGGACCTTCAAGCATCAAGATATGGTCAATGCTCACATTGTCAATCAACAAATGATCAAGAATTGTCTTAGAGCTTAAATTGTCATGTATTGTATAGACAAACACTAGTGAGCCAAAATTGTCAAATTTGCTCAAGTGTTTTAGGTTTTGGGTGAGTGTTAAATTGTGCAAACAAATACCTATTAGAGGGATTTAAGTTTTCTTATTGTTTCTCTTTGTAAAAGAGGGTTTCGATCAAGGCTTTGGGTAGAAAGCTTGATCGGTGTAAAGGGTTTCCTCCTAAGCCTAGAAAAGGGGACGAATCAATAGTGGATTGATTGGAAATCCTTAGTGGGGAGCTAAGGTAGTGGATGTAGACCTTGGTTAGAAGGTTGAACCACTATAAATCATTGTGTCAATTATCCGTTTAGCATCCACAACCCTTCCACCCAAAAATCCACCTCTCCACTACTTGGTGAGCCTTATCGGTTGAACGAATCGAGCCCCTAACAACTCAACAGGGTGCCGACTATCTCAATAATTCGAGTATAACTCAAGGAAATAATAAAATCTTGAAAAAATATATGCACTGTCATCCATATTGTACTACACAAGAATTAGTACAAATTGAAGCTCATGCTATTGTAAATCAGAAGTTTACTGATAATTTTATTATTTGGCATAACCGGTTAGGCCATCTCGGTTCAATTATGATGCAAAAATTTGTTGACACTTTCATGTGGTCATTATTGAAGAACTAAAATTTTCTTCAAGGCAATGTTTTTCATGTGATACTTGCTATCAAAGCAAATCGATTATTCAATCATCATCAGCTAAGATAGATTGTGAATCTATTAATTTTCTAGAACGGATACAAGGTGATATATGTGGGCCCATACACCTTTCTTATAGTCCATCTAGATATTTTACGATTTGAATCGATGCATCGAATAGATGGTCATATGCATCCTTGTTATCAACCCGTAACTTGGTGTTTGCGAGGCTACTTGCTCAGTTGATAAAATTATGAGCACATTTTCCAAATTACCTTATAAAGACAACCGGTCTTGATAATGCTGGTGACATGTCATTTTACATCTAGTATCACTAATTCGCATCAAGCCAACAAATTATCATAAGTTCTCCCCATTATAACGCACAAAAATGAGTTCTCGAAGGAGGTTGGGAATATACGTCAGATTTAAATTTCCCTTGATAATTAAATATCTTGAGCTTCTGATAGGGAATTTATTTACAGCTCGATTTACTACTATCATTTTAATGAGTCAGTTTTCCCAACATTAGGGGGAGAAAATAAAATAGCTGGAAAAAAGAAATAAATTGGAATGAATTATCATTATCTTAGTTTGATCCACATAATCAACAATGTGAACTATAAGTTCAAAGGATAATTCATTTAGCAAATCAATTGTCAGATGATTTTGCTGACCCTAATAGAGTGACTAAGTCACATATACCAACTATGAATGCTCCGTTTAAATTTGATGTCCCGGAAGGAGAAACTCTAGTTGCTAATGAGTCTAACTTACGATTGTAGTGTGGTAGACAAGTAGGTTCCAAAGATAAAAAAAATCCTCGAAAAAAGGAAGGGAGCTATAGTTATGATGGTCTGATCGAGGAATCAATGAATTATGAAAATCTCAAGAAGAGATTAAAAGGTCTCCAATAGAGACATTAACATGACCCATGTACCTGATAATAAAGAGATCTCAATAGATTATGTCATGTCTAGTAATAAGTGGAACTGAAATCAAATCGACGTCGATAATACATTTACATGCAATATAGCACTAGAGATTTTATTTGATGACGTGGATCATGAATTATTGTCGATTGGACAATGTAAACAAAGAAATGATTGTCCAATATGGAATGAGGCAATTGAGGCAAAACTAAGATCTCTTTCGAAAAGAGAAGTATTTGGGCCTATAGCCCGTATATTGAAATGTGTAAAGCTCGTGGATATTAATGAGCCTTTGTGAGAAAAAGAAATCTAAAGGAAAATCACAAGATATAAGCTCGTTTGGTTGCACAAAGATTCTCACAAGACATTAAATTGATTATGAGGAAAATATATTCCTCGGTGGTGGATGCAGTTACTTTTAGATAGTCTGACAATAAATGAAATAATCCAGTTTCCGTCTAATGTTGTTACATCTTATTTGTATGAGCCTCTTGATAACAACATTTACATGAAGCTTCTGAAAGGATTTAGACTGCCAGAAGCAGTTAATTCAAATTCTCGAGAACATTATTCAATTATATTGAATATATCTTTTTATGGATTAAAATATTTTGGGCACATTTGGTATAATCGCCCCCATTGAACACTTATTAGCGGAAGGCTATAAGAATGATTTAATTTCTGGAGCATTTTATTAAGAGGTTTAGCTCTGAATTTGTCTTTGTTTTTTTTCTGTATGTTGGCAATTCATTGAGACTCATAAAGAAATCTCCTTAATAATGGAATCCTTGTGCATCAATCGGCATACACAGAAAAATGTTTAAAGAGACTTTACAGACAGAATGCATATTCGTTGATCACTATTTGGTTGCTAGGTCTCTTAATGTAAACAAAGATCCATTCCGTCCTCGAGAAAAAGGTGATGGTATTCTTGGTCTAAAAGCACCATATATATATTAATTGATCTGGAAGCATCGTATCTTAGCTGGTCCAGAAATACTATCTAAGTGTTACGAGACCATTGCCTTTAACTAATTGTTATGCATGAGGCAAAGTCGAAATATGTGTTTGGCTAAACAAATCTAGAAGATATGTGGATTGCTTTCACAAGATAAGATGCAAGCTATCTTATGTAGAGATAATGCAGAATTTATATCTCAAGGTGGATACATTAAATGTGATAAAACGAAACATATCTCTTTAAAGTTTCTTCCCTCGTGATCTTTAGGAGAATAGTATTTGATGGATCATTTCAAGCAATAATTTGGAAGATTTATCCACTAGTGCATACTCTATTTCAACATTTGAAGATTGAATTATGAAGATTCAAAGATCTTATGTGATATTTTTATGAGGGGAGTAAATACGCGTTGCACTCTTTTCCCCCTAACCGAAGTTTTGTCCCAATGAGTTTTCCTGGTAAGGTTTTTAATGAGGCAACATGTTATGTGTATCAAATATGTGTGTACTCTTTTTCCTTCACTAAGAATTTTTTTCATAGGGTTTTTATCTTAGTAAGGTTTTAACGAGGCACATTATCTTTATGGATATCCAAGGGAGAGTGTTATGAATATCTTTATTTATGGTGGATATCCATATATTAAATGAGACTTTAATGGACTTTTATTATTTGAGTTTAATACCCATTAGAATTAGGGTTTCCATCTTATGCCTATAAATATAGACTTTAGAAGAAAGCATTGTACACAATCCTACATTGAGAATATAATAAAAGTCTCTCCCTTTGTCTCTCATCTTTGCTCTTATTTATCCTTCTTGTTCTTCTTTACTTTATTCACAACATTTAATAGTTTTTAAAGATTATTTATATATATACTCATTAAATTAAGATTTTAAATGTTTAAATTTTTAAAGATTATTCATAATTTTTTTTAAAGAGGTGTAATGTTATTTAATATTTTTTTAAAGATTATTATGGCCCTGTTTGGCAGTTAGCGGATAGCGGATTACATTAGCTGATAGCTAATAGCTGATTGCATTTGCTGATTTGACTAGCGGATTGTATTAGCTGATTGTATAAAAGTGTTTGGTAAAATTAACTGATAGCTGTTAGATTATTTAAACAAGAAAATGACATATAAGGACATTATTATATTCAATACTTGTTTGAATAATTTATTAGTTATCAATATTTTGTATCTAATTATTATTAATTAGATCTATAAAATTATTTGTAATATAACTTTTCTAAACATATTCAAATGATTTATATATTAATTTTCCCCCTATTTAGGATTAGAGGGGATTTTTAATGAGGCCCGCCATTTTTCAAAAAAACTAATTTATATATTAATTTTAATATAATTTAATTAATTAATAAATTTAAATACACATATAAATATGTGATAATAAAAAATAAATAGGATTAACTTATAAATAGGATGAGAAAATATTTAATTTAGGTTATTTTGAGATTTTTGGTAACTGGTAAGGGTAAAAGAGTCTTTACAACTCTAATATCAAACCTCTAATCTCAAAAAACTCCTATTATAAGCTTTTTCAAAATTAGCGGTTTCACCCCAATCCTCTCTTTCAATCCGCTATTTACCAAACAACAATATTAGCGGATTTGACTGGTCAAACCTCTAATTATGCCTCAAATCTCTAATTTTTGCCCAAACCTCTCTTTACCAAACATGGTTATATATTTTTAAAATTTTTAATATAATTATATATATATATTCATTGAATTTTATCTGAAACTGATGTGAATTAAACCAACTTGAAGTCCATTCAAAATCGAATAGAAACTGAAGTGACCCGACTTGAACTTGACCTGATATCTGGAATGACCCGACCCGAATTCCACCTGAGCCTAAAATTAACCCGATAAAATTAATCACTTGGACCCGAACCGTTTTGAACCGAACTTGATATTGACCCGACCTGAAATTGACCCGATCCCAATCTAAGTTGGGATCAACCCGATATTGACCCGAACCCGAGTCGACCCGGACCCGACCCGACTCGACTCGAGTAGAACCATTGACTTAACTCGACATAACCCGAATCTGATATGACCTGATTTGACTCGACCTGAAACCCGACCGAGTACCCGATTTTAAATGTCAAGTTCAGTTAAAATCGATAATGAGATTTGAACCCAACAAGTTGTCATAATAAAAAAATGTTATTCATTTTAAGAGATTCATATCCAAGCAACTTTGTCTGTAAAGTACTATTTTATCAAATGATTAAGATAAAATGTGAATATATATTATTTTATAATTACCATTAAAATAAATAAATAAATAGGTTAGAAATAAAAACCAAAATGAAAACAACTACCCCATACTACAAGGAGATGTTTTCATGCTGTCAACTTCATTCGCATAAGAAAGTATATAAAATAATCTTTTGTGGAGTTAGGATTGGTAACGCAAAGTAAAAGTCTATAGCTTTAGATTGATTTGAATTATTATATGATTGTAAATTGATGCTTAAGATTACGGTTATGTCTGACAATTAGTAGATAGTTGTTAGCATATTAAATTAGCCGATAGCATATTGCTTTAGTTAATTTAATTAGTGGATTACATCAGCTGATTGTATAAAATGTTTGATAAAATTAATTGATAGTTAATAGTTATTTGATTGTTTGATAAAAGGATGTGATTATATTTACTATTTGTTTGAATAATTTATTAGTTATTAATATTTTGTATCTATTAATATCAATTATATTATAGATAATAATTTTTTAATATAATATTATTAAACATATTTAAAGGATTTATATATTAATTTCTTAGTTATATAATTATTTTTAATATAATTTGATTAATTATTAAATTTAAATTATTTGAAGTATATTTAGATATTTTTTTGTAATTTAGGTTATTTGGATAATTATTGTAATTGCTAAAGATAAAAGAGTATTTACAACTCTTATGTCAAATCATCTTAACTATATGAGTTTTATTGCATAGTGTAAGAGAATCATATCTTATATATATTAATGGAAAATTCTACAGCGCTCGGCGAGCACCGATGAGCATCACTAACGACGAGTACCGATGAGCATTATTAATTTAATTTATAAAGATTTAAAATATAAATGACTCAACATATAATGATAAATTATTTAAAAATAAAAAGCTAAATTAATTAAAAATATATTATTTTATTTTTAATTTTCTTTTAAACATAGATCAAAATACATATCTACCCCTAAATTATAAAACCTTAATTTTTGTTTATTTAAAATTAAAACCGATGCCGCTGCCTTCTGTCGTTGCGGTCGCCAAGATTAATCTTTGTTCATCTAATGTCGGTTTCAATCCTAGTGAAACAGCAGTATCCGATTAATTGTTCAAAAAATTTGTTTAACCGGTGATTAATCTAATGTTCATCTTATTGAAACCGGTGATTAATCTTTGTTCATCTGATTGAAACCGACTTTAGTGGAAGGATTCAAAATTTGGGCATTTGAAGCAGCGGCCGGGTAGTGGCGACAGCTTGAATTTCAAATGAACAAAAATTAGGTTTTTGTAATTTAAGGTAGATAGATATTTTGATTTATGTTTAAAAGAAAATTAAAAATAAAATAATATATTTTAAATAATTTATAATTATACAGTAAATATTTTATATTTTTAATCTTTATAAATTGAATTGATGGTGTTCATCAGTATTCGTCATTAGTGGTGCTCATGAGTACTCGCCGAGCATGACACACTCATTTTATATTAATAAGTAGTCCAACTCACCACCATTCCCTCCTTTTGTGCCTTAGACTATTTTCCAAACTATATGGACAAAACCTTAGTACGTGGATTCATGGAGGGAGACAGATTAAACGTCTGAAGGGCTAGAGTCATTTCTATATATTTGTAGGATAAATATTCTATACACAGGCGGTGGAAACTGAAAGTTTCCACAAGCGCCTTAGTTTTAGGGTATAGGGAGTTAGTTTAAGGTATAAGGTTTAGGGGTTTAGGTGTAAGGGGTTAGAATTTAGGGATAGTTGTTTCAATTTAAGGTTTAGGGTTATAATTTAGGTTTTGTAGGTTAAAATCTAAATCCTCACCATATTACCCTAAAAACTAAACCCTAACCTATAAACCCTAAATTATAACTCTAAACCTTAAATTGAAACAACTATACCTAAATTCTAAACCCCTACACCTAAACCCCTAAACCCTATACCCTAACTAACTCTCTATACCCTAAAACTAAGGCGCTTGTGGAAACTTTTAGTTTCCACCGCCAGTGTATAGGATATTAATCCATATTTGTATACATATTTCTGTATGTATTTGATTGTTCAATTAAAAACAATGTTTTTATAAAAATATATAAATTGCTTTTAGTTTCTTTTTATTTTAAAAATGTATACATATATGAGCAAGAATATTTGGCCAATTGGCTAAGCTGCTCATCTTTGTTCCCTTAGGTTATGGGTTCTATACCCACTAGGAGCACACATTCCTTTCCTTAGAGTCCTCATTTCCCTCTCCTCTAGGTAAGATTAGAATTAGAATTAAGATTTGTCAAAAAAAATGTATACATACATTTATATATTAGTAGTGGATTAAGATTATTTGTGAAGTGAAGTTAAAAAAAATCATTGTCAGCCCTTCTGAGAGGTTTGGGGTGACTTCAATTCTATTCTCAGCCCCTTGTTATGATAGATGATGAGGGAATTGCCATGGCACATGCACCTGAAGAAATCACTGATTTGGCAGGGAATGATGAGCTGGATTCGATGGTTACAGGGACACCAAAATTGCGTAGGGGTGGAAGAGAGAGAAGAGTCCCAAGGGTCCTAACAGATTTTGTCTTGTCCTAGTTACCTAGATGATAAATAAGACATGGAATGTAATGAGCAGGGTGTAAAAAGAAATAACACTATTTTCTTTATGAACGTTCTTAATCTAAGAATTTCCTTTTTCCTATTTTTCATCTTATTGTAACGACTCGAGCCTTATTCTTGACAACAATTTGGTTCTTTCATTGTTCTCACCATGGTAAACAACAGGGAAGCTATCCGAACGTTGCAGGAAACAACGACTTGTCACGAGAAGCTTTTGACTTCCCTCCAACAGTTTACCGGGAACCAGAATCGCTGGAATGAAGACACCCAACGCACCCTCCAGGATATGGCGAAACAAATAACTACCATATCTCTCGTGATGGGAATCTCTGTTGAAACCTCCCACGCCGGGGAGACAGCACCAGTTTTGAACCGTGGGAAAGCCAAGGTCAAGGAGGAATCAGACGATGTGTTTCCATTTGCACCACGTCCGGTTCAAGCGGAAGTGCCTATCTTCAACGGTACAAATTCCGACGAGTGACTCGCCTCCGCCAACGATTTTTTTGAATTCTATAACACAGAGGACCACCACAGTGTTACGATGGCTTCCTTACGGATGGAAGGCACAGCAAAAATGGTTCCGCTAGATGCAACAGCAGCGCCAGTTGGCATGATGGAATCACCTGGTCGACACCATTCATCGCCGATTCTCGGTCACGAAGATTGAATCGCCAGAAGGTCAGTTGACAAAGCTTATCCAGGTTTCGTCTGTGGAGGAATATCAAACTCGGTTCGAGGACATGGCATTACGCACCACCGCAAATTTGTCTGAAGGGTTTTTGACTCAGTGCTTTATCTCCAGTCTCCTGTCCGATATCAAACATGAGGTTCTGGCGTTGATGCCACGAATGATGATGGAGGTTCTGGCACTCTTCCATGAGGCCAAGATCACCGAGACAAAGAAGATATTGGGTCGCTCTAATGGGCCCAGGCTCTCTCCCAATTTGCCCAATTCGACTATACCAGCATCCGAGCCCAAATCCCTCCCAGGTCGACCCCCTATTAGAGACTCATATGTTTCGTTCCAATCCTATTCAACCTCGACGTATTTCCATCATCGAGGCTCAGACACGTCGGGCTAAAGGATTGTGTTATTATTGCGATGAAAAATCCGTGCCTGGTCATAAATGCAAGAGCCCCAATTGTTTCTTTTGGACGATGAAGCTCACGATCTACACAACCCTCAGGAGGAGATGCTTGCCGATAATATCCAGGACAGTCCAAGGTCTAAAGAGGAGGGGGACCGTGAGCAATGTTTGGTTTCTCTCAACGCGTTATCAGGTTGCCAAACACCTAATACTCTTTGACGGTGGTAGTACCCACAATTTCGTGCAAGCTCGAATGGCTAAATATCTCGGTTTACCGATCACAATAGCTCCCAGGTTTCGAGTTTTGGTGGGGAATGGTGACAGATTGCAAAGAGAAGGTTGTGTTCAAAATCTCAAGATTCAGATTCAGGGGGTTGAAATTCAAACTGATTTCTACATTTTGCCTTTAGAGGGAACTGAGATGGTGCTCGGTGTGGCGTGGATGGCGACCTTCAGTCCAGTCACCATGGGTTTTGCAAAATTACAGTTTAAGTTTCACCAAGGGGGAACCGAGCAGCTATGGCAAGGATAGGCTAGTTCCGAAACCCAACTTATATGCTTGTACACGCTGCGTCGAATGTCCAAAACACAAGCTGTGGCCGAATATTATTGTGTCCAATTGCACCTGGAATCTGAATCTCGAGAGGTGGGTTTGTCTGATGATATGCGACACTTGTTGGATGAGTTCTCTGATTTGTTTCTACCTCCTACGGGGTTACCACCTTCCAGGGAGAACGACCATGCCACTCACCTTGATCCTTCGAGCAAACCTGTTAATGTTAAACCGTATTGTTATGCTTATTTTCAGAAACAAGAAGTAGAACGCCAGGTCCAACAACCACTCCAACAACAATTAATCCGTAAGAGCCACAGTCCCTTTTTATCTCCTGTCATTTTGGTTAAAAAAAGATGGCTCTTAGTGTTTTTGCGTTGATTACAGGGCTTTGAACGCGATCACTGTCAAGGATAAATTCTCAATTCCGATGGTCGAGGAACTATTTGATGAATTGGGAGGATCACGATTCTTTTCTTAGTTGGATCTTTTAGAAGGTTATCATCATATTAGAGTGCGAGCTGAAGATGTACCAAAGACCGTCTTTCGGACACACAAAGGCCATTACGAATTTCTCGTGATGCCTTTTGGCCTGACCAACACGCCATCTACATTTCCCAAGTATTTGACTCTTTAATTATGTTTCTTAATCGAACGTGCCTGGTCTGTACCTACTACTGTCAAGGGGGTTCACGAATTCCTGGGTCTTGCGGGTTATTACCGCAGGTTCATCAAAGGTTTTACAACCATTGCTGCTCCACTCTCTGACCTTCTGCGCAATAGGAAGACGTTTGAATGGTCCGAGTCCACTCAACAGGCTTTTGACCAGCTTAAATTTTGTTTGTGCTCTGCCCCTGTCTTGAGTTTACTTGATTTTACTAAGGAATTTTCGGTGGAAACAGATGCCTCGGGGGTGAGCATTGGGGCCGTACTACACCAGGAGGGTCGACCTATATCTTTATATAGTCATAAGTTAAGCACACGAATGTAGGGCAGCTCGACTTATCAACGAGAAATGTTCGCGATCACTCAGGTTGTGGGAAAGTGGCGACATTATTCGCTAGGCCGATGTTTTAGTATTATTACTAATCAAAGGTCCCTTCGCGAGCTTAACCAGTAGACAATCCAAACTCCGAAACAACTATGCTGGCTATCAAAGTTAATTGGTTATGATTTCGATATACCCTATCGACTGGGCAAACTCAACGCAGTGGCTGATGCTTTGTCGAGAGAAGTGCCTGCATCTTGTATGCTTCTTTCGCGACCATTGTTTGGTGTGCATGAAGACATTCGTGTGGCTAGTTTTTACGACCCTGAATTGGTTCAATCGCGTCAACAGATTCAAGCTGGTTCTCCAGCTCTAGGGGGCTATGTTGACCACGAGGAGCTTATTGTACATCACGGCAGGATCTGAGTTCCAAATGAAGCAACTTTGTGTACACATCTACTTCGGGAGTTTCACGATTCAAAAATTGAGGGCCACTCGGGTATCAATAGAACTTTTAGGCGATTAACTGCAAATTTTGTCTGGCCTTCTATGTGACAGGATGTTTGACATTATGTGCAACACTGTCAAGTTTGTCAACGGATGAAGAGCGAGAGTCTTGCTCTCGCAGGCATTCTTCAGCCCCTACCCATTCCCGATCAGGTATTCGAGGATCTCTCTTTAGATTTTATAGTTGGTTTACCCCGTTCCAATGAAAAAAAAACAATTTTAGTCGTCGTGGATCGTTTGACAAAGTACGGACATTTCTTTGCCCTTCCCAAACATTTTGATAGTAAAATAGTGGCTAAAGTGTTAGTGCAGGGAATTGTGAAATTGCACAGAATTCCACGCTCTCTGGTCAGTGATCGTGATAAGGTCTTTACTAGTGAAGTTTGGACGGAAATGGCGAAGTTGCAAGGGATCGAGTTGTGTATGAGTTCCGCTTATCATCCTCAATTGGATGGACAAACGGAAGCTCTCAATAGATGCCTCGAGATGTACTTGCGTTGTATGGCCAATGAGGACCCCACCAGATGGGAGCAATATTTGTCGTGGGCAGAATATTGGTACAACACTGCTTACCGAAATTCAGCTGGCATGACTCCGTTTAAAGCTCTCTATGGCTATGATCCTCCTATGATGATCGATTACCTAGACCATAGCGCGCGTAATGATAAGTCCATCATGAGTTACAACAATGCAACGAGATCCTCCGTGTTCTGAAGCGTAATCTTGGGCAAGCTCAACTGCGAATGAAACATCATGCCGATAAACATCGTCGAGAAGTGGTTCTCTAGGTTGGTAGCTGGGTGTATGTTAAGCTTCATCCATACAAGCAACTTTTTCTACGTTTACACCGACATCAGAAGCTCAGTCCACGATTCTTTGGACCTTACCAAGTGGAGAAAAGGATCGGTACTGTAGCCTATAAGTTGACACTGCCAGAAGCATCTCGGATTCACCATGTGTTTCACGTTTCTTAGATCAAATCGTGTCGTGGAGAGCCGCTTCAACAGATAACTCCCTTACCACTTTTGCACGATGTTGCCCCTACGTCAACTACTGTCTCGAACCTTGAGGACAAGGTTCCTTTGAAAGATGGGGGTATTGTTATGGTAGATGATGAGGGAATTGCCATGGCACCTGCACCTGAAGAAACCACTGATTTGGCAGGGAATGATGAGCTGGATTCGATGGTTACAAGGACACCAGAATTGCATAGGGGTGGAAGAGAGAGAAGAGTCTCAAGGGCCCTAACAGATTTTGTCTTGTCCTAGTTACCTAGATGATAAATAAGATATGAAATGTAATGAGCAGGGTGTAAAAAGAAAAAAAACACTATTTTCTTTATGAACGTTCTTAATCTAAAAATTTCCTTTTTCCTATTCTTCATCTTATTGTAACGACTCGAGCCTTGTTCTTCACAACACCCCTATGAAAGGTTTGGTGGTTCATGTAGAAGGGATGGCGTGTGCCGCAAATTCTCTGAATTTCCTCCAGTAATTAAGATTGGATGACTTAGGCTTCCAGGGCCCTACCTTCACTTGGAAGAAGGTAATCTCCAACAATGTTTAGATAGATGTACGGGGAATGATGATTGGTGTGACCTATGGCCTATCTAACAAGTCACTCATCTTGCACGAATGGGTTCTGATCATCGCTCGATACAACATGAGGCAGCATGGCAGAGAGATCTTGGGTTCGTGGACATGGTTAAGGAAGCATGGAACAGGGAGACTTTCGGACACATTGGGAGGTGTAAAGTTGTTCTAATGGCTTGTAGTTGTATACAAGGAATTGAAAGGGCTTCGTAATTTTCAAGTAATATGAATCTTCATGAACTTAAGTCCAAACTAAAACATGAGCTTGATAATGGACATTAAACTTTAAAACGGCCAATGGAGAGACAACCCTCTTTTGATCCGTGAAGGTGTTATTTTTTCATGGCTCTTTTCAAATCCTCATATGGTATAAGAAACCATTTCTCGAGGCTATCAAATATTGAGTTGGACCAATTGACTATGGAAGTTCCCGAGGATAAAGTACGGAAGGTGGTTTTCGATATTAATATCCTATACACTGTCGGTGGAAACTGAAAGTTTCCACAAACGCCTTAAATTTAGGGTATATGGAGTTAGTTTAGGGTATTTGGTTTTGGGGTTTAGGTGTAGGGGGTTAGAATTTAGGGATATTTGTTTTAATTTAAGGTTTATGGTTATAATTTAGGGTTTATATGTTAGGGTTTAGTTTTTAGGGTAATATGGTGAAGATTTAGGTTTTAACATATAAACCCTAAATTATAACCCTAAACCTTAAATTGAAACAATTATCCCTAAATTCTAACCCCCTACACCTAAACCCCTAAACCATATACCCTAAACTAATTTCCTATACCCTAAAACTAAGGTGCTTGTGAAAACTTTCAGTTTACACCGCCTGTGTATAGGATATTTATCCTAATGTGTGTGTATATATATATATATTAATGTTTTTATATAGGGTTAGGATCAACTTACACAGTGTAAAACTCTTTATGTTTTACACTGTGTAACTGGATCCTATTTCTTTTATATATACACATTAATACATACACACATAACATACATACATATTATATATATATATATATATATATATATATATATGTTATGAATATTTATCTATGTGGATGTCTATCATGATTAGAACTTTATCTAAGAAGTTTGATTTATTTATTATTAGGAATATTATCTCTATTATTTAGAGTTTAATGTGTTATGTACTTCTTATGCCTATAAATAGATGATTCATTGAAGGCATTGTACATAATTCTATTTTTTGAGAATAATACAATCTGCCTCTTTCTTTCATCTCTTTGTTCTTCTTGTTCTTCTTTATTTTATTCACAACACGTTATCAGCAAGAGTTTGCTCGAAGAATTTTGACGAAACCAAAAACCAAATTAATCTTCAGTCGAACGTGTCGATGGTCTTACTCCAAAAATGTTGCTAATATGTTGCGGCAATCGAAAATCCCAATCATCAAGATTCTTGATCAAAGAATACAAATTCTGCATACGGCGATAAAGTTCCCTAATGACATTCAGGTAAAACTATTAATGTTTCGCCTTTAGTTACATAATCAAGTTTATGTATTTGACTTGAATTGAATTTCCTAAAAAACTTTTTAATGCGGTCTATTGAATTTTTATCAAATTTAATTTGATTTGAATTGTATTACGTTAAACATCCCGATTTGATAAATAATTATCATTATTGTTTGAATTTTTCTAGTTGAAGTCTTTTTAATCTAATTCATATTTTATGCTTATTTCATGAATTTTTCATTTGACCGAATAATATAATCAAAAGAATAGAAATTGTCTTTATCTATGATTAAAGGATGTGATTATGTATTATATTTATTAATTCTCATATCAATAAGTTTCTAAAGAATAGAAATTGTCTTAGTTTATATTATTCTATTGATGATTGATGAGAATTGATGTTTTAACCGCGTTTTGAGTTTTACATGATATCTTTAAATGGCTTGGAAAGAGATATGACATAAAGAGATTATGAGAAGTTGTCTTGGTTATTTGCTACATCTCAATTGTCCTCAAGAGGAAAATCAATATCGGTAAATTCTGATTTTATTTTATTTTCCTTTAAATTATGATTTTAATATGTGATAAATCATGGTGATTTTTAATCTATAAAAAAATTGTTATAAAGTCTATATTTGCTCGAAAGCAATATTTATTATTTTTCGAAAAACTCGACCATAGACTTCTCCCAATTTCAAGTTACGAAAATTCATCTTGGTCCAAAAAAAGTTTTATGGGAGGCATTCCCTGAAGTGAATGCAAAGCATGATGTTTATTCCATGCGATTATCAATGATGGGGCATTCCTTGAAGTGAATGCAAGCATGATGTTTATTCCATGCGGTTATCAATGATGGGGCATTCCCTGAAGTGAATGCAAGCATGATGTTTATTCCATGCGATTATTGGAACTGTTTTATTCCCTGAAGTGAATGCAAACATGGTAAATCATTATTCAATTAGAGACATAATTTCGATATAATCCAAGTATATTGGCTGAACATCCCGTTCTGCGAGGCTACTGGTCTCAAAGGAGGTTTTTAAAGGACCTTGTGGACATGTTTAACAATGCCGCGTACGAGGATTAAATCTTTGTTCTCTGTGATAAGGATATGTGAAAAAGGTTTCAAAGGCCCATTGGCTCTACTCCATTCCCTGAAGTGAATGTGAGATTATATTATGGAAGGAATAAAAAAAAACACATTAAAAGTTGTGGTCGTGGTCTAGGCTATGAATATACACATGAAAAAATATAGTCGTTTTAAGAATACTTCTACCCGCTGGTAGCGAAGTTATAAGGATGACAAAAGTGATAAAGATCATTCTAAGGAAGTGAAATCCTTTTATCAATGTTATGTTATAAACCATTGGTTTCGTAATTGTCAAACGCCAAAGTATTATAGACTTTATCCATAATCATGAATGATAAATGAAATAAAATATAAACAAAATTTGTTTATGGCGAAAATAATTATGGCGTTATTGGTCCAACTCAATTGGATATTGTTAATTTTCTCATATCCCTTGAAGGGAATAATTTACCATTTATTTTATTTCCCTTATAACCTCTAAAAGGAATAGTTGATTTATTTTATTTTATTTATGTTAATTCGTTTTATCTATTACTTATTTATGTTAGTTTGCTTTATGTTTATTTATTTCACATATTATTTATTTACGCTTTATGTTAATTTATTATTTGAAGAATATGATTACTTCTGGAATAAAATATACAATGAATTGTGGCTATTTATGCCTAGAATTGTGGCTATTTATGCCTAACAGATAATGCAAGTACTCATATTGTACTTAAGCATAAGAAATATTTTTCCCATTTAAATACAAGGGGAAATATGAGTAATATTTCTCAAAGTACTAAAATATCAATGCTTCGGAAGAGCACTTAAAAGTTTATCTCTGATAGATAATCGACTTAGTATGATGAGCTATATTTTATATTTTTCATTCCTCGAAGTGAATGATACAAAGTACATATTTTCATTACCCGAAGTAAATGAAACAAAGCACATTTTGAAAGGTGCATAATTATGCATTTCTCGATTAAAATGCAAGGGAATAATGTGAGTACTATATCCGGAAGTACTAATATCACAAAAGGCTCTGGTTGAGCAAATATATTATTGTCAAATGGAACTTTATTCCATATTCACAGTGCGTTATACTCGTCAAAGTCATAAAGAGACTTATTTAATTTTAAAGATATTCACGGTAATGGATATCATATTGAGACCATTAATCAATGGGATGTTGACTATCTCAATATTATGAGTATAAATCAAGGCAATAATAAAAACTTGAAAAAGTTATATGCACTGTCATCCATAGTGTACTACAATAGAATTAGTACAAATTGAAGCTCATGCTATTGTGAATCAGAAGTTTACTGATAACTTTATTATTTGGCAATTACCGGTTAGACCATCCCGGTTCAATTATGATGCGAAAATTTGTTGACACTTTCATGTGGTAATTTATTGAAGAGTTGAAATTTTCTTCAAAGTAATGTTTTCATGTGATACTTGCTATCAAAGCAAACCGATTATTCAATCATCATCAACTACGATAGATTGCAAATCTATTAATTTTTTTTCTGGAACGGATACAAAGGTGATATATATGGGCCCATACACCTTTCTTATAGTCCATCTAGATATTTTATGATTTTGATCGATGCATCGAATAGATGGTCATATGTATCCTTGTTATCAACCCGTAACTTGGTGTTTGCGAGGCTACTTGCTCAGTTGATAAAATTATGAGCACGTTTTCCAGATTACATTATAAAGACAATCGGTCTTGATAATGCCGGTGACATGTCATTTTACATGTAGTATCACTAATTCGCATCAAGCCAAAAAATTATTATAAGTTCTCCCCATTACAAATGGTTTTTGGTCAAAACCAAATATTTCTCATCTTAGATTTTTTTTTCTTGTGTGCGGTATATGTTCTGATTCCTCTACCACAACGCACAAATATGAGTTCTCAAAGGAGGTTGGGAATATATGTAGATTCAAATTTCCTTTGATAATTAAATATCTTGAGCTTCTGATAGGGAATTTATTTACGGCTCGATTTACTACTATCATTTTAATGAGTCGATTTTCCCAACATTAGGGGGAGAAAATAAAATAGCTGGGAAAAGAAATAAATTGGAATGGATTATCATTATCTTAGTTTGATCCACGTACTCAACAATGTGAACTATAAGTTCAAAGGATAATTCATTTAGCAAATCAATTGTCAGATGATTTTGCTGACTCTAATAGAGTGACTAAGTCACATATACCAGCTATGAATGCTCCATTTAAATTTGATGTCCCGGAAGGACAAATTCTAGTTGCTAATGAGTCTAACTTACGCCTGTAGCGTGGTAGACAAGTAGGTTCCAAAGATAAAAATCCTTGGGAAAAAAATGAAGGGAGCTATAGTTATGATGGTCTGATCGAGGAATTAATGAATTATGAAAATCTCAAGAAGAGATTAAAAGGTCTCAAATAGAGGCATTAACATGACTCAGGTACCTGATATTAAAGAGATCTCAATAGATTATGTCATGTCTGATAATAAATGGAACTGAAATCAAATCGACGTCGATAATACATTTGCATGCAATGTAGCACTAGAGATTTTATTTGATAATGTGGATCATGAATCATTGTCAATTGGACAATGTAAACAAAGAAATGATTGGCCAATATAGAAAGAGGCAATTGAGGCGAAACTAATATCTCTTTAGAAAAGAGAAGTATTTGGGCCTATAGCCCGTATATTGAAATGTGTAAAGCTCGTGGATATTAATGAGCCTTTGTGAGAAAGAAAAATCAAAAGGAGAAATCATAAGATATAAGTTTGTTTGGTTGCACAAAGATTCTCAAAAATACATGAAAATCGATTATGAGAAAAATATATTTCTCGGTGGTGGATGCAGTTACTTTTAGATAGTCTGACAATAAATGAAATAACTCAGTTTCCGCCTAATGGATGTTGTTACATCTTATTTGTATGAGCCTCTTGATAACAACATTTACATGAAGCTTCTAGAAGGATTTAGACTGCCATAAGCAGTTAATTCAAGTTCTCGAGAACATTATTCAATTATATTAAATATATCTTTTTATGGATTAAAATATTTTGGGCACATTTGGTATAATCGCCCCATTGAATACTTATTAGCGGAAGGCTATAAGAATGATTTAATTTCCAGAGCATTTTATTAAGAGGTTTAGCTCTGGATTTGTCATTGTTTTTATTATGTATGTTGGCGATTCATTGAGACTCATGAAGAGATCTCCTTAATAATGAAATCCTTGTGTAGCAATCGACAAGCACAGAAAAGTGTTTAAAGAGACTTTATATGCATAATGCATATTTGTTGACCACTATTTGGTTGTTAGGTCTCTTAATGTAAACAAAGATCCATTCCTCCTTTGAGAAAAAAAAAGTGATGATATTCTTGGTCTAAAAGCACCATATATACATTAATTGATCTGGAAGCATCGTATCTTGGTTGATCCAGAAATACTATCTAAGTGCTACGAGACCATTGCCTTTAAATAATTGCTATGCATGAGGCAAAGCCGAAATATGTGTTTAGCTAAACATATCCAGAAGATATGTGAATTGCTTTCACAAGATAAGATGCAAGCTATTTTATGTAGAGATAATGCAGAACTTATATCTCAAGGTGGATACATCAAATGTGATAAAACGAAACATATCTCTTTAAAGTTTCGTCCCTCATGATCTTCAGAAGAATAGTATTTGATGGATCATTTCAAGCAATAATTTGGAAGATTTATCCACTAGTGCATACTCTATTTTCAACATTTGAAGATTATATTCAAGATTGAATTAGGAAGATTCAAAGATTTTATGTGATATTTTTATGAGGGAGAGTAAATACGCGTTGCACTCTTTTTCCCTTAACCGAGGTTTTGTCCCAATGGGTTTTCCTGGTAAGGTTTTCAATGAGGCAACATGTTATGCGTATTAAAGATGTGTGTACTTTTTTCCCTTCACTAATGAAATTTTTTTCCCCACTGGGTTTTTTTTATCTTAGTAAGGTTTTAACGAGACACATTATCTTCATAGACATCCAAGGGGGAGTGTTATGAATATTTATCTATGTGGATGTCTATCATGATTAGAACTTTATCTAAGATGTTTGATTTATTTATTATTAGGAATATTATCTCTATTATTTAGAGTTTAATGTGTTATGTACTTCTTATGCCTATAAATAGATGATTCATTGAAGGCATTGTACACAATTCTATTTTTTGAGAATAATACAATCTCCCTCTTTCTTTCATCTCTTTGTTCTTCTTGTTCTTATTCTTGTTCTTCTTTATTTTATTCACAACAATATATATATATATATATATATATATATTTGTAAAACTTACATACATACATATACATTATTTTTATTCCAAATTGACTCATATTCTTCTTTTTTTGTAATTTAGTCTAATGTTTATAATTTTAATTTAATATATTTGTTCATTACAGCCCTAAAACTTTTTTTTTTATTTCAAATTGACCCCTATCTTTTTTTTTGTAATTTAGTCAAATGTTTATAATTTTAATTTAATATCTTTGTTTATTATAGTTCCTAAAACTTTATTTTTATTCTAAATTGACCCATATTCTTTTTTTGTAATTTAGTCAAGTGTTTTTAATATGAAGACATTTTTATTCATGTTAGTCCCTAAAATTTTATTTTTCACAACAATTGACCTTTTTATTTTACAATTTTTGTAATTTACTCTAATATTTTAGAAATGAATCATATGATGATATTTTTGTTTAATTTACAACTTTTGATGATATTTTTGTTCGTGAAAGGCGTTGAATAATTAGCTCGAAATGAATGATCAACCTAAAGTCTATCGTTTTTTTGTACGAAACTCAAACTTAATACGAATTCAAAACCCAAACTAACCCGACCTGAAATGAACCCGACCTGAAGGCTACCTGAACTTGAATTAACCCGTCAATTAGCTGTTTTGACCCGACCTGAAATGAACTCGACCTGAAGCTGACCCGCACCTGACCCGAGTCGAGTCAAAACATCAAATCAACCTGAAAATGACATGTATCCGATTTGACCCGACCTAACAGGACCCGACCTGAAACCCATCCGATTACCTGTTTTTACATCCCTAACTGGGGTAGACAGTCTTTATTCTATGTTTTTTCCAAAAAAATTAGTATATTGTAGGGAAGAGCGTGGTTGATTTTGTTCAAAAAAATTTCCATGGCGAACTGTTACCTACTGAGGTTAATCACACAGTTGTTTTCATTTCTAAGACACCTTCGACTGAGTCATTCTCTCAATCCAGACCGATTAATCTGCCCAATTATTTATAAGACATTGACTAAGGTAATGGTGAATCGGTTAAAACCCTTTTCACCTAGGTGAATTTTGCACTCTCAGGTGAGCTTTGTTCCTGGGAGATGCATAATGAACAATGTTATTCTTTTACATTCGATGCGTAGATGAGAATTATGATTGATTTAGAAAAGGGCATATGACAGCTTAGAATTTAGTTTTATTGTGGATAGTCTAGTCGATTTGGGACTTCCGAATGGACTCATAAGTTTGATCATGGAGTGCATTTGTACCGTTTCGACACATATATTATGGAATAGTGAGTTAACCAAATAGTTTTTATCCAACACGAGGTGATCTCATCTTGTCGTATATATTCGTTCTTTGTATACAACGACTCTCTCAAGCAATTGATGTTTAGATTGAACAAAAGAAGTGGCGAAAATACATCTTAATCGAAATGGTCCAGGCATATCATACTTCCATGCCCCTTAAGGAGCGGTTCATGGTCAATTTTCGACATAATAGCAGTTATATGTGATGAAAATTGGACTATTTTATTTCATTTTCTTTGTTGGATAGCTATTTGGTTCGGATCAAGATGAGTAGCTATTTGGTCTCTCTCGTAGTATAGGGATATGTTTGGTAGTGAATGCTCTCCGACATGGGGTATCAATTATCGAAGAATTGAAGTGGAATCGGATTGTCATATCAAGTGCAGGAGCTTGCCAGCACACTACTGCTCTAGTTTACTTGTTCTTTTTTGTTCATTTCAAGTAAAAAAAATCATTATCAATGTATCAAACAATCATTCAACTAATTGTTAATATGTATATGTAACATTCAAATATAAATAATTAAATCCACACTGGAATTTTAATCGTGTACAATACACAAGTCCGGAAAAAACTTTATTTATTTATTGGATAACTTATCTCAGCTAATGTGGCGGTTTGGGTGGAAGTTAATAATTTTTGTCTTTATTATTTTTACATAAATAACAAAAAAACATTAAATGAATCATTCAAACACATTCAACTTTCATTTACTATTTGTTTATCCTGACCTTTACATAATTTTAATATTTTAATATAAATATAAATGATAATTTTCAATATATTAAGATGAATTAATTTTATTATTCATCGTAATATTTTACTGATAAATTGTGTAAATAATAAATTAAATTTGTATATTTGGATCATGATTTAAGTATTTTAAATGTGTATTTTTCTTTAAAATTTCTTTAAGTTGAGATATTTGTTAAACACTAATATTTTAATGGACATCATGATTTTAGTGTTTTAAATTTGGATGAGTCTACCACGTACGTTTAACACCGTTGAACTTCACTAATGCTGAACACCATTAAATTTATTTATAAAGATTACAAATCTCAAGGACTAAACTTATAACTAAAATTACTTCAAAAGAAAATTAGAAACTAGATTCAATAAGCCATTTTATATTTTTTTCTAGTATTTTTAATTGATATATTAGAATCAAATACCCAAAATATTTTTAATATCAAAAACCCTAACCCAACCCCTTTATTTTTCTTCCGTCGTTGTCGTCGCCGCTGCTACCGTCGTCGTTAACCATTTCTGTCGGCGATCTTGGGTTGTGACCCTTTACTTGCGCTGTCCAGCTAAACCCATCGCCGCCGATCGTTTTGTTTCTGCAGCCCTAATCGCATGTCTTTTTCGATTTCAGCTGGGCGCCGCCATGATTCCGTTGACTTAGGTTGCCGTCGTACATTCCAGGTCGCTCCGTCGTTCCAAGAAATTCTATGCAAAGTGTAGCAGAATCTGAACAATGAACACAAGAAACTCTATGCTGTTTGAGCTCCAATGCGTGTTATATCCTTCGCTTCACTCTTCATTTACGTATCTTTTTACAAATGTACATGAATATGACAAATTGTAGCAGAATGTTAGCCTAGTGTTTCTCGCTGAAGCAAAATTGCAAGATTGAGCTTATATGGATTGTATATTATTATATATGTAGACATTCCTTTTTGTAGTTCAATGGGTTAAGGAAAATATTTAGTCAATAATCCGGCTTTATTGTCTAGATTATTTGTTACATCTCGCAATGCATCCGATTGCTTTTATGTCCTAGCGTGCCAATCGACAATCACTCTAACCTTAGAACTTGTTGATTTCTTTCTTCTAAAGATGATCCAAAAACACATCACTGCTTTACACTTAATTACATAAACTAAACATCTTTCAAATGATTATACTATGTTTTTTTCAGGTCACATGTATAAAATTTCCAGAGTAATAGTGCTACTTTTCTTCTACTTTCAAGAAAACAAAGCATTGGTGACAGGCAAGTATTGCAGTGATTTTCCTACATAATTTCCTTCTGATCTGACTCCGTCGTGGAATAATTAGTGACATTGATAGCCGATGCCATTTACCATATTCATTGTAAATAGAAATATCTTATGCTAATGAAGTCTGCCTTTATTGTCATTCTTCTTATGATTCAATGTTCCTAGGATAATGCTTCTATTTCACCATGTGTAGCCTTAGGATGACCACCCAATAGTTTCTAGACTTGGGTGTGGTATGTTCTCGGTTTTGGCTATTTCAAAAGATGAAATTTACTCTCTTTTTTTTCTTTTTAAATTTGAATGTGAAAAAGATATGCCCTGTTTTTGTCTCAATTTTTTAGTAATTGCTTTCACTTTTTGTCATTCTTTTTAAATTTTATATATGGTGTGTAAGAAATATGACAAGTTAGTTACAGATTTATTTATTTCAAAATCGTTTTCTTGAGGAAATAATTATTAGATTATGGTTACGAGTTGTTAGGATTAGATATTTTACAGCTAAGTTAGTTATTAATTAAAAGATTTTATTTCTTTACTATTATATATTGTAAGTAGGATTTAATTGAATAATAAGAGAAAGTTTTATTCTTTTCTACTTTTACGTTTGACCTCTCCTCTCCCGAAATACAAAGTCAAAATCCCTCGTTTCCTAAATTCCTAATATGGTATCAGAAGACTTTTCGAGTTCTTCCAGTGAGAATCTGGGTTTCAAGAACGATGATCCATCTGATGCGTTTTACATCCATCCGAACGAGAACCCGGCGTTGGTGCTTCCATCTCTCTGTTAAACGGTGACAACTATCATGCGTGGGCTCGTTCGATGCGGATGTCGCTTATTTCGAAAAATAAGCTTGGGTTTGTCGATAGTTCGATTCAGCAACCACGGAAGGAGGATCCGAGGTATTCTGCGTGGATCAAATGCAATAATTTGGTCTTTTCTTGGATTCAACGAGCCTTGAATCAAGAAATTGCTCAGAGCATCATATGGATTGACAGCGCTTCTGAGTTATGGTCTGATCTCTTCGACCGCTTCAATCAGGGGGATTTACTTCGAATCTCTGATTTGCTTCAGTATTTCTACTCCTTGCAACAAGGTACTCTTCCGGTTAATACCTACTTTACTCAATTAAAAACCATATGGGCTGGGATTTGTAACTTGCGTCCTTTAACTGCTTGTGAGTGCTCTTCTCTGAAATATAGAAATCATGATTTCTTGCTTAGGTTCTTGAGAGGATTAAACGAGAATTTCTCTGTCCAAAAATCTCAAATTCTTATGGTTAAGCCCCTGCCTTCGATTAATGAAGTTTTTTCAATTGTTATTCAACACGAAAGGTCTATTAATGTTGTCATTGGTTCTAATGATTCCAACATTTTAATGGCCGATAGGGTTTCTTTTAAATCTGGGGATCATGTTGTTAGACAAGAAAATAGGTATTCTGGTAGTAAGAAACCCACCTCAGGGAATAAAAGGCCTTTGTGTACCTTCTGTGGTTTATATGGTCATGTGGTTGATAAATGCTATAGAAAGCATGATTTTCATCCTGGTTTTCAGTCTAGAAATCAAAACAGTAGGGTTAACCAAGTTGGGTCCAACACTGAGTCATTCTTGCAAATCCCTGAATCTGTTGACAAAGATGAGACTCGTTCAGTTTCTTTCACCAAAGAACAATATGAGAGTTTGATGGCTTTACTTCAGTCAAAGAATTCCTCCAATGCTATAAAGGAGTCCACTGTTAATATGCTTTCTTCCGCCTTTGGTTCTGTTCCACAAGAAGAGACAGGTATCACTCTTGCTTCCTTTAATTCTTTTAATGTGTCTAGTTCCTGGATTGTAGATTCAGGAGCTACTGATCATGTTTCTTATTCTTTAGATTTCTTTCATGAATATAATATTGTTCATGATAAATATGTTAGGTTGCCAAATATTGTTTTAGTTAAAGTTGAACATATTGGCACTGTGCATATAAACAATTTCCTGACTTTATATGGAGTTTTACACATTCCTAGTTTTAACTTCAATCTTGTTTCTGTTTCTCAATTGGTTCCAAATAAATATATTTCTCTTACTTTTTCTTCTGCTGGTTTTTGTTTACAGGATGCTCACAGTTTGAGGATGATTGGTACAGCTGAGTGTATACATGACTTATATGTTCTGCATTCCACTGTCTCTACTCAAGTTCATAAGTCAGTTGTCTGTTCCCTATCTTCTTCAAATTTGTGGCATGTTAGGTTAGGGCATCCCTCTCCTGCTAGAATGAGACATTTTTCTCAATTGCATAGTGTTATTCCCAATAATTTTTGTTCGGATTGTGATGTATGTCACCTAGCTAAGCATAAGAGGCTTCCCTTCCCTGTTAGTACATCTAGTTCTGATTTTTTGTTCGATTTGGTTCATATGGATGTATGGGGTCCATTTTTTTGTTAAAAGCTTGTATGGCCATGCATATTTCTTAACTGTGGTTGAAGATAAGAGTAGATATGTTTGGCTTTTCCCTATGAGAAATAAAACTGAAGTTAGAAATCTCATTGTTGAATTCTGTCAATTTGTTGAGACTCAATTTTCTTCTAAGATTAAACGCATGCAAACTGATAATGCTCATGAGTTTGATATGGTTAATTTTTATAAAGCTAAAGGTATAATTCATCAGAATTTTTGTACTTATACCCTTTAGCAAAACAGTACTGTTGAAAGAAAACATTAGCATGTCTTAGTAGTGGCTAGATCCTTAAAAATCCAGGCTAATTTACCCTTAAACTTCTGGGTAGATTGTGTTTTACACTCTGTTTTTTTAATCAACAGAACCCCTACCCCTGTTTTGTTAAACAAAACACCTTTTGAAGTTTTATTTCAAACTAAACCTAAACTTGATGATATTAAAACTTTTGATTGTTTGGCTTATGCTGCTGTCTTACCTAAGCCTAAGACTAAATTACACCCTAAAGCTATTAAATGTCGATTTTTTGGATATCCGAAAAACATTAAGGGCTTTAGATTATATGATCTAGAAACAAAAAATGTTTTTGTATCTAGAGATGTTGTGTTTTCTGAAACAATTTTTCCTTTTCAAAACTCTAAGTCTTCCTATGAAGTTATTTTGCCAACATTTGAAAACAATGACTTAATGGATGATCTCTTACCTACTAAACAATCTGATGTTATTGTTCCTTTTAAGAATCATGTAAGTCCCTCATCCTTAGGTAAGTATGATTCTGTTGCTCCTAATTCTATTCCTAGTGATGTTGTATCTAAAACATCTAAAGAAGTGGGACATGTTTCATCTATGGATTGCTATCATCATGATTCTGTTGTTCCTGCTCCTATTCCTACTGCTTCTGTTCAACATCAGAGACCTACCAGAACTGCTAGATTACCAAGCAAGTTTAAAGATTATCAAGTGGATCTACCCAAGTCAAAATCTTCTAAAACATCTCCTCATTCAATTAATCAGGTTATATCTTATTCCAACATTTCTGTTCCATATCAGTATTATATTAATTCTGTTGAAGTTTTAAAAGAACCTAGTTCTTATAAGCATGCTATAAAACATGAATATTGGAAAACTGTTATGGCTGAGGAAATCACTGCTTTAAAAAATAATAGAACTTGGGACTTAGTACCCTTACCACCAGGAAAACAAGCAATGTGATGCAAATGGGTTTACAAGACTAAACTCCATTCTGATGGTTCCTTAGAAAGGTATAAAGCTAGGTTGGTTGCAAAAGGCTATACTCAACAACCAGAAATAGACTTTATTAATATCTTTAGTCCTGTTACAAAAATTACCACTATTCGAACTCTTCTAACTGTTGCTGCTGCTAAAAATTGGAAATTACAGCAATTAGATGTTAATAATGCTTTCTTATATGGTTTTCTTAATGAAGAAGTTTATATGCAACCACCTTCTGGTTTTTCCCCTAAAAATTCTGATTTAGTCTGTAAATTAAATAAGAGCATTTATGGATTAAAACATACAAGTAGACAATAGAATGAAAGGCTTACTTCTGCCTTAGTTAGTCAAGGGTTCAAACATGCTACTTCTGATAGTTCTTTGTTTTTAAAGGGTGTTGGTGATGATTTTCTTGCTTTAGCAGTTTATGTTGATGATATTGTCTTTGCTGGTCCAAACTCTAATTATATAAGTAGCATTAAAACTTTTCTACATGAAACCTTTAGAATCAAAGATTTAGGGGATCTTAAGTTTTTTCTTTGTTTTGAGGTGGCTAGAACTTCCAAAGGTATAAACCTTTGTCAAAGAAAATATACCTTAGACTTGCTTGAAGAAACTGGCTTTCTAGATTCCAAACATGTCTCTACACCTTTAAACTGCAAATTATCTAAAACTGATGGAACTCCTTTGCCTGACATCACTTCTTATAGGAGGCTTATTGGTAAGCTTGTTT
This sequence comes from Hibiscus trionum, assembly GCA_030270665.1. NCBI lineage: Eukaryota > Viridiplantae > Streptophyta > Magnoliopsida > Malvales > Malvaceae > Hibiscus > Hibiscus trionum. The sequence goes on along the minus strand of BSYR01000002.1, from coordinate 6,605,718 downwards.
ATCTGACTAATATCAGGCCTGACTTTGCTTATGTTGTCCAGCAATTGTCCCAATTTCTGTCTATGCCTACTAACACTCATATGACAACTGCTCATAGAGTCCTTAGGTACTTAAAAGGTACACCAGGACTAGGGTTGTTCTTCTCTGCTGATAGTGATCTAAAACTCAGTGCCTTCTCAGATTTAGATTGGGCATCATGCTCTGACTCAAGGAAGTCCACTATTGGGTTTTGTGTATTTTTAAGCTCTTCTTTGATCTCCTGGAAATCGAAAAAACAACAGACTATTTCAGGTCTTCCAGTGAAGCTGAATACATGTCTTTAGCTTCTGTAACCTGTGAAATACAATGGATTTCTTATCTGATTTATAAATTCCTTTACATTCAACTAATCTTTATTGTGACAATTTATCTGTTGTGAAAATTACAGAGAGCCCAGTTTATCATGAACGGACCAAACACATCGAGATAGACTGTCATCTGGTTCGAGAGAAGATACAACAAGGACCGATACGTCTGCTTTCTGTGTCTACTCATAATCAGCTTGCTGATTGTTTTACAAAGGCTCTTCAGCCATCTTTGTTTAGGGGTTCTGTAATCAAGTTGGGCATTCAGAATCTGTATGCTCTAACTTGAGGGGGGCTATTAGATTATGGTTACAAGTTGTTAGGATTAGGCATTTTACAGCTAAGTTAGTTATTAATTAAAGATTTTATTTCTTTACTATTATATATTGTAAGTAGGACTTAATTGAATAATAAGAGAAAGTTTTATTCTTTTCTACTTTTACGTTTGACCTCTCCTCTCCCGAAATACAAAGTCAAAATTCCTCGTTTCCTAAATTCCTAATAATAATATTGATGTCTTGAATCTATCCTGACATTTTCTCACATGCTTCAATTGCTGACAATGGCCCCAAAGCATTGTGTTGTTTTAGTTTAATGGTTGGTCGAAATAATGAGAAAATAACAATAAGAAAAAAAGGAAGTCTTTGCATTGTGTTGTTTTGTTTAGACACAGCTAAAGTTGAGTTTTCATAATGATCAAAATCATTTCATAAAGAGCATATAGTTTAACCTTGATCTGCAGTAAGCAGGTGGGTAATTATGCTTGTCCCGAATAAAGCATTTGTTTGTTCCTTTAATCAAAATCATTTTGTTTTGTTTTGACACAGCTAAAGTTTATGTCATTTTGTTCCTTTAATAGCAGAGAAAAGTTAGGTACACCAGATTGTGTACTAAAGGCATAAACTGGCCTAAAACATCAGACCTGAAACAAATGTGTCAAAGTTATTTAAACATGTTCAAAACAAGGACTTCACCAAAATCAATTAGAGAATGACAACTTCTAGAAATGCTCATTGTTGCTTTAATACTAAAGCTCATATACGAAGATCTTATCTTGGCTATAAATGAATGTTGTCACTTTGATTATATATGAACCATAAATTTCTAAATTTTGTCTCATTTCAGTTTCTATAAAAATACAACCCCTTAGACTTAATGATTATGTTCAACTACACTCGACTATAAATGAATGTTGTCACTTTGATTATTTTTTCAATTTTATATTTCTATTAACCTTCTCTGTTTCTCGAAGTCTCCTATTGTTGTAGGAGAAGCATTTCTCTTTTTTCCTCTAAACAATTAAAATTTTGCCGAAAAGAATTTTTGTCTATTATTCTCCAATGATCAAACTCTGAAAAATAAGTGGCGGCGTCCGCCGGTGGTAGTGATGGGTCCAACGAAACTATCGATGGTGGCAACAATGATAATTTTGGAGGTTTTGGGTTAGAGATTTAAGGCTATTTTGGAAAATTTTGATATTTCTTTGAAAATTATTTTATTTTCAGTTTTTTAAAAAATAAAATTAAATATCACGTGTCTAAATTTGATTGGGTATTAAATTTGTTTAATAACACAACCTTTAAACGTTAAGTGATTGAAACTTTGACCACCTAAAATTAACAATATAAAATGGTAGACATCAATTTTTACTAAAAAATAATTTAGGCACCTAAATTTAAAAAATTATAATTTAAGCACTTATTTGTATATTAAGCATATTTAAATTATGCTAATATTTTATAATCAATATTTTGTTTGTTATAATTAGTCCTATAATTGAATAAATTAAAATTTTATTTATCGATAAAAGATGTATAATTGGATTGCATTCACAGTCTTAAAATTGTTTATTAATAAAAAATGTATTAATCGCATTGCATTTGTAGTTTTGAAATTTGTATATTGGGAAAATAAGATATTTTATTTTTTATATTATATTTATCTTAATTATCATATCATGTGTCACCTCAGCTGGATAGATGACACAATAAGTATATGTACCTTCAAGTTCCTAAAATTAAAATTGCAAATTAGTTATAATACTGATGAACTTAAAGTTCAATTTAATTTAACATTTAATGCACATTCAGAGCTCAGCCACATTAATTTTTTTGTAAAACTAATATTTGATTTGATATAACAAATAATCTAAGGACTAAATTACAAAGTAAATAAATTTTTAAGTAATCAAAAGACTCACATTTGCAAGTAAATTTTAGACTTAAAATGTTTTGAAGTCAAAACTTAAACCCCATAAAATTTTCTAAGTGTTTCAAAGCCAAAATACACAAAATTGCCCAGACGTTTCGAAACACCCCCAAAGTGTTTCAATACGTTTTGCCACTGGAAATGTCTGTTTCGATACGGACCAATCTGTTTCGAGACAAGGATTTCGAAACGGGCTTCAAAACACCCCCAAAGTGTTTTGAAGCCAAAATACACAAAATTTCCCAAGCGTTTCGAAACACCCCCAAAGTGTTTTAATATGTTTTTCCACTGGAAACATCTGTTTTGATACGAACCAATCTGTTTCGAGACAAGGAATTCAAAACGGGCTTACCCGTTTCGATACAACCTTCATCTAGGCTTTTGATTTTTAAATGTTGTTTCGAAACGGCTCATACCCGTTTCGATACAGGGGTTAAGTATTTTCAAAATCTAGCATTAAATAAACTAACTGTTACTTGTCAGAAACGAACTTTTGAAAAATTGGTTAAGTGTTTCGATACACCCCTAAGCTGTTACGAAACACAAGTTTACAGTTTCAAAACGTTTCGATACAGCCTATAGCTGTTTCAATACGACCTTCTTTTTACAATTTACAGTTTCAATCTGTTTCGATACGGCCTATAGCCGTTTCAATACGAATCCCTTTTTACATACGACTCTTTCTTTTTTTGGTGTTTGTTTCGATACAGGGCCTCGTGTTTCGATATGGGTAGCTGCAGAACAGCATTTATGAAGGGAATAGAGAGCTCCAACGGCTCTATTGATGATCTCAACCACCCAAACGGCTAGAAATCAATGAGAAGGTATATAAACAAGCCTAAAAAGCACCAGCAACAACTATTGAACCTTCAAGCAGCATCCAAGCAATTATTCCAAACCCTTGAGCTTATAGAGTCAAATTTGTGTACCCAACTTGTAAAATTCTTCATTGTTTATCTATCTTTCAAGTTTGGGGGTTGTTTGTTTGTAATTGGGCAATTAATTAGTCCATTGAGAGATACATTTCAGATTGTCTTACTTTCTTTGTAATTGTGAGTGAATTTGATTAAGATTTGGGTAGAAAGCTTAATCGGTTTGTAAGGTTTCCTCCTAATCCGAGAAAAGGGAAAGAATCAATTAGTGGATTGGTTGAAAATCCTTAGTAGGAGCTAAGGTAGTGGATGTAGAGGTTGTTAGAAGCTTGAACCACTCTAAATTGTCTTGTCTCATCTTTTTCAATTTTTCCTTTCCGTCCTTCAAATTTTTAATTGCCAATTCACCCCATCTTGGTCATTTGGAATTGTGTGATCAACTCAACAATTGGTATCAAAGCTACACTCATTGGAAGGATTACAACCCTCTTGAGTCGATTCTTGGAGAGTTCGATCAACAACAACTAGAAGCAATGGCATCTACCTCCGGTAACAACTACGAGTCGCAATCTATCACGAAGCCTCCTTACTTCAATGGGGATAACTATCCCTATTGGAAGAATAGGATGAAGCTCTTCATCAAATCTAATAATTTTCTCATATGGGATGTTGTGGAAGATGGCCCAACCATTCCCGTGAAAAGAACCGATGAAGGAAGACTCGTTCCAAAGTCCAAGTACAAAATGAACGAGGAAGAATGAAAGAAGCTTCAAGTCAATGACAAAGCTCTACACATGATCTTTTGTGCTCTTGGACTGGATATGTACTCGAAGATGTCTTCGTGTACAAGTGCTAAGGAAGTGTGGGACAAGCTAGAGACCACATATAAAAGAACCAACGATGTCAAGGAGACCAAGATTGGGATCCTTAACCATAGCTACGAGAGTTTCAAGATGGAGTTGTCGCAACCCTTTTTAGGAGCTTCGACTTTTTGGTAAACTCTTAAAAAACGGAGTCGCCACCAATCTTTTTGATAAAAGTGTGATTGGATCACTTTAAAATAAGGTTATTTTAATAAAACATTTTATTTTATTAAAAAAAACGATTTTGGTCTATGAAAACCAGAAAACAGGTTCGAGGGTCGGTTATGCATGGGGAAGGGTTAGCACCCCATAACTCCCAAAATTGGTACCTAATTGATTTCAAAATCATTTTCAAAACTGGAATTTGTAAGTTCACGAAGGTTCGGTTTCATTTTTCCGTTTAATGAATATAAGTTTATTTTAACGGCCTTATCGCCCGGGAAATGAACTTTAATCACCGCCAACATTTCTGGCGCTAACTCGTCATCGTCGTTTGATAAGACACCGCATTAAATTAATTTCACTTTTCAAACATGGAAATTCAATGTGTTGAACATTTTTATTCATTCTAGGTTTGATTATTTTAAATCCTAAAAATTTCTAAGTCTTTTATTCCTAATTGAGGGTTTGAGTTTGTTTAAGCGTGTGTTATTTTTTGTGAAGAAAATTTTTCTACAAACACGTCTCTATCTAAGCTTTTAGAACGTAATCATAAGCTTTGACCTATTTCTAAAGAACAAACAAGAAACTTGAATTATTCCTTTGTGGTTTTTATTGTTTCTTAAAAAATCCCTTTATTCTTTTCTTTTTTAGCTTTAAAACTTAAACCATTCTTTTTGACATTTTCGCTTTTTAGTCTTATTAATTTTTTACATTTTTAATTTTATTTTTTCTTCATTTTTCAAATCTTTTTAGTTAAACCATTTTAAAAAAAATATTTTTACGTTTTTAAACTCTTATTCTCTAAAATTTTAAACTTTTAACCTATGGTTCTTTTTTATTTTTATTAAAATTCTTTGCTTTTCATGAATCTATGTCAGCCTACTTGTAAGATGCAAGAAAATACTAGAAATATGAATTAAGAGAGGGGAAGAAAGGAAAAAAAGTCATGGAAAACACGGTAATAGGGCAAAGTCAGATCCCTCAAAATTCATAGCATGAATGATTCATGAATCCATCAACCGGATAGTACCCCACTTTTGGTGGCACTCTTTTGCTCATACACTCCCCAAATTTAAAATTTCCCACTTTTCTATCTCAATCAGACATTAGAAGGTCAACGTCCCTGAAGAAAGGTTAACTCAATTAGGCATAATGTATTTTGAACACAAACTCATTGTCTCAAATATTCATGTGTGATCCAAATGGTCTTTTAAGGCTTGTGATGTAGGCTAGGCTCGGGCTATTAAGAAAAAGATATATAGGCTCAAATACATGTTTAAGGATGATTAAACCAAGAATCAACTTTTCCTGATGAAATCTCCGTTCTTCTTCTTTTATTCTTTGGATCACTCTAGACTGCCCATTTTAGGTTTTCACCCTAGAGTTCATTTCCTTTTTTGGCACACATCTCGTTTGAAGGATTTATTTCAAATTTTCCTTCGCATTTCTTCTTTCTTTTTTCTTCATTTATTTTTCTTTTTTTCTCTTATCTTTTTCTTTTCTTTTTCTTCCTCTTTTTTCTCTTCTCTTTTTATTTTCTTTTCTATTTTCTTTCTCTTTCTCTTTTTTTTTTATTTTTTTATTTTTCTTTCTTTTCCTTCTCGTTTTCTTCTTTTCTTTTCTTTCTTTTTCTTTCTCTTTTTTTTTCTTTTTTTCTTTTTCATTCTTTTCCTTCTTTCTTTTCATTCTCGTTTTCTTCTTTTCTTTTCTTTCTTTTTTCTTTTCTTTTATTTCTCTATCTTTTTCTTTTTCCTTCTTTTTTCCTTTTTGTGTCCTTTTCATTTCAAAATTTAGGACATTTGCTTAATTTGTCATGTTTCCTTTGCTTGCAATGCTAATCATTTTTGCCCCCTAGTGTGGGGAGTGATCCTTGGTTAGGGTTCAAACACAAGAAAAATAATATTAGGCTCAAGGGGGGACAACAAATGGATTTTTTTCATTTTCTTATTTGTGAAGGGAAATGAAGGAATGCCAAATGTCATTTCACACACAAATACCGTCGAAGAGAAGCAGTCTTCAGTTGGTAGATGTTTTTGAGTTATGACTTTATTCAAGGACCCTAACAGCAATGTCTGAGAGGAAAATTCACTCAAAATTCAGTCAAGAATCATTCATACGATCAATAATAGGGACTCTGCGAAGAAGATGTATGCTTGAAAAGAAATGGATGAAGAATGAGAAGAAGGGAAGAGGATGAAACAAAAATGAGAAATGTTTGCCACTTGAAAAAAATGCATCTTTAAACAAGTAGGTTAGCATAAAAGCCCTTATAAAATATCCCTAATGCTCGCGGGCAAAAGCAAAAGGGTTGATTCTAAGTATGATCCCAACTGTCTAGGAAGATTCTTTATTATTCAAAAGAGACAAGCATAAATTTCAGCTAATCTTGCCTTCATCTGTTTGTTGATGAATTTTCTAAATGCGTTCGTCATATTCTTCTTCTTTGAGTCTCCCACTTTTGATAGTTGCTAATATCAACTCCCCGTTCATGACCATGTCTGCAAAATCTTCGGTGACGTGATTTAACATATAGTCATAGAATGATCCATTTAGAGTCCACAAACATCAGAGTAACCTCATTTTCTAATAGTGAAGGTTGTACTTGGGCTGCCACATCTCGCCATCTCTGGATATACTAGCGGAAGCTCTCATTAGGATTTTGTTCCATATTCTGTAGTGTGATCCTGCTTGGGGCCATATTTGTCACATACTCGTATTGTTTGAGGAAAGCTTTTGACATATCTCTCCAAGTCCGTATGTTGACTCGACTCAGTTGAGCATACCATCAGATAGCAGACCCAGATAGACTGTCTTGGAAACAATGGATCAACAACTTCTCATTTTCTAAATGTGGTGACATTTTTCGACAATACATGGTCAAATGTGCCAATGGGCAAGTTCTCCCGTCATAATTCTCGAAGTCAGAGGCCTTGAACTTTGGAGGAGCCACCAAGTCAGATACTAGACTCAAATCTCTAGCATCTATGCCACCATAAATGTTTCTTTTTTGAGAAGATTTAATCATTTCCTCTAACTTCTTGTAGCGGTCTTCCCATTTCCTCTCGACCTTTGCCTTGTTAGTTATTTCATCGAGGTCATGCACCTCGTGGTTGCGAACCTCATCAGTATTGTCTTTTAATTCAGTACGGGCAGAAGATTCTACAAAATAGGGTAAGATCTTGACTTTAGGCGAAGCTATTTCATTTTGCATCCATGAATGTACGAAAGCCATCCCTGGGACTCGAGGCAAAGTATTGGTGTCTTCTCCTGCTTCTAGGTTTTTGAACCTAAACATGGCTGTGATTTGGTTGACTATTTTCCTGTGCGATAACTCAATCTCTTTCTTCAGATCATTTTCCATTTTCTCAAGCTTATCATGAATGCTCTTCTTATTTGCTTCCAGAGTTGTCAATCTTTCTTCTGTAGTCATAGCTCGAGTACCGTGTTTGCGCGGGATCTCTACTACTCAAATGGAATTTTCCAAAATTAATCTTTTTATTATACATGTGTGAATGCGATGATCGTATCATTATTTAATGCAAAAAAAAAACAAATGCATGTATGAAAAAGCATGAATGCATGCGAAGGGTCATCAATTCTATTAAGGTGTTGCTCTATAAGTAGCTTCCATTGGATGACGAAGGTCCTACGAATGTGTCTCGGCCTGAGCACTCATTTCTTTGATCAATCTTTCGAGCCTTGGTCCTACCTTCCCTATCGGTCTGACGTGGGGGCGAAGAAATGTAGCTTCTTGACGTCACATGCTTGGTTACGTCTTCAATTTTGGATGACGCTTCTACCAAACTCGTCTCGCTCCTGAATCCTTTTGGTGTTGCCCCTAATCCGAGTAGACCAATTCTCTTGGTTGGACCGTCGAAGTGGTCCCATAACACTTGCAACTTATGGTATTCTGCTTGGCGTTGATGTGAGCTTACTTTGATGTTTCCTCCACGTGATCACTCGACGAATTCTCATTGTTTGCTAGTCAACCTCAGTCTGGTAGCATACATTTGCATTCTCTTCCACTTTTAGGTACCTTCCATCCATGGCATAAGCTTTTTCTAATTGAGCAACATGCTTTAGAACCAATCCCCTCTAAATATGAGATGTATACAACAAATAAATATGCCACAAAAAAGTTAGTACTCTTTTTAATAAAAAAACAGAAACAAAATCTAAAAGGTCCAAAAAAAAATCATTGTACGAATAATTTCGGGCAAGCATTCTAACACTCCAGGACACGTCTCCACAAATTATTTTTGCGAAGTGATTTTGACCAGACTCAACACCCTAGGCTTTCCGCATGGCTCTATTGGGGTAGGCTTCAGATTCTCAAACTTGGTTCGGTTCTAAAAGGGTACCCGAGCTGTCCTTGTTGTCCCCTACTAAGAGTAGCAAGACCCTCGATTCTCACCCATCACAGGCTACAAACGAATCGAGTTCAACTCAGGAGGACTCACCACCGATGCCTTCTAGAAGAATCAATATTCTTACAAAGACAAAGGGAATGAGTCCCGAAGGTACTTGCTAGGCTCATAGGAAGAATCAATATTCTTACATGAGCAAAGCGTGTTACCCTCACTTAGACGAACGTGACAAAGCTCGAGTATAGAACTTGGAATTAGGTCTTAAATGAGTAAAATAGAATTACATCCATTAAGCGGACAAATAAATTAAACCTATTGTGAACTTACAAATTCCATTAGTTTTTTAAGAAACCCTTTTTCAAAACAATTTGAAATCAATTTGTGGCTTGACCCTCTTTTGTTTAAAAAAAACAAAACTTCCCCAGCAGAGTCATCAAAATGTCGCAACCCTTTTTAAGAGCTTCGACTTTTTTGGTAAACTCTTAAAAAACGGAGGCTCTACCAATATTTTTTATAAAAGTGTGATTGGATCACTTTAAAGTAGAGTTATTTTAATAAATCATTTTATTTTATTAAAAAACAACAGTTTTGGTCTGTGAAAACCAGAAAATAGGTTCAGGGGTCGGTTACGCGTGGGAAGGGTTAGCACCCCCACAACGCCCAAAATTGGTACCTAATTGATTTCAAAACCGTTTTCAAAAATGAAATTTGCAAGTTCACGAAGGTTCGATTTCATTTGTCCGTTTAATGAATATAAGTTTGTTTTAACGGCCTTATCGCCCGGGAAATGAACTTTAATCACCGCCAACATTTCTGGCGCTAACCTGTCATCCTCGTTTGATAAGACACCGCATTAAATTAATTTCACTTTTCAAACATAGAAATTCAATGTGTGAGCATTTTTATTCATTCTAGGTTTGATTATTTTAAATCCTAAAAAGGTTTAAGTATTTTATTCCTAATTGAGGGTTTGAGTTTGTGTAAGTGTGTCTTATTTTTTGTGAAGAAAAATTTTCTACAAACACGTCTTTATCTAAGCTTTTAGAACCTAGTCCTAAGCTTTGACCTATTTCTAAAGAACAAACAAAAAAACTTGAATTATTCATTTGTGTTTTTTTATTGTTTCTTAAAAAAAACCCCTTTATTCTTTTCTTTTTTAGCTTTAAAACTCAAACCATTCCTTTTTGACATTTTCGCTTTTTAGTCTTATTAATTTTTTACATTTTTAATTTTATTTTTTTCTTTATTTTTCAAACCTTTTTAGTTAAACCATTTTTTAGAAAAAAATATTTTTACGTTTTCAAACTCTTACTCTCTAAAATTTTAAACTTTTAACCTATGCTTATTTTTTTTATTAAAACCCTTTGAAATTTTATATTTTTTTAATTTTTAAACTTATTTTTAAACACATTTATTTATTTATTTATTTATTCCATTTAAAAAACATTTTTAAATTACCTAAGAACTTTTTAATTTTTATAACTTTTAATTTGATGGTCAAAGTTTTCTTTCAAAGCCCATTTATTTTCTGTTTAAAAGAAAAAAAACTTCTTATGTGTTTTAATTTTATTTTATGCCCTTATTTTATTTCTCTAATTTAAAAAGACTTTTTTTTTATTTTTTCAAAACCCATTTTATTATCTAAAAAAATCGTCCTTTGGTTTTTCATCTTAAATGTAACACCCGGGTTTAGGGGTTAGGTAAAAATAATATTTTAATATTATTTGGGCTCGGTTTTATACTCTAAATAATATTTCGAGTTGTTTTCAAAATCGATTAATTTTGGGCGGGCCATGTTTTAAGATTAAAACTCCATTTAACCATGGATTACCCCTCCTTGTGAATAGCCAAATTCATTAAGGGTAAATGAGTCTTTTGATCTCTAAAGGAATAAAACAAAACAATTAAAAACCCAAAATTTCACTCATCTTCTCCCTCTCTCCACAAAACCCACGACAAACTCTCCCCTCCATTGTAGTGCACTGTTCCATCACCTTTCCTCCTCATTTCAACTCCGTTTTGAAAGATAACAACATTTTTGACTTCCCCTCACCTCCCTCTCCATGAAAGTACCATTTATTTTCGTTTTCATGAAGTTTTTAGAAAATGGAAGTTTTGAATATTTTGATTAAAAATGAGATCTTTATGTTGATAAATGAAATGTTTTGATTTGATATGCTTAGTTATGGTGTATAGAGGTCGAATGGTATATTATATGTGAATTTCAAATGATTTTGGGAAATTTTCGGAATTGGGTTTCCAAGGGGTTTTTGGAGGGTTTTAAAGTGGTTTTTGGGGTTGGTTAATGTTGGATTTTGGGGGCTGTTGGTAGTATGTTATATGAGGGTCACTTTGGGTGAATTTGAAGGTTGTTTGGATGCTTGAAATGGAAGATTTCAGTGGGTTTTAGGGGCTGCTCGGAAATTCTGTTTTGGGGTTGATTTTGAGTGTGGAATGCTTGCTAATGTTAATCCGGGTTGGTTCCGATGATGAGTTATTGATTTCGAATGTTTTGTTTGTGTTTGAGATGATTAGAATCGGGTTTGGACATCGGTGAAGCATCGAAAGTGAATCCGGGAAATTGAAGTTGGTTGCTCGCTTGGTCTTTGAGCTTGGAAGCTTAGGTGAGTGGTTAAATGTTTTACTTGGTTTTAAAATAGTTGGTTCGAGTATATGGACTAGGTTGGGCTTGGTAGACCCACCTAGAGTTAGGATTGGGGTGGTAGCCTAATCCTAAACTTGATCTAGAGCCTTTGGATGAACTCATGTATATGGTTGTGTATGTCTCGTATGAAATGTGATATGGATGCTTATGTATATTGTGTTATACATGTGAGATGGGACTTGAATTGTGATGCTTGAGACATGCATGATGATGGTTGTTGGTGAGTACGTGCTAAGCACGGAATTGATTGAAATGAGTAACGTGAAATAAGTAAATATTGGCACTAGTATACTTGAATACAAATGATCGATCATTAGGATGTTAGTGTGTACACATGAGTCAAAAGTCGCGCGTGGCCTTGGTGGCGTTGAGTCACCAAGGAGGAGTACGGGTTCGCCCGGAAATTGTATTTAAATATAGTCGGTGATGAGTGGAATCCCATCGACGGGGCGTGAGGATGAGTGGAATCCCCTCCGCGAGACCGGTGATGAGTGTAATCCCACCGTGAGGTAATGTGGTTGTTGGATGTGAGTTTCCAACATGTTTATCCGCGTATTTGAGTCATAGCTAGGTGCCAATGTTGATTGATATGTGTATCAATGTGTTGAGATATATGAGCTTTAATTGGATGCTTAAATGTGATTGCATGTATTGTGGATTTGAGCTTATGATCATGGCATTTATATTGTCTATTGTTCATGCATCTTTATCTTGTGGACCCTTGGTATTTTGTGTAATGCCTTGGCTAGATCGTGCTCGGACCCTGCAATGTTGAGGTTTGTTTTTAGAGCTTACCCTCACTAAGTATTATTGCTTACGCTCTCTTTGTTCAACATTGCAGATCCTTAGTTCGCGGGTTGGTCGAGCAAGTGGAGGGCCTCCAAGTGTGGTTGTTGACTTGAGTACATCAAGTATGACTTTTAAATGCTAAACATGTAATAGTTTGAGCAATGGGACATGTGTTGTTTTAATGGATTGTTTCTAGTTGTTTAGGAGCTTGTTTAGACTCCTTGATATCTTGCTTTTGTATGGTTTGTATTGCCATGTTGAATTGTAACTCATGCCCGAATTGCTTAGTTGAATGTTAGTCATATGCCTAAGAGGTTACCTTTGTGTTGAATGATGTTATTTGAATGCATGCCTTGATGTCTTGCCTTAGTGTTTAGACTTGTTTTAATCCTGTTGAAGCATGCTAAAATAGCTGGGTTGCCTTAAGTTTAAATGTGATGGTGTTGTAGTGTGTTTTGGGGCACCCTAGTGCCTTAAAACAGCCAAAACGAGTCTGCAGACAGGGGGCGTTTCGGAACGGGCCATCCTGTTTCGGAACGGTCCCTTTGCTTTTGGCCTGCCGTTTCGAAACGGATGGGGGTCGTTTCGGAACATTTTTGCTACTGGAATTTTGAGAAATTGGCGAGATGAAGGCGTTCCGAAACGGGCCTTTGAAGTTTCGAAACGGTCAAATCTCGTTGACCACGAGAAGTTGACCGTTAGGGCCGTTCCGATACGGGTCACCCCTCTTTCGAAACGGTCACCCTAAGGTTGACCCTGGCCTGTTGACTAAGTCAAGGCGTTTCGGAACACCCTAAGGGCGTTTCGAAACGGCCTGCTGTAAAGGATTAAAATGAGCTGTTTAATGTTATGGTTGGTCAGAGTATGTTGCATTGTTTGTATCTTCCGCTGTTGTACTTCACATCGGGTTTAATTATGCCTATAGACAAGATAAAATAAAAAGAAATTTTCTGGGTCGTTAACCGAGGGGAAGCCTTAACGGGTTTCGCTTCGGTTTTCCCCCGTGTGGCCCACTCGGATCGGTCATCTGACCAGACCGGGACGAGGGGGTTACACTTGTTGGTATCAGAGCCTAAGGTTACCGAGACCTTTGGGCGGGTAAGTGAGGTAAGTTCAAGTTTTTAATTGATATGCACGGTGTTTGCTTGCCTTGTAAGAATGGTTGCTTGTTTGACAAGTATGTTGATTGCTTTTGTTCCAAAGCATGTGTGTGTGAGTCCCATTGCTACTATTACATTGGAAAAAATGATTTTAAGTGAGGGAACGTACTTGAACACTTGGAAGCCTTGCCTTGCTAACCCAACTTGTGTGTTTTGTTGTTGTGGTTGTAGTTGTTATCTGTGAGGGCGATGTCTAGACCAAGGGGTAGGCCGAGGATGGTTCGTCAGGAACCACGAGTTGCGGCTCCTGTTGAGCCGGCTGTTGGTGTAGAGGCTCATCTAGAAGGGCCGGTGGCCGCGGGAGTTGGCGCTCCACCTCCACCACCACCTCCTCCACCTGGAGTTGGGGGCGAGGACGGAGCCGGAGGAGAGGGACCTCAAGGTGGCCAAGGTCCGGCTGGAATTGATATGACTCCGCTAGTGCAAGCGATAGCGGGAGTATTCCAGGCCGCAGTTGCGGGAGCTCAGGCTGCAGCTCAGCCTAGGTGTGACGATGCTAGTCTACCTTTGGAGAGGCTCCGTAGCTTGGGAGCCGAGGAGTTTAGAGGATCTACTCCGGAGAGGTCGGAGTTATGGTTGGAGAAGACAGTCCGAATCTTGGCTCAGATGGGTTGTGCGGGCGCACGTAGATTGGGTTGTGTGATATCGTTGCTTCAGGGTGATGCCTACACCTGGTGGGTCACCATTACTACCGGGGTTCCAGAGGCAGAGATAGATTGGGACTTCTTTGAGTTTGCATTCAGGAAGAGGTACTTGGGACCGAGGTACTTAGATGAGAAGAAGAGAGAGTTCATGGCCCTTACTCAGGGAGATGCTTTTGTGACTGATTATGAGATCCGCTTTGTTCGCTTGAGTCAGTATGCTCCAGAGTTGGTTCCTACTGAAGTGGAACGCTGTAACCGATTCCGTTACGGATTGAATGAAGAGGTTAAGAGGTACACGCTAGCTTCTGACTGCTCAGACTTTGATGTGTTGGTCGCGAGGGCCAAGGATTTAGAGCATAGTTTGGGTTCGGCCAAACGATCTGGTGGTTCTAGTTCTGGCAAGAGGCATAACCACTTTGATGGTAGAGATGCCAAGAGGCATAGGGGTGGCGGACATCAGTTTGATCAGAGACGTGGCGGTGGCCACCATGGTAGGGGCCATCAGGGCCATAGAGGAGGAGGGCGCTTGCCCGAGTGTACACGATGTGGGAGACAGCACACTGGTGAGTGTTGGGGTAACTTCCATGCTTGTTGGAACTGTGGTTCGAGGGACCACTTTAGGAGGGATTGTCCGCATCAGGCGGCTCAGGCACCGAACATTGCTCAGGCTCCTGCGAGAGCGAATGATTTTCAGAGAGGCCGTGGGCGCGGTCGTGGCTACTTCCAGCCTAGGGCTGATGCACCTAGGGGAGATGCTCAGAGGAACCTTGCTCATGTTGTGGCTGTGCAGCCAGAGGCGGGAGGACCAGCGAGAGTTTATGCTCAGAGAGAGGCCGGGAACGACACCGATGTGATAGCAGGTAATTTCGAGTTACAGTCTATGTCTTTGCTTTCTTTGGTTGATTCGGGTTCTACACATTCCTACATTTTGAGTGAGCATGCACAGAAGTTAGATATCCCTGTTGAGATCTTAGATGTAGGTATGCATGTTACTAGTTCTTTTGGTGAGACAGTTGTGGTTAGACGTATGTATAGGAGGTGTCCACTGAAGATTCAGGGTTATGTGTTCTCTGTTGATATGATGGAACTTCCTTTCTATGGTTTTGACATTATTCTGGGTATGGACTGGTTGGTTGAGCATCTGGCTAGTATGGATTTTGAGACAAAGAGAATTTCTTTGAAGCTTTCTGATGACTACGAGGTAGTAGTGGTAGGCGAGAACATTAACTTCTTGTCTAATGTGGTGTCAGCTTTAGAGGCTCATAGGTTGATGGACTCTGGATGTGGGGCTTATTTAGCTTATGTTATGAATCCGGATATGAGTGAAGCTAGACCGAAAGATATCAGAACAGTGTGTGACTTTCCGGATGTGTTTCCTGAAGAGTTGCCGGGTTTGCCTCCTGACAGAGATGTTGAGTTTGTGATTGAGACAGTTTCAGGGTCTAATCCAGTTTCGATAGCTCCATACCGCATGGCTCCGAAAGAGTTGAAAGAATTGAAGAGTCAGTTGCAAGAATTATTAGACCGTGGTTTCATTAGGCCTAGTAGTTTTCCGTGGGGTGCTCCAGTGTTATTTGTGAAAAAGAAGGATGGTAGCATGCGTATGTGCATTGACTATAGACAGTTGAATCAGTTGACTGTGAAGAACAAGTATCCGTTGCCTCATATAGATGATTTGTTTGATCAGTTGAGAGGTGCTTCAGTGTTCTCGAAGATAGATTTGAGATCCGGGTACTACCAGTTGAAGGTAAAGGAGTGTGATGTTCCGAAGATAGCTTTTAGGACTAGATATGGTCACTATGAGTTTCTTGTGATGCCATTTGGGCTCACGAATGCACCAGCAGCATTCATGGACATGATGAACAGAATTTTTAGAGACTATCTAGACCGTTTTGTAGTTGTCTTCATTGATGATATACTTGTGTACTCGAAGACAGAAGAAGAGCATGATGAGCACTTGAGATTTGTTTTACAGAGATTGTTGAGCAATCAGTTGTATGCGAAGCTTAGTAAGTGTGAGTTCTGGATTCGAGAGGTTGTGTTTCTTGGCCATGTTGTTTCGGCCGAAGGTATCCGTGTTGATCCATCGAAGATTGAGGCTATTGTTGAGTGGAAACAACCTAAGTCCGTGACAGAGATTAAGAGTTTCCTAGGATTAGCCGGTTACTATAGGAGATTTGTTGATGGTTTCTCTAGGGTAGCTGCTCCTTTGACTAAATTGATGCAAAAAGGAGTCAAATTTGAATGGTCAGATGCAAGACAGAAGGCCTTTGAGAAATTGAAAGAAGCTTTGACGAATGCTCCAGTGTTAGTGCAACCTGTTTCAGGTAAGGAGTTTGTGGTTTACAGTGATGCTTCCTACGTAGGCTTAGGATGTGTCTTGATGCAAGAGAGGAGAGTTGTTGCTTATGCTTCTAGACAGTTGTAGATTCATGAGAAGAACTATCCTACTCATGATATAGATCTAGCCGCAGTTGTGTTTGCATTGAAGATTTGGCGTCATTATTTGTATGGTGAGAAGTGTATTGTTTACACCGATCACAAGAGCTTGAAGTACTTGATGACACAGAAAGAGTTGAACTTGAGACAGAGAAGATGGCTAGAGTTGTTGAAAGATTATGATTTGACCATTGAGTACCATCCGGGTAAAGCAAATGTAGTAGCCGATACTTTGAGTAGAAAAGTGGTCGTTGAGTTGAGAGCTATGTTTGCTAGATTGAGTGTGTCCGATGATGGTGGTTTGATCACCGAGTTGCAAGTGAAGCCTTCTTTGATTCAGTTGATTAGAGAGAAGCAGTTGCAAGATGTGAGTTTAGTTCCTCATGTTCAGGACATAGCCGAGGGAAGACCGACCGAGTACAGTTTCAGTGGTGAGAACTTGTTGTGCTTTAGAGATAGAATTGTTGTACCAGAAGATGTTGAGTTGAGACGTCAGATTCTGAGTGAAGCACATTCGAGTCCCTTTTCTATGCATCCGGGTAGTACCAAAATGTACCGAGACTTGAAGAATGATTACTTCTGGGTTGGTTTGAAAAGAGATGTAGCCGAGTATTTGAGCCGTTGTATGGTTTGTCAGAGAGTGAAGGCAGAACATCAGGTTCCTTCAGGTTTTCTACAGCCTTTGAAGATTCCGGAATGGAAATGGGAGAGGATCACCATGGATTTTGTGTCGGGGTTGCCTTTGTCTCCTTCGAAGAAGAACTCTGTTTGGGTGATTGTTGATAGGTTCACTAAGTGTGCTCACTTCTTAGCAGCGAACACTACGGATTCTTTAGACAAGTTGGCAAACTTGTACATCCGTGAGATTGTGAGACTTCATGGGGTTCCGAAGTCTATTGTTTCAGATAGGGATCCTAGATTTACTTCGAGATTCTGGGGTTGCTTGCATAGTGCTTTAGGTAGCCGTTTGCATTTCAGCACATCGTATCATCCTCAGTCCGATGGGCAGTCAGAGCGAGTAATACAGATTCTAGAAGATATGCTTCGTTGTTGTGTGATTGACTTCCAGGGTTCTTGGGAGAAGCACTTACCGTTGGTTGAGTTTGCTTACAACAACAGTTATCAGTCTAGCATTCAGATGGCACCTTATGAGGCTTTGTATGGTAGACGGTGTAGGACTCCGATTTGTTGGGCCGAGACAGGTCAGAGATTGTTACCTATGCCAGACTTGCTTAAGGGGACCACCGACAAAGTAAAGTTGATATGTGACCGCTTGAAAGTAGCCTCCGATCGTCAGAAGTCTTATGCAGATTTGAAGAGGAAAGAGGTTGAGTGCACAGTGGGTGAGAAAGTGTTTCTGAAAGTATCTCCGTGGAAGAAGGTAATGAGATTTGGCCGAAAGGGCAAGTTGAGTCCGAGGTTCATTGGTCCGTATGAGATAGTTGAGCGGATTGGGCCTGTAGCTTATCGTTTGAGGTTACCTTCTGAGTTAGAAAAGATCCATGATGTCTTTCATGTGTCTATGCTTAGGAGATATAGATCGGATCCTTCTCATGTGATGCCCGTTGAGGAGATAGAGTTAAATCCAGATTTGTCCTATAATGAAGAGCCCGTTGAGATACTTGCTTCTGATAGCAAGGTGTTGTGTGGCAAGACCATAGACTTGGTCAAGGTGTTGTGGAGACATAGAGGTGTGGAAGAGGCCACGTGGGAGAGAAAAACGGATATGGTTTAGCAGTTTCCGTATTTATTTCCACCAGGTAATTTCGGGGACGAAATTCCTTAAGTGGGGGAGAGTTGTAACACCCGGGTTTAGGGGTTAGGTAAAAATAATATTTTAATATTATTTGGGCTCGGTTTTATACTCTAAATAATATTTTGAGTTGTTTTCAAAATCGATTAATTTTGGGCGGGCCATGTTTTAAGATTAAAACTCCATTTAACCATGGATTACCCCTCCTTGTGAATAGCCAAATTCATTAAGGGTAAATGAGTCTTTTGATCTCTAAAGGAATAAAACAAAACAATTAAAAACCCAAAATTTCACTCATCTTCTCCCTCTCTCCACAAAACCCACGACAAACTCTCCCCTCCTTTGTAGTGCACTGTTCCATCACCTTTCCTCCTCATTTCAACTCCGTTTTGAAAGGTAACAGCATTTTTGACTTCCCCTCACCTCCCTCTCCATGAAAGTACCATTTATTTTCGTTTTCATGAAGTTTTTAGAAAATGAAAGTTTTGAATATTTTGATTAAAAATGAGATCTTTATGTTGATAAATGAAATGTTTTGATTTGATATGCTTAGTTATGGTGTATAGAGGTCGAATGGTATATTATATGTGAATTTCAAATGATTTTGGGAAATTTTCGGAATTGGGTTTCCAAGGGGTTTTTGGAGGGTTTTAAAGTGGTTTTTGGGGTTGGTTAATGTTGGATTTTGGGGGCTGTTGGTAGTATGTTATATGAGGGTCACTTTGGGTGAATTTGAAGGTTGTTTGGATGCTTGAAATGGAAGATTTCAGTGGGTTTTAGGGGCTGCTCGGAAATTCTGTTTTGGGGTTGATTTTGAGTGTGGAATGCTTGCTAATGTTAATCCGGGTTGGTTCCGATGATGAGTTATTGATTTCGAATGTTTTGTTTGTGTTTGAGATGATTAGAATCGGGTTTGGACATCGGTGAAGCATCGGAAGTGAATCCAGGAAATTGAAGGTGGTTGCTCGCTTGGTCTTTGAGCTTGGAAGCTTAGGTGAGTGGTTAAATGTTTTACTTGGTTTTAAAATAGTTGGTTCGAGTATATGGACTAGGTTGGGCTTGGTAGACCCACCTAGAGTTAGGATTAGGGTGGTAGCCTAATCCTAAACTTGATCTAGAGCCTTTGGATGAACTCATGTATATGGTTGTGTATGTCTCGTATGAAATGTGATATGGATGCTTATGTATATTGTGTTATACAT